>JASTWQ010000051.1:0-600000 GCA_035220615.1 Leptothorax acervorum | reverse complement strand
TTTTCTTTCGAGCAGTTTTTTTTCATTTGTTCGGTAACGGTCGACGAGGAAACATAGCAGTCAGTATTTCTAAACCCGTGATTTTAGATTGAATAATAGCTTGTAATTACACGTTAATTTTCAAGAGGAAAAGATAGTTTCTCCAGTCAGATAGACGTAATTAAATAGTGCTTGACATTTCCTGAAAATCCGAGATATTTTTACGCACTTTTTGTGTTTTATTATTTAAACATAATGATAGTTTTTTCTCACGTCAAGTATATAAATAATTATTTTAGAAGAACTTCGTGTATTAATTTTCAAGCAAAATGTCGATTATAAACCTTTTTAAATCTTCTGTGTTAATAATAATTATATTAAGGAGTATTCTACAGGAGTATTCTGCTTATTAATATCAATGAATTTTGGAACATTTTATTAAAATTTTTTCAACCGTTCAAACGAGTTTTGTTTTCACGTTAATTTGCTCTCTGATGGATAGATGGATGGATGGGGACGGACAGATGAGCAGCATTCCACTAAATTCCAATTCAGCTTGTATTAATCGTGATTGCGCTAATAAATATTCAACCTTCTATAATAACACACACAGTGTGATCGAATAAAAAACCCAAGTTCTACTATTATTGAAGCTTGACCATTTTATTAGTATAATTAAGATCTTTTTCATTGTCACGAATCATTTTAATCCCGCTTGCATTTTTGATAATAAATACTGCTAATAAATATTAGCTTTCTTCTAGTAATAATTGTTGAATATGAACAAATCTTTATTAAAGATTTCTTAATTAATATTCCGCATCCGTACTAAAAATGGGCGAATAAATAAAATTGTTTTCGAACAATTAATCGTAGAACGAAACATTTTCATGCTCGTTGGCACAACAGTCATTTCCGTGAAATCGAAAGCGCTTGTCGCCGATTGTCGGCGTGTCGAGCATGTCGCGAATGGAAATGTAGAATATAGTGAAAACTGTCATGCACTCGCTCCGCCAACTAAATCCACCTCGATTATATCGATTTCCCTCCCACGCGCCGCCACGTGGAAAAGATCACCTTTGCGGCGATTCGCCCTTCGCGTTCGTCCCACAGATTTCAGTAAAGCTTGGCAAAGCAAATTTCACTCCATTCGCCCGCACGAGCCGACGTCTTCGAAATGTTATAGCTACAGAGTTTTCCTGTGCGCTCAGAATATATTTGTTACCTCGATAATGTCACACGGGCAATTAACGGTCTAAAACTGAACTATATGCGCTTTACAGATTTAGTCTTGATAATTATGAGTGAACTTAATTGGAGAACACGGGAAAGACGAATCCGTCTCATGATGCCAAACTTAAACCCTTCGAGCCTATAAACGAAGCGATAGCGATATAAAAATATTATTGATTGAAATTTTAAAATATATGTGATAAAATCACTAATCGAGTTTCGACGGATCGTTAACGTGATTAATCCTTAATGGTTATGAGCAAAAAATGTTTCAATTAAGGATTTTTACGGCATTAATATGATGAAGATGCACAGATCGAAACGAGTTAAACACGGGGGTTGGTGAAGGAAACTAATCTACTTTAGCGTCTACTGCAAAATCAAAATTCATAGCTACGATTTCTCGATTCCGACATAAAAAAAAATTAATCGATGGATGGATGCAACGATGAATAGCAACGTGCCGTCGCTTCTGATATTACGTCAGAACGGCGAAGGTAAGAGCCATTAACATCTCGATGGCCAGGTTGCAGCGGTGAAGGTAGGTGCATTGAACTGTTGCCGAAGCGCCCTGTACGCATCTAGTTCTGTCTGTTTACATACCTGGGTTCTCGGCTAGTCTGAGGATGCTGAAGAGAGGGGTCTGGATACCGTGGGACTTAGGAGAAATGAAAGAAGAACGGGGGGAGGGGGGGGGGGGGAACAACGTGGCGGTAAATGAAATATCGATGTACCGCGCGTACCCTACAGAGAAACGCCATTTACGTTAATCCTACTTGAGAGGAGCCGGGGTTTTTTTTTCGAGCCCACCTGCGATCTTCGCGCGAAGCCTCGCGAGTCTGATTCCTCTCGCGAGTGTTGACGCTCGTGAAGCGAAAGGATATAATTAACTGTTTGTCAATCGTTCGGTCGCCACGCAGAAATGCCGCGTGACCTTCTCGTGCCTCGAAAGTAAATTGTCGCTCGCTATGCAGCGGTGGTCTGCAACGGTAACTACGAGTTCCTATATTAATTGCGAAGTTAAATTAATTAACGATAAATTTAGAGCCAATTTCTCGTCAGTGAACATTTAAGCGCGCTGTTTGCTCTTTCTATTTATAATATTTAATTTTTTTAATATCTCAAACATTTTTTAAATATTGAAACAAATATTTCTATATAGATACATATATGAAAACCTGAAATTTTTAATTTATGTGAAGAGATAATTTGACTTTTTGCATATCGAGGTTTCGTTTTTCGTATTTTAATAGATATCTAGTTTGAAAAGCAACGCGGCTGACAGACACCCTATACAAGTCGCGCTTCATAAACTCGTTGCTTATAGATGAAAGTGATCGCCAGTAAGTATGTCCCTCGTTAATTAGCTCTTCGTGTATCTACGCAACAAACTCAAGCGGCTACACGGCGAAAGGGAAGTGGTCTTAACGCAAAAATAGCTGTATCGAAGGGAGAGTGGTAAAAGTCAACGCCGAAGGGGTCACTGTCGCCATTTTGAGCCGGCGCGGCGGCGTCTCATCATCTCATCCGCATCTTCTTCAGTCTCGACCGAAGTTACGAGGTCGTAATTTTAACGGTTTCCTCTTACCGAGCATCGACTCTTATTCTCTTAACGACTTGAGGATTACGCGATTTTTCTCTGTAACGCGTGAAAATTACGGCCGTTCAAAATGGCGACACGCGACCCCATCCGGCGTCGGAGAGATCATGCGGTCGACCTGGTCCTGGGCATGTCGGCCCCGAGACCGCTGTCCTCGCTCGGCGATCTATACTCCTGGCTATCCCGCGGTAGAAGAGGGCCCGTCACTCCTAGAGGGTCTCCCTCGACGTCCACCAGTCGTCCCGGACGGCAACCCCTCTGCGGGAAATCAGATGTCCTATCATGGCGTGCGCCCTTTTCCGTTACCGCGTAAAAAAGAGTGCTAATATTTTTTCCTCGAACGAGGGGCGATCGGCCGATCGATGATTTCATCGACGCGCGCGCGCTGGCGGAATGGTACAAGAAATATCCCTGCGGGCCGTTATTTCGCACAAAACCGCAAATATTTATTGTAACGACGTTGACAAACGTTATTTTCGCGTGTAGATATCATCATATAATTTCCGCGACGATAAATTAGTGATTGCGAAGAAAAAAAAATAGACCGAAATTGAATAAGCTTAATTAAAGTTTGAGAGATAAATGGAGAGATATTTCTACTCGCTTAATTAAATTAAATAAGAGGCCTAAAATAGATGTAATTAAAATTGATGAAATAACAAAAGTTATATTAACTGGAATTAGAATAATGATTGAAATCTTAATTAAATACGTGATGAAAATTAACAATATTATAATGATAGTAAAAAAAGGCAAAAATAAAATAATTTTAAAGTTCAGGTGTGCATAATTATAAGTAAAATGATTAGTTCCGATTATAAAATAAGATAATATATATGTATATTTACAATTATTAAAAAAACTATTATGTCAAATTCTAATTAAATAATATGATAAAAATGACCATTGATAATACGTAATACATATATTTCTCTTTGTTTCGATTCTTTCGTTTCTTTGAAATGGTAAAGATATACAGTTAAATCACGCACTTAATACATTTAAGCTTCACGCGGCTCATCAACCTCGTTAGTATCGATTAGCTCGGACCCACTTTGGTTTAGTGGCAATTGCAGTTCGAGCACCGGCGAAATTAGCAATTGTACAACAATTCATCATCGATCGACATGTCGCGCGTCGTTCCGCCGGCAACATTTGTCTCCGCGTGCAGCTGACACTTGATTTACGACGCTCCACCGAGGCACTACCCATGCAGACACGTTGCCTCTTCAAGATCACCGGCGCGGCGAGGGGCCGGAATGATCTACAGCCGATCTACGCGCCTGTGCGGATCGACAGCGTCGTAAATCAAGCATCGATTCGCCGGTCTAATTTTTCCAGTCGAACGGATACTCGCGGGCGAAAAATTCGCTTCGATCTTGTACAACTCGCGCGAGGTGGTTGCGTTTTCTGCAATTCCGCCGCGGAGAACGGAACGCTTTTTATATATGTCTCGATTTTCGCGATCGCTTAGCTTGCGAAGAAACCGCGAAACCGAACGAGCGTCTCGGGTCTCTCAATGTTGTTTTTGGTGAGAGAGAAAGGTGGGAGGAAGATTGTGTCTGGCGAGCACAGCAGCTTTCTACTTGTCTGTTAGCAGCAGGCATCTAACAGATCGTATCCAACTAATGATAAGAAGGGAGAGAATGTATGTGCAAGAGCGCAACATTTTCTCGCAATGAGAAATCCTAATTATATATCTTTTTCTTTAATTACGGTAAAGAGAGCGTTCATATAGATATGGAAAGATTATTTAGAGCATAATTATAATTATATTAGAAATTATACTAGAAAGGTATCATATAAACGATAGGTATAAAATGTATAATACACACAGCGTTATTTATATTTTGCATTCTATATTTACATGATTTATATTATATAATTTATGTGTTATAATATAAATAATTACATTTCTGTTTTAATTATAATTATGCAACGTAATCGTAAAGTGACATCCGATGCTTTGCCCTCAATTACTCGCTATCGATTCCTCCGAGTTTATCAAAATATGATTAATTAAATATTTTCCTTTTCTTCTATAATTGTGACTAATAAAAGAGAGAATAAATGATGGCCTAAAATATAGGTATGTCTCGAAAGAATTAAATGCGACGGAATCGATCCTCGAATTGCCGGCAAACACGGACCAATCGCAGGGAGCAAACTAGCGCAGCATATAAGCAAGATTATAAATAATAGTAATAGCAGTAGCGGTGAATAAGAGCTAATAGAAGAAGAAGTGTAAAAAGTAGAAGAAGAGAATGCTCATAGCATAATTCCAGAGAAAGTAAAAGAAAGAGAAAGACACGCCGAGGAAAAGCTGCGCTTGGACGAACAAAATTCGTTCGAATAAACCTCGTGTCGGTTAAATAAACAACGTAATTAATGATGACAAATTGCTAATTAATTTACTACGACTAAATTATTATGTACACTAAGAACGTAGGAAATTGAGGCGCCAAAAGTATGTATTAATGGATACAAAGCGTTTGCTTCTAAAGAACTAAACAGAACGATTAAATAAAAAGAAAAAGATGAAAAAAGAGATGAATGTTAAAAGTCATATGAATTATTTCTCAGCACTTTTTTCACGATGTTATACGTTGAATTTAGCGCTACTGAGACTGACACTTTTCATCTGGTAGAAGAAATTCAAAGGCGTGGGGGGTCAAATCGTACAGGCTCGTACGTACTCGCGTAACGTTATAGAAGAAGAGTCCATTAAATGTTATCAGCGTAGCAGAAACATGGGCAAAATTGTTTGCCGCGCTTGGGGCGCATGTCATTTACTCGACGGATCTCGATATTTCCTTGTACCGGAGCGAGTTTTGTTCATCATCAGGCAGCTGTTGTTCTCAGCGCGGAAGGAGAGAGAGAGAGAGAGTAGATTGTAAAGAGAAAGAGACGAAGGGACTGCAAGTCATTTTCCTAAAAGACGAGTCATGCTTTGTTCGAAGGAAAAGATAACGACAGACCGGAACGGTCAAATGGAACAGGATCGATCGTAATGGCGATCGATATTGCGCGCGCTTCCCTTTCTTTCTCTCCCGCGATCGATTGATCGGCGATAAAGGATTCTTTCTCGCGAAACGGCCTCCGGGAGGATCGCGGATCCTCCACCGAGGGATCTTTCGTTCTTCCTAAGAGCGCCCTCCTGTGTGCATGACGTTCTCCGTTCCCTCGCACCTCTCCAATCGATACTTGATCGCGGATATCCATCTTGCTTCGACCGCCGGTCGCAATTTGCGTCGCCGATAACGAGCGATAATTCGAATGTCCATTCTCATATTTGTCGCTCATATCAATTTTCCTTATGGCCTCTATATAATTGCAATGGTCTCGATCCTTGCATAACGGTGATGATATTTAAATAGGGGAGACCGGGGCTAGTTGGCTACAGGGGCTAGTTGACACTTTGCTTATATTTCGGCTGTTTTCGAACATATTGCAGAACCAAGCAAGTGTTAAGTGCAAAACCATCTTTGCACACATGTGACGTAAGTTGCATTTTGTTACGAGCAACAGTTTTGAAATAATGGCGTTGACTTGCATTTTTAACAGTGGAAGTAAATTCTCACAATCTCGTAAATTTATTTATATTATTGATAAATGTAAACTTTTATGTTAGTTGCTATGGCAGTTCGAAAATATACTTATTCGAGTATAACATTTTAACAAACTTTTAAACAATATATTTTTATATCATGCTTTATATTTATGACCTGAAAGAACTTAATTGGCTTTGGGGTAAGTTGACACAAAAGGAATAGGACATGTTGGTACGGCATGTTCGAACTCATGGTGTGTACAGCTTGTTCTACTTTTAATTGTTGTCATTACTAAGTTTTATTTACATAAATATGAACCAAAGATTTAAATGTTTAGTATTAATTAAATAAATATGCCATATTATCGTTTTAATATAGCCTAAAGTTAAAATACAGTAAAGATAAAGTTAAATTAACTTTATATATTTGTGGTAAACCATAACATAAACATTTAATTAAATTAAACCATATTTTTCTCGGCGTAGACAATTTACCTCATACTGTGTGCCATTGTACCCAGTTAACGGGGCACGTTGACTCGTTAGACATCCTCGAACATAAAATGAATTTCTTCTACAAATTTACTTTCGAACTTTTCAGTATATATATTTTTCTGTTGTCGAAGGATTGTACTTTCAAATTATACTAAAGATAGGCACAAAATGTTGTATAGGAAAGAACAAAAAAAAATAAAATGTAAAAAGTGTGCCAACTAGCTCCGGTCTCTCCTACTAAATATAGCTTAGTGTTTAAGTATAATCATCATCGTTATATTTAACTTTATGAATAAATAAATGTATTTATTATTGCATCGTAATTGCTTTGAGATCTCTTACGAAAGTACAAATCTAAATCACTCCAACAATCATCAGTTTTTATCATTCATGGTATAATACAAGTCTAGTATCTTACGTTGAAGTATTACTTTCCATGATTATATACGAGTTCTACCTCTTGTCGCGGCAATTATTTCGGGCTATTCTGTTGACTGTTATAAATTCTAGTGCTTTTGTTGCAAATTATTAATCGCTGTAGGACATTTCTCTTGGGATTGGCTGCCTTTGTTCGCATAATTTCGCTCGTTCTCGGGGAGACGATAATTTTCCCAACGGCCGCAATTTGTCGATTAGGAACGCGCGTCGCGCGACGAGGAACTTACGGGGAATATTTCCCTGTTGCTTTCCCCGGCGAAGTCCATCGACAAAGGGCGGGTACGCAAAAGCGATTCCGAGTGTCTCGGCAAATTAGGGTGAGCAGAGATCCACAGAACAGAGTGAGTGAAGAAAAAGAGAGACAGGGAGAAAGAGAGAGAGAGAGAGAGAGAGGAAAAAAACTCGGTTCCGTACATCATCCTTGTAGAGCGATAATAGAAAACGTGTACGTGTGTTCTGTACGTGAGTATAACAATGCGCGAAACGCGCATGTGATGCGGGATTTATGCGTGTGACACTTTGTACGTGTATGTTGTCTATGTGTGAGTTTGCGTTCTATGTAAGCTCGAGGGGTATGAATAGAATGTAGGAGATGAGTTTAACTTACCGGAAGGTCGTGCAGCGAGGGAGTCACTATCAAGTCCGAGTGAGCGCGGTCGCCTTTTCTCTGGAAGAAAAAAACATAAAGCACCGTTTTAAAAGCCGTCTTGCTGGACGCGTCTTTCAAGACTTCCTGCCTCCTAAACGCGCGATTCACATTCCGGTGAAATGGTGTGACGGTCGTAAACCGCCGTCGGGTTAAAATGAGTTCCCTCGACTCTTCATCTCAATTTTGATAGGTAGTTTGTCGCGCGAGTGTTGGCTTTCCTTGAAGAAATATCTGTCTCAAATTAGCGGAAGAACGCGTTAATAGATTGTTTCAAAGTTAAGTTTCTTGCGCAATTTCTATAATTATACGCATTTGCATCAAGAAAAAGTTTGTATTCTAATATTTAAAATTATCTCAAAGATAGATTTAGGCAACGATTTATTAAAAATGCATTTCAATCTTCACTTCGAATTTAATAATTTCTTTTGTAATTGCCACGATAAGAATAATGGAAATGTATTGCTTGCATGGAAATGCATTATTCCGAGATTTGAATTAATTAATCCCAGAATAATTACTACTATTCCGTTTTAGTTTGCATGTGTTAATATTAATAATGCACATATGTTCCGGACCTGTGAGGCATATGTTCCAAATACATTGTGTTTCCCACAAATTTTGGTGTATTTCTTGCCATTATTATTTGAGTAACCCGAATTTGATAGTAGCATTTATAGTTACAAAGGAAGACTGGCGCCAAAAAGTACACCGACTCTGTATTTCAATGGCGCATGGATTAGTGGTGCCAATTAATTGGCGCCAGTTGATTTGACAAGTTTCCATATGCAAGAAAACTGGCGCCAGTAGAGTGGCGCCAATAATCTTTGCATGTGGAAACCTCTAGCTTTAGAATATTGCTAGAAATACTTGATAACTTTCTCTTCGTTGAAAATTAAAATTTCCGAGTACATGCTCTAAATTAACAGCTCTCGAGATTTGAATCGTCCATTCTGAATGTTCTCAGTATACTTCGGGGTTAAAATAATTTCGGTTAAAGTTCACTTGAGGGCTTACCCTGGCCATTGATATTCGGGGTCGGTAAACGAGATCGTCGAAGGCCGCTCTGTCCTTGTTGTCAACCAGTTCCCTGAGCTCCGTCAGCAGCGTCAGTTTCTCGTGGGTGTTGAGCAGATCGCTCAGACTGACGATCAAATCCTCTATCGTCAGCCTTCTCGTTCTATAATCCGCCAGGAGCTGAGATAGCGCGGCTCGTTCGCTTCTTGCGAGGACGACTCGCGCCTTCTCCTCCACCATGGCGGCTGTGGCCGCCGAAATGGTGTGAACGCCACTCCGGTGCCTCCACTCGTTCGTGCTGCTCCTTGATTTTCGGAAAATCGATCGGGAATTAAATTGGACGACGTTCGATAAAAATAATTAAACCACCACGAGGTCGAGAGATGAGTATAAATAGACTCGCGGCATTGAACTTAAACTTAGAAAATTCAGCGTTTTGTCTTACTTGAGCATCATGTATTTGTGGTGGGCTAATTGATTTTTTAATAGTTATTAAACGTCGTATGTTACAGATTATATTGAAATTTAAGTTGAAAACGATTTATATGAGTTTTATCCAGGATGTGACGATATGTTGATTTTAATTAAGCTATGCTCAATATTCAATATTCACGATTTGATTAACCAAGATTTAGCAAATATTATTCTTACAATTATGCAAGTTTAATTATTAATTTAATTAACGTTATTTAATTTATCAAGTAACGATTTTTACCTAACGAATTAATATATTAACGTTTGAAATAGAATCCCAGGATTTGGAAATTATCAAGAAACACGGTAGCGTCTCGCGCGTCAAGTATTTCTTCGTAAATTTTTAATTCTACATCTTTAAAGTACAAATTTATTTCCATTCTTCACTTTCTCTTCGCTTTTTCTGTCCATAACTGGTATAATGTAAATTTTAGGTACAAAATTGATAAGAAATAATACACGCACGCACACATATATATATTTTTTATACGTGTGCGTGTGTGTATTATTATTAATATTATTTCTTATCAATTTTATACCTAAAATTTACATTATACCACACATATAAAAAAATATATATATCTTTTATGTGTATCAGGTGTATGTATAAATAATAGATATACATGTATTATTTATATAACAGAAGTTAGATTATTAAAAATGTATCAGAACATATATTGTAACTTACGCGGGACTGGGTGGACGATGATTCCCGGGGCTTTCCAGAAGGGAATCGTGTTCGGGATATCGGGCGGTCGGAATCACTATAGGCTGGCTGGTGGTACATGAATGAGGTACTTTGCCGACATCGCGTATCAGCAGGCTCATCCTCTTGTTGGTCTTCAATATCTGAACAGCCTCATCGTGCGTCGCCTCTTCGAAGCTCTGCCCGTTCACTTCGATGATCTGATCGCCCACCTGTGATAATTCGGGAGCGTCTCGTATCACCAGCTCGAGTCGCGAATGGGATAATTATAAGTCGTAAACAAAACGCAGTGTTACGATCAAGTTAACATTTATTACAAAGTCATTGATAGAGGGATATGTGACGAAAAATAAATAAAATAAAATAATAAGCGCATGATCAATAAATATTCGTCAGTCACATTATAGCACGTTCAACAAAATACACTTTTGTTAGCAATTGCGCTTGCTGAATTGGTCACGTTCGTTTCTCGGAGATCTATCGCGGGTCGCGAAAGATCCCCAGATCTAGTCATGAAAAGCGTGATTCTCACAAGAAGCCCGGCGCGATCGGCGACGCTGTCTTTGTCGACGCCCGTCACGTAGATTCCGAGGCCGTATTCGAGGCCGCCACGGATCATCAGGCCTAGAGATTGGCCGGGTTCGATGCACAGCTCGACCTTCCGCGTCCTCGGTCCGTAGCGGGAATCACGGGGCGGATGAAGGGGCGGCGGGGACGCCGGACGACCTTGGCGGTCCATCCAGCTGCAGGACTGTGGACGACCCGACGACGACCATACGGGGTGACCGCCCCGGCAGCGGGGGTCCAAGGCGGGTCCTCGCACCGTCATGCTCAGAGTCCTGCAGGCCTTCAGCATCTGTCGAAACGCGAAAAACGTAAAATATCGTGCAGGGACGCGCATCGGAAAGGGACAAGGGGTATGCGATTTGTTTAAGGGATGGAAAATCTGTGCGAATTCTTTAAGCAATCTCGCGGGGCACGGATTTTCTGCGGCGGGATTTAATCGATATTCTCTTCTATCGCACTTATAAACTTCTAGAATACTTTGGTAATGAAAAGGCAAGAAAAAAATGGGTATTAAATATTCTTTAAATCATATTTTTCTAGAGTAGACAATTAAAATTTGGGATGTTGCTTTAAAATTTTTCTACCGAGAAAATTCATTTGGGATGTTGCTTTAAAATTTTTCTACCGAGAAAATTCAATTTGTAGTTTAACATTGATATTCTCGCATTCGCTGCAATTATAATTTGATATTTAAACCTTATTAAATGCATAGAAAGAGATTGATATTTATAAAAGTGCCGTATTATTTACAAATCTCTGTGTAATTTTCAGTTTTACGTGACATTCTTTTATATTATTCAACAGTTAATAAAAGATTGTATATAATGAAAATTTGTCGGCTGTATAATTTTGAGAGAAATATTAGGAAAAATTTTGCGAGGAGCAGAAAAAGTACATAATTTCCCTGATTTGTTCCAGTATATTTATTAGATATCATACGTCTGCCAAAATATAGAAATATAATAAAAAGCATATTCGTGTGTAAATACAAATTAATTTTTATAAAAACAGAATTATTTTTAACATCGGAGAAAAATTAAGCAAAATAATAAAAGAAGGTTCGATGCTTTAAGATCAGTTTCTTGCGAAAACACGCGGCAGGGGGGTAGTTAATGAAGAATAGCACGGCGTCCAAAGTGAGCTGTTTATAGGTAAAATAGATGAAGTTAACGAAGAGAAACCAACAGAGACGTGTTTCGCGGCGATGTGACGCCACTCGGCAGCCAGCAGGATATCGATCCTCCTGGCAGAGCCCGTGACGTCACATCCTATCCTATCCTTGACCCAGCCCGGATCGCGACGTCCGCGTCCCTAGGAACCCGCGGTTCCTCTCGCAAGATGCGGGCCTCTCCGTGGCACCCTTCTCGTAACGCGACGAACGAGCGCGAGCAGCATACAGGAAACGACGATTTTCCCCCTTGCACTCGTAACGCCGGAAACCGTTAGAATATAAGGAAACGTAAAAATGCCGTCTCATTTCTGCGACGATGGCGGAATTCGCATTTGGCAAATGCGCTTGCCGCGACCCGATCCCGGAGATGCGCCTTTCGGGACGTATCGTAAAGCGTGTTTCTATCCATTTCCCCCGTCCGACTTTCCGCCCTTCGAATTGCACCGCGCAAATTGGACGTACTGTTTTACATGCGAAAGACGTTTGCAAATGGAATTCCCGAAATTCCGCTCGAGTAACTGCGGGCTTTATTAACTTTTCTAAACTTCTCACCGCTTTCTGTACTTAAGGGGCTACATCCACCTAGAGGCCCAAAAAGAAAGATCAAAATTCGGAGTTTTTTTTCTCAGAAACAATTGTTGGAAATAAAACGATTTTTTTTGCTCAAAGGTACATGTATTGAGAGCCTTAAAAAAAAAATTATCAAAAAATATCGAAAAACAAAAAAAATACGGCCGCCGGCAGATGATGAATTTTTTTTCGGCGGTGGACACCATCCAGCTGAAACGGTTCATCTGAAATAAAAAAGCATTATTATAACCCAAATGGGTTATTCAAGTTAACAACAAAGACGAGTCGTTGACGATCTTAGATTTTTAAAATCGATCTTTATTTTTTAATAATTACGAAAAACTGACGACTTCTTCTCATAAATTTTCCATGTTTGAGTTTCAATTCGTTGCCATGTTGTAAAGAAAATCGATTTTAAAAATCTAAGATCGTCAACGACTTGTCTTTGTTGTTAACTTGAATAACCCGTTTGGTTTTTTTTTTATTTCAGATGGACCGTTTCAGCTGGAGTGTCCACCGCCGAACGTCTAAAAAGAAATTCATCATTTGCCGGCGGCCATATATTCTGGTTTTCGATACTTTTGAATAATTTTTTTTTCAAGGTTCTCAATACATGTACCTTTGAGCAAAACAAAAAATTTGTTTTATTTCCAACAATTGTTTCTAAAAAAAAATTCCGAATTTTGACCTTTTTTTGGGCTTCTAGGTGGATGTAGCCCCTCAATAGTTTAGTACGAATAGTTTTGTATAAAAATATGCTGGCTGATTTTTTTTACTAATTTATCGATAAATTATGAAAATATATATTGTTTCTTAGATTTTCATATTAATTTTTCTCGACTAACATATCAACATTTTAATTTATGAATTCAAATTTTAATTAATCTTTTCTTTTATAAAAATGTTTGCCCGTAATTTCTATTTACATTAACAATAATTAAGAAATAATGAATTCATCGGTTATATAATAATATATATAATAATTTCAAGAATGTAAAGTAATTATTTTAGCTTCTCATATTTTTATTTGTCTTTCACCAACATTTTATTAATACTAAGTCCTCACTCCTCTACTACTTCTCAATCTGTTCCGTCACGTAGAAATATCATTTTTCAAACTTCCATCTAACAACGTTCGATATTGCCGATCAATCTTATGTATCTATCTACATCTTGGAAGCTCTATATCCGTCTAACCCACGACAGTTATTTTATCGCATCGTGTCACATCGCATATGAGGGAAATTAATATCAGATTAGATCTGTCGAGAACAGATGGAAAGCTCGGGATAGCTCGGGGACCAGCGCTTCCGTGATCAGTGTCCATCTGTGCTCGGCCGATTAAATAAATAATTCATAGCATGAAACATCGAAGCCGTTTGACCGACGCGAGCCAGTATCGGGACGAACACGAGACTATCGTTATCGCGTTCGAGATCCGTCGTCGCTATTTCCCGCGCCCCGTCATCCGCAAGAAGCTTGCGTGCCGTCATATTTTCGGCCGGAAGTGGTTATCTATGAGCGGTCCGCGAGTTACGATGCCATCCGGCGGATATCGCTCTGATCGCTTTTGCCGACGAAAACGTTTTCTGGGTCAGCCGGGATCTACCCTCATCGCGTGTCTTCTCGTTATCGATGATAAATTGTACGAGATATAGCTTGTGACATCCAGCTTTTATAGACAGATGCCGCAAAAGTTTGTTTATCTTGTCTCCAACCGGAAAAATCAATATTATTGCTAAATAGAAGTCGTATTTTGAAAATTTGAAAAAAAAATGGATTTAGAATTCTGTATCAATTTTAAAATGTTATGTTAAGATTGATTATTGATGACTTATTGGTCAACAATAATACCTTGTGACAATAAAAGATTTTCAATCAAATCTTATAATAAAAATGTATAACAATATAGGAAGAAATACCTATACAATATAATTAATATAGATTTTATGTATAATTAAGATCTAAATTCTATGTTTCATATGTTTCATATCAGAAGAAATTTGGAAAAGAAAATTCTATGAATTCTTGGAAAATTCTTTTCCAAAACTGTTATACGTATATTTTGAGAAAGATCTTTCAAAAATTCACAGAATTTTCTTGCCAAAATTCTTTTTATATGAAATTTAAGACATTTAAATTGAGAAATACATAGCATTCAATAGAGACATATTTGTATAATTAATTACTTATACATTAGATTCGTACATATGTTGTATTAAAATTAATCCAAATTTCGAGTGAAACTAGCGCGTTAATAATAATAAAGTTGTAAACTTCTTCATGAAATAATCTGCAGTAGCCAGAGAATATCACGAATTAACGAAGCCGTATATAACGAAGTTCTGCATAATTAAGTATTCCCCAAAGAGACTTTTTTCATTCTACGGCGTGTGAATGGCGGCAACCAGTTATCGGTCGCCCTTTTGCCTTTCGAAGAAAAAGCAGCAGCATCCGCGGAAGCCTGGTGTATTATGTAAAGAGAATAAATGACAGGAGGTTCGCCGGAGGGCGCCGGGACGCTTGGCGCCGCCACGTCGCTCTCACTCTCGTCCTCATCGACAACGTCGTCGTCGTCGTCGTTCGGGAATAGTGGCAAGGGGGATGGAAAAGACGCGGCGGAACCTCGCTTGAATGTATTGTTTGCGTAGCGCGCGTCTCAGCGCACGCAAACTTCTTCCGAGCACCTCGTTGACGAGTTGCTACGAGATAACGAGTCCCGTCGCCACCGTTGTCCTTTACGGCCCCTTACGTCGGCGGACATCGAGCAATTTAATCCTGTTTTATAAGTGATCGATGCCAGACAGAACCAAGTACCCCGAAGTCCGGCTCCAAATTCCGCGTGCAATATCGGAAGGGATTTTGAAACAATCCGCCGTTTTTTCGAGTTCAATATCTCATACCTATTTTTTCATTAATGATGATTTTTCCATTAGTAAATTAGTTATTCGTTTATTCCGTGAAGCGGCCGTTGTTGCGCGGGACGATCTGAATTGATTTAGAGATTAATGTTTGCCTGAAATTAGTTTTGCCTGAAATTGATGTTAGTGTACCTATTTACTTATATCTATTAATTAAAACCGGACTTATTGCGTGTGACGAATTGAAACCGTCCAATATCACATGTGCCGCAAATACGGGAAAATGCGTCTTATGTCAATTTTCGCGAGGGATATGTAGATCATTTTCACATATGTCACGCGGATATTAGTTTTCTTATTCAACTGTCGCGAGAGCGTGAGATATCTCGTTGAATAAAAGATGACACCGCGACGTCCTAGAAGATTCATCGAATTTCGCGAGACTGGCATGATCAAAGTTGAATCGAAATGAGATATTGGCGAAACTACGACATTGGCAGAATGAAAGAAACATTCCATTAGAATATTATTCCATTCAATCGCGCGCTATTTTATCTTCGAAACACCAAATACGATTAAGGATCTTGAAATCTTCGCGCGACAGGCGCTTGAAATTCTAAGAATACTTAATGTATGCAAATCTCGAATAATAATTAATGAAACGGGGAGAATCTTTTTGTGAAGTATCGTAGAATGAATTTACTAGATCGAGATATTTTATGCAAGTATAAACGTTAACATTTTTTCAAAATTGACACAATCTTATATTTATTGTATTATTATTATAATATTTTTATTTTTATTATTTGTATATTTATACTGTATAGTATTATTGTATCATTATTATAACAATGAAGAAGGACTGCAAAAATTTAGAAAAAGAGCTTATACGTGATGAGATGAAAAGGCAGAAAAGGAGAGGAAAGAGAGAGAGAGAAATTAAGAGACTTAAATTAGCAGAATATTTGTTAAATATCTTTAAATCGCAATATCTTTATATCGCGACTAAGGGTATGTAGTCGATCGATAGGACTCAGTAAGAAGGCACGTATCGCAGAAGATGCGAAGAAGGGTAATCGGGATAGATATAGATCGCCACGACCCATTCGCTCACCCTCCCGTGACAGCAATTTTTCCGGAATATCATCGGCCTAAGTCTCTAGAACTCGACCTATATCCTTGCTTTCGTTCTACGATCGATTCGCGCAATTCCTTAGCGTTTCTTCACATCCCTCGATCGCGTATGTGGAAAATCGTGAGCGCCGCGCGCAAGCAAATAAAAGTACCTACTTGAAAGCGCGAACGCGCAATCTTCACGGTTAAATGAAAATATGAATAACAAAATATGTAAATAAAGTAAACAGAGTAGAGATACTTTCTCTGAAGGAATTTTAAGAAAACTATTTCTGCATATTTAAAATTTTGAATACTGCAATTTTTTTTATTTCTTAGAACTTTTTATACTATCGCGAAATAAAGATTTTTCTGCTAAAATTCCGCTATTCAATGAATTTCTGAAAATCGACAACCATAATGTAATTGATTTAATAAATAAAAATGTAACGAATAATTTTGTGGAGAGAATGCGGATCTTTGACGTCGATAGCGAGTACAAACTACAAATGTGCAGCTATATCAAGTTGGCAGGCTGCGTGAAGAATCGAAGAGAACCGTTATGGTGAAGTCGTCCGAGGAATAGCCGCGAGTAATATCTCTGGTGCAAATAGTTCCGACAATCTTCCGTATATAGCTACATATTCACGATGCTCTCGAGAGGTTCAAGACAAAAGGCTGCCGAGAATTGGTACCATCGGGTCAGCCGAAGACGTGAGGCTCGTTGAAGATCTCACGAGATCTTGAAGAGCTGAATTGAGTGTCATTAAAAATTTTCAGATCGCCTATTTTTTTTCCACGAACTAAAATAGGTCGATCTTCGACAAACTTTCAATTTCAGCCTTAAATTGATTCTCGCGTTTCTTCGATATTCTATTATAGGTAGTACAAAACCGCGCGTTGCGGCCTGTCGATTTAGAAATTTATCTCAAAATTGACTCTCACGTTTTCGTTAACGGCCCTAATTTAAGCTGAGAATTTCCGCAATTTTATCGCATTAAAGTTCAACTGTAATGTTAATTCCCGGTTTAAAGTTCCCGGTTAAAATTGTTCAATTTTGGATTCAGACTTGATACGACGACGTTGTAGGTATATTCGAACTGTTTTAATCTTCTTGCTCGGCGTCATCTTACGCGGCACTTGAGAGAGAAATAGAATGACAGGGATAGATAGACGCTTAATTTTACATGCGCGACTATATCCGCTTAGTGTTTGCTACTCCAAGTAGACGTCAAGCGTACTAACCGAGCAATGATATTCCCTTGAATCGTTTACCCTGCGGATCAAAGGGCGCCCTTCGGCGGTGCTTCAGTGTGACGGCATGTAACGTGCGCCACGCGTGATTTATGTGGAAATATGAAAGATCGCAAATACTTGGCAAAAACTACGGTATATCTTTAGCCCACTTTAGGCAATATGTAATTCATACAAAAGAGAACGAAAGAAAAAGAGAGAGAGAAATAAAGAGAAAATTACATAATTAAATTTTATACCGTATAATATATGAAGAACATTTGAAGAATCAAAAATACATATATTCATAAAAAATGTGTTAAATGTGTTATCTATATTGAAATACACGACATGTAAAAGATTATAAATGGAATTTTGTTCTGAAATAGATCGTCTAAAGTGGACTTTATAAAAGAATCATGTCATTTGAACGTTTATTTTATAAGAGCATTCCATAAAACAGAAACTTTTGGAATGCCATCTTATGCAACAGTTATACGTTAAAGGCAGTTTATTAATAAAACCCCATTAAAATTTCTCGACATCTTTCTTCCCTAATTAGCGGTGATTATAAGAGTTTATGAGGGATTATAGGAGTTACAAAAGTGAGTAAATCTTGGCAAAATGGCACGGGCGATGAAAGGGTTGAGAAACGCTGATAAATGGAAAACCGCTAGTAGCGAGAGGGATGAGAATAGGCAAGATAACATCTGATTCCGAGAACTGTCCGTCTTCCGGCTATTTGCTCGCAGATTTAGGGATGTTCCATGTTTTACCCTACTTTCTTTAATCCCGTTGAGAGTCGGGGCTAACGGGCCAAGGATTGACGAGACGGTTCCTAAGGTCAGTCGTAAATATCAAATGCATTCGCGCGATTACTCGGTAGAGACTCGGGGATTTGGAGAAAACTCTTAATTGGGACGGTTCTATAATTGCTCGTTTTTGCTCTCGTTCTCACCTCCGGCAAAGAGTATCTGATTGCCACGCATCGAGACGGTAGGCGTTGAAGCGTTCGCGAATCTAAATGACGACCGCGGAGAAACGAAGTTCTAATTTACTCTGTCTTCCGAGCTAATTTAAACTTGTGTTTGGAATGGAATTTTTAATTCGGAGATGAAACTGTAAATTATATATATATATATTTCGAAAGTTAGAACATTTTAAACTTATATTGTTGATTGAAAATTATAAACCTGAATTTTAAAGTGTTTAAAAACTTAAATTGTTGCCGGTTGTTTACCGAACCGTAAATTTTATGATAAACTTGCAATATGTTTTTTCTTAATAGATATTCTGTAACACATTATCACATTTTTCGTAAATCTCTAGGGTTCAACAAGCTTGAAGCAAGCTTGATAACTAAATTCTATAATCTTGTTTCTTTAACAAGATAAAATAAATTAATATTAACTGGATCAATATTAAGATAATCAATATCAAATCAATAAGCGTTAGCTGAAAAGATTTACTCCACGCACTTTTCTTTCTTTAATTAAGGCTTACATTAACTTTTCAAGATATTTTAACAAGATATATAGCACATGCACATATGTCCAAATAAAATTTATTCTGCAATCAAGTACGCATATTGCAAATTTTGAAATAAAATTGATAGAAGAAAAATCGATAAGAGAAGCAAAACGAACTAATAACGTCGCGATTTCTCACGTCTTAAGAATTAACGAGATCGGGCCTTTAGAAGTGCAGGCGCTAATGGAACCGCCAGAATTAGAAGATATCGTGGTCGACGTAGAGGAGCTGGGCGGCGGGAGGTTCGAGGCCGGGTGGGGGGGGGGGGGGGGGGGGGCAGCAGTAAGTGAGAAAAGTTGGACTTACTTTGAGGGCCTCCTCGTGGGTCACCGCGCGAAAGGGTGTGCCGTTCACCTCCAGGATGGTGTCTCCTGGCCTGAGTCCAGCCCGTTCGGCCACCGAACCCTCCTCCACCCTCGAGATGTAGACGCCCACCCCTGAAAACAGACTTTCCATCAGCCCGGTAAAGCTGCTTCTAACGCTGGTCCACGATCGGTGCCAGCTAAAACCTTCCGCCCATGGCGCGACAAGCTGCCCGAACGAATTTCACGAAGCGATATCCTTCCCCCCCCCCCCTCCTCTCCCGGGATGATTTAGTTAATACGAAAGAGATTTTGTCTTTAATAAAAAAAGGCATAGGTTCCCTTGAAGTACAAATAATAATTTGACGACGGAGATTCTTTAATATTAGGAAATTATTTCTATAAAAGATACACTGTAGAATCTTTTGTTACGCTAAATATTGTATATAGTGTTTTTACTGATTATTAGATAAGTAAATTAATGTTTACGAAATGACGAGAAGTTAAGTATATAAAACATCTTAGAATATATGCATAGATGATATTTTAGCGATAGAATAATTTTCATAGGAAGATACTAATGCGGGACTTACACACTTTTAACGTAATTTCCCTCAAATCAACGTCGATAATGTCGATATATTATAAATTGTTTAACATAGAGGATATTTTAATATTTAAAGACGAGAGGAACCTGTTGGCTGGCATGTGACAAACAAGTTGAAACTTTTGGCAAACTTCCCCGATATACTTGTTGAACGGGATGTAATAAACGCCATGGGCAGAAATATCGTGAAAATAAGAGAGGAAAATGAGAAACGAAATATGCGGATGCATTTCAAAGTGAATATCGGTAAATGTGTGTCTCCATGTAACACGATGCACGTGTGTGTAAGTGTATTTGTGACAGAAAAAGAAAGGCATGCACTGATTTTTCGAAGAATCGAGAGGAAGTGCGATCGCATCGCATGATGTGCTCGCGTATGCAATTATGAGATATCGATATTGCATATTGTGCGCGTGCGTGTGTACGTGTGTGTATTCTGAAAAGTATTTTTCACCCCTCTGGAAAAACGATAATCGATAGCAGCCGATGGAAACTTTAAGCCGGACCACAGATTATCCATGAATTTTTGAACAGCATTCGCGCGCGAGGACAATAAAATCTGTTAAATAAAAAAAAGAGAGAGAGAAAAGAATGTTTTTATGACGTAAAGTGAAAGCGAGATTTATCGAGTTTGAGACGTTAATTCTCTTTGTAATATAACATCCTAAAAAGTTGTTATATTGTATATTTGTACATTTATGATTTTTAATTCCACGATTCGCGCTTTCTTTATGGTAAACAATTTTTATGTAACACACTTTGATACTTTCCTTTACATATATTTATAGATAATAATCTCCTTTATAAGAGGTAATTATACTTAAATAATTAATTATCATAAATAAACAAATTATTTAGATATAAACTGTGATCGATATAAATCGAGTATAATGATTGTAAACATAAAAAACATGAAAAAAATTTAACTTATTGTAATATGTGTATGTAATTCAAACTTTTAAAAGATTAAAATTAAAAATATATCCGAGTGTTTTCATCTTCCGTATGAACGTTTAAATTCGAGTTTAAATTACTTTTCGGAGACATGTTCGTTACTGAATTATATACTAAAGTCCATTAGCGTGTGTGTGTTTGTGTATGTTTGCGATTTGTGGCGAAGCAAGAGGAAACGTGATGACACATCGAATAGCACGCTCAAACTGCATTTATGCAGTTCATGCGGCGTCGTTTATTGCGTGTTTGTGCCGGGAGCAGATTATCGTCAGATCCGAGGTTGACATAATTTCTCAAGCGACACGAAAAAAACAAATCTGACGTCGCGGTCGAGGCGAAAGTAGTCGGCGCGTAATTATTTTCCGTGTCACCGAGATGACATCCGAAGAGAATTAATCGAGAATTTTGAACAAATATTTATTTGCTACCTGTTAATATACAGGGTGTTTCAATGGATAATTAAACGTTCTTTTCTTTTCTACAGTCATATTTTATTTATCAAATTTTTAATAATTTTGACAGGAATATAATAATAACTCAATAAAAATTTGACTGAATAAGAAGTACGGTAATGTGTTCGAATTTTCGATGGCTCGATAATCACGCGCAGAATTGAAAGTGAGCTGAAGTGGAGTTTACCTCAAGTTACTGAAAGAATATGGAAGTTCAATTATCCGTTTTTTCCCATCATAATTAATCACGATCCAATTAACCGTTCGTATTCATTTTTCATTTTGAATTGAGAGCTTGTTTTTTTTTTCAGAAGAAAGCACGGCAATTAAAACTCGATTTAAATTTTTCGCACGGAATGGAGCTTCGAAAGAGCACCTAGTGCATACAAGCTACTTTTAATTGTTATACGGTAATCCAAATTGCAGGAAAATATTTATCTTCACTCAATTTAATATCACTGAATTAAATTTAAATGCTCGATGCTTTCCTGTTATCCTGAACAATTCCGCTTTACGTGAAGCTTTGTGACTGACGGTAGTGTATACGAGTAAACTTTCCTCTACGCACTCATACGCTCTCTACACGCATATATGCAATTGTACAACATTCATGCA
Source organism: Leptothorax acervorum (assembly GCA_035220615.1). Classification (NCBI taxonomy): domain Eukaryota; kingdom Metazoa; phylum Arthropoda; class Insecta; order Hymenoptera; family Formicidae; genus Leptothorax; species Leptothorax acervorum. The sequence goes on along the minus strand of JASTWQ010000051.1, from coordinate 577,887 downwards.
ACGAGCTGTCGGCGTGCCAAGTCTAGAGAGAGGAAGCTTTCTGACAGATACTCGGTGGTGCGATGGCGTTATAAACCCTCCTTTCTCTCGTTGAGTTACCTGACTGCGCTTCTGGTATAGCGAAACAGAAAATAAGAATGACACAACGCAAGTTGGCTTATTCTCGATCTCAGCCGGTCGGTCGCGGACGATGACGAAATCCCCAGGAAGCGTCGAGTTCAACAAGCTTCCTTTTCGAGACGAGATTACATAACGGTGAGAAAATTTGACTAGAGACTCGAAATGGAACATACGCTATTTTATGGACCGCGTTTAGCGATAATATCGTTATTAATCGTCACACAAGCCGACATATTAGTAATTATAAATTTTCCAATTATATATGCCTAGAAAATATTAATCACGTTATGTATTTAAACACAATAACATTATTTAATTCTAGCAGCTTTTTTATGTTAAAGAAGCTTTCAAAATTCCGACAGATTTTGTGCGAAAAATATTAGATATTTCTAAGCGGGATTTAAAAATGCCGGCAATAGAAACATTTACGCCCGAGGCAGAAAAGCCTGATAGTGTGATGCGAAAGAGAAATTGGTGACACGAGAGCGAGCGCATTTTTCTCCGACTTTCCTGGGAGTTTCAGCATCGCATAAAACGGATATCAATGGCGCGATCCACGCGGCGAGGCGAGACGGGTCTCTCGAGGGCCGCCTTTTCGTATTTGGGGTTTCACGCTCGAATTCTCGGCGATGATAAAGCTCGTCAAGCGGATGGTATCAGCGCCCATGTGTGCAACATCGCGTGCGTGATTAAGCGTGAGATTTAACGCTCGCAGTCTCGCCGCGGGAACATCATTATAACAAACGGAGTAGCCGATTCATCGCGTTTGATTTTGCTTTCTTCTACAAAGCAACGAAACTTTTCTGTAAATTCTAAAATATTAAAAGTATATCTTAATCTTCTTATACACTGTTTTATATATAATAAATTTTTGAAGGAAATAAGTTGTACGAAATAAACATAAATTATTCCTGTGAAAAAATTCTGTTTAATTTTGAATCAAAGGAAACTTATAACATGCGAGCCAATTTAATATTTTTAAATCAGTATCTATAAATATTACATCGCAAGACAGTCCGATCTATTTTTGAGACTGCGAGGATTAAGAGGCTGGAGACCGTGAAACCGAATCTTGTCGCTTTTGTCACTTTAACGACTTTAAGGCGGCACTCCTGCGCATTCTTGCCTCGTCACGCGGATCCTGTATACGAGATTTTTCTCATTTATCAGTTGCGGAATCTTTCTGGAAAACGCATAATCCGAGAGCATGTCTTGAATATTTCAAAAATATTAAAATCTTAGAGAAAATGCCAGGAAGAAGAATGTTGAACCGAAAAGTAAACTACTTTTATAAAAATGACGAATTTTAACGACAATTGATCCCTTTTCATATTCTGTCATAAAAATGTTTTACATTTCATCAATTGTCGTTAATATTCGTCATTTTTATAAAAGTGGTTTACTTTTCGGTTCAAAGAATTTGAAAAATTTATTAGTTATAATAAATTTCAAATCTTAAAACGCGTATATCGTGATTGCCAGTCATGTAGATTAAAATTCTCAATTTGATTAATAATCGCTGGCGAAGTTAATGTGTTACTTATTCGTAAAACATTTTGCTGTTTGTAAAAAGTAATTCTATTATTTATTATAGCATAAAGTATAAAAAATCAACTGTAATATTATTGTATTACATTTTTAAATAAATTATGCCACATTAAAAAAAATAAATTTTACACAAGGAAGAGTTAATCGACAAACTAAAGTAACGATTGTTAATTAGTCTTTTAGCTGCGACATGCTTTAAATAACAATTGTCCAGGACAATAAGTCGCGAATCATCAAAAATGTGAGCATGTAATTTAAGCGTCCGATGCAAGATACTTGCTTGGATATTAGAGAATAAAAATTTAGTATCTATGATAAAAAAAAGGACTTAGCGTATAACAATAAAAATAATATAATTATTAGGCAAATATGCATATTAGTCGACTTGTGAAAGCGTATATGTATTTACGCCTTTCGTAAATAAGCAGCTATTTTTTCTGGGCGTATATTTACTCCCTTTTTGCAACTAAAGGTTTAACGCGTGAAACTTTTATTTCTTTTTATGATTGAACTCTCCAGAAAGATTAGGCGAAACGACACGAACTCCGGTCGTCGGATTTCCGGCGCAATCGCGCTTCGATGGGTCGGTAGCTCGTTATCGCGTCGACCATCGAACGGCAAACCGACCGGAGTTTTACCCTCACGAAGGGGAGAAAAAAAAGTAAGAGAAAAGGGGAGAGTCTGTGCAAAACGCGCTTGTTCCTTCTCTACCGAATTCGCGTGCAAACAATCGTCACTGTAGCGGAAAACGATGCTTAACGATCGTGAAAATGTTTTCCCCCCGCTTTCGAGTATCGTCCTCGCGACGAGAGAATTCATTTTCCATTGTGGTCATCAGAATCAATTAGAATCCCCACGTATTATGAATACAAATGGACATTCGAAGCAATTTAATTGCAGAGCAGAGAGATAGAGAAAAGGACAGTAATTATTTCAGGATTAAAAGTATTGATTCCTTGAATTTAATCATCAGTTTATAAATTTAACTATTTTTTATAAAAGTTTCGAACGTTCTGTTATTTTAGAATTTAGAGAGAAAATATGAAATTAGATAAATTAGCTAAAATCATATTTTTTAAATAATTTTGATAGAATGAAATTAATATACGTATAATTACAATATAATTTGTGTATGTGAGAAGTAAGAATATGTATGACAATCTTAAATCAAAATGTTACAGATTCCTTGTTCATATTGCTGAGTTATATATATTAAAGTAAAGAAAGTTTAATATCAATATTATTTCATCGCGAGGACAAGACGGATGCGCGAGGACGATTCGCCGATTTATGCTGAAGCACGTACAAGCGCAAGGTGTCGAGACACGATGTGGGTGCCAACCGAGGTGACTTAGGCACGCAGCACGAGTAAAAGACAGTAATCAAAGAAACGAGTTGCCAACGATAAGTGACAACTAGCGAGTCATCTGGCAAATCGATCGCTTCGTAGAACCTTGATATCGCAAATACAGATAAAGGATCTAAAGATTAGATTATATATTAGTCAAGCTATTGATAGATCAACAGACTGTTGAATGTTGATAAAGTCTATTCTTAGATCGTGCCGACGTATTGCACTCTTTTAATAGTACAGCTTATTAAAATCGTAAAATTTCTACGTGTCTAGAGAATCTTTGTCTAAGAATCTCTACTTATCGAAGAGATATGCGTTTACAGCATCAAAAATGGTGCCATAAAACAGAAATGATTTACGATAGAAAAATCAAGTTAATTATAGACTAAGTTTATTCGAGGTGTTCTAAATCTTATAGATCTTTGTTACTACGGATCATCATAATTTATCTTTCTAAAGAGAAAAGAAATCTATAGATAATTTATAGTACCGAATATGACGTCGCAAGTTTAGGAAGTTGCAGGTTGAAGATACACCAATGTGATACCAAAGTTGGCACTGTGCGGTTTATTCCGCACGGTGCCAGAGAGCTGTATATATATATCTTTGAGTTTATCATAGCTCACATTCTCGAGCGATTTCTCGGTAGAACGAATTTCTACCGTAGCTGGAGAAAAATCCCGAGTGGCGGAAGCCGGTCGAGGTTCTTTACAGTTAGACGACCCGAAGGATCTCGCGGCGGCCGGGCCAGACGACTCGCGGTGCACGGACGCTCAAGGTGAGGCGTAAAAAATTCGACTTGAGAGGAGTGCGGAGTAACTATAAGAAAACTTGAGTACGAGTTAAACCGCTCCTGGGAGAAAGTACCTCGTTCTCGAGGCACGAAGTACGGCGACGGGGGTAGCCTGAAGGTACTGCGTATCTCACCTGCGTCCTTGCCACCCTTCACGCAGATGCCAAAGCCATGGTGAGAGTCCGGCGGATCTCTCGTCATGGTGATTGTCCTTACGGTGAGCTCCTGAAGACTGAGCGGCTGCGAGATCGGCGACGTGGGCGGATTCCCGGTGTTCCCGGCCTGCTGTTGCTGTTGCTGCTGCTGCTGCGACTGCGACTGCTGTGACTGCTGCTGTTGCTGCTGTTGTTGCTGCTGTTGCTGCGAGCCGCCGGACGCGGTCGGCGTGCCGCGAGCCGCCGTCACGCTCGCCGGGCTCGATGCCGGCGATCTGCGCTCGGCTTGACGTCGTTCCGCGACGCTGTTGCCGAACAGCCTGAGGAAGATCGAAAATTAAATTTAATGCCTCGCAGAGCAAGAATTTTGTATTCGTCAGATCGTTCCCTACAATTCTTTAATCGACTAATGTCAATTTCTGATGGTTAATGCAGATTAACTTTAATCTCGGTTTGGCTCACTTTTTATCTTTTTCTAATTGTAAAAGAAAACAGATTTAAAGTTAATGTACATTAATAGAAATTGACATTAGGGAGCCAGAAATTAATGAAGAAAGATCGAAAATTAAATTTAAAACCTCGTAGCAAGAATTTTATACTCGTCAGATCGTTGCCTACAATTTTTTAATCGACTAATGTCAGTGCAGATTAACTTTAATCTCGGTTTAACTCACTTTCTACCTTTTTCTAATTCTAAAAAAAAAACCGGATTTAAAGTTAATCTACATTGATAGAAATTGACATCAGGGAGCCAGAAATTAATGGTACCAGGCTTTTTTAGGGAACGAAAGATTTGCGAGTTAGAATTGTATACAAAATAAACCGCAAGTAGGTACTACGAAACGAATTACGTGTCAAAGAGGAAAAAGGTGTATCGTGCCGGGTACACGCAAATCTCCGAAAGTGATTTGTGTGACTCGATTTTGATACACATCGGACGTGTACGGTCACGGAAAGGCCACCTTCCCACCTTTCGTTGTCGGCGTTATCGCGGAGGGGCGTTCATACCTGAGCACCTGTTCCGGGGAGATGGCACCGGTGCCGCCGGTGGTTCTGTGACCCCGGTGCGATCTGTAGGGGGTCGCGTGCGAGGAATGATGATGGGGCGCGCTGGGCGGCCTCTCGACGATGGTGTAGCTGGTGCCGGGCGGGCTGTAGTAGCCGCGGTGCTGGCTGCCATGATGCCGACTCGTGGTGACGGGCTCGAGGTCCTCGGCCTCGTAGCAGCCGCCGGTGCCGCTACGCACGTGGTGAAAACCGTCGGCACCACGCAGGAAGGGCGTCCGGCTGCTACCGCCGCCCCACTGCAGCTCCTGCAGCTCGGAACCGTAGTCCTCCGTGCTGCTGGCCATGCCTCGGCTGGCAATCAGCTCCTCCTTGGTCACACCTGCCGGACAACAAGCGAGCACGCGATTGCGGTCAGCGCGGAATCGATCACCATGGTGGAAGATACACGGTCGAGTCGCCGGAAGGCTTGATTTGAAAGTTTGAGTTGCAGGCGAACCGCACGCGTTGCGTTTCAGTAATAGGAAAATTTTAATTTCGGAAGTTTTTAATTGAGAAAGAAAGTGAAAAAGGGATTGCAAATTATAGGTATCTGATTTGATTAAAGTTTAATTTAATTCACATTCTTTAATTTAATGAGTTTGCTTGGAATAGAATATAATTTTGTTTGAAAATATTTTGTATAATATTTGTAATTAAACTCCAAGAATTGTCTTTTTTCTTTTTGTACATTTTTATATTTATGATAATTTTTATAATTAATGATAACTCACAACAAGATAAAATTCGTAAAATTTTTTGAATTAAAATCTAAGAATTTCCACTTTTTCTCTTCTTTTTATATATTTTTATATTTTAATAATTAATAGATAATAACATGGTCAATAATAATAAAAAATTTTGATGTGATCTGTTAATGGACTACATGTGCAGTTAATAATGAAAAAGTTCCAGGGAAAATTTGTATGGAAATTAGTTTCGTATTTTATACCGAAACTTTCGGATATAAAATTGTAGGGTAGGCAGCTTTGTCGAAGAACATTCAATGATTTTTTTATGTTACTCCAGAAGAAAAACCTTTACGCTTTTAATACATTATAAGGTTAAGCAATGGCAATCCTTGACTCGAGCACCCGAAGCGGCTTAAACGTAAAAGCCGCGGCCTGAATTTCAGGGATGTCGGCCAGATCGATCGAGATTCTCGTAAATAAGTCAGGAGACACCGCGAGTTCCCGGGAGACATTTTCGTGTTGGCGAAGAAACCGCCTCGACATTCAAATGCCACATTAACAACTGAAAATTTTATTACGGAGGCCTTTCTCGGAGGTCGCTCTCCACCGAAAACGAATTTCTCGCGCGACAATCGATGTGTGCGCGAAAAATTGATATGCGACTCTCGTCTCCTTTTTGTAAAAGCATGAAATTTTCTCACGTTATAGAAAAGCTTTCATGCGCTAAAGTCATTCACGACTTTTCATGATTTTCTTAAAAACCGAGGTCGGTTCCTGCGAGGTCGGAGAAATTTACAGAAAAATTTCCTATATTTTTTTACTATTTTGCTGCGAAAAGCGGCAGAATGTTCCTTACTACAGACATTGCGACGTGACCAAATCGCGGTAATCGCTTACGCTCTAATTCGATCTCATTGAAGTTGTGCTAATTAATTGCGATAATGACGATGCAATAACAGGACATCGCGGCAATCAAACGTATTTACGTCGTTACGCAATTGATCATCTATCTATTACTATCGCGTGCGAATATGTTATATAATAGAATTTACGGATTAATATTCAAACGACGCTAAGGGGCGCTCGAATAATTTAGATCTTTTTTTTTAGACGCATCTTGGGCCGTTTGTTGAATCGCCCTCCACGGACGCATCTACGAATATTCGTGATTTATTTTTACCCCGCGATCGATCGCAACTTTTTCCATTGTTATCATCGGGCTGCCGTGACACGAACCGATTACGTTATCGATTCCTGCGGGACAGGAATAACGGGACAATTAAATCCGTCCGCAGGCGGAAACTTCCTTGTCGTGACTGTCTAGTGAGGCTATCACCTAGATGGGATCTTTAACGTGAGACCTGCCGCGTCGCGCCGCGGCCACAGTAATGACATCATTTTCTGGGACAAACCCACTGTAACTCCCTTAATAGCCTAAGGAAGTCTTCCGTTATCGCCGGAAGAAAGTTCGAGGTTGGGTCCTAAAGATAATCGCTGATAAACCGATAGCTCTATATAGGGTGTTCAACCCGAGCCGCTTTTTTCACGAATTCTTTGATCGATTTAGAGAAGACGATATTTAGAGCAGACAAATTAACGTTGAAATAATTGCCGATGGATGTTGGATGAGGAAACTAATTCCGGATAGTGTGAAATAAACTTTCTTCAAGGATTAAAAAGAACATACATATTAAAGTTTAATTAAACTTATCTTTTCCAAATGTTAAAATTAACGTTGAAATAATTGCCGATGGATGTTGGATGAGGAAACTAATTCTGGATAGTGTGAAATAAACTTTCTTTAAGCATTAAAAAGAAATTAAATATTGATGTTTAGTTAAACTTATCTTTTCCAAATGTTAAAATAAAAGTTTAAATAAAATGAGTTTATTTTTTCTGGTGCAGAACTATTAATTTGCATAAAAATGTAAAATTATTTTTTCGCAAAATAAAATTGCGTTCGCGTTTTGCTTTATCACGCAATTATAACACGAAGTATTTCAAAACATGCGACCCGGTACTGTATTTTATATCGGCTTCATAATAAAACACAGCAGCGTTTATGTTACAAATTACTACAGTTGCATTACAGTTAAAACAGCTGTACTTAAATACAATTCCCTCTGAAGGATTTTAACTATATCATCATGCTACTGCCAAAATTTATTATTCGCATTCTATATAAGTATCATATTTCGCGAAATAGGAACGATAACGTCGTGTCGCTCCTATTCGCCTCGAAATTAAATTCCCGTCGTTTCTCTTCCCGTCGTACTTTAATACAGTTTCCGCAGATCAAAGTCGCGCCCTGTGAAGGCGAGAAGGTCACGGGGGTTTCCCCGAGTAGGCTTAACGCGCAGTATCTCTTAATATCGTCGTCACTCCGCGCTGACAATCGAGACATTTCGTCTGTTGCGAGGCAGCCCGAGTCAACCTTGACACTGAGAAAGGCTTGTTTACCGCCGGCGGGGAGGAGGTGGAGGAATTGGGGAGGGGGAGGGGAAGTTGAAAATCGCCCCTAGCGGACGCTCTTGCGGGGATCGCGCTAGAGGTGCCGGCGGAGGAGACGGCGAAGAGGGGGTGGGTCACGGTGAGGGGGCTGTATCGTGTGTTCCGTCATACATATACGAGGGTGGGCCGATCAATACTGCGGCTGAACACCTGAAGCCGGCTTCATTCAGTCGGCACCTCCATTTCATCCCCCCCCCCCCCTCCCCCCCCCCCCCCTCCCCCGCCCTGCGTTGCGACCGCCTGTAACTTTGCTACTATACTCGGCGATTATAGTAAGTACACGTACGTGCCTCCCGCAAGGGCCGCGATTAGAGGCCGCGTTAGAGCAATACGATAGCGGAGCTTATGTTAGCTCGCCGATGCCAAGGTGGACTTCGCTTTTTCTTCCTACCCTCAAGAGAGATTCTTTCCGAGATTTAATTACACCCCACCTACCCGAAAAATTCTGTATAATAGAAGGATGCATCGACTAGCGCGTATTTAAAAGAACTAAATAGAATACTGGAAACTTACACACACACACAGACTAAAATTCTGACGACAAATAACGATGAAATGAAGAGGAGGGAAAGAGAAGAGACGGTGGCAAGAAGATAGAAAGGAGATAAATCTCTAGTTAGCGTAAAGTTTAAAATACGAGTTTTTATATTGCATGTTACAGTTTATCGAGATAGGGGAAACGTGTCAATTTGTCGAGACAAATGTAAGATATAAAGCGTAAGCGATGATTTATCCCGAGATAAATCAAGCCTTCTAAACTGAATTGCGTGTCGAGTTAAGACGCGTGTTAAATTGGACCGTGTTGCTTTTAGTGTAGCAGCACCACGTGCGGTACGTATATAACTTAAAACATTACGCGCGAGAGTCGCGCGTGTTTAGAATTCGCATGATGGCGTGTACGTGAGATGAATTTATCGAGGTATTACCCCCCCTCGGGGTGGATAATTTCGGACGGTGGTGGACGATACCTAAAAGTGTCGCCCGACAAAAGGTGAAAGGTGGCGCAATACATTTTGCGCGCCGCGTCGTCCCATTTCCTTTTAAAGTTGCGCGGCCATGCGCGCGCGTGCGAACAATATGAAAGGGTGATTTTTCAGTGTATATCGCGTTCCCGCGGCCAATATGCGATACGTATCGATTACGTGCGAGGGACGCGGCGCGAAAAAGACATTCGACGACGGTCGCTCGTCGCGTCGATAAATCGTAAAAATTTACATTTCGCCGGCCGACCGAGCCGAACGAGTGACGAGGACCATTTATAACGTTCCGCAAAAGAGTCCCGCGGCCGCGTCGCGTTTTATGCAAATCGGGACGTATCCGTCGGGCATGCCCAAAGAAATGTAAATTTCATCAAAATGAAGTTATACATATATCTGGACACAGTAGAATAAAATTATCCCACTTAACACGGGAGAGTATAACGTGTTATGTATTCATCCCCTTTATCTCTTTCTCTTTTTCTTTTAATTGCACAGAATAATACTTAATATTAAAGTAAATTGTACATTTTGAATATTATTTGGATAGAGATTCTATAAATGTCATCGCGAACGGTTTTTCGACAGAGAAACTCTTTTAACACATCGTGACGTTTTCGGTAGCAAAAATCGACACATTGAACCTCGCAAAGAATAGCGCTACGTGTCTATTGTTCTCCAAGGCTCGCGCACCATATCCGCGGTGTTATTTCGGTGGCTTGTTAAACGTTCACGGTTCACGAGGATTTATTTATCGCGCCCGCATTGTAACGGCGAGAAAGCGCGCAGCGCGCGGGCGAACGGGACATGAATTGCGGTGCGCTGCGTCGGATGCTCCATGCGGCTCGCCGGAATCTCGAAATTCGCGCTCGCCTCCTGTGTAGGTGATTGCGTTACATTCCCGTCACGTCACAATTGCCCGACGTTGTGATTGCAGCTAATCCTTTCCACAGAGCGCGCTATTCTCGGCTTTTCAGAACCGTGCTGAGGCGACCGGGCGAAATAAGGACGTTGATTCTTAGATAATATTTCGAAGGAGTGCGGTAGCAGAATTTTCTTTCTTTGTCTCTCTCTCTCTTTTATTGAAGAAAGATCAAATAAAAAAAGTCTGCGGCAGCGGTTCTATATACCTATTAAATTCTTTCATTCAAGTCCCAGCTATTTAACCATAAAATCCTGCAGCTCGACCTCTTTTACTTTCTTCACAATTTTTATTACCTCTTGAGCATAATACAAAAATCATTAAATCTCTGTTACACGCTTTATAAATTTAAACTACTTAAATATATGACTTCTATTTATGAGTTCTGCTATATAGTGATATTTATATCATTCACAGTATTATTTCAAATAAGAAATCACTCAAAGAAGAAATTACTTTGCCTGCCTATATATTTTTATTATTTTATCCAGCTTGTATTTTTAGAATGCACTCCCAATTTTTTATCTTTTGTAATCTGAATAAGTTTATTACATTCTGGATATAACTCATGGATTTAATATCTGTTACCCGAAAAAAAATCTGTTGCCGTATCTATCGAGCCTCGTAGAAACGAAGCGCGTTGAGTTTTGCGGTGATTCGGTCGATAGTTTGTAACTTGTTTGAGTTAATTAACAATTTTTTTATCCGCACTCTGCCACGTCACATCGAGCACGGCCGCCATCGGCTCTATTGACCGTATATACCGGTTGTTCTAAAAATAATCCCGGTTCATAGGCACTGTCTCTGATAAAGGAGCCGATCGGATACAGTTAGGTGAGCGCATTAAGGCGCGCAGCCTTAATTGCAACGTGGAATACGGAATTAACGCGGACGAGCCTGGAAAATGCGCGATTAAGACAGTCCGAGGGACTCGAGTAAAGTGTTCCAGGCAACATATTTTTTAAAATACACATAGGGCAATAAAAAATCGCAGAGCTTAGTGCAAAACATGGTCTAATTAAATTTTTGAGAAACTCTAGACAGTCCTGAAAATTAGTTACAATTAGGCAAATTTTGATCCATTTTCTCGAGATGTTCATGGATTATATATGTTTCTTTGAATTTAATTAAATTTTATTGAATTTCCAGTTGAGAGAAGCATTCTTCCTACAATTCGAGTTGAGAAATATCTCGGGAAATATTTTTATATAAATAAATTTATATAAGTTTGATAAAAATGTATGTAATTAGTTTTACATGTTTAATATCTAATTTATAATAAACAATTAATAACAATTTCAACTTGAGCTTGGTGTTTACAACGAATAATCTTTCTATGAATGAAAATATCTGTACGCTTTAAGGGGATCCTGCATCCGTCTGTATTACCGATTGAACGCGGTAATAAAACAGACGGGTTTTTTTCTACACACTAATCTTTTTATTGGCTTTACAGAATGAAAAATCCTTTTCCACAGTTAAAGTATATGCACTAATGCTCCCAACGTCACACGATTTTATGCCGAGAACGAAGATAATTTCAGAAATGCAGATTTTTGTTACCTAGTCTCTCGTCAACTCATGACAACATTTGCTTCATATAAACATTCTACAATTTGTTGGTACAAAATGAGACACACCGTGGGAGCGGATAACATGAAGAAATAACATACCGTTCTCAGAATTAGGCTCAGACATCTAACAAAAAAGTTTAGTGTGAAAAATGATTTACGTGAATGCAGGCGCACATGCATGCATGGCGCAGCAATCTGTGAAGAGGATAGATATATCGTATAGATACTCGTTAGACAAGGACATATCTATATCGGTAACTTAGACGATCGACATATCGACATCGTTGGAGTTCGCCTGTCACTGCAGGATCCCCTTAAGGGGGTGAGGGTGGAAAGTGACGTTTCGCGGAAGCTGAATTAAAAGGCGAATTCAATCGAGGGCGAGGATATCCAATCCGACGAATGTCGACCGGAACTGCAATCGACGCGGAAAGCACGTTCTTTCCGCAAGTGTTCCCCGATATTAAACGTAACACTTCGAGCGCGCACGTCAAGAAGGGGTAATTCCGGATGCCGTTCGGCGGATATTGCATTCGACGGGAGGTGGAAGGGGGAGGGGTGGGCGGCCCGCATGTCCCGACATGTGGAAACGACATGAATTTTCCAGGGAAATTTCCGCGGAAACCGAAGCGGCGTGATGCGTGTATGCACTTATAGGGCGAGCCGGCGCGGGCGCGCCGGGTGCTTACTGTACATACATGCACCTGAGTCTCGTCGCACGTATGCACTCCTGCCGGCGCATAATACTGCGAGCGCACTGTTACGTCGGGCGTGCCCTCGCGTCTCCATCTCTTGTTTCCCTTCGCCACCCCGCCGTGAAATATTGCGACTGCAGACGATGCTGCGCCGCAACAGGAGACGACACTTTGACCGATAGCTTTGTCAACTGCTCTTGTTGCCATTGACCGTTTGTTTAATAATTATTACAAACCTGAAATATTCACGCTGTGATAGGACGATGAATTTAGAATTCTAAATGTGTGTAAATTTATACATATACAAATGTATCGAATTTTAAGAGATTTCTCGTAGAACATTTGATGGAAATTGGAATTGTATTCTTTATAAATTTAGATTCCCGATATATTAAATACCTTTAAAATGTGTTATTATTTATTATTATTAATTTTGTTAATTAATTGATTAGCTTAGTGATTAATAAAAATATTATTGAAAATGTAAGAGTGTTCCGTGAATGCTATGGCATTGAGCGAAGATTCTTTCCTTTTCAAATTTCTCACGAAAAGACTGGTAAAAATATCCTAATTTTCAGATCGAAATACAAGTTCTAGACATCACCATGTCCAAAATTGGGACATAAGACGTCTTAAAGATGTCTTTAAAGTCAAAAGTTGCTGTCTGGGGTATTTTATAGACACAAATTAATTTAGATAAAATTATTAATAGCGCCGCAGGTAACAAATATTTTCACCGTGAGTTTCGCTTCTTTCGTCAACTAAAGTTTCAAGTCTCTTCGCGTCACGTTAAATTATCAAACAGTCGTGACACCCTAATTCGATCGACCAATATCATTGTAAAGCATATATACATATAGCTCGAGCGATTAAGGCGGGGAATTGAATAGCGCATCGGAGATGCAATCGGGGACAGAATTCACGGATCACCCGACCGAAACATGTGACCGGGCTTAATGTGTGCAAATTGTGCGCGGGTTATGCGCGGCCGATGGCCAGTATGTATACACACGTCGCCTATAAATACACCAGGTCGTCCTATCGAACCCGGTCGTCCTGGCATTGCGCGATTGTGCAATGTACATACACGAACCGACGTCGCGACGGGCGAGCCTGGCCTGACCAGGCCTTCCGCGTTTCGTGCAATAGCCACGTGTGCGTGCTGACACAGTCACGAAACACCGACCAGCCAAGGGCACCACTCGATGGGGATGATTTGCAGGATTCCTCGGGCGTCCCTCCCTCGACCCGCGCGCGTCTCGATCGCGAGAAACTATTTTGCATTTGTTGTGCCGCACTTGAGTCTCCATATTTTTTTAAGGTTTTGCGAAAATTTTGTATATACAGCTCGAGCGAAATTGCGAGCGAAACATGTGTGTATGTATTCAGTAGAAACAATGTCAATTTCCACGCCCCGGTTGGCTCTCCGAGTGAGATTTCGGCGGTGGCGCTCGAGTAACGAGCTCGATGAGGTGTGAAAAGCGAATTGGTCACGAACCGAGATCGGTATCTGCGACGCGGGCAAAAGGAACACCTGCTTCGCGGAAATAAATGGCTGTCGCGTGGCGGCTGCTTATGAATATGTTTCGATACGCCTCGCCGTTTTTCGCCGTTCTGTTAATCGAATTTGCTCTCGCGTTGCCGTTATCTCGACAAGCGGATCTAGTGGAACAAATATACCGAAATCTTGGAGCCAGAGGAAATTAACGTATAAAATGTAAGCGGCGCGGAAGGTTGTTCATGAACCCGATATAAATTTAATGAAACTGTTTTCTTCGCGCTCTATTAATTATTGAATACAGCGCGTTATTGCAGAGATAAAAGGAGCAAATGTGAAAAATAAATGCAACTGATGTTGATGAGATAATTTATTAGTAACGAAATTTATAACGCGAGATTAATAACGGCAGATAAATAATATAATAATTGCAGAATTAAAATAAATAAATTACATAACTGTAAAATGACACATAACGAATACTTATATCTCATTATTAAATGACTACGTCTTTTATGCATACTTCAAAAATTTCAACTAGATAAAGATTTGGTCGTCTGTTAGAGTATAATGCTCGTTAACTTTGGTTATCTAGAATTGAGATCGTGGAAAACAAATTTGAGCCAGCAAGGCTGCGAAATTGTTAGACAAGCAATAATATTTCCCACACACGCTAGTAGCGTTTTAACTAAATGCAATGTTCTCCATTAGCATGGCAATCGTTAACTTTTCCAATTTCACGTCACGCCAGTCATAAAAAGCGACGCTTACGGTAGGTTACTCAGGGAAAACAGTCAGCGTCTTTCCACGCGAGCCCTTACATCACTTCGCCCCCCCTTTCGTCCCCCTTTTTCTCCCCGGTTCTCGCGTTTAGCGCCATCGCGAATTGCTACCGCATTGCGTGGCGGTGCACGTCGCAATGTTGAATATTCACGAAACGTGTGTCTGCAACGCTAAGTAAATTCCCCCCTCCCTGCCTGAATCGCACTCAGCTCGAAAGCATCTAACGTAATTTATTTCAATCACGATATCGCGATCGCGATCGCCGGCGCGTATTTATCATAGAACTCGCAGCACTTACTTAAACATTCGCTTATACGAAGGTCCGTACATCGAGCACGTTGCGTATCAATCATTGAATTTTTTAAGGATGGAAGTGGCGCGGCCTCGACGGCAATCCAATTAATCGTGCGCGAAAACGCGAATTCTTCGAATAAACTGACGATATTCGATGAACGGGTTGTACCAGAAATCGCGCACTCGCGGCGGATTCAGGCGCAGTCCGCGAGCCGATACATTCGATAATCGTGAATATAAACGCCCGGCGAATCTATCTATTAATAATACGGGGAGAGACATTTATAAGCAGCCACGATCAATGATGGCGTCGTCCACAATGACTTATTTTTGCGTCACGCGCTGTCGACCCTTCGCTCTCGGATCCACGAAGGATGACGAAGGGATTCTTTCAGGAAACCGGATAAAAATGACGCGGTAAATGATGCGTTGGCATTGCACGTAAAAAAAGGAAAGAAAAATTTCGGCAATCTGTGAACTTCGGAGGAACTAGTTTACGCAATATAGACTATAATCTTTGTGGTTTAATCTTTGAACATACAACTGCTTTTATTGCGATTTTGACGTGATTAAAACAATATTATTATTTAAAGATCTTCTTCAATGTTTCCAATACCGTCAGAATGAAATTAGATTTAATTACACTAATTTACGACTGCTTAATATACATTTTGTAGAAATTACAACAAGGAATATACAATATAAAGATTTATATTGCCTTCCATGTGTAAATTTTGAAAGTAACTTGAAAAATTTGTTTAAATCTTTGAGTCTCTTTGAGAATTGTAGGCAATTTAAAAGAATTTTGCATTTGTTATTTATATCAGTTGTTTAATATCCCAGATATTTATGTAGTATTTGCATAATTTATTTATATGTATTTATTTCACATTAACTTAAATTTTACTTGAATATTCATATATTTACAAAATACTTAATATGTATTTATTTATTCCTATTTTATTTGTATAGTTTGATCTAAATAACAAATAATACTTAACGTGTATTTGGAAGTACCTACTTGTTACTCGTATTATTTATATAAAGCACATAACATTAGTATGTAAAAATACAAAATAATTATTTATTATACATAATGAAACCACAAGAGACAGTTTAAAATCATGGAGTTATTATTTCTATAGTTATTTCTATAATTCCATTCTTTTATTGCCAATTGTTCTAATCTACGAAACAGTTTCCCGAGTGTGGAAAAAGATCATTTTTTTAAATTATTGGAAATATACGCGGAACGATCGATGGCATTTCATTGCAGGGGCGGGCCTCGAGCGAGGGGGAACGCGGGGATTGAATCCAATTTCCCGTGACGGTTAGCGTGACTGTCACGCGTGTGTTCAGAATTTACTGTGCGATCGAACGGGACAGGGTCGGAACTGGTCGGAACTGTCCAAGTTACATTTATAGCGTTTACGCGCGTGTGCCACGTGCGCCATGTAAACCCGATATTCGGCCGAGCGAGCGCGTATTCGAGCGCCCTTTAATGCATTTCGTGCGAGAGAGCGAAACCGAACAAAGTGGAGGAAAAAACGAGGGCGTCATTGAGTTTGTTGCACTTGTCGCACATGCGAGACGTGTACATAACGCAGAGCAACGTATGCCTCTTAAATTATTGATGTGAAGTCTCTCACGTTTCCAGGAGAGTTTCCGAGCGATTTCCGAAATTACACGGTCTAGCATGCCGCTACCCACAGAATTACATTTTTTATGAACAATTTGTATGAACATGTTATTATATACATGGCGTGAAGAAGATCTTCGTATTTATTTTAGATTAAAAGATACCTACATCTCGTATTACAACTCGAGAGCCGACAGCTTGACTAAATAATTTATTAAGAAAGCGAGCTATCCAATGGCGTTTAATCGAGAAAAATTGTTCTTATTGGAATCTTCTCATGTAGCTGATATATTTCCAATATAAAATTTTTTGTTTACGTTTTTTCATATCATAATGTATGAAAAAGCATTGATCCTTGCTTTTAAAGTTCAGTTTCTTATCGACTACTCGAAGAGCACTCCAACGTGTCATCCATGTAATATCTTGATAATCAAATGTCAAACAAATAATTTGTTATGTGAAATCCCTTACGTTTTTGAAAAGTTTCTGAGTGATTTCTTAAGTTACAGTCTAGCACAACGCTATCTACAGAATTAGGTATATTTTTCATGAACATTTGAAACTATGAATGTATAGTTGTATGTAGTGTAGAAGTATGAACATTTTATATCACTCACGTGGCACAATAAAGAGGATTTTCTTCATTATTTTAAATTAAAAGAGCATATTAAATGCAAAAATGCATTTCGAGAGGTCGACTAAATAATTTATTAAGAAAACGAGTTACTCAATGTGTGACATCTAATTGAGAAAAATTGTTTTTATTAGAATCTCACGTAGCTGGTAGTATACAATTTTTTGTTTATATTTTATTTGACATAAAAGAATCATTGATTCTTGCTTTTAAACTTCAATCTCTTATCGAATGCTCAGAGAGCACTTCAGCTTAGTATCCGTCATCCGTATAATATCTTAATAATCAAATGTCAAACAGACGATCTATTTTGTGAAATCCCTTGCGCCCGCAGGAAAGTTTCTAAGCGATTTCTGAAATTGCAGTCTAGCACGAAGTCACAGAATTGTATTTTTTATGAACACTTGAAACTTGTATGAACATTTTATATCACACGTGACACAATAAAGAGAATTTTCTTTATTATTTCAAATTCAAAAATGCATTTCGAGAGGTTGACTGAATTTATTAAGAAAGCGAGTTATCCAATGTGTGACATCTAATTGAGAAAAATTGTTTTTATTAGAATCTCCTCACGCAGCTGGTATATACAATTTTTTTGTTTATATTTTATTTGACATAAAAGAATCATTGATTCTTGCTTTTAAACTTCAATCTCTTATCGAATGCTCAGAGAGCACTTCAGCTTAGTATCCGTCATCCGTATAATATCTTAATAATCAAATGTCAAACAGACGATCTATTTTGTGAAATCCCTTGCGCCCGCAGGAAAGTTTCTAAGCGATTTCTGAAATTGCAGTCTAGCACGAAGTCACAAAATTGTATTTTTTATGAACACTTGAAACTTGTAATAAATTATTTATTCCGCCAGTGATAATTAACAACTAACTCGTTAAGAGATTTTCAATCGACCAACTGGCAATACTCAATCATCTTTTTCCGAAAAGAACGTTTGAAAAACTGCGAGCCGACCCGCTTGTCAGATTCACACAGCATTTTCAGATCAAATCGAGACGATGAATTCGACTAAGGGTTTTGGTCCGTTGATGTAGATAGTTTAATTTAATTTTTAATTTTTATTGCGAAAAATATCCCTGGCTGGGGTAATATTTTTCGCAATAAAAATTATTATTTCAAATTGAAAAATGCATTTCGAGAGGTTGACTGAATTTATTAAGAAAGCGAGTTATCCAATGTGTGACATCTAATTGAGAAAAATTATTTTTATTAGAATCTCCTCACATAAAGCTGATATATTTCTAATATAAAATTTTTTGTTGATATTTTACGAACCATAAAAAAATAATTGATTATCGCTCTTAAAGTTCAATCTCTTATCGAATGCTCGGAGAGCACTCCAGCGTGTCATCCGCGTAATATCTCAATAATCAAACGTCAAATAAACGAGCTGTTTTGTAAGTACGCAGATTACAGGCAAATTAAATTATTCGCAGCGCATTCAAGCTCTCTTTCTCCATATAGAGTGATCGGGAATAAGCGCGTTGGAGAGGCATAACGACGTTCCTTGTTGAAAATTACACGAGGTCGATTGTCACTTTCAAAGCTGAGAATCGGATGTCTCAGTAATCAAAGTTATTCCCTTCGAGTGAAGATTCTACAAGAGTGAAGACTACTTGCTAATTAACTACGGAATAA
The DNA here is from genome assembly GCA_035220615.1 of Leptothorax acervorum. NCBI lineage: Eukaryota > Metazoa > Arthropoda > Insecta > Hymenoptera > Formicidae > Leptothorax > Leptothorax acervorum. Next base: position 558,998 of record JASTWQ010000051.1, on the reverse strand, counting down.
ACTTTTCTCATCGATTCCCAGAGTGTGCGACTAGCCGAGCAGAAGCTCTTTTTCCTTTAATCGCTCAACGGAGGTCAAGCACTACTCGACGAACACCGTTACGCGACGTTTTCGTTAATGGAAAGCTATTTTTGTCTTCGACCAGGAAGATCGCCTCCGCCACGTGCGTTACCAAACGCTTCCGGCGTCATCCCGCAATTCGTTAGCGATGGCTCTCCCTCTCTCTTTCTCTCTCTTTTCCTCTCTATCTCTTTCTGCTCCTCTTTCAGCAAGCCGCTCCGCTATCATACGTCGCTCTCTCGCTTTACGCTCACGTGGCACGTGCTCATGTGCTCGTAGAGAACGAGCGAGCGAGCGAGCGAGCGTCATGACGCCCCGGATACTTAAGCGAAAGAAGGTGCCGTTCGCGTGTCGGCCTCCGCGTATACGTGCATACACCGCGGCCGTCGTCGTTATTAGTTATTAACGCGACCGAGCGACCGCTTTTTTCCACGAGGGTGTGCTCACGCAGCACGTCACCACCGGGGATCGATCTTCGACCACGAGGTCGAGGGCTGAAAAGTGTTACGAGAAAGAGAGAGAGAGAGGGAGGGAGGGACGGCAGGGAGAGGAAGAGGGGATTGTGCACAGGCTCTACCTTTTTCTTCTTGGTCGAGGCCGAGCCGAGGAACCGCCCTTAACCCTATCAAATTTTTAACGGACCGCCGACTCGCGTCAGCGGTTTTCCCTATAAGATCGACCGAACCGGCAGGGATCGATGAGGAACGAGAACGATAAGAGGAACAGTGGTCAGTGGATGCTTTGTGTAAATAAGCGAAAATGACGTCAGAAAAATAAATCTGAAAAACTATCAAAAGTTTCCGATGAATTTATACCGTTCCGGAGGCGTCCTCACATATCTTTCGGACGTTCTTGCGTGGGTGTCGTTTGTATTTGTGTGCGTGCTTGTTTTAAACTAGCTCCAGAGCTCGGGTACCTATATTATACGAGCTAGTATTACGTCTTCAGGGAGTAGGGTAATCTCGCCCCCTGGAATAGATTATTAGTGGCGTCAGAGCTGACGCAATGATTTTCAAGGCAACCGCCGTCCGCCAACCTCGAATCTCGGCATTAGGATTAGGTAATAGGAATTACGGGTGACAATAGGCTACTTAATATCACGATGCATTTTATGCCGCGAGCTAATCGTATTCCTTAATTCTCTACGAGAAGGTTTATTTTTCAAGTTTTAAATTGATTGTATATTTAGAGAACGTTTTCTTCTTGACTTTGTCTTGATTTTATTTCTCAAAATCGCGGAAAAACCAGGATTTTATTATGCGCCTCGATTTTGTCGTAGAATTTCTCTTAGTGCGCTGCATAAATCCGCCTTGAATCTACATTTACAGAACTGAAATCTGACGATCGTGTCCTTTGAGAGCAGCTACAATTGTTGGTAACAGCTATGAACCTTTGCCAAAGCATATCGCGGGGCACACAAGACACATTTACCTCGCACATTTACTCCGATTAGCTCTACGTTTCTAAGGTGTCGCAATCCTAGCTTCTAGAGACGGCTCATTGCCAATGACAATATTTTTCAAGGCAACACCTGATGCTACCCCAAGCCAATTATCGTGTAAACTCGATTTCTATTATTGGACATCTCGGCAATACGCGTAAGAGCTCCCGACATCGGAAGAAATCCAATCTCGATATGTTTACCTTTAAAGTATTTACCTTTAAAGGTCTCTTAACCGTGCCATTTAAAAGAATTGTTCTTTCAACCCCCTCGTCGGCCTTTTTCCGGATTACTGCGCAAGTATCGCGATGTCACGGTTACTTCAACGTCGCGAACATCCCCCAGACGAGTCTCATATTTTTTCCAGGGTCAGAACTAATCCTACTCTAGTGAGCAGGTGGAGGGGAAAAGAGAGGTGGCTTATATTAGGGGGGAAATACATTTCAAGGCAACACCTGCTGCTCGCGACCTCGTCCTCGGCAACAAGCGCGAGGCCAATTGCAAAACGTCGCGGTTCGCGCGACCGCGTTTGCATGACATTCTCGCGGAATTCGAGATATCGTTATCGCGTTCTCCGGAAGAACGGGCGCCGCGACTGGCGCTCGATTTGCCGAGCGCATCCACGACGAGAGAGAGAGAGAGAGAGAGAGAGAGAGGGGGGGAGGGGGTGACGGACAACGCGGGGGTGCCATTTCGACGTCTGATCGGCACGACATCTCCGTAGCGCCGCGAACGCGTATCCGCGAGTATACGCAGTTCGCGCGGCGAGCAACTAGCAGTTAGGGGTGGTTTCAAAGATGGCCAGTTCTTTGCGTTGTATTCCTCTGCCGCGGAACGCACACGGAAGCTCGAGGCGGGTAGAGACAATGACAGAACAGAGACAGATAAAGAGAGAGAGAGAGAGAGCGAGAGAAAGGCAGAGAGAAAGAGAGAGCGAATGAAAGAGAGAGAAAGAGAGACAGAGAGAGAGAGAGGGGGTGACAGAGAAGGTGGACCGATCGAAGGGGACTCACGTCTCTCATCTCGCGGCCGCGGCGACGTGCTCACGTGCGAGCGTCGTCGTTCCAGCGAGTCCGGCACCGACGACGACGATGATGACGGATAACGGGCACGATAGTGCGACACGCAATACACCACTCGTTGCTGCTGCTGCTGTTACTCCTGCTGCTGTTACTGCTGCTGCTGCTGCTGCTGCTGCTGCAGTCGCGCACGTCGGTCGATGCGCCAGGCGCATCGCCCCAACAACCACGGCACGAAGCTCACGACTGCTGGCTCTCGCTGCTCCGCGAGCGAGCGAGCGCCAGCCGGGGGTTGGCTCGGAGTTCACCGGCTCGTCGGGGGTGAGGAAGGGCGGCAAGAGGGTTGGGGGGGTGAATCGGGGGTGAGACGGACGTCGCGACGCCTGCTGGCGTCCGTGGAAAGCCACCCCCGAGCAGGCGCGACAGGACGACGTTGCGTGATTGGCGGCTGCCCCGCCGGCGTAGGGGTTGCGAGGGGGTTGTGTTGTTTCGGTACCGGTGCGGCATTGGTGACTCCGGGGGTTTGTCCTGGTAGTCGTTTTTTTCTTTTAAGAGGGGGAGCAGCGATACCGCGTAATCAACGTGTTTTTAAGCTGTTTTTTAAACTTGTTCTATATTCCGCATTAATTTTTGCTATCAATATCCTTCGATCCCTTTTTCTTAAAGTACACACATTATTATTTCTATTTGTGGGAATTCTCTGAGAATGAAGTTATACCTCGAGTTATACCTTGCACTCTTTAACTTTACTTTCTTCTTAAAAAGATTATATTGAAGAATTTAAGTAACTTCTCAGTTTTGATAAAATTCTAGAATTAAAATAATTTTATTGTATTTATATCTATTTTTATTTACTATTCTTTTTTATTATTATGTTTTTTATTAATGCTAACATTAACTATTCATATTTCTCATGATTAATTGGAAGATATTGTAATTAAATTTCTCTTACGTAAGTAGTAATCGATATCGTTGATCCACCAAATAACTATGATGTTAAGGATATCTTTGCGAACAATGAGACACAGGGGGACCGTGTAACACTGATTTAATTGGAATCGTAATGGCGCGTTCGTTACAGCAAAGTAGCGAATATATGGCACACGTGCCGAACGGCAAGGGCGAGCATGCAGGAATTCATTTTCGATATCAATTAAGCCCGCCACTAGAACGCATATATCCGAATTCCTCCGGTTTGCCACTTCTGACGTCGTCGGCGCGGCCTTGAACCACTTCTCGCGAAACCAATCGCGAGACGCGATATCGCGCGGAACAATCTCGGTATCTGGGTGACTCTTTCCACGGTTAGGGCAATATGTCGAGACACGCTTTGCTGAAGGACAGAAAAGAAGCGGCTTTAAATTAACCGTGGCTAAAGATAGGCTGTTTCGCTTTAAATTTCGCGACCAGAGCTACCCAAGTACTTAAAGCAGCTTGTGCAGAGTGGTACACGTGAATTGTTAAGAGCGGTTGCCTCAAAAACTATTAGAGTTACTGCCAAAACTTTTCCAATATTTTTTAAAGTTTCAAAGTTTGTTGGGGTTCTTAATAAGAAATATTAACAAATATTTTCTGAGAGAAGCAAGAGAACGTTTCCCTTTCTTTCTCATATTTTTAGTGATTATGTACTTCTCTTTTTTTATTTTGCGTATAAAATATTAAAGTAAAATTAACAAATACATTTATGAGATTCCTGGTATAAGAAATTCTCATATGTATCTCATATTTTTAAGAATTTTCCATATTTTAAATTTATGAAGATTTTTAACAAAATATCTTAAACTTCTTTAAATTTTAGTTTTTTTTCGGAAATTATCAAAAATAAAAAATTATAGAATATTTAGAGAATTCACATATAAAGAATTCTAGAAAAGATCTAAACTTTCTTTGCATTTTTGAAAAGTGTACCAATTTGTATTAAAAAATCTGAGAAATTTTCAAAAAAGTTACGTCGAAAAAATTATGTGAAGAATTCTAAGAAAATTATTCACCAGAAATACTTTAAATAGTGAAATTTTCGCTCGTCTAAAGCAGCAGCTAACACAATAAGATACGAAGGAATACTTTGCGTTTCAGTAATCTATGATTAGTAGTCTATAATTATTATCGGAAAAATTCCTATAATTAATTAATTGATATCGAAAATGAATTCCTGCTCGCCCTTGCCGTTTGGCACGTGTATAGCCATATATTCGCTACTTTGCTGTACCTAACGAACGCGCCATTACGGTTTCAATTAAATCAGCGTCACACAGTCCCCCTGTGTCTCATTGTTCTCAAAGATATCCTTAACATCATATTTGGCGGATCAACGATATCGATTACTACTTACGTAAGAGAAATTTAATTATAATATCTTCCAATTAATGAGAAATATGAATAGTTAATGTCAGTATTAATGAAAAACGTAATAATTAAATAGAAAAGTAAATAAAAATAGATATAAATACAAATACAGTGAAATTATTTTACTGTATTATTTTAATTCTGGAAAACTATCAGAAAAAAAGTTAATTCATGAGGATTTGGAAAATTTCTGCTCGAGAAATCATATAGATGTAGATCTAGATACATAGAAACGGAGATGAAGACAGAGATCTTTTAGACTCGAAAAAAAGACAGATATAAATTTCATTTCGAAAATTTATTTTATAACTTTACGTTTCCACAGCGCACTTGACTTTTCAAGCAACCAAGAACACGATTATCCACTTCGAACGCTCTCCGTTCTACTTTTCTTAGGGAATACTTATTGGAAGACTCCTAGAATGGCTGGCTATCTCGATAAATCTTTGTCGAGCTGAAACGACAGCAATCTGACTATGTGCCTTCCACTTCATTTCCCACTCAATCACGCCCTTGAATATCGCAGGAGAGCTATTGGGATGACTTGATACAAATATATCCTTCCTGTCAAGACGAAACTTTCTTCTTCGCCTATGACGCGTTTGAATGATCGCGAACGGCCGGACGAAACCATTAGCCTTGTTTAGCCTTCAGATAGAGTCTTACCTACCTGCAAGTCCGAGTGTTCGAGTTCCTTGCGAGGAAGATCAACAGGTTCGCGTGCCGGATGTGCCGGCACACGGCGGAAGTCCACTCATCAGCCACGTGAAATCGTTCCGCGTTGATACCGATCGGTTCGACCTTTCACTCGATGAAAGCCCCGCGTAAGACCCGCGCGCGGCGATTCTTCACCCCTTTCTCCCTCTACTTTAGGATCGTTATCGCGATCTGTGATAACAGACGATTCACGCGATACGAATCCTTAACCCCACCTCCCCCCCCCCTCGAGTGGTCGACGATCTTCAGATCCTCAAAGCTTTACCCCTTAAACGCGCGTTACTGATTTACCACCCTTCTTGGGATGCACATCTTCTTTTCTCTGGTGAACGTATCTCGATTCTTAAGAGTGGTACACAGACAAAAAAAATATTCTTGATTTTAAAATATTTTTAGTCTTAACGTGGAAATCTTGAAATAAGATTATATTGCGTTAAACGAAGAATTATATATAGTCAAACCAAGAAAAATAAAGTTAAAATAACACGTTAAAATTCTTATAAGAAGATTATATTGTTTCATATATACGCAAGATTACTATAATCTTCTTATAAAAATTTCAACGTGTTATTTCAACTTTTTCTTTCTTGGTTCAACTATATAATTCTTCGTTTAACGCTAATTTTCTTCGTTTAACGTAATATAATCTTATTTCAAGATTTTCACGTTAAAACTAGAGATATTTTAAAATCAAGAATATTTTTCTTTTCTGTGTATCTCGACAGTATCCGCTATTTTACGAATATAATTATAAAGGGAGAGCGAGAAACTCCAATCGAAAGAGTCTCTTACCTGCATGACCGTAAACGAGTCATAAAAAGGGAACAGGAGTATAGACTGGAATCGACGGGGCGTCGACAAATCACGGTGGCCTTACGACCGTGCGGGATTGTCGAGGTGGAAGAAGATAAAAACATTACACGACCGTGTAAAAGTGGTAGGCCATCTATTCTCACTTTTGTCAGGTCGTCTACACATACAGCTTCGCTTCTCGTCGGCGGTCTCACTATTTTACCGAGGCCGACTATACGCATACACGTGAGAAGAATACACAGCTATTAGTTAGACAAACGAACGGGGGACGGGAAAGGAGGGAGGGGAAGTAGGGGGAGGAGGGGGAAAAATCTATGGGGAGAGATAAGTACAAAAATTGTGTAAGGCTAACGTTTCTCGGGGGGAGTAAACCTTATTCGAAACCTAAACAATAATTGTCGGGGTGCTCGACCACGGTTTTGTTTTCGCTCTTTCTCCTTCCCCTTTCGGCCTTTCGCGCGAGTTTGCCGAGTATCGCGAAGCTCCGGTGAAAAAAAAGAAATGGTATATCAACGTGAGAAAAAACCGAGCGACCGACGTGACGCGACGGGGTTGGAATGGCTCTCGGGGTTAGTTGATTAGCACGCGCGAGTTTCGATACTGACGGCCGAGGTTCGCCGGCAAAAACCCGGACAAGCCCACTTTTTTCGCGACGAATGAATCGTCCATTATTTAGCGCTCGTTTTACTAATGGAATATCGATTGACACCACGCGAGTCCGCTCCCAGGCGCGCGCGACCGGGTGAAAAACTTGGCCCGCTTCTCTTGGATTTCCGGCATTTGATCGCCGGAACCGTTCAATTTCAGAACAAGTCGGGTAATGCATAATTTTATTACTTTCTGGTTAATTACTCAATAATCAATTATTTGATTAACATAATCGTGACATTTTTATATACACGTTCATATATAAGTATTTTAGACGAAACCTTCCTCGAACGTCCAATCGTTAATTCGTTAAAAGTAGGTACGTTCAACATTTAATTTTGAACAACATCGATTGAGAGTCTTTGCTTCAAATTTTTTAAATACGTTAATTCTTGGTTTTTATTTACATAATAATATATATAATATTTAAGAAAAATTATTCTTAACATGATACTTTTCCAAGAGAAAATAATTTCGATCTATGTTACAATTGCAAGAAACATTTAACGTTTCTTCACGCTTACGCTAAATTAATTTAGTCAAAGAAAAAGTAATTAATAATTTAATTATTCCTCTACTAATTGTTCCCCCTTACTGAAATAATATATCAAAGATATACTGTATGTTCTTCCAAAATTTTTCCAGCAGCGGAGAAAGACGGACTTATCTGACTATTACTACTAATTCTCTACTAATTCTGTCTAACAGTTTCGTTTCGACTTTGTAAGTGCCCAGTCCAAGTGAAATATTTCGTGATATCTTTCCTACGTTTCCCCGGCTTTTCCATAACGATAGAAAAATATAAACTTGTCCAATTATCGCAGTCGTTTCTATCTTACCACAAACTAACGCGATAAAACAATATATCTCGTGAACCCTCTTGGAAATTTTTCCCCTCAGCCTCTCACACAGTGATATCGGAAGAAATGGGCTTGTCCGGTCGTTGCGGATCGAGTTTCGTCCTCTATCTCGTCCTGGTGAGTCAAGAAGAGAACAAAAAAAAATGGGAGAGATTCCTTTATCACAGAATTTTTCCTTGTCTTCGCAACAATTCATCGGACGAATTCGCGAGTCTTTTTGAAGGTACGAGTACGAGGCAGTTCTAATCTCCGGATCCCGCTTTCTGGAGTACCTACGCGAGAGGGAACAGCGATAATAATTGACAAGTTTTCCAGCGGGGCACCCTGCCCCCTCGCGCAAAGGGGAGCTTTTCCCCCCCACTTGGTCGAGTCTACCGCGCTACGCAATTACAATTATTTACAAAAATCACAACGACCCTCACGGCTCGAGTCGCTTGTCCCGCTATATATTTCTCTATAATCTCGTTAACGTCCGCGAAACACGTGTATCTCTGTTTAATTCTACATACACGCACACGCGAAGGTGCTGTCGTAGACGCTCGTATAATTGGTTTTACTGCCGCACGTTTAGCGCTCAACGAACGGAGAAGTTTCACGTGGGAGCACACTTAAAAAATACGGCTCTTTCGTGACAAGCAAGAGTAAGTAAAAATCTAAATTTCATTTCAGTACAATTAATACAATGATTTCCTATATAATATCGTCGTGCGTTTACGTCAGGCAGATATCGCTAGACCGGCCGTATATAGCGCTAAACGTGGGACCACCTGTTTCACGCGATGCACAAGAAAGGGAGCGACATTCACGTAAATCTCCAATTATCTTAATCATATCAACGATCTCTACGTCTTTTTATAGAACGGATTAGGCAAATCGCACGCGTTTAACATTGTAGATGCTCTATAACGAGCGCGCCTGAGCGGCAGGAATTACGGGCACCTCGCGCTTGTATGCGTCACGGTGGCCGGCGTCGATAAGAACCTCGCGTGTATGACTCACGCTAAACGTGAACGCCTAGAATAATGCTAGAACAGCTCGCTCGGTTGCGCAACTATGCCGAGTTCTCTGTCTTTGAATACTGTACGAGTCGTGTGTGTGTATACGTGCGTGTGTGCGTGCGTGCGTGCGTACGTGCGCTCGTGCGTGCGTGTGTGCGATACGTGCGTGGGTCTACGCACTTCCGGTCGTACGAGAGTGACCGCGGTTAATCATATCACGGCTCGTCGCTCGTTTGCATCGCGTCGAAAAGGCGAAACGACCGGGCTGTCATGGTAAATCTTAATAAACAAATTAATTAACGCGAGTACGGCGAGATTCGCCCTCTTCGCTCTTCTCGATTCGCGACAGAGATAGAGATAGAGAGAGAGAGAGAGAGAGAGAGAGAGAGAGAGAGGGGGGAGAGCGAGGATGCGCGATCGATTGCGGTAATTGTGATGCCCGGCATTGTGATCGTCGCTTCTTCACGAATGACATTGTATAACTATAGTAAATAAGTAGTCATCGTTTTTAAATTACAATGGAATATCTTAATGGCGAACCGGATATTAAACTGCAATACTCTGATATGCATTGTAATTGCGGTATTAATTAGTAGAGTTAATATTATTAATCAGCGGTGTATTAATAATGCTGATTAGTAATATTAATATTACCAATTTTATCGACAGTGTCAACTAATTGTAAGATACTGCTGACATCGATATATTGTAATATCAAATGTTAATAAATTTTGCTGTAATATTACAGTTTAATATCTGGCTGTGGTAATTGTTGGCGTACGCTCCAACGTCGCATTTGTCTTTTATCGCAATTATACCGATCGACTCCACTTTGCTCTCTTTCACGACACTCTATAATTTCGCGTTCAAAGTTCGTTTAACTTCCCGAAACTGTCCCATTCATCGGGCGACTTCGAAGATCCTCTTGATCCGGACGTTCGGCGGCGGTTTCAGGACTACCTTTTGTGATTGTGACCGTTGCCCTTGCTCCTAGGACTGTCCGAGGTCACGTCGTTGGGCTCCCTCCTCTGTCTCAGTATGAAGTTGAGATTGTGCGCGGTATTTACAGCGTAGTAGACATTGGCCGAGTTGGGCAGCACCATCTCCCGATCGGGCAGCACCTGGGCCAGGGTGTATTGATCGGGATTGCCCTCGAGGCCGAGCTTCAGCATGGCGTTCCGGATAACCTGCGGCGTTCGCTCGTTGTTCGACAGCATTATAGACTTGTACAGCACCACGCCTTGCGTCTCCACGTTGTCCGTCTCCATAGTCACCTTAATGATGTAGAAGTCCGGCGAGCTCTTGTGCGAGTGACTGGGACTGGACAATCCGGCGAGATTGGGAGTGCTGCCGTTGGCCGCCACGGCTCCTGCCGGTGGTGCCAAACGAGTCTGATGATTGCCACTACCCCCGCCAGAGCCCAGGGACACGTCCAGGGACGGCAGAGACGAGCTCGAGGACGAGCTGGACATCTGCGACGGTGAAGTTCGCCGGTCCAGCGAGTTGTGCGGCGAGCTCGGGAGGGAGTCGAGGTCGCAGTAAAACTGCGAGCTGCTCGAACTGGACGTTGAGGCGATCGAATCGTTCTTCCGGTGACCCTGATGAGCCTGCAAGACAAGTCCCAAGATTCAATTCTCGTTTAGATCCCCGTTGGCAATCGAAGATAGATTTTTGTAATAAAATATGTGTTTATTTCAAGAATGTTTGAAATATAATTATCATGAAATATAATATTACTGCTTGACGTACTTGTTTTGTACGATCGTGGTAAGGAAATTTCAGCAGTTAGATTATATACTTTTGAGAAACTTCGCGATATTCATATACACAATGGAGAAATTAGATTAGAATATTTCTTATTAGATAAAGAATACTGACCTGTTTCTTCTTGCCGCGGTTGTTGAGGGTGTTCCCTGGTGGTGGCTCGATCTGGCAGCTGAGCTTGTACGCTTCCCGATCGTCCAGCACCACCACCGAGTGGAACCAGCGATCGAACACGGGGTCCGTGCTGAAGTTATACGCGTTTGCCGCGCCCTGCAGGAGCCTTATCCTGGCGAGCACCTCGAACTCCTTCCGTCTCTTGTCAAAGTTGATGAGACCGTCGGCTATCGTGTCCGGTATCGCCGTGTCGATCATGGTGAGGTCAGTCAGAAAGGTACCTAGGTATGGTATCGTGCCATAGCTAATGTTCTGAAAGTAAATTTTAAGAAAATTTATGATTATTGAACTCCAAGAGAAAAGAGTTTAAGAGAAAAAGATAATGGTGCAGAGATGCAATATATTTGTCTAAATAAATATTGGTTTCTATAGTTTAATCTGTATCTAAAAAATATTGTTCCCAAATTGATGCTAAATGCAACTTATAAGCTTGTTGTTTACTATAAATTATAATTAATTTTAGAATTTTATATATTATATTTTTATATATATTAATAATTATTATTATAAATTTCTGTTAAAAATAAATTTTAGTTTTATGTATATGCTCAGTATCGCAATTTTATAATTATTATAATTCTAGTTTCGTTAAAATATTAAAGCAATTTTCCATTTAATTCAAGTATCCACCGATGTGGCAAACTTTAAAAATTTTAAAGTTCTTAAAATGAAACGTCGAAATATTATTATTTCACCATACACAAATTAACTTTCTTCTTTATATCATCGCTACTACGATTTCTTTTCGAACGCAATGCGATTTAAATGCCTATACGATCTTTTCAGAAAGCTGAGAAATAAGTCGAAAGGTCTCACAAAAGAGAGCGATATTATCGCACTTACGCCTGCGTGAGTATTCTGTTTCTGAAAGACCTTCTGAAGATGCCTGTCGCTTCTGCCAGCAGTATCGGCGAACTTGGCAGTGCCCTCCTTGATGAGTAACTCTCTCTGCGTCCAGGCGTTGTTCTCCTCCGAGAATATCCTCTCGAGTTCGCGGAAGAGCTCGTGCTTTTCCCGGGGCATGCACTGCCAACATTTCTCCAGCCGATACACCGGATTGCTTTGGAGTCCGGAGACGATCGCCTTCAGGCTGCTGAAATTCTTGAGTACTCGCAATTCCTGCGCGACGTCGATCCACGTCTCGAGGATCCTGGCGCGCTCCTGCGACTTGAGCGTCGTGTCCGTCAGGATCGTCGAGATCACTCGCAGGGAGACGGCGTTGAATTGGTTCACAGTCGCCACCACCGTGGCGGCCTCGTGGCTTTTGGAACGATCCTTCCTGGACCACACGGCGCCGAGACACTGATGGGCGACCAGCTTCTTAAACACTTCGGCGTCCATCCGTGTCAGCTGCTCGGCAAAGTGACGGTGGGGCACCTCGGGGAAGATGTAGTTCCCCCAGTGATCCGCCATCGGATCCGGGGAATCGCGCATGGGTAGTCGACCATTGTCGTATACCATGCAGGAGTCTAGAGAAAAGAGAAAAAGGCAGGCTGAAGTTAATCTGGTTCTAAAATTAATAAAAATAAATCTGGTCTAAAATTAATAAAAATTAATCTGAATTGATAAAACATGACAGTTCACAATCAAAGTTTTGCTATAAAACTTTTTATTTCATAGGTACATTACAATTTTAAAAAGTATAAATTAGGTACTGCAAAATTTAATCTAGGAGAATAATTTAAATCAATTTTTTGCAGTCTTGATACTTTAAGGTGTGAGATTTGGAATTCAATTATATTAAATTTAAAAACAATTTTAATACAAATAGATTTTTCCAAAATTATTTTTGAGAATGTCCAGAATATTATTACATTCTATCAACCCCTATTAGTAAGAACAAACTGCAATTAAAAACTTTCTTTTGAGAAATTTTTTCGAAATATTTTCTCTCTATCTTTTATCGCTTAAAGTAAAACTATCTCTATTTTGGGAATATCGCAACTGGATCTCCATCGGGCGAGCCCTGAGTGAAAGGTGAGCCCTGCCCCGGTCGTGGCAGTATAACAGAGCCAGTGGACCCTCAATTTATACACGGGAAGCAGACGCCTTTGTGTGAGCGCGAGTAGCCTGATTGAGCCTTTCACCGCCGTTAACATTCAGACTCTCTTTCTGTTTGCCGAACTCCTGATAGGGTGATTCTTTCGTAATGCTGTTCGCGCCGTGGTAAAATACGCTGATTAACTTTTTCTGCATTCTGGAAACTCGCGAGATATGTCGGAAAGCATTGCGAAACCTGGATATACCTACAAAAATCCACCCAATGATATTCCATTTGTTATAGTTTTCTTTTTCGCACAAGTTCGAGGAGAAAGTTTCATAATTTGGGGTTCCCATGGAGATTGTGTGTGATAATGTTCGACCTTTCTTTGCGAACACTGCATTCGGAACATAATATTCCAGCGGATGTTTTGCTCGCTTATCGCGGTTCGGCGAATTCGCAGTAAATAAAACAAGCCGTCATGTAGGTCGTTACTTGTTACGTTCGAATTGTATAAGCGATATATTGTTATTACTGAATTCTATTGTCAAACTCACCATTAAGCCTTCGAAAATCACTGGATTTTCTTTGAACTTTATTTAAATATAAAATAATTCTGGATCACATATTTCAATTCTATTAAATAAAAATTTATTATTTTAAAATTGCGCTTCAAATAGATGGCCATATATTGTATTGAAACAAAAACGTATAAAAATACAGGAACGTTGTTAGAAACATAAAGAGAATAAAATTAAAGAGAATAAAATACAGGAACGTATAAAAATACAGGAACGTTTTTAGAAACATAATAAAAAGATAAATTCATTAGATTAATTCCAGTTGGTCATATTACATTGATATTAAAGAAATGGATTTTACACTAAATACATTATTTTTATTAGAACGAATTAACAGCATAATGCCGCTTTCTCTCTCTTCAACCAAAGCGATAAGATTCGTAGGAAAAGTTGTGCTGCATTATATCGTTCTTTGTATTTGAACTTCCCACGGTGCCTTATCAATTATACAATTCTTCGTATTTAAAGTTCACGGCGGGTGAAACGACGTGACTCACTCTCCAAACCGGGGAAATAACGTTACCTATCTGATCCTCCCGCTGGAACCGGTGCAGTCGGTGCTTGGCCTTAAGCTCGAGCTCGGAGCCGGGAAGACGCTGCTGCGTGAACTCGAGGAGCCTGGTGAGCAGGGGGTGATTGGGGGGTGACTTCCAGTCGCCTGGGTAAGCGTCCAGCCAGACGTGCAGGGCCTGGACCAAGGTTTTTCGGTGCTGCTCGCAGCCGGTGCTCCCGTCCAGAGCGTCATATCGCGCGAGCAGCAGCTCGAGCACCTCACGCGGACTGGTGAACGCCCGGTACGTCGCCAGGAAGATGTTTATGTAGGTGGACTCCAGTTCGCCGTCGTCGTTCGCCAGGCTCTCGACCAGCCGCTGCACCGTGCCGGCCTTCAGGAAGCGCACTCTCACCGTCTCCCATTCCAAGTGCGAAATCTCGTCGTCAGAATCCTGGCAAATAGCAACAGGCGCATTACTTGAGTGTCGAAGCTTGTTAGCGTGAGAACAAACACATGCTTTGAGAGAGAGAGAGAGAGAGAGACGTTATAGGTTTCTTTAAATAAAAGTCTTTAAATAAAGACATGACTAATACGAAAACTGATTATTATTCTTGAAACTTCTAAATTTCGAAGACCACGATTCTTGAATTAAAAAAACTGTGAAAAACGTTGATCGTAAATAAATAGATTTCAATTCAATCGCAGTAAGAAAGGACAAATTAAATTGGTTATCAAAACTATTAAACGCTAAAAATCTAGATTAAATATTTTGTAAATAAATGATCGTAAATAAATAGATTTCAATTCAATTGCAATAAGAAACGACAAATTAAATTGGTTATAAAAACTATTAAACGCTAAAAATCTAGATTAAATACTTCGATCATGCTCACCGATGCTGAGAGACTTCTCGTGGGCCGGTGGTATCGGACCTTCTTTAGGTATACCGTGTATATGACGCCGTCGCCCCTTTCCTCGCCCCATAAACGCCACGTGGGCTGCAAAGTAGAAAATCGAACGCCGAACTTAGTCATGAACGTCCGTACCAATAAATGCTGTAGGCGGTATAACGGAACCGATAACGAAGGACCGCGCAACAGGGGATGATTTAAGCTCCTAATTTCATGGCGGAGTACTCGCCACCCCCTGTCGTGAGCTAATAAACTCGCCGTAACAAATAAACGGGACAACTTGGAATAAAAAAAAAGAATAAATCTACTTTTTTTCTATTTGTAGTTGATTTAGTTATTATGACAAGTGAGATTGACACGCATTTAATTGCTTAATAAAGTTATTATCAACTACGTTATTTTATGTAAGTTAAGTTAGAAGGAGGGAGTAAAATTTTGCATGAACATGATAATCGCGTTTCTGCGTTTAATTATTAAAATTTATTGCTGTATTACGTAATTATCTTTATATCAAAATATACAAAATCATCCCCCGAGCTGTCTTTCCATACACTACTCTAAATGAAAGTTTGACAGACTACATGCCTTATCGTTTCTAATAGCTTTTTTCTCGAAACCTTTGCAGTTATCAAAATATCACACGTGCTAATGCAGACATTTCTGGCAGAATGCTTCAGAATATTCGCGTCAAAGTATGAAAATGTGATACGATACAATCTCTGTTCTTTCCAAAATTTAATCAAGTGCGTAATTACGGAGTTTCTTTATTTTCTGAAACTTGACTTACGCACTGCGAAGCATTCTGAAGAATCATTGTAAAAATGGTGCAAGAATCAGGATAAAGGACTGAAATAAGCATCTGTAATCAGCGATCGTTTTGAAACGAGATAAATCGAGAATTCAAACGAGATATAGCTGTTAAAAACAAGAGAAACTCTAAATCTATATATTTGCTAATCTCCTCGACTTTTAATTCAATGAATAAATCATGAAATCAACTGACTCATGTCCATGCATAATAAACACGACAAACACGTACTCGTGTATGCGTGTACGCATATCGCATATGTATACATGCAAGCGTGTAACTTATCAGTGACAGTCGAGCTACAGGCAGTCTATATAATTAACTCAAGCTTGATAGAGACGGACTTGCTCACGCGATGACGTAACGCCGTGTGATAACGTCCGCCTTAAAGGTAGTTAGCCTTTGGGAAAGGTGTTTCGGCTTATCGTCGCGGAAAGAAACTGCAATTAACGATCTTCATTGCGGAACGCTTTACGCCGCTTTTCTCGCAAAAATAACAATTAGTCATTCCCTGCGTGGCTTAACAGCGAATTGAAAAATCCAATGAAAAAATTTAAATCCGGTTAATACGTTAATCCTTTATGAGAAAGTTGATTTAATTAACTTGGTAATTATACCGTTCGGTAATTTAACGAAGTTTGAGAAATTAATTTAATTAAGACTTTTTAGATATCGATCGTTGACATAACTGTCATTTAATCGGGACTGAATTGTGGTCGAGCGTGGAACGTGACACCGGCGCTTGTAGTGACACGTCCATTTATTTGGCATTGAGATCCTGTAAACAAAGCGGGTCTTAGAGGCCGTAAAGGGGGCTTAATGTCGTGGAATCCAGCACGACAGACGTATACGCATTCGCGTTGGCACAAGCGATTACAATCGAAGCCGTACTGAGGACACGCTGCCGATGAGGGACGGATCGTAATAGAGACTCGACGGAAGGAGAAGCGTGTCATTGCCGTCTCCGATACTTTTTCTCGTTTCCGAGAAAAGAAATCGTCTCGCGAAAAAACGGCTGAAGCCGGAATCTGTGGAGATATCATGCTTGTTTTTCCTGTTGGACGCATTATCAAGAGAGTGTCTCTCCCGAGGGGGATTAATTTAGAGAAAATAGTTCGCAGAACTGCTCAGAGAATTCCTTATTTATTATAGATATATATGTATAATTCGAGATTAGATTTCAGAAAAATGAATTAGTAGTCGGACGAAGTTAAAATGAATTATGAAGTAATAAATCCTTAAAATAGAGAAGTTAAAATATCAAAAATATCTTTTTTTTAGTTGTGAAAATCATGAAATTATTTATTCGGATAGAATATCGTTGTCAATACATTAGAATTAAATTGCATTTGTTTATTTATTAATTTTAAATAATTTGTAACTTTTTAATGTTAAATTAGATTTTTTTAAATCTAATTTATAAATGACTTTAAATTAATTGTAATGTAATTTAAATTAGATTAAAATGTAATTTAGGAAGATACGAAAATTTCTCGCGTTAATAATTCTAATGTGAATAAATTAGATAATAATTTTTTAAATACTTAATCTAATTTGGGCTTCGTGACAAGAATTTCTCTTTTAAAATTTAAATAATAATCTGTATAAATTTCTCGCAATTTAACAATTATCCGACAGATTTGGTTTTAAAAATTCAAACGAGAGAAGAACTATCGATCCCACCTCGATGTAAGCGAGACCCAAGAAACGGAGGCCTGAGTCCTCCCGCTCACGCCCCGGAACGACCGAGCAATTAAACGCCCGCAGGAGGAACCCGAGCGTGACTCGAGGTCCTCGTACCTGTGCTCGTCCTTGGCAGCCGCTTCCCTCGAGTGTCGATTCAACCATTGTTCGGCTGTAAACAGCACGAGCTGGGCCTCGATGCCTGTTCCTTACGCAAAACGATGCAACGGAATACCTATCTCCCGATCGAGGTTGAATCGTAATTAGAGACATTTCCGGCAATAAGATCCGTAGAATCATACGGTATCATTCGTCGATCACGTCATGCAGGATAATAGCGTTTTTACCTTAAAACATGCGCGCACACCTCCCTTTTATCTTATTTAATTTTATGAAGTAATAACGACATATATATTATATATATTTATTATTACATAACGCAGAAAGTAACTTTTATTTTTTTCCAAATGCAAATGTTTAAACAAAAAATTTAACTGCATATGCCAAGAACAAAATTCTTAGGGGAAGCTCCTATAATCTCAGAAATGCTTCACATAAAACTATAAAAAGAGGAATAATTGTAAATGTAACCCAGATACTTAAGGAACTACACTTGACAACACTTTTTCATCATAAAAATGTTCTCAAAGGGACAAATAAAAAGAGAGAAAAGATGAGGATTTGAAATCAAGAGATTGCATTTTTTTTTAACAGACGAAACCAAGGAACATTCGAAAAGGGGCATTGTACAAGGTGGAAATTTCCACAGAAGATATAGTAAGAAAACAGAAAAGAAGGGATCATCAACAACAATGACAACTAGATAAAGGTAATGAACCCAACGGCGTGCTCAGTCCGCCAAAAGCCACCAACTGAAGAAGCTTGTTTGTCAGATAGAGATCGAAACCGGTCTTAGAATTCGCAACCAATTATAAGTATAATTATTTATACTATAAAATTTTTGATTAGCCGTACAACCCTAAACTCCTACTGGCCATCGATTTGTAATTACAGTCAGAGGAATTAAGGAATTACTGAATTAAATAGTACTCATTTATTATTTCGAAGACTTTGGAAAAGTAGGGGGGTACCTATATTGATCCGATGCAGGATGATTTCCAAAGCAAATTGCATGTGTGTGTGTTTCGATTAAATTCCCGGGCTCATAAATAGAGAAGCGTTTTCGCGATTTCGCACACGATCGAACGACAGGGAGCAACGACTTCCCCGAGTAACTCGTGGTTTCCGAATTTTAATGTTAGTCGCGTGTAAATGGACTAAATATACCGGGTGGCGCGGCCATAGATGGTATAGATACGCGATTTGCGCAGGTTCGGGGATCGATCGTCGGGAACGAAATGCAACATTCATGAGATCACGTCGACGTTAGTCGTCGTCGCGCGCGCGACTGTAAGTAAATTGACGGCTGTAGCAGAGTACACGGTGAAACATTGTACGTCGTCTGCCGTTTCTGGAACGTCGAGACTACCGCTCGAGACGTTGTAGGTACCTACTCGGTATATCTGCCGCGTGCGAATCGCGAACGACGGACGGCGTCGCGGAATCCCGCAAATGTCCCGCCGGGGTCAACGGTCCGCCCGCGAGGTCCCGAAATACATCCCCATTATTTCCCGTCGGATTCTCGCGGAAACCACGTCGAAGGCTACCGTGAAACCGCGCCGCGCGGAACGTTCCGGCGCAACAAACGCAAACCCGTCGTCTTTGTATCGCTGAATCGATCTTTATTCATTTCTCTTTCTAGAATTACTGAATAAAAACTGTACAATGAATCTTGATTATCGTCTCATTGGAGGGAGTGAGGAGCGCAAAATGTTTTCCTGCGGAAAAATTTAGGACCGATACCTTTTTAATTACCGAAAGAATATTTTTGATTATAAATATGTATTATAATTATAATTATAAATTATAATTATAATTAATAATTATAATTAATCATCATTATCCATTATAATTTATAATTATAATTATATGCATAATAATCATATAATTACATTGTATATCTGGATAATGATGATTAATGATAATAATAAAAAGTTAGCTAAAATCTATTCCGATTCTAGACGAAGATTCTAAAAAACGTCGTTCTTTTTTTAAATAAAAAAATGACTTTTGTGAGAAAAAATTTCCTAAGTTGGATGATGACTAATTTGATGCAAATTATTTCGCTGATTCAGCTGCCAGGCGATCGCTTTTTTTTCCATTCTAAAGACGATACAGTTCCGATAACACTCTGACCCTGATTATTCAGTTGAACAGCCAGCGTGTGTCACACACATAACACACGGGGATCAGTGTATGTAAGCTGCTTAATCCGGGAATCAGTGTCACTTATTGCTTTCAAGGTTTGGAGGGCATGAGATGAGAATGGATATAATTGCGATAATACGCCTATCGCACGCATATAAATGCGAAATCCTGTTTGACATGCACTAAAGCCTAAAAAAAATTGACAATCGTTCTTTTCGTGCATCTTAAGATCAAATTAAATCTTCACTAATTGCAAAAACGATACTTGTGGCAGGTCACATGCAAACATACAGGGTGTATCGTAAAGATAAATGCATTCTCTGATCGAACTCCGAATTTCTTGTCGAAGAAAAGATTTGACCGAACCCACACCAAACTTTCAGAATCTTTGACGACAATTAATTGAAGTCTCGCAAAACAGGCATTGAATTACGAATTTATTACTGGATAAATTTTGATAGAAAAAAATATAGACACACACGAAAGAAAATAATGTTGCAGCATTAACAGCATTAGTCTAATTAAAATTAATCTTGTTAATTCAACACAGTATTAATTAATTAAACAAGTACGTCATGCGTTTGTTTTCATGAAATGTTATCTGCCTCATGCTGTTATTTAATTAACAAGATTAATTTTAATTATATTAATGCTGCTAATACAATACACTGAGAAAAAAATATTTGGACGCAAAAAGATATTTATTAGGTGGCCTCTAACAGCTTATTTACTTAATATAATACACATATTTATTTAGAATTTATTCAAAAATATTTTATCTAATTCTAAATAAATATTGTATTATAGTAGGTAAAATAAGCTGTTAGAGGCCTGCACCTAATAAATATTTTTTTGGGGTCCAAATATTTTTTTTCTCAGTGTATCATTCTTTTCGATCTTTTCTGTGTGTAGATGAGTAATGTGAAAAGAATAGATTGATGAATAAACCCATCGTTGAATAGCACATTACATTGAGAACTCCACTTTCGGCGTTAATGAATTTTGCGATTAGGCTTGCTTAACTCGAGTGTTTGCCGAGAGCAGGTCGCATTATCGGCAGCATTACGATACACCTCTCGTGCGAAATACAACATATATGTATGATTACAAGCACGCTCAATGACAAAAGCGCTGGCAAATCAAGTAGAAACAAACCAAATAAAAATAAAATTGCGCCAACTGGAGCGAATTCGATCTTATCGCGCTCGATACGTTATCGTTATCCCGTAATCTCTTCGCGTCTATGCTACTCTCCACGAGACCGATCTTTCATTTTCAGGCAAGTGCACGACAGTCGAAGCAGAACGAACGTATGGCGTAAAACAGCAGGATGCCGCTCCGGTCATCCGGTGTCTCTTTACCTGTTGCACGTACCACTGGGTGGAGCTCTGGTTCTTCCGGTGGCCACCGGGCTTGCAAGGGGCGCAGAGCAGCAGGGGGGTCAGTTTGTGTACCCCCTTCGCGGGGGGGACGGTGCCGGTGGCCGCCGGCGTGGGCGACGCTGTGGGGCTCAGCCCGTCATCCCCCCCCAACACCGGCCACAGCATCCACGTGTTTTGCCCTCTGCCCCCCCCCTCTGTCTACTCCGTCTTCGCCCCCTTTCGTTAGTGTCACCCCCTCGGTGATCCCGGTACTCCTTTTTTTTTTTTTTTTTTTATCGCGGAACTGCGCCCCTCCGCCTCTCGCGTCCTCCTTCGCGTCTTCCTGTTGGTCTTCTTTGCACCCCCTCGTGGTACACCCTTCCTCTCGGGGTGGCGATCCCCTTTCCGCAGATTCACGCTATGACGTGAGCTGTCGCGACGCCCGTTGCCGGCGAACTAAGATCGTCGGCCGACGACGTCGCGTCACCACGCCTCGCTGTCGATGACGACGTTGACGTTCACACACGATCGCCCGCTCGAGATACAGGAGCGTACCATGGTACCGGGCCGAGGCGGATTTCCGACGTTTGACAGCTGCGGCTGAAGTTTGAGATTTCGATCGGTTTGAGGACGAGGGACACGCTTGGGTGTCTGAGGAGTTCGCGGAGTCACTTCGTCGTTTATTTCACGACTGTATTTCACGAGCGCCGGAATAATAGCGAGAACTTTCAAGACCGTCGCGATTTTACACGACTGTCAATTGTTTTTGTATGTTTGTTCTAAATGTATAAATGTCTGAATTCGTGTGTAGGTAGTAGGTAGGTATGTGCGTTTTCAGAAATAAATCTGAACTAGGTCACCCATCAGTATTTATATGAATTTAAATCCACCCCCGAATATTGACGATTTCTGAACGTTATCCGGAGGAAAAGTCATTAACGAGATTTCAATATAAATTTAGGTTTCAATTATATTTCATTAAAGTTGCATTAAAATGAATTTTATTCTTGATATTTTTCAACATTTTATTTTTTATATTTAATTCTTAATATTTTTAATATGGACAATAAATGCAGAAAGGTAATTTCAGAATATAAATTGGAATTTTTTTCTAATTTCAAATATATCCAGTTCAAATTGAATTTAGCATGATTATCAATTGTTTGTCTTTTTTTGCGTTTTGCACGCATTGCCCACTTTTTGATTTACGGAGAGATTTGGATTTGTTTTGAAATATATTTTATTCCCATCAAAGAGTTACGTGGATCTCGAGAACGTATACACATTTATCATATAAATATCTAAATTCTCTCTTGGATGTACATGTGTTTTTACAGAAATAAATGTGCATTTATTTAGATTACCCATCCTTTATAATTTATACATTTATAAAATCCACGCCCACATATTGGCTATTTCTGAATGTTATTGTCCGGAGAAAGACACATTAGTAAAGTTTTAACATAAATTTAGATTTTAATTACATTTCATTAAAATTCCACTAAAGAAGTTTTAATTTTTAATATAATATATCTGGAAAGATTATCTCAGAATATAAATTTGGATTCTAAATTGAATCGTATCCATTTCAAACTGATTGGCATCCGTCATCGTGGCCCCGGGAAGCAAGTGCGTACAATCGTACGTTCACACTTATCGAAGATCGATCGATCTTACGCCTGACTTACAACGGGGCTGCGTGCGGAGACAAACATACGATACGCTCGATACGCTCTATTTCGGGAAGTTAACATGAGAACGAGACGCCCCCGCTCGATACGCTTCAATAGCTAGGTCAATTAATTAGCTTTGAAAGGTCGTAGGTGACACATGCGTGTCTATACTTCCGGTATATACGCGTATCGTGGCGTTCACGCGTGGGCTATATAGCTGCGCAACCCCATAGTACCCTGCAGGAAAATTATGTATTTCGAGCGGGACGGGGTTGCGTAGCCCGACTTCGCTACTCTCTCCCCTTTCGTAGCTAAAGGGCAATATGTATGCAAAAGGGTTAAAGGGCGCAGCGTGTTATTTAAATGTTATTTTACCGAAACAAAGGCAAAAATTCTCTTGCAACGCGAAGCGACTACGTCTGATTTAACTTTACGTTTAATTTTACATTACTCGGTTTTACATTATTCCGCTAAGTTACGATAAGGATAATTAATTCAATTGTGATGACAACTCGATCGTTCGCACTCGAACTGTTTCTCTCGCGAGGATGGGACTGCCACTTCGATATTAGGCTTCTCTGCGAGACCTCACCTCGGTGCCAAAGGGTTAAATGCATTTGGTATCTCGCCATGTGAAAACGTGACGCACACACGTCTTGCCGATTGCCAATTTGTTACGTCGCTATTGCGTTTCGTTCCATTAATGGGCGATAATCCTCATTCCGCGAATTGACCGCCGCGACCGCGCGCAAGAACGATCTCCAACTCTCGTCAGCGCGATTTGATATCCTATCAGAACAATTACGTGGGACCACCGGAATGGGACGCGGGGGGGCGATGGAGAAAATATTTTTATTCCCCGGGGGGAGAAAGTATTCTTAGGGCGCGTTGTTTAGAATAATCCGGCTCGCGCGTGGGGTGGAGAAAGCGCGTTATTATACGCATTGAGGAGCGCGCAATCATTTCAGAAATATGCTTCTAAACTATCTTTAGAGCATAATGTATCCAGACATCTCTCGAAATATCCCCAGCGTATTTTTACTCCTCGGAGAAAAAGGTTTTAGAATACTTTCTCCACCTCGCGAAAGATCTCAGTCGGTTTTTCTTCTTTCTTTTTTTCAGGGTACTCTCATAGATGCGGAATATGCTCCCTCGTCGCGCAAAACGAGACGGGCCCCTGATTCTCGGTCGTGTTTGTCGGGAATAAGAGAGAGAATCGGCGAAGAGTTAAGGCACATATCGGGCGCTGATTGTGACGAGCTCGTTCCTCGCAAACGAGCTCGATCGTCGAAATTCGATTATCGCTCGCGATTGGATTTCGCCGGCCTGGACGAATGTAACGAACGTCACGGGTGCGATGGGGGCCCTACGACGCAACGGCGATTAAGTAGAATACGCGGAATGATAAAAAGTGTCGATGCCCGTCGACGCCTCGCTCGTCGACGGACGATAAAACGAACGCCCCGTCGCGGCATGACACGAGAGACGGGCGTATGTCGCAACCTTAACCCTTTCGGAAACGCGACTCATCAAACGCGCGCGACTGGCAATTTCCTTAATTTTATCTCGTGTTTAATTTTCTCTTCCAAATTGTCGCGCCCTGATTACTTCTGGATAAAAAATGACCGCGCGATATTACTTCCCCTTATATCAAGTTCTCTTTTATCACGATTACTTTTATACATAATTTCATCTCGTATTTAATGTCTCAATTAAGAACTCTTCCAAGTAGTCGCGTTCTATCGTAATTACTTCTGGGCGAAGAACAGTCGCGCGATATTATTCTTCCTCTTAACTCCAGCTTCTTTTTATCGCGTTTACTTTTACATAAAATTAGCGATGGCACATGATTTTTTCAAGTTTCAAGAATTCATCATAGAAGATATATTTAAAAGAGTTCCGCTACGCAATGATAATAATTAAAATTATTGTCTCAAATTATTTGAGGCAATAATGAAGGAAATAATTCTGAGGAAGTTTTGCAACTTTTGTGTCTTCCTTTCTTCACAGCGGCGTTAATTTGACATAATAAACGAAAAATTTTTCGCTCTATTGTATTCTTTCCGCGACAAAAATCCTTAAAGAAACGGGCAAACAAAAATAGGCTCAAAAATAATTTTTGTAAATTGATTTCCGAAATTTTTCTGCCGCGTGCAAGAGACGTTATTTATTGCGTTTTTCTCTTCGAAATAATAACGGATTCCGCAACGACGTACGTCCGCGAAATGCTCGCAGAACTGATCTATCTGAAATCTCGCGTCTCTTGATGTGACACACTCGAGAGAGGAGCACATGTAATCGGAATGCATTATGCAACACAGGTATTGTCCATAAAGGGAGGCAGCGGCTCGTTCGGCGCTGGAGGCAGCAGGAAGTGCTTAACCCACGTTTAAGCACCTCTCGCTCTCGTGTCATTTAGCGGCCTTAATGGCATCCATGTAAAACCCTTCATCCGCAATGGAGGATCCTAATTGCCCTGGTTTCCGCGCTCCATACTCTAGACTCGCCATCTATAATAATTACGCCCGTCTCTTTGTGCATGCATGGTGCATGGACCACAAAATTACCCTCCGCTATGAGCTATCGATTTTTGGCGAAAGTACTGTGGGAATATTTTGCGAGCGTCAGTAAAGATCTTCCGACCGTAAACTGCAATTTTTCTTTTTACGAGGATTAATTCGTCGGTGAAATTAAGTAACTGCAGCAATAAAAGTTCGCGACCGCTCGATGCTGTTAAAATAAATTGAAAAGAGGACAAATATGAATCTTATTTTGAATGTTATTAAACAGCTGCATGATTATTATTGCTACGATTTATTTATTTGAATATTATTTCAAAAATTTTTTGAACTTTTTAGGATAAAAATGTGGCGGAAATGCAAATCGCGCTTCGGTCTCGGTCAAAACCGAGAGGAATAATAGTGTCAGCGGATCATGGGAAACGAATGCCTAAGTAATGGGTTACTCGGTTAGTCATACGTTACGTTGATACGCGAAACGCTTGCACATGAACGTGTACGCATGTATACGCGTGTATATGTGTGCCCGCGCGACTCAACAATAACTGGTTAGAGTCTTTCAAGGTGTTTCTGCATCCAGGCCGAATGGAAAGAAATATTTCTGTCGTGTAATTTTCCACCTCGGTACTGTACACGCCGACTTTATCGCTGAAGAAGCCGAGGGAAAATTTTACGGAACTCTGATAGCGAGAGGTACAAAATATATATCTATTTTTAGCAATCGAAAGTTTTGATTAAAATTGTTGGACAAAATTGTTAGAGCTTCGAACAAGGGAAATGCACGATCTCGAAATAGCTGCGAAATCGAAAGCGGAAATGATATTGGAATGATTACGTCGGTCGCGTGAAACAGCGGATGTCAAGGGAGCAAAGAAGCAAAAGAGTAAGAGTAATTTCTCTCGGATATTCGTACAGTCCAGCGAATAAAAGTTTATAAAATTTATAGCGGAACGTACGTGTGCGAAGTTCAGTGAAATTTGACAAGGGAAGACCGTGTGGGCGGGCTGCACTCGTAAAATTATCTTTATATCGAAGAAGCGTGCTTCCTTTCAGGGACAACAGCAATGTAAAAGATTCTAAAGGTTATTTTATTATTCACGACATTGCAAAACAAAGATTACTTTTGCAATTTCGAAAACTATTTCTGCGCTCGAGATTCACATTTTAGGAGCCTTTCTACGTTAAATACACGACGATTTTGATATACTTGTCTATTACTTAATCGTAATAATTAATTTTTGTTATTAATTCCACTGAATTTTAGAAAATTAAGATTATTCAATATTATACGTGTTTTAATAGTATCTTATTATTTCTGTCAATAATTATATAGATTTATATGGACTTTCAAGGCGTCGCAATTAAGTTAAAATCGTGATTGAAGATTTTACACTGATATGAAGCCATTAAAGTATAACGCTGCGCGATATGAAGCGACGACAACAATGTTTCCTAGCAATTAGAGTAGAATATCGATCGTTCGAGAATGGAGAAATTTCCGATTTCAGGGAAAACACGTTGCGTATCTAAATACAGAAAATCGAAGTTATGGAACTTGCTTACTTCCCTGAATGTTATGAATCATTATGCAGCTGGATCGATTACCAGACACGGACAAAGCGTGCGTGCGTGCTCCAGCGTGTGACTGTAGCTACGAATGAAAAGTAAGGTCCTTTCGAGGAAAACAAAGAATTTATAGCACGAATACATTATTCAATCATTAATTACATTTACGATAATTTTACATAATTGCTATCTTCCTCTTGGTACGCTCTGAACAATCTTCCTCGAAACCGCGATAGAGCTTGAAAGATCTAATTGTCTATAAGCAACAGACTTGAGATATTAAATTAAATCTTCGCGGAAAGGTCAGAGTGGAGCCGGGGAGAGAGTTTAGAAGTTTTTAAAAAATAATAAAGTTTAAAAAACTGTGCGTAAGTGAATCGTTGACCGGAAAGTTTGCCGGATGGGAGAAATTTATATAGCGACGCACTGATCGAGCGATTCTCGCTGCAAATCTCTCCCGCGAGATCGAGAGATCATTTCTTTGTCCCGATCCTCGGATCGGGAATGTCCTTCGCGAGTCGAAGCTGCAAAACACGCCCGATGATATCAGCGTCTCTTAATCACCACCGTTCTCTTAATCATCGGCGATCAATTGACGACGAAGTGACTCTCGGCGGCGCGAGGAACCGACGACGCGCGACGCCGCGCGCGCCGTGGATGGCGGTGGGGCAGCTGCTCCGGATTTCGTTACCTGCGGACTCGGCCAGGTGCACCGTGCACACTGTCAACCGCGCGCTCGATCACCCGACGATGCCGAACGTGACGCGCGCGACCGGTTCTCGGAGGTGTAAAGCGGAATGACCGCACCGCACGCCGTCTCGACGCCGACTGACGCGCGTTGCAGCCGCGCGCCCCGACTGAACGTGTGCTCGAGGATGCACTGACCATGCCGCCACGCTATGGTCGCGATACGGTCAGGAACGTACCGCCGTTATCGGGCACCGAGACCGAGAGGCGGCGAGGGTGCGCCTGAACGGATCGATTTCGGGGCCGCGCCGGTCTATGTTAACCCTTCGATCTAGGAGCAAACTGCTCGGCAATTGAAGTTGATTTATCGTGAGAATGAAGAGAAACTAATTTATATTTAGTAGATTAGTTCACTTATCAAACAAAATCAATTAATTGGTTTAATATAAAGTATAACAAGTGTTAGAAAAACAGAAAAGAGAACGAGAGAAAGAAAGCTATCTAATTTATTTAGCAGATTATATTGTATTCTAATTTGTTTAGTTATTAGTTTGGCAATTAATGAAATTTTCACTTGCAAAATGATTTGCACAATTGCAATCTTTTTACAATAAATTCTGGAAAATCAATGAAAAATAAAAGTTTCCGTTATATTTCGGAGCCGATCTATATCAGTCCAATCTTGGAGTAAACTGTTCCAAAATCGAAATCGATTTTCTTCTGACAGTTAGAACCAGAAAGAATAATTTTATATTTAATAGATTAATTTATTTGTGTAATATTTTTTGTTTTTATTAAACAAAATAAACTGACCAGTTTAATATAAAGAGAGAGGGCTAACTTATTTAGCAGACTATGTTATTTTAATTTATTTATTTGTTTATTTAGCAGTTAATGAAGATTTTCACTTGCAAGATAACTTGCACAATCGTCAATAAATTTTTTACAATAAATTCTGGAGAGTCGGAGAGAAATCAAAGTTTCTGTTATAGTTGAATGAATTTATCATTGAATTTAATACTTGTGAAAGATTCTATGCGAACGAAGAATATATAAAATGCAGGAACTAAGGTTCTTTTTGCTCGAAATAGTCGCAGGATGTGCCGCACACGACAAGCGCACACATGCGTGACCATTCGCAAACCTTCGAGGCTCCTTTAACGCTTTCTACACATAATCCTGGAAACACGGAGGTCTTCCACGGTTATGCGTAATCGTGGCTTCATTTGGATAAAATAACGCAAAATTTCGTTTGATTCGGCCGACATTAACTTGACGTCTAGCAAATAAATGCAGCTGATAATACCTAAAATCGTATTAATATTACTGTAAAATGAATTATATTTTCCCGCCATCTGTCTTAATGAATAAAATTTTCAACTTTAATGATTATGGATTGTTGCGCTATTATTGTCAATAATAAATTGAAATTAATTGTTTGGGATCCTTTTGTCTTCGCATTATACATTTGGTCATTGAATAATATCTCTTTCTTTAATCTTCGCTGGATTTTGATGTTCTCTTTTATTGCGACTGTTCTCAATTATTAAAAGCGAATGGAAATTGCGTTGCGTTTCCATGCGAGAATAGTAGACTTTTGCATCCCCATAAAGCGACGGTCTGAGTCATCAAAACCTTCTCGTATGTTCTACCGTCTTTTGGGGAGAAAGAGCGGCGTTGTTAGGGTGGCATGACAACCCCCAGACGGCCGATGTGAAGTTAAACCATAGGGAACGGTCGTCAGAAGCGTCTACCAGCTGCTTTCTCCAGCATCCGTCAATAAAAGTTACGAGCATCTAAAAAATTACCGATTCACCACGCAAATTTCTGTTGCGGTGAAATAGTAATTTCAATGCCATCTTAACAATTTTAATTGATAATTAAACATTTTTTTAAACTTTAAAATGCTCTTTAATTCCAAATTAAATAATTTTAAAATAATTAGATATTTAATTATTTTTAATAATAAAAATAATAAGCAAAAATATATATCATATTCCTATAACTATTTATATATGTTTATACATTTTTTAAATTTATATTAAAACTTTAGATTGCAATAATAACGTAATTTTAATTTATAGAGAAACAGAGCCTTTCTCTCTTCCTCTTTGTTGCATTTTCTATAAAATATTTAAATCATGTTGCATGTTTTGAGTTGTGCTCTAGATTCAGCCCTGTTAAAGCGCCACGATTGCGATTCTCGACTCGCTCTTGAGGAAATAATTCGCGTGCGGCCTTCGATCGCCATCGATATCTTGATCGTACAAGTCGATGTTTTCTCGAGCGCGGCAGTAAATTTCCAACGAAGCTCTCGGTACTGAACTTGAACCGGCAATAACGGTCGCCGTTAATTCCTTACGTCGTTCGTTATCTGATGACACGATGCACTTCGTGACGCGCTCATGACGACACAGACGTCAAGTGGGTTGCGCGGTGCGCCCACCGTTAATTGCGTCACGGCGACGTCATCGTTATCGTGGGACGAGGCCAGTAAATCGATATGCGTTCAAAAAACTTCGTTAAATTCGTAATTAAAGCCGGAACTACTGGTTCGAGGCAGTTATCGCAAAACGAGCATGAGTCACCTTTTGTTGACGCAAAACGGAAAAAGAATTAGTTCCCATGTCAATTTAATATTTATAATAATGTTAATCTAAATAATAGGTACTTTAGTACTAATCTGACATTTTTAACAATTTTAAAAGTACGGAATTTTTCTTAATTTAACCTTTTTAAAAATAATCTTAATATTAACACAAAATTAAAATTACTTTCAATAATTATATTAATCACTATTTTCAACAATTTTTTCTAAAAACGAATTTCGATTTTCATTTAATTAATTAAACTCTTTTAAAACTCCAACAATATAATTGGTTGCTTTTGAGTTCAAGAAAGCTGTTTGAGAAAAGAATGTTTGGATTAATCTCGCAGATCTGGAATGGCCATAGAGGGACTGATCTTCTGCCAGATGTCATCTGAGCAGCTGGCCGATCAAGTCGTTTACTTTCGCGTCGTCGTTTACTTCCATACGAGTACTTACGGCTTCGAGAGGAGTCATGAGTCCGGCAAAAATTTCGCCTTCGGCGAATCGACGTTCGTTAACTCCGGTATTGGCAGGGAGGCATTTATTTTTCTCTTCCTGTCTAGAAAGCGTCTTTCAAGTAACTAAAGTCACACAAGAAACTACCGTCACCAAGCCGAAGAAATTCTAAACTCAGGAATTAGAGGAGGAGGAGAATAGGTCGGATGATTAACATATACTTATAAATGGCCGCCGAACAACTTTGTTGCGCGACCAGAATATTCGCTTCGACGTGTTTCACACTCGTAAAATGTAACAAAGAGTAGCTTGCTATTGTTTTTGGCATACAAAAGTAAAGGAAATTAATGAGAATTAAGAGAAATATTTTACAACAAAATTAATTATTTATATTACAATAGAATTATAAGTGATAATCAATGGCGACTGCTTGAATGATTGTCACTTTGATAGCACAATAATTTTAATTTCTGTAACGCTAATTTTTTCTTTTAAAATTAATTAAAGCTAGCCAAAATTTTTCGATAGAATTCTCTGACTTAAAAAAAATTATTATTATACTTAATACTATAGTACTGAGAATTATTTAGAATTATTGTAAATATTACGATTAAATCTAAAATATAATATGCAGCAATAATAATACATGTTTAATATGTTAGGATAATTGGAGTGGAAACAATAATATGATATACATAATAAAGTTCAAAAGTTTCGGATCCAAGGATATAAAAAAAATGGTACAATGAAATAATAATTTTTTAATATAATCAGTTTAATATAATCTCTTTAGTTCGACACATTTTTTAAAGCATTAAATGAGAATTCGCTTCTTTATTACTAATAATTATTTTCCATGCGAATCAGATTTCAATTTAAAACATTACTTTTTATTTTCAATTTTAATTTTAAGGATAAAAATTCAGCATATTTTTTAAATGTATAGAGAAATTAATTTATCTACTGTTTTAAAAAATATATTGAAATAAAGGGTGATTATTGGAAATAAACATGTTTCATTTTTTATCATCTCTTTTACATCCTTGGAAACTTCTGAACCTTACTACGTACACGGGAAAAAAATGAAGTTGCTTCAATTAAACGTCGACGTCACGGGCTGCCACAAACATCGTTAATTCAATTGGATATTATTTGATCCAAATATTTGGATTATTAAAACGACTATCTGATGTTTTCGTTCAAATAATATCCAATTGAATTAACTGTTTGTTTGTGGCAGCCCGTGACGTCGACGTTTAATTGAAGCACACACACACACACAACTTAACTTTTTTCCGTGTACAAATTATTTTAATGCAGACAAGAATCGCTCCTTCGGGATTGTTAATATCAGATTCCTAATTCTGCCTCTGTTTCTATATGTATAAGATATGTATATTTGTGTCTGCGTCTGTGAGTGCGTATGTCATACAGATAGAGGTGAATTTTCTCTACTTTCACGCGGTAACGAGCGTCGCGAACACGTGCTCCAACAGCGGTAATCAACCTGCGCACTCTCGTTATCGAACGGTGCTGACTCGGCTCTACCCAGCTCTACCCTCTACCATGGTGCGATTTTGATTGATAAGCGAGCTTGACTCGAGTGCCGAAGTCATTTTAATCTAATATACTCAACATTGATGAATATTAAAGCGGCGCACGAGTCGAGATGTGTGTGTGTGTGTGTGTGTGTGGTGTATGTGTGCCATATGAGCGACAAACGGCACGCTCGTATACGCAAGTATCGCCGTGTCACACGGCAGAATCTTCACCAGCTGTTACGCGGCGGTTAGGATACCTCACGGCGATATTTCACGCTTACGCAAGTTGATAAATCCGCGCGCGAATAAATCGCGGCGCTCGCGACGTGGCGCGATTAAGCGCGTCCGCTCGCGCTCGCTCGATTATAGAGCCTCGCGTCACGGCGTCCAATTTCTCGTTCCATTCAATTCGAGTCGGCGGGATAATCGCATGATTAGCGAAAGCATATAGTAGAAACTCGCGAGAGAACGCGATTTTTCTCAGCGTTTTACTTTCGTCCGCGCCGCGCACAATGCGAGACGCACCATGCATATACGCACACGCGCATACGGTCGCCGCGATAATTGCGTCTCGCGGGCGCAATTAAGATCCAGTCGCTCGGTCCAATCGGCGAACGCACAATGATCGCGAATTTACATAAGAAACCTGTACGTAGGCCCTGTTTTAGAAACGCGCGAGAGCATCGTCGCGCGGGATCATTTTTAATGAGAGACCTTGAAGAGTTGCTGCATTTCGTGGGAGAGCGTGACTCAGGATCACGCGTGTCCCACGCGTGCACATATTGGTCCGAGATTGTCTCCTCTTTTAATATAAAAAAACAAAAACATAAGAGGTATTATATTAAAATTTGTGTACGATATTTCCCCTTATTTCTGTTAAACGAAATTTATTCCATTTTTTATTGCGCGAGTTTTGTCATTAGATGTTAAAACATTCATCTTACGTCTTCCTCGAAAATTACACGAATTACATACGTCATAATATAATTACAATCAATTATTTAATTTATTTGCACCGGCTATAGGTATTTTATTGTGTTTCTTGCGGAGTGTTCGACTTCTCGGAGAAGGAAAATGAAATATGACTTGAGAATGAAATACGCGAGGATGAAAGATAAGAAATCGAAATTGACGGCGAGGGGGTCAAAGAGGCGCGTGGTCAAACGGAATGATGCTATCGCGCTTACCAAGCTGTTTTTCCTCGAGAACCGCTGACGGAAGCGATATATTGAAGTCAAGGTTAAACTCGTCGAAACAGTTAGTGGTTTCAAGTCGGTCAAGTCTCGACGCCGCCTCTCGGGAGCTAAAGTTCAATCCGGATGAAGCCGGACGCGCCGCTAATCGGCAGAAATCACGGCAGAAAAATTCGCGCCGGGAAGCTCGGTTTCATAACCGCTGTGTGCCCACGTGTGATGCATTCACGCTGCGTTGCAGATGGTGCGAACGATCGATTACTGCACAAGCGGTTTTGTTTACAAACTATAACTGCTAAACTACACATTTTTATTTTCCTAGTTCTTCAAAAGTATCAACTTAAAAAAAGTTGTATATCTATATTTTTATTCTTGAAATGATAAAGAATAAATTCTGAAATTAACTAAGCTTCTTCCATATGTTTCTGTTCTTCATGTATGTTACATTAAAAAATTTTATTTATGACGTAAGACAAAAATAAAATTTATCCTTCAATTAGTTTAATTCTTTGATACGACACAAAAAATTAATCTCGAGATTTCTTTCCGCAGGACAATTTGATTAATTCTCGTTATTACACCTCGAAAATATTGTGCCCGAAATGTGTTTCGTTTCCTTTCGTGGGCCGCAACCTCAAATAGAAGTGTGTCACATGTGTTGCATTGAAATAAGCGATCGGGCTCCGCGGAATGCTGGCGAGAGCTGCCGACGATCGAACATTTGTATCGGTTTGTATGTATTCAATAGTATTCTGTTTCCCAATCTTTATCTTTCACACTTTCTCCCACTATTATCCAGCGACACTGGTCAAAACTTCCTATGCCTATTATCTCTCTTTACTCTTCCTCCTCACTACTATTTTCGCACACCTTTCTCCACTCCACCTTTTCTCTGTTTAATTCGCGCAAACTACCCAGCGACATGTGCACTCATTCGCCACGCAACCGAAAGTCCGTGTAATAGGGACGTTCAATTCTGAATCTTTTTTTTAATCAATCTTTTTTGAATAAAAAATTGATTTCTAAATCGATTTTTTTGAGCATTTTATTATTTCACTTTTTCAGATACATTTTGATTAAATATGAAATATTTTGTCAAATTCTTTTGATTTATTTAATACTTTTATACGCAAAATGATAAGAAGAGTTCATTTATGTATATAAAACAAGATGTTTTAATTTTAAAAAATAAAATATTAAAAATAAGATAATTTTTAAATCTTGAAAATGACATTATCTGGAATAAAGTTAATCTTTTTATTTAAAGTAACGTAATTTTTAATTTTTTTTTATAATTATAAAGAAAGAGACTAAAATGGGTCACTCTGTATATTAGATGTAAAAAGTATTGTGTTAATATACATATATACTTAGTTTTTCAATTGCGCACGATTTTTTTAAAACAATTTTTGAGAAACCGATCTTCTTAATCTGGTTTTTTCAGTGACTCGATTTTAATTATTCCGATTCAAAATCGATTCAGAAATCGATTTTTATTATGAAAAGCGAATTCCTACCGTCTATTCAATAGTAATTCCAACTGATAGGAAATCAACACAAGACAAAGTTCTTCAATTGATTCTTAAACGTTCTGTTTTGATGCCGCCACGTACGACATTTCTCGCGAATTTGACATCTTTGAGTAAAAGATGATTATGATTATTGTGTGAATTACGAGTATTGTGTGATTATGACTATTGTGTAAATAAAATTAATTTTATATTTACTAAAAGTTATATGACATGCTCCCTAATATAAAGCATGTATTTTAAATCGTTATGTATATTAATTTTTTTCTTTCACTTTCTACACAAATGACATTTTAAATACATCTGTTTTAAATACATCGTATAATACACTTAATTACTTTGTATAAAAAAATTTTTAAAGTAAATATATCTATTAATTTATATAATTACATGCTACTTAAATAAAACATTCACTTATACATACTTTGGGAAATTGTTCGTGCGTGTAGGTATATATTTATTAAAGTTCCTTCCAATTTATTTCTTAATATCGTCTTTAATCACAAGATTATTTGATTCGTTACAGTTTCGAAGTATTCTAAGTCGAGTCCTTACGGTTCCGAAATATTCTAAGTTATCCGCTCACAAATTATTCTAAGTCGTACTGTCGCGCGGATACGTCTTTACTCTCGCGGGTCGCAGTGTCGAATTTTTTGTCTCTCTGTCTCCGGGATATCGCGATCGTCTTTATACTGGGTGCATCGCAGCGGACGCAACGCCCGAGCGCCGTTAAGCTCGTCACCTGATCCACTAGACGCGAGTTTCGCAGATCCACCAAAAGACCGTAATGCGCGAGGAAATCGGCACCGATAATCGGTCTCGACACATCCGCGATCACGAACCGCCACGGTAGCGCACGTCTCAGTCCCAGATTTAACGTTAATGTCTCTGTCCCGTATGTATAAATTGCAGAACCGTTAGCTGCTGATAATTCGTAGGTCGACCTCCGTCGTGGCCCGCGAATCATCCGCCGGGGATACACGCAGAGGTCCGCGCCCGTGTCCACTAAAAAGTTCGTCTTCGTTATACTGTCCGTCACGAAAAGGCGACGCGTGTGATATTCCGAATCGCTTGCCGCCACTAACGACCGGTCACGGCGTTTCCCTGACGCTGCGCCGAGCAGGGCGGCCTGCATTTAGTCGCGTCTGGCCCGAATCGCCAATGGTAATAGCACAGCCCGTTTGACTCGTGCCCGCGATCTCTTGAAAAGGACCGCGGACGCGGGCGCAATCGCGAACGCGAACGCTGGCGCGAACGCCGTTGATCGTCGTCGCGATTCTCGCGAAATCGCTCCCCGCCAATTGCCTCGATTGATTTGCGAATCGCCGATAACTGTTCCGCCATCTCCTGCTGCATCGTCAGTCGTAATTGCGCGAATCGCAATTCCAATTTCGCATCCGCCGATGCCAAGTCGTTTGCGCTCTGGCCCGTGAGCGCCGTGGCCCTCGACGTTTCCGCCACCTGGAACGCCGGCGTCCGAGTTGCCTCCACGATTGCATCCGCGATATCGGCCAATTGTTCATTCGTATCCGCGGTACGCGTCACCAAATGTGGCTGGATGTATGCCGGTAATCGACTAAGCCAAACCGTACGCAACACCTGGTCACCGACTACGTTTCCGGCGAGACCACGGAGGTGTCTCAAAAACTGCGACGGTTTTCTATCACCGATCTCTTCATGCTCGAGGAGCCTACGAGTCTTATGCTCCTGCGATAGACAAAGTCGCTTAATTAACTCGGCTTTCAATGTCTCATACGCTCGTTCCGCGGGCGGATTCATTATTATATCGCGCACTTCTGCGGTATATCGCGGACCGATAGCCGTCAACGCGTACCCGAATTTTGTCGCGTCCACCGTGATTCCGGCGGCCTGAAAACTGCGATCCACGATACTGAACCACAGCTCAGGATCCGCCGGCACGAACTCGGGCATTCGTATGCCCACTCGGCTCACCTCAGGGCCGGGCACCAGGAGGCCGTGCGGCTGCTCCGCCATCCTCTGTTGCATCGGCTGCTGCTGCGCTACCGGGAATATCAGCTGCTGCTGCGCCAACGGAAGTATTGGCTGCTGATCTTCGACCTGCTGCGTCGCCGCCGTCCCGGCTCCGTCGCGCGTCACCACCATCTCACTCCACTCGCGGATTTATTTCGTGTACAAATTCGACCGGTCTCGCTCGTCAAAAAAATTAAAAAAAAAAATGTCAAATCGCGATCACGTCGGGGTCACCACTTTGGGAAATTGTTCGTGCGTGTAGGTATATATTTATTAAAGTTCCTTCCAATTTATTTCTTAATATCGTCTTTAATCACAAGATTATTTGATTCGTTACAGTTTCGAAGTATTCTAAGTCGAGTCCTTACGGTTCCGAAATATTCTAAGTTATCCGCTCACAAATTATTCTAAGTCGTACTGTCGCGCGGATACGTCTTTACTCTCGCGGGTCGCAGTGTCGAATTTTTGTCTCTCTGTCTCCGGGATATCGCGATCGTTTTCTCCCCTCCGGACTTCGTGTCCTTCGAGGCGTCGCTCGTCATATTTCGGTCGGAGTTATGTTATTAATTACTGTTTGTGTCATGCCTGTAACGTTCTCGCTTATTGTTCCCTATATTTATGTTTTTCTCCTCTAACGTCTTTCTCTGTTTACCGATCTCGTTAGTATCTCCTATTTTCGATTCGAGCTGTTCCGGCGGCCAAGTATATGGCGACTTATAAAACATTCACTTATACATACAATATATTGATTTGAAAGGGATAAACGTAGATATAATAAATTATAATAAATAATTAATCATTAATTAAATAATCGATTTAAATTCCAAATGGAGTAAAGACCCCATAGGTATCGGTTGGATCGATTCAGTCGCGCGAGTTCTAACGAGAGGCTTGAGTCATCGGATAATTGTCATGATCATCGCATCTCCTGGCCTTCTTCGGACGTGAAAAACGTGCTAATCGCTTTAAGTGGACCTAATACCCGGATCGAGGCTAAATTTTCTATCCCGGAGCAGCCATAAAGGCCAACCTCCTTTATCCCATTCGATCTGATTTCGCTGCGACAATTCTAGTTATCACGTCTCGGAGAGGAATTGAGACGAGTTCGAAGTGTGGGTAGATCCATACACGGATAAAAGACGATTGCTCCAATTGAAGATACGATAGAGGTGTGCGGGAAGTACGCGCGCCAGTTACAACTCGCTCGAGCCGATCTTCTCACGTCTCGCCGTGAGAAAGGCGGATGTCCATTCTGAATTCACGCTACGGAACGAGAGGAATCTCTTTTCCTTTCCGCGCAACTCGCGCGCTCGCGATTTTCGCACGTCGAAATTGCGAAAGTACGCCGATATCGTGCATGGCACGCGCGACCATCGCGGTTTCTCCTTGAAACTGTAACACGCGGCCACGTTTCATCCCGTCGCGTTTTCAGAATGCTTTGCTATACATATTAAAATTTTTAAAAATTTCTTTTTATGTAATCTTCGAAAAAAAACTATGTAGATATCAACGTTACATAGATTATTATTTTCATGATAATTCATGATACATAAATTAATAGTAATTAATATAATTAATAGTGACTTTTTAATTATTATCAATAAATTAATAATAATTAATCAATTAAATGAGATGTACTTAGATAAGAAATATTTAATATATAGGATGTTTATACCATAATTAGTTTTCGTGCAAATTGCAAAATTATGAAAGAAAATCTAAAAAAAAACCGTTCAAGAGATAAGATCACGTTCAATTTTGGCACACTTAGTGCTTAATTCCAAGATTAATTACATCATTATGTAGCTAAAACTAAGTGGAGTATTGCTAATTAAAGTAATTAGAAAAAATAACGGCGCTGTATCTTTCTATAATTGTTCAAATATTTTTTTTTATTACAAGCTGAATAAAAGATGTTTTCTTCTCGATTTTGCACGATATGAATTTTGCAGAAGACAATTATCCTGCGGGGTGTTAAGCTCGATCTTCGAGCTGTATTTCGATCCGGCCTTAATTTTTCCCACGTACTGCGGCGCGTTTTCCTTCGCCTCCTGCCTGCATTCCGCGACGCGCCTCGTTAGACTTGACACGTATTACTTTGCATTTTCCATAAGCGTCTCCGGGCCTCTCGCGAGGCGCGGAGCTCGGCTCGCCGGAGCGGATTCCCAACTTGGAAGTAGCCGCGCTTTTCCAGCTCGCCGCCGGAACTTTCCTGGAGCGAGGAAGCGACATAAGTATGTCTGTCCCGTAGGAACAAGAACGACATGTCGCGTTTTGATCACTGCGTAATACAGAGTTCCGCGAAAATCTACGAGAGATTTATCTCCTGAGACTGATTCTTTTGATATCAAAATACAAAATTGATCATTACTGAATTTTGGAACACGCAGCAATTAAACGTGATTAAATTTTAAATATCTGATCTACAAGAAATTTTTATATTGTATTAATTATCAATTTAGTTGTTATTTTATTATATAATGATTATTATTTATTATTATATTATAATAACTATAGTATTGTAATATATATATATATATTTTTTTTTTCTTAAGCAAATTGTGACATTCATATAAAAGAAAGTTTGCCTGGAAATGTTTAAAGGCGATAAAACCGCATTCGAGTTTTAAGACTCGAATTCTTCAACAAAAGCTTCTCTATTTTCCTATACACGTATCTAATCTTCAACGCTATTTCACTGGAAAGAAAAAAAAATAAACGTTCAATCGATAGAAGCTGCTGCGATAACGCTGGAACGCCATTTGACGACGGGCACAAATGATAGTGTTGATCTAGGAAGATCTATCGCAAACGGCGAGTGGCGAGTGGCGATAAGGACACACACGGCGCGGCGCGGCGTTTCACGGGCGCGCCGAAGGACTCGTGATAATCGTCGATAACGTTCGTGGAAGCGCGACGGCCGCGGCGTGTCAAGGCCCAGTGTTAGGCCGAGAGGGACACCGGCGACGATTGCACGGGCGTGATATATATCGGTGCCGTAATTTTCTGCCCATTAACGGCAGTTGTTGCGGAAGCATTGTTGCGTCCCCGTGGACGGGGAGTCCACCGTGCACGGTGCCCGAGACGGGCACCTCGCACGCGCGGGATCCTTGACATTTCCCCCGGACGATGCGCGCGAAAGATAAGGGAGAGTCCGAGCTGTGGGGAAACAAGCGACGCGACTTGAAACTGCGATTTATACGGGGAGTAGCGGTGATTTCAACTACAAATTGCGCGAAAGTTGCGAAACGTCGAGATGGAGAAGTTCGCGAGGCACCAAGAACGCGGTTCTCTGCCGCTTTACACGATATCGTGCGCGAGCAAGGTGCAATAAAGATGCAAATTCGACAGGCTCGCGACACGGCCGCAAAACGGTTCGGCGCGTGCAAATGTCACTGAAAAAGCGACGGCGGAAGTGAAGGTAGAAATCGATCAGCGGAGAGCCGGTCGACTGCCAAGTTCTCGGTTCGGCTTGATTAGAGCCTAATTAGCTATACGAAGAAATATTCTATAGATCAGATTTTCTACACTGCTCTTTTCATTTCGCTTTTTACGAGAATTATGCAGAGTTCGAAAAAAATTTCCATTTGTTTTATAATGCGGAGATCTTTAGATTTGTATGACATTTGTTCAATATTAGGAAGATTTATAGGATTTTCGACGTGCTTCGGAAGCACGTTTTGCAACAATTCTAATTGTGCTCCAAAAGAGTGTCAGGTAACTTCCAACCCCTTCTAGAATCTTTTATGAATATTTCTTGGAGCAACAGAAATTCCGAAATGCCTTTGAAATACGAGGATGCTAGTTTTAAGAAATAAGTATTTGTTTAGGCACGAAAAATTTGAGCGATGATTCAAGACTTCGTCAATCTTTTCAGGATTTTCCGAGATACGGACACGGAGAGAACGGTTTTCCTGAATTATTCAAAATTTTAGCTAGATATAGATCTGAAAATAATTTTGTTGGACCATCAAAATAATTTATGTACGACACTCAAACTGTTTGCTAGAGTGTCAAAAATTTTGTTGCCCTACATAAATTATTTTGATGGTCCAACAAAATTAATTTCAGATCTATATCCAGCTGTGGATAATTCATCAAAACCGTTCTCTCCGTGAAGAAATAATATCTAATAAGTATCTAATTATTACTTCTCTAATACATATTTATGTTTTATTCAATTTTTGATTATATTAAATTATTACATGCTTATTAAGAGTTAGAAATTTTTATTAGAAGTTCATTGTCGGAATAGCAATTGCCAATGACATAAACGCGCCGAAAACAGTGGCGAACAAATTTCGTCAGGCCTGTGGTCTTTATCGATCGCGTCTTCAAGCGTCGTACCTCCGGAAACGAAAACGTACGATCCGTGACCGCGTTACGTCAGGAACGGGCTTTCAAATCCAGCCACAATCTTTCCACGCGATGGCGAGAGAGACGGGAAAAAAAAGAGGGAAAGAGAGAATGAGCGGCGCGAGCTCGGAATACATTATCGTTTTTCGAAGTCGCGTATCCAGAAACAACGATATCTATAAACAGCAATATCTGTAAGTTGATTAGAACAGAAAAATCCTGATAATGACACGAAAAAGAAATTGATAGTAAATATAGAGACGCGAAATAGACTATAGCATTCGAATGTATCAAGTGACGCGGTCTCGCGCCAATAAATATATTATTCGACCGCAAAATATTTTCATATCCTACAATTCAAATAATATATGATGATCTTAATGTTAAGAAAAAGCGGAGTAATACTTCCAAATTAATTACACCAGAAAAGGATATATGCGAGGAAAACGGAATATCAGAAGAGAGGAAGAGACTAGCCTTTATTTATCCTTACGTAAATCCTCAAACGACGGAATACGAAAGTGTAATTGCACATAACTTGTACAAACGTATGACGGATGGAAAAGTCGTTCGACGCGTTTACCTGCGTGAGGAAAGGCGGAAAACGCGGGAGAGGGGTGTATGGGGGCGATGAAAAAAGAGAAAGGCACGATAATTACCAAGGATTCGTCCCCATTGTCAGCGCTCATAGCCCCCCGCTG
Organism: Leptothorax acervorum; assembly: GCA_035220615.1. Lineage (NCBI taxonomy): Eukaryota > Metazoa > Arthropoda > Insecta > Hymenoptera > Formicidae > Leptothorax > Leptothorax acervorum. Next base: position 517,269 of record JASTWQ010000051.1, on the reverse strand, counting down.
GCGCTAGAGGGACCCGGACTCGTCGCTCGTCGTCGTCGTCTTCGTCGCCGGGCTGTTCGTTGCTCCTCTTCGCGGCTACGCTTCCGGCAGCAGCAGCAACAGCAGCACGAGCCGACGACGCTCGTCATTCTGCGCCAAGGGCTGCCCCCAAAACGGGACTGTTCCCGAGGGACTCTACCTGTGATAGACGCTCCGGGTCTAATCTGTCATTCAACATCGCGCCGCACGACGCCGAAGAGTGTCTTCTTCCCCTTTTACGACTGTCTGCTTCTTCTGCTATAGAACGCCACTTTTGAGGAGAAAATGAAATGATAGAGACGGAGAGAGAAAGAAAGAATGAAAGGAAGGAAGGACGGTTGTGAGGATTGTAGATGGATTTGGAGTTGTCCCGAAGCAGTAGAAAACTGAAGAGAAAAGGGGAGAAAGAAATATATCGAAGAGAAAACCGTTATGTAAATATGGGGACATATTTACATTGTATGTGTCAGATTCTCTTGACCTGAGGATAACGGAGAGAAAAAGAGGGATGAAACGTGGAAGTAAGATTTGGGTAGAATAAACAGATGTATTATTGTCGCTCTAGAGCATATGCACTAAGGATGTTAAAATGGTGTTCGCAGAATGTGCGTTGAATGTTAGCAATACGATTTAGAAGATGTTACACACGTGTCTGCAATAAAAATACAAAGAAATTTCGAAAAGCTGTTAGAATGTAAATTTTCAATTGACAATAAGAGATTTAATACTAGAAGCATTAGGAAATCGATAATGCCAAACGGTACAATTAGTAATTGCCATTTAAATAAGATAATTGACTTTATGATATTGACCTAAAATTTTAATAGTTAAGGGGATCCTAAAGCCGTCTGTATTACCGACTGAATTCTATACTGTCCTTGTATAGACAAGGAGATAGACAAGGCTAGATAAGATTATAGGTTATTTAATCTTTTAAAGCACTAAATTTTTTTGTTAGATGTCTGAGCCTAATTCTGAGAACGGTATGTTATTTCTTTATGTTGTACGCTGGGCCCTTGGGTCTCATTTTGTACCAACAAATTCTAGAATTTTTATATGAAGCAAATGTTTTCATGAGTTGACGTTTCGAGTAAGTAACGAAAATCTGCATTTCTGAAATTATTTTTGTTTTCGGCATAAAATCGTTCGACGGGCCAACATTAGTGCACATACTTTAACTTTGGGAAAGGATTTTGCATTCTGTAAAGCCAATAAAAAGATTAGTGCTTCAAAAGAAAATCGGTAATATTGAAATTACAGGCGGGTTTAGGATTCCCTTAAGAGGGGTATTATAAAAAGTAATAGTTGAATAGAGACTGCAATAATGATATCGGATAATAATCGGATAGGGATAATACAGATTACACGTAAGAAAAGAACTATAATTATAGTAGTTGCGTGATAATTCTCTCTCCTATAAGACTCTATATACTATCTAAAGAGAAGAACTTAAAAAATTGTATAAAATTAAATTTTAAAAAGAAAAATAGCAAGTTCAGATAGACTAAAGATGACGGAATTTAAATTTTCGTCACCAGTGTTAAAGATTAAAGCTAGGACAACAAATAACTATTCTTTCTCTAAACAAAATAGGATCCGGAAAATAGTACCTAAATATGAATTTGAAGTAAGATGTTTGTCAACATATTCATCCAAGTATATTCATCGGACTCTCAGGAAAGAGAAGGATAGTTACGTGGAGAGCGATCAGATAGAGACTATAGTGATCTCTAGGGACATAGGATTATAGTAGCCGGATAGGGATATCCTGTCACGTGAAGAAAGAGAAAGACAACTTCAGGAATCTGAGGAGAATAGTACCAAGAATACTTTTGGATTTTATAGGAGTGCACTATAAACTATGTACTATGTCTCTATCTGCGATATAGTCACGACGTCTCGGAGTACCCTCGCGGAGTACTTCAGACTCCCCTCGGGTCGCGCTCCCTTCGCGCGCACTCTCACGAGAGCCAGAGTGAGCGAGAGGAAGAGAGAGATGGCGAACAATGCGGCAAGTGCAGGCGCGAGAGAGCCCGAGAGAGGACACTGACACACGAAACGTCAACGACACCTCCGGAGCACGTCGTCGTTCTTCTCTCTCCCTCTCTCTCCCTCTCTCTCGTTCGCTCCGAACATCCCTTCGGAACTTCACTCACTTCACGATTCACTGGGTGATTCTCGTGCTCCGAAAATGCACTTCCGATACCTTTGGATAATCGCTGTTTCAGGACAGATCGCTCGCAAACGAACGCGAACGAACGAACGAACGGACGAACGGGCGGCGACTTCTCTCGCTCCTTTCGGGCGAGCGAGCGAGCGATTGCCGTTCCCCGCGAACGGAACGGCACGGTACGGTACGGTACGGTACAAGAGGGGGGGGATCGGGGGGACCGCCTCACGGGGTCCCCGCTCTTCAGATTGCGAAAGGAAAAATCAAGGTGGGACCGGGGGGACGCGCGCGTGAGCCGGGAAAATTGCCAGCCGTTCGCGCGGGATCCCCGAGAGTTTTCCCTCGCGGATCGGGCCTCGGTGTGCGACTGTGTGGCAATCCACCGTCACGCCGGAGATGTGTGCCGGTGTGTGACGGAGGACTTTTTCCCACCATGACGAGACACGGGGTGGGGAGCAGGTACTTACGACGGTACCGCCATTTGTTGTAACCGGAGGTGCTCCCCACGGCTTTTGTTGAGGAGAGGGTATTCCAGGGACGGATCGATGCTCCTCAAAGCTCGACGCTGAGCGGCCAAAATGGCGCGATAATCTTGGAGGAAAAGTTTCAAAGGCGCGACGAGTCCTCCCTTTCGGGGATAAAAAAATCTAAATTTTTCCGACAATTTTAGGGAGACTTTAATTTGACAGATTTTTAAACCGGACGTTTTTATTTAATGTTGAGACGTGCGAGTTGCAAAATTAATTAGGTAATTATAGCTGTAAAAGTAATTAAAATCCTATAATCCAAATATCTAAAGAAAAGAACTTAAAAAATTGTAGGAAATTAAATTTTAAAAAGAAAAATTTCAGATAGACTTTAGGTAACGGAATTTAAAATTTCGTGATTAGTTAAAGTGTTAAAGATTAAGCTAGGGTAAACAAAAAAACTATTCTTTCGAAGGAAATTTAGATTTCTTAACTATATGAATGAAATAATCTCTAAATTCATAAAAAAGGATTAGAACAAAATGGACGAAATTTATAACTTCAAGAATTCGCTTTTTATATAAAAATCATTTATAAACCGATCTTTCGCTCTCACTTTTGCTTTAAAAAATACCGTATATTTCTGGAATTTCTGTTATATCGCAGCATAGCGGCGAAATCTTACCGTTTGTTGTTCTAGTCTGAGACTCTGCTTTCCTCAAGGTTCCACGTTTGTGTTTCATATCCGACGCCCGTGAAGAGAGAAACATTTCACGCGCCATGTTTAGAATCGCTATACCACTTTGCCATTTTTGTTGTTGCTTTCTGAAGAAAATAGAGCGACTGCCAGCTTCTCCATTTCTGGATTCGCTCGTTGAAAAGACACTGGTTTAATGCGCCGCAAAATTGAAGAAGAGTACTATTTTTCTAATATTACACGACTATTTTTCTAATTTTTCTAAACTGGCTGAGGTGATATTTTTCGCATTGAATTCTTTACAGTGATTTGAAAAGGATGCTTATTAGCATTAATGTTCAATCGATTGAGGAGGACTGAAACTATAATAGTCGAAATGACGCGTCGTGACAATTATAATTCATAAAAGATGGCCAATTAAGTCGAGTAAAAAATCTTTATTGTTAATTATTTACTGGCAAAGCAAAGTGTCTGATTTGGTTTTCTAAATTTTTCTTCTGTAAATGTTATTCATTGCTTCCGTTTATGTATTCGCGCGAATTTTATTCAGTTCATATTTTATTCTGTCTGTACGAATTGCTTCTAATATCATGCAAATATTACTTCTTCCAAATGACGATAATAATCTAAACCAATGAATGATATAAAAAGATACCAATATTGTTACACTAACGTAATAATATTACTTCGAAAACTTCAATAATTCAAGATCCTTAAAAATAATTAAAGTAGGAGAAAATAAAGCTACGTTAAAAGAATTATCGGGAATGAAGCGTGGCTCATCGTGAAAGCGATCGACTCTTATTGTTAGTCTGCGTGTTCCCGGTTCGAGTCCGACCCTCATCCCACATACATCTCGATTTTTCAATCGAAAGTTTTCCAGAAAAGACAGAGAAAAACAACTCTAATTATTGCAAGGCTCTGACAAAGAAAAAAAAAAACAAATAGGGCCAATAAGAGCCAACGCAGAATATAATTTATTAATATAAATGTAAAAGAAATTCAAAGCTCTCGAAATAAACAAACATAAACATAAATAAGGCAAATGAGAGCCGGGCGCTAGATGGACGAGCGGTAATAAAATAACAAGTCATTAACGGTCTTAAATGACTTAATATACTGAATACATGGAGATTTACAAAAATTTACGATTCTTCACCAGATTCCTCTCGTACGGCCTCTTCACGCAGGCGAGATAGTACACGTGCTAAGGAATATTGTCGTTCCACGGGAACAGTTTGCCCAGCGTCCAAAGAGGCCGTACGAGAGGAACCTGGTGAAGAATTGTAAATTTTTATAAATCTCCATGTATTCAGTATATTAAGTCATTTAAGACCGTTAATGACTTGTTATTTTACTACCGCTCGTCCATCCAGCGCCCGGCTTTCATTTGCCTTATTTATGTTTATGTTTGATAATTTATTAATTTTCGCACATAATACCCTGCGTTGGCTCTTATTGATCCTACCTGTTCTTTTTTTTTCTAATTATTGCTTCTCAGGATGTCGCTGTAGAGAGAGACTTAAAAAAAAACCAAACGGCTCTCTCTAAAATGTGATCACCAACGTCAGAGTGACTTGATATGACATATGAAGGAGAAGAAAAAAAAGCCATCATGAACGTGTTAGAATGAGACGGGACAGATAACAAGGACAGATAAGAATATCTTTCTTTGGATTGTCAGGTTTCTAACAGTAAACAGATGCGATGAAACACACAGATGGTCATACGCTCTTAGCGCTAAATGCGACTGTTCAATTTGAAAAATCGCAAATAATAAAGATAAAGAAAATTTCTTATTCTGTTAAACTAAATTTCTAAATCAACTAATGAAAAATGGGGTCGGAGTGTCGGGCCCGCAACAGGGTGTGCGTGTCGTTAATTATATATTATAATGAGTGGTACGAACATCCTGTTGCAGCTCTGAGTCCGTTTTTTCATCAGTTGATTTATTAATCGTTTGAACCTCTTGGTATTTAAATTTCTAAATCCTCAAATGATCTTGCGATGGTTAGCATCAGCCGCTTTTAACGTTAAACAGGCGCCAAGAAAATGTGAACGAAAGACTGAGACAATAGACATTTAGACGACAGACAGACAGACGAGAGACGTTTTTCACAACATTTAATAAAACGCTATCAACTATGTATGTCTCTTTTTTACTCAAATACTCTAAAAGTTACTTACATACGTGTATAATCTTTTATATGTTTATTCCCTTTTTTTTTTCTTCAATGCCACGCGCGCGGACGTGTCATATCCCTCTCGCGTTTTGGATATACCCCCCCCCCCATCCCTACTTCCTCCTACGCGGAATAGTTTCTTCGAAACGCTTCGTCACCTTTGCCCCTTTCTCCCCCTCCTTCTCTCTATCAATCAGCAATTTCTACCTTTCGCTCGTTTTGTTAGGCACCGATCATCGACGATGAACACAGTGAGGTGCGCCAGCGCGATCAGGGAGCGAAAAGGAAAAAAAAATGGAAAAAGAAGAAGAAGAAAAAGGGTGCCTTGCAAACCTCGGGAGCTGACACGTCCGGCTTCGAGTGTATTATGTATGTACGCGTACGTATGTTGGGTATCTGTGTGTGTGTGTGTGTGTGTGTGTGTATGTGTGCGTGTTTATTTACGCACGTGTATCCGTGTGTATAAATTTAATACTATCGTCGTATCGTTAAACGCTTCGCTTATGTATAAGTGCTTCGATTAATCGTGGACACAGCGATCAACGTCCCGGGATGCGCTAAAGAGAGGTCCGTTTCTCTTGAAAATGTCTTCTACGGGGAATACGACTAATTGGTTTTCGGGTTTTTTTTTGTTTCTTTTTTTTATTAGAATGACGGGTAGTGCAAAAGGGTAGTCGGCGTACGATGGCGGTGCGGTGTGTCCCCTCACGAATCTCCCTCTCAGCCAATCTTCCTTTCTCGTCGCGGAGAGGCCGAGCCTGTCGCCTCAAGCGCGAATTTCCCTCTTCCTTTATCTCTTGAGCTTCCTCTTCGCCCTCATCGAATCTTTTTCGCCGTATTCCGTGTCCGTCGAATTTCACCACTCGCCGCACCTCCGAGAGGGAGGCTCCCTCCCCCCTTCATTCAGGGCGGAGAGATAATCGCGCGACTAAAGTCGTATATAATTACGTGTAGGCACCGTAATATCAGTTACAAATGTGTTCAACAATTTAAAATAGAGAACTTCAAATGTGTCGAGCGCCAAATTATAAAAGTATGATTGCTCTAGATAGTCGCTATATCCATATATGTACCTATATATATTTATTTTATAATTATAGAAATATAATTTAGGAAAACACATGATATAATATGCTGATAACGCACATAAAATTAACTTCCCGTTCAGAACAATCAAATTAATTGCTTGACCATTCCGCGATTCCTGATCGTGAAGATAAAATAATAATATTATTTATAAAAATAAAGTAATAACAATTGTATACATTCCTATAAATACATTATATTTAAAGTATATTTATATAATTTTAAAATATATCATTTTACATGCAATTTTATATACCTATATAGCATTTTTTTATACATGCATAATTATAAATATAAAGAATCGCCCGCACGAGTAAAAGTGCAATTTTTTTTTTTCGAAAAAATATTCTTCTGGCGCTCGACACGTTCGAGATCTTCACGCTTGGAATTCGCGAGAGAAGAAAATCGAAATCCGCGCTTCGTCGTCGATCGTCACTGGAACATTCGCAGCTTCTACATTGACCGGCGTAAAAAAAGTCCCATATAATTTATCTCTTAACCTACCTACGAACTTGGCGCTGAACCGTTTCTTAATTCCTCTTTCTTTTTTTTTTTTGTTCGTATGCACAAGTATCACAATCGCTCACGTTTCATGCTCGTCTACGAATGTGTCATGTGTATGCGTGTGCTTTTCTCGCTTTACATTTTGGGTGCGTTCGCGAAGTGCGCTGTTAGCGCTATTGCGCTATTCTATCCCTGTTTTATATCTAATGAGCGATAAAGATAGAATGACGCAATAGCGCTAATAGCGCGCTCCGCGAACGCAATTTTTATCATTTTACTGTTCTTATTGTTGTTATTATCCTCGCCGTTCGAAGACGGCGATCAACGAAACGTTGTGTTCGCTTCGTTCGCCTCGCTTCCAAAGTTCCGCTCTAGAACGCGATTCGGCAGCTCTAACGATTCGAGAGATCCAAAGTCCTCACTCTGGAATTTCGTCCTCACCGAGAGATGCGACGCACTTTGCAGAATCTTATAATTTTCTTTTCTTTTAACAACATTTCTCGACTAGAAGCTTGGACGTGAGAAACCGAGAATAATCAATCATGTAAATTTCAATCTAATTGGAGCTCTATTTAATAAATTCTGTTATAAAATATTAAATAAATTGTACATATTTTTATTAAAGATATATAGTACTTATATGAAGAAAGTCATATAAATATTATATAAATTTTTATATAAAAATATTGAATACATGATTTGATATTTGTACATATATGCATATAAATTTCGATATAGGTACAGTAAATTGCACGCAATATATTTTATATTGCATAAAATATATATAAATGATATAAATCTTCAAAATTCAACTGTGTGTAGTGTGTATTTGTATATTTGTGTACATGTGCATTCCAGAACGATTCTCTCGAATTAGAGCGAGCGCAGATTCGCTCTAGATCGATACATTATCCGCAGCCTCTGACTCGAGGCTCGCCTAAAGAACCACGCGACCCGCTCCCGGTCGGTTGTCCCTACGCTTAAAGTTAGATATTATAAACTGCAATCTATAAGCTGATCCCATGTGTTATTTCTTGGTCACAACCTCGTTGAAATCTTTTGCCATTGCTCACGGATCGCTCTTGAACATTCCCGACGAGAATCCCAAAGCTCGGAGGTTCTACCTCGAGACCTTCCAGGCCCAGATCCCCGTCGTCGTCTCGTACGACGTACATCGTCGTCGACCTGCAACGGACGGGTCACTCAACTTCACGATTTGCCATCGTTTTCCCGCACTTTTATCGCAAACGAGAATCAATTTTCGATTGCGATAAAAAGGGCTTTGCAAGACAGCAAAATTTTCGTATCGCGAAGTGACTTAACCGACCCGTTGATCCTCAGGACTAAGGATAGCGCCGACGATGACGTCACGAGTCTCTCCATCCCGGGCGGACGCACACGTCGTAGCCGTAAAATTCCCTAACGATCTCTGGGCGAGATCTCTCAAAAAACGCGATGCTCTGGCCCCGGGAGATCTTCCATCTCCCTCGGAGGGCACTATGTTCACCCCTGTTCACGTATCGCACAAAAGGGTGAACAATTCCACGGAGTTTCCTCCTGTGTCTAGATTGTCCTCGAAGTCCTCGTTTTCGAGATTATCGCAAAATTGGAAGAGATCCGAAAGGATATCGATCTTCCGAGGCTTTGAAGAAACCGAGCCATCAAGATCGTTCACGGAGCGTGTCGAGTGTCCCCATATTCAATGGAGTCCGTCGTTCAAACGATCCTGGGCGAAAAGCTCGAGGGAAACGAGCTGTCGGGCGCTAAGGGCCGAGTTTCTTGATCTCGAGCTCGTCGCGCGGGCAGGGAAAGGGCTACACCATTTTTCGATTTTTAAAAGATCAGCGACTGAGCATCCTCAGTACTTGTCCCGGACAGTTCCCCGCGAGGTAGGCTTCCCTCATCCTAGGCAGACACGGTCTCCACCATGGACTTCTTGATGATCTCGCCGAAGTTCTCGTCGCAGTCCTCGGACGCGCCGTCGGGCTGTTGCTCGCCGGTGATCTGACCGGGCTCGATCATCTCCGCGATCTTGCCGGCCGTGCCGTGAGTACCGTAAGTACCGTGGTGCTGCTGCGGCTCGTGCATCTCGCCGTAGTACGAATACCTGCCGCTAAGAAATTCCGAGAAGGGCTCAAGCTTGCTCTGCATCTGCTGCATCACCGTAGCGTTCATCGGCTGCACCGAGTTGGTGAGGTTTGTGTACTGCGCGGTACTCACGGCGTCATCCTGTGCGAACACCGTCACGTCGTAGGACGAGTGCTGCTGCTGCTGCTGCTGCTGATGTTGATGTTGGTGTTGCTGCTGCTGGTTCTGCGGCATTTGATGTACCTGAAGACCGGCGGTGTCCTGGGGTCCGCCGTAGGGCCCGTAGTGCGCGAAGGCAGCCGGATTGGGCGATTGAAATTGCGGTGGCGGCGGTTGGAACCGCGACGAGGACGGTAGACTCACGTATGGCGACCCGTAGTCCTGATACGAGGATTGCTGGAAGCTCATGCCGCCATTGCCACCACCGCCACCGCCGCCGTTGGCGACACCGCCTGCCTGCACGCCGGGCGAGAAGGTTTGGAAGGCCTGGCCGAATTCCGGGTGCAGCTTCCGTTGCACGACGACCGATTGGCTGCTGTCCACCGCGTCTTCGCTCGCGTAACAGTCGTCCCTGATGGCGTACAAGTCTAGACTGTCCTCCCGCGTGCCGGGCACTTCCGGTTGGCAACCAGCCACGCCAGCTCCGATACTCTCGTGACTCGTCTCGTAGTGCAAGGTCGTGAATCCACCACCTCCCCCGGGTCCCGTGCCCGGAATCGCGCATGCATCGCCCACAGTAGCTTCCATCCCCAAGGAACCGAGATCTCTCAGAGAACGAGCACCCCTGCCGTTCTGTCCCTGATTGATCACTAGGTGATCGTGATCGCCGCCAACGTCCTCCTCGCGCTGCTTCTTCTCCAGCTCTAATCGCATCAGCGTGTGGATGAAATGCGTTCGCACCCGCACCGGGTTAAACTCGATCCTGCCTGTACTGTTCGCGCAACCATCGCGCGTGCAACCGCAAGGGAAACCCGGTCGGTCCACCTGAAAACCGAATTCAATGAAAAATCGTTTAACACTTCTCTGAATCGGTCTTTTTTTGCTAAAGAAAGATCGATCCCAAGCATTACCCGTTAATCCTTCAGCTTCAATCAGTCAAACTGGTCTGAACTGATTGTGAGTAGAACGTGTTAACAAACAGGAAGATTAATCGCTGGAAGGATTCAATGCAACGCGGCGGTCTTAGAAAATTTTAGCAGATTAATCTCCAATTACGTAACACATTGAGCTTAAACTGGAGAAAATCAAATTTACACGAATTTTCATGGGTTCTTAAGAAGAAAAAGGTCAGACCATCTTAATTTTTCATTTCGTGTTCAATCAAGATCAAAGTTTCTTGAATTTTACATATCTGAAGGATGTGCTCTCTCCGTCTAAAACGTTTCGTTAGAAACGAGAAAGCTAAATTACCGCAATATAAAGGGAAACAAGACCGTTTTGATGTACAACCAGTTTAGAAGAAAAATGCCATTTACGGTCTGAGCTGGATCTTGATAGCCTAATAATATTTATAATTAGGGAGAAGGGGATTTTACTGTTCCAAAACGGAAGCTGTGTTTTAAGTCCGACAAATTAATTGGCGCGCGGTTTACTAGGTTGGAAAGTATGTGTACTAAATATACAGAAATATTATTAGACTATCAAGATCCAGCTCAGATCGTAAATGATATTTTTCTTCTAAATAATCCCGTTGAATCGTTCAATTAATTTATAAAAGTAGAATGTTAATTCTACTTGTGTTCTGCGAATCCCCCCCTCTCTCTCTCTTTCTCTCTGCACAATGACATTAATAATTAAAACAAGGGAATAATGTAGATTTGTCGTAGAAGCTTTTTACCGATAACATTGTGAAATTGAATTAAATACACAAATTGTATGCTCGCTTTATAAATCTCTTCAAGTGTTAAATATGTGTACAATATATAAATATTTAAATATGACATATTAATAATATACGTATAAATATATTTCTCATCTCTTTTATCGTCTTATCTTCATTATTCATTATTTTAAACTTGTTATATGAATCTACTGTACAGATAAGCATATTCCAAAGTTTCAATTATTGCTCTACTCTGCTCTTCTCCCTCTCTTTCTCACCTGGCACTTTACGTTGGCCCTGCTACAAGGACAGCTCTCGGGATCGCAGTATCCCTTGCAGCCGCATCCGCAGTGTTCCCTGCTGGCGCGGATATCGCGGCACTCGTCCTTCTCGACGGCGTCTATCCTCCGCACCCCGGCGGCCCGAAGAAGTGCCCGGCGCTGCCACGTGGGCACCGGCTGTAGGAAGTAATAGCTATCGATGTCGAGCTCCTCGTTGTCGCTCGGCTCCTCGTCGGTGTCGTCGCTCGGATCCTCCGAGCTGGACGCCGTCTCGGTCACGCAATTGGTCGCGCAATTGCGCTCGGAGCGCAATTGCGCGAGGCGCGCGCGATGGATCCGCCGCTGCTCCGCTGCGTGATCCGACAACGAGAACCTCTCCGCGTGCGTGTGCGTCGCGCTCATGCCCAGAGTGCTGCCGCCCTGAAACCGGGAGGATCGATCTCTCGCGTCTTTTGCATAAATGCGCACAAACACCGTGTGTTTATTTACTTATTCAATGATCGGGCTCGATCTTTCATAAACCTCAAGAGAACGAAATGTTACTAATGTATATTGATGATAAAAAAAAGGACTCTTTTATCATCCTATTTTTGTAATTTCAAACTTGTATGAATTTACAAATCGACTAATAATAGACATAATGATAATAATAAAAAATAATAGTAATACAAATAAATAAAAATATGCTTAGTAATAAAATATGAATGGTATTATGTTACTATACGTCAGATTGATAAAAAATTTGTTCATTTTTTCCCCAATATGGCAATTATGGGATCTCTTATGGCTGAAACCTTACATGTAACCAATAAGGACCGTTATATCACGACGTTATAGAATTTCATTGTAAAGTAATGGTACGCAAAAGGAAAAGGGAATCGGCGGTGTCTTATACAAATTTGATAGCGAATATTATCGTGGTATTATTGAATGGTATTATAAATGATGCGAGATAGAGGGAGGAATTGAAAGAGGATTTGTCTTGCGTGAACACGATTGAAAGAAAGAGGGATCGATCGTGTCTTATATATATAAATTCGACCGTTCGCATTCTCACGAGATGGGTTTTACAAATGACGGTAAGATTTCCCGTCATAAACAACTTTGGACGCTTGTTATTCATTCTACCCTGGTCCGTATAAATAAAATCCTATCGGCAAACATAGTGAAACAAAAAATATCTCTTGCCTCGATTTTATGCGCGCTTATTTATAAAAGGGGAGAAGAAAGTGGAAAAAAAGTGAATAAACACTAATAAATAACATATAAGAAGAACAATTAGGAGCGTTACAACTGGCAATGCACGAAGCGTATTGATTACAAAGAGAACGATAGCGAATAAACAGATGAACGAATACATTTTCCATATTCATACTCTTCAGGAACAATGGAATGAAAATATACGAAATTTAAATGCGGCATTCAGTGAATCATTTACTGCTACAAGCGTAGCAAGGCAGTCAGGATATAGACATAAAGGGAAGACGTATCGCGAAGTTAACACAAAGGTTGGCCCGCGAGCTGAAAGAACAGATGAGAGGGACTCTGAGAGAGGGGCCAATTTTCGGACTTACCTGGGAAGGTACGCAGGTGAAGCCCTGCGCCCTGGGGAAGTAATAGACCGTCACCGCGTCGAAGTGAATGTTGCGCTTCTTCTTCAGGGGCTCGTCGACGTTGCCCCGCGACTCGTCGCTCTCCATGCAGTCGGTCAACCTGCGCTTCAGGTTGCTCTTGGACGGTAGCGTCCGGAAGCTCGTCAGGGGCAGCTGGCCCGGCGTCCCGGGCGTTCCCGAGGACGCCGCGTAGCCGTCCAACTGGTTCACGCCTGAAAAACGCGAACGCCGTGTCACGAAATAGCAAATCTCTAACGGGGATCCCTAAGAACGAAAAGGCACGTGACGCTTTTCCTCGAGTTTCACAGGAGTCGCAAAGACGATCCTAAAACTCTGAAACATATTATCGACTTATCGAGAAGCAACGGTGATCGGCGAAGAAAATAACTTGCCAAATTCTTCTTGCGAAACATCGAAGTCGACTTCTTTCAGCGAGAGATTCGGGGGAGAGTAACGCTTTTTTCTTTATCAAAGGGGAAGAGTCCCTTGCGAGTCAAATCATGGCGATGGAAAAATTCCTTCGTCGATAAATAACGAAATTCCTTATTCCTCCTTCGAAGAAGGTCTTACTGCGACGAGATATTAATTCGAGGCTTAGGCGCCGAGATGGAAGTCGACCGGTTGACATTTTCGCCGAGAAAAGTTCACTCTGATTTTTATCGGGAAAAGCAACGCTTTCCGCTTGTTCTGGGACACCCGGTGTATCGCGCGTTGACAATCGATGCGAGGCTTATCGAGTTGCGCTCTGCTCGCTGGACAGCTTCGACCATAGCAAAATGCGAGACTGGATTGGTTAAGGAGAATCCTCGCGGGGTCTAAAAATTTCGCGTTTTTACAAGAATAAAAGTCTGAAGGGATCTTTAAGTCGGTTGTCTAATTTAGCATGATTATCTTTAGAATTTTACACTTACAATTAATCCAATTTCTTCATTAAAAGATTGCATTAAAGCAGCTTTTACCAAGAGCTTTTGTAAAAACTGAGGTAATAAGACAATCTTCGTACAGATAACAATTTAAACATCGAATAATTAAAACGTTAAATAACGCATAGCCCAAAAATTGAATATGAAGTAGAATAGATGTACAGCGTCTCGCAATACTGATAGAAAAAGTAGGATATAAAATGAAAAATAGAATGAAATGGGGTTTTTAAGCCAAGAGTCACCATCGTTATCGTCAACAACAATGCATGCATTAAAAAATCCACTGAAATCTGCTTAAAAAGATTAAAAAATAAATTTCCACATCAACGATTAATTCGATTCGGATTCATTTTCCACTATTCTCGATATTTTAACCGTTGAATAATTAAAATGTTAAATAACACATGATCCAGAAATTGAATGTAAAATAGGATAGATGTACAGCGTCTCATAATGTCATAATACTGATGGTAGGATCGATAATAAACTCCAAGTTTCAATAAGCATATCGAAATGATTCTCAACCAGAGCTTCATGACAATTTAACAATTCGACACTTTCGTCGTAAATCAGTAAATAGAGAAAGAAAACTCCAGATTCTTACAAGAGCTTCGAAAGAGAAAGCGCTTCTTACCTTTCTCCTTGTCGGAGAGGATGTCGTCCGGGAGCCTGTCGAGGAAGGAAGTCTCCGAATCGCTTTCCGGCGCAGGTGCCGGTCCTGGGTCACCGGGGATCTCGTTCCCAAGTCCGGAGTCGCTCCCATCGGATCTGACCTCGTCCCTGGCGCCGGTCGCCAATGTCAAGCTCTCGGCGGAGTCCTCCGTGTACGCTTCCGGCCGGTCGGCCTCCAATCTCGTCATGATCGGCGCCATCGCCTCCACGCAGCACAGAGCGACCCCCTCGGAGCAGGGTAGCTGATCGGGCGCCATGTCGACGTCGCGCAACTCGTGGCGGATACTCGTGATGGGCGACACCTCCGAACTGTCGGAGCCGGTCTCCGTCTCCGTCTCGGTGTCGACGCCCTCGGCAACGTCCACGGATACCTCCGGCGTCTCCTCCGGCGAGCTCGGCATCGTCTCCGACGAATCTAGCTCGTTGGACACGCGGCTGTCCTCGGCCGTGCTCGCCAGGATCACCTCCTCGTCCTCCTCGAGCTTGCCGATCACCGCGACGGGCGCGGACCCGTCATCCTTCTCGATCTCCCTCGAGATTCCGCTCTCCACGGGGTTCTCCAATCGCGACGAGTGACTCGTGACCTCGCCGATTCGCTCCAGCACCACCTTACACTTCTTCAGGATGAGCCCGTTGTCCGGACTGCGAAGTCCATCCTCCGTCAGCTCGCACTTCTTCGATCTGGTCATCGGAGACGAGCCGCTCTGCCACCGTTGCTTCTTCGGGCTCCTCTCCTGAACCTCCGAAGTCTCTGCGAGCGAGTCGCGCACCTCCTCGACGGAATCTCTTCTTTCACCGGACAAAGGCGAGCTCTCCTCGACAACGTAGTCCCATATGTTGTCGTTCGTATTCACTAGGGTATTCTTCTTCCTCAAATCCTCCTCGACGCGATTCAGCACAACGGATAAATTTCGACAGCCGTGACTCGACGGTGTCGCTGAACCAGTCGTCGTTTCGCACTTTTTGGTCGGAGTGCAAAACTCGCTTCCAGCGTTCGTGGCTACGTTCGTGTCTTTGACGTCGTCTTGACGCGAATCCGTCGTCCCGTCCAGGCTGTCGCTTTTCGAAGAAGTCGAGTCGATGCCGAGCTTCGTAATTTCCCCCTCGCTGTCGTAATCCATCTTTCTGCTCGCACTGTTTAACGTGTCCTCGACGTTGTCCAGGACGCTGCTCGTGCTCTCCGAAGGACCTGCGGCGATCCTGCCGATCACTTCTTTCCCCTCCACCCCGTCCACTTCCTGCTTCCCGCGATTCTGATCGACGTCCTGAATCTTGGAATCGTTCGCTGCGAACGATCCCGCCGGGACGTCGTTACACCTCGGTGTTACCCTACCGTCAAGCTCGTCCCCGAAGAGACAGGACGACTCCGAGGACAGGGACACCTCGCCCAGAGTACTCTCCCGCAGGCTCACCAACACCGGCGACAGTCTCCTGACATCGTTCCTCAGCTGGGTCGCCTGCTCCTCCGAGATCTCGATACCGATCCTCTTGATCTCGGCGCCGATCGGCAGGAAGTCACCCGCGGCCGGCCTCTTTCTGGAGACATCCGGCGACTTGGGCTTCTCGAGCCCGTTCTCCCACACCTCCGAGCACTCTCCGACGTCGCGATCTTGAAATCCGGATGTTCTCGGCGGGCCTTCAAGTTCCCGAAGTGTATCTTCCGTCGATTTTGCGTCGATCTCGTCCTTTACGTTTCCCTCATCCTCGTCGGCTTTCTTCGATATCGTTAGACCCATATTCGCTTCCTTTTCTTCTTTTTCCTCTCTTCCTTGATCCTCTTCCGGCTTATCACTCGATTGCCTCGCTTCAGGTCCTTCGTTCTCCGGTCTCTCGTCCGATTTCTCGCACGCCATCACCAAGTCCTCGCGCGAGTTCTGCATGACGGATGGACGCGCCGCATAATCGTCATCGTTGTTGGCGTCCGTTATTGCCGTCGTTATCGTTGTTGTTGTTGTCGTCCCACCTGGCGACGGTGCGCCTTCCGCCTTGGCCTCCACTGAGGTGGAATCCTCTTGGGCCTCAACGAAACAGTCCTGACGGGCCGAAGGCGATTCCATCTCGGGTGTTTCTGCCATCTGCAAGCACCACAAGTCCAGTTGAAGATTAAAGGACAGTTCTACATTCTTAACGAAGGAATAATCGATTAGGGGTTTTCTGCGGCGTTAAGGACGAAGGTAAAATTATCGATGAGTTACAATGGTCCATATATATCTCGCAAATAACAAAGGTTATTAAAATAAAATGTTAAAGTCATGTAAGTCTTACGATGAAATGAAAAATGATTAATGTTTATATGCATAATGTGTAATGTATAAATTTAATTATATATGTTATGTTATATTATATATTTGTCCACATTTCTATATATAAATAAATATGTCAGTGCTGCTAGGGAAGATATATTCACAGATATTATTCAAAAATAAAAATATCCATCAAACCAAGCTATTAAACGAGATATAAATATTCAAATTCCGCGAAAACCAAATAAAAACACTGCGGCGATTTATATACAGATCAGGGTGACATTACACGCGATCGCAGAGTAAAATGGAAAGATATCGAAATAACCAACGTAGAATGCGGATTAATTGGGTCGTTACATTCACCGCGGGAACTTTTTGGCCCTTCCTCTCTTTACTGGCCGGGCAGATGATTTCACCGGTATTATAATCAACGATCATTGCGCTCTACCTTTTTCACGAAAATAACATAAGCAAGCCGGGGAGAACGGGGAAATCAATAATCCGCGCACTGATATCGCGCGCACCGTTGCTAAACCCAGAAGAGAATAAGAGCGAACGAGCGAGCGAATGAGCGAGAGAAAGAGGGTGGGAGGGAGGAAGGGAGAGAGAGAGAGAGAGAGAGAGAGAAATAGGGAGAAAACATCGATGCGGGAAGGAAAATCAATTTCCTGGAACCTATATAGCGCAAAACCCTTTCGATACATTTTTCTTATCGTCCTCGAATACAAGATACACCGCGGGGGAGAGAGCCTACATACAATCTTGGCCGGAGATTATTGATTCAAAGCGGTGGTAAAAAGGGGGGACGAATGGGGGGCGACGAGGAAACACCTCAGTTCGCGTCGGGGACGAGGCACTAGGCGCGCGAGTTACTCTCGGGGACCCCTAAACCCGTCGGCAGGCCCCCCCCGGGGCCCGTAAAGAGGGGGAAGCTCTTTTACCTTGAAGTCGCCCAATCCTTCCTTCAGCTTGGTCCAACTCTGTGCCCCTCGACTGCGACGAGGGTTCGCGATCTGAACAGCCCCGCGGTCCCTCTCTCTTTTTCTCTGTTTCTCTCTGGGGGGGAGGAGGACGTCTTAAGTTGTCTCGCGACTCCGGCTACCACCGTCGTCCCGTTCGCGAGGGCCCGCGAGATGCTGATAGCACGTTCCCATTGCAGAACCAGACGCGTCCTCGTGCGAGGGGGACGACGAGTGGCTCGGGCACAACATTCGCGATTGGCGAAATAATCCGGGGGGGGACACGAACAGAGAGGAGAGAAGATCTACCGGCTCGCCGCCGGCACTCTCGTGGGCAA
Source organism: Leptothorax acervorum (assembly GCA_035220615.1). Lineage (NCBI taxonomy): Eukaryota > Metazoa > Arthropoda > Insecta > Hymenoptera > Formicidae > Leptothorax > Leptothorax acervorum. Next base: position 499,202 of record JASTWQ010000051.1, on the reverse strand, counting down.
CGCGCGAGATTCACCCCTGGAGATTCATCCGACCGCGCAGCCGGGGATTCCCCGAGATGTCCGGGAGTCCCGAGAGGGAATCGACGGAAAGCCAGACGAGGTGAACCAACGTCGAACGTGAAGAATCGGAGTTAGCTTGTCTATCGAGGATGATCCTGGTCTGCGGCGCGGAAGAAGAACGTGCGAGTGCACGGAAGTAACTGACGTCCTTTCGAAAACGACGAACGTCGATGATAACGAGGAGGCGCGACGACGACGACGACGACGACGAGGAATGTGTTAAAGGGAAGATGAAGGGAGATCCCCCGAGTTAGCGACGTAGTGTGGAGAACGACGAGGTGGTGCGGCGCGTTCGACAGCTCGGAGCAGAGTGAGCGGAGGCGGCGTCGGCGTCGGCGTCGCCGCTCGGCGTCATCGACGACGCGCGACGTCGACGTCGACGCCGACGCCGACGCCGACGCCGACGTCGCGCTCTCGGATCCCCTCGGCTCGGCTCGACCCGGCTCGGATGGAAGACACGCCGTATAGGACGTGTGTTGGTGAATGCGTAATAGACTGGTGCACACGGAACGCGCGCCACGGAGGAGAGCGCAGCGGTTCTCAAAAGAGCACACCCGGTAGAGCGGATTAGTCATCGACGGTACGGGCCGATCTTTCTCATCGCTCTTTTCGTGGTATTTTTAATTTCGCCGAATGGCGACGCGAAAAATTCTTTCTTCTTGTTCCGGCGAAGCTGCAGAAACAAATCGCGCGGTTTCGCCTTACTAACAAGATTCCTGAAGCCCGAGCCGCGTTGCGAAAAAGATTGCCGAGTTAAAGGATAAAACAGAAGTGACGTAATCAAGACGGCGCAGAGTTGGCGAAGGAACTCTCTCAAACAAAGGTCACTCGAGAAAATGCGGAATAAATTGAAATTTGACGCTTTGTTTCAAACGGATTTTTTTTTTTTTCTATGTTCTCCGCGCGATATCTTGAACCGTTTCTTTTTCTTATATCGCATTGAATATGCAGTTGCGCTTGTTCTTCGATGTTATGTCGAGCAAGATAGAAGTCCGAATTGCATTCTTCCCAGACTGCAGTCTCGACTGTACAACTGTGCGAATTGACCGTTCTACAACGATGATGCATTCATTCGCCGTAGTCTAATTATGCCAATGATGCAAGCGACGCATCGACGAGGAAAAGCAAAGTTTACTCGCGAGGAAGGCGCGTGGAGCATTACTCGTGCGTACATGATGATCCGCTAATTGCGTGAGAAAATGATCCCGTTTTCGAACTGCTGAGAGCATAATCTGTCTACATTAAATTAAATAAAGTCATCATGCAGAATAACTCGAAATAAAGAAAAAAGATACAAACACATTGCGCGATTATATCCGGAAATTAAATAATTTAAACAAATAAACGGTATATAAATATGAAATATATTATGTAAAGAATATGTTTCTTAAACATTTTTTACTTTGCAATTTTTACGAAATCCCTTTGAAAGAAGATAAATATTTGCGTTCCTTTTCGCACCGAATTTAAATCAAATAAAATATATATTTTGATTAAACGTTTATAGGGTACGAGTATAATATACCCGGCAAACACACACAAAAAATCTGAACTGATATACAAACAATATATAAATGATAAATTAAAAAGCATAATACCAGTCGGAATACTTCGCAAATATTTGACTGGCAGAGTTTATTTCAAATTTTCAGGGTTTTTCGTGATTATTTCGTGATTTTGTTTTTTATTCCCTCCCGATTCGGGGATGCGAACGAGAGCGAGTGTTACAAAGGCGAACGTGGGGAAACGAAGGACGTATGGAGCGTGTTGCACACCAAGTACGCGCGACGGTGATGCACAATAATAACAGAATCGCGTGACGTAAGCGTGACAAGCGGTGACGCAAGCGTGCACGATGAACAACGCCGTTTCTTGCCGACACGCGCCGCGCGATCACGCCGAAGGAGACTCGCCGGTTCTAGTGTTCCTTCAATAAGAGTTAGGATCCATATCGCCGCCATTTGTTACAGGGAATGAGCTTGTCTCACTCCCACTTATAGCGTCTTGTCTCACTTCAACTAACGGCTTCCCTGTAAATGGCCAACCAATCTGACCACGAGGTGTCCTAACTCTTATTAAAGGAACTCTAGCCGTATCCCAAGGTGCTCCTTCGACAAACGTTCTCCATCGAGGTCAGCTCCCCGAAGCCGTCCGTGGTTCTCGCGATCCTGTCTCCCCCTTCGCCGAGAAAGCTTTGCGCAGGATTGCAAGAGCCTCGCGGTCTGCAGCTCGATTCGTGATTCGCGATCGCGATCGATTCCTACCGCGCTCTTCAGGGGTAGCGAATTTTCGAGCGACAGTACCTACTAGAGGGGGAAGGACGTTTAGAGAACCTGAGGGCATCTTTCCCGGGACGTTCGCCAGAGATCGACCCCCGCACCTAAATGAGGAATAACGCCTCGTTCTGAATACAAGTCGGCAGACTCTGGTATTCCACTGCCAAGTTTATTACTATTCGACGCTTCGAAAATATGCAGGATCGTGGATACGAGGTCCGTGGGGATGGCATTGGTACCCCGGAATCGGCGCGGTAGCGTGTCCAGCGATTGTTGCCTATCTCTTGTTCTCCCCCGCTTTCTGCCTTTCTCTCTCCTCCCTCCCTTCGCCCCACCCCTCCCCTTCCCCCTCTCTCTCTCTCTCTCTCTCTCTTTCTCTCTCTCTCTAATCTGTATTTTTTCCTTTCTATCTGACGCACAGCGTAGCGTATACACGTACGCGCGCGCACATATGCACGCATACACACGCGTACACACTATACACATTTGAACGGTTCTCTCTCACGGACGCGGTTCAACGAACGAGAGAGCGCAGCGCTTGCGCGCGGCGGCGGCGGCGACGGCGGCGGCAACGGCGGCAACGGCGGGCGCCGTAATTGTCGCTACGCTCCGCGAAACTAGAAGGCGAGCGGAGTCTTCTCGTGGAATTTTATAGCGGCCGAAGAGGCCGCGGTGCTTCGCTCCTCCGGGGCGAGCCACGGCAAAAGCCGGGGGCCCCACACACGGTGTCCCGTCCCCTTTCTCGGCGCGAGACGCCGAGATTTCCGGTGTAACGAGGAGAGCAGCGCGCCCGAGTTTCGCATAGGATTATTGATCGGCGTTCGCGCGAGTATTGATCCCACCTCCGCTCCGGTTGGCGGCAAAGTTACACTCTGGATGCCTAAATGCGCGTGACCGCCTAATGTTGAAATTTACTCCGATTTAACTCGGCGTACACGAACATCTGCCCGGAGCGTCGTCGGAATCGGCGTGGGACGCATTTCTTTTTCCCGCAGGTCCGAGCACCGGGGGGGAGGGGGGGGGGGGCGACGAGAACCGGACAGCGGTGGCGAAACTAGACGCGCGAGCGGTGGCTCCTCTCGGAATCTCTCAGCAGCGGAGGATATAGGATCTTGAGATGCGCGGTCTTGAGAGATAACAGATAGAAGCACCTAATATCGTATAGCACACGTAATATCGTACAGAGAAATATTTCGTCACAAAAGTGTTACAACCCTATTGGAAACCGACGAAATAGGTAGGGGAGACCGGGGCTAGTTGGCACACTTTTTACATTTTATTTTTTTGTTCTTTTCTATACAATATTTTGTGCCTATCTTTAGTATAATTTGAAAGTACAATCCTTCGACAACAAAAAAATATATATACTGAAAAGTTCGAAAGTAAATTTGTAAAAGAAATCCGTTTTATGTTCGAGGATGTCTAGCGAGTCAACGTGCCCCGTTAACGGGGTACAATGGCACACAGTATGAAGTAAATTGTCTACGCCGAGAAAAATATGGTTTAATTTAATTAAATGTTTATTTTATGGTTTACCACAAATATATAAAGTTAATTTAACTTTATCTTTACTGTATTATAACTTTAGGCTATATTAAAACACTAATATGGCATATTTATTTAATTAATACTAAACATAAAATCTTTGGTCCATATTTATGTAAATAAAACTTATTAATGACAACAATTAAGAGTAGAACAAGCTGTACACGCCACGAGTTCAAACATGCCGTACTAACTTGTCCTATTTCTTTTGTGTCAACTCACCCCAAAGCTAATTAAGTTCTTTCGAGTCATATATATAAAGCATGATATAAAAATATATTGTTTAAAAGTTCGTTAAAATGTACTCAAATAAGTATATTTTCGAACTACCATAGCAACTAACATAAAAGTTTACATTTATTAATAATATAAATAAATTGACGAGAATGTGAGAATTTACTTCCACTGTTAAAAGTGCAATTCAACGCGATTATTTCAAAACTGTTGCTCGTAACAAAATGCAACTTACGTCACATGTGTGAAAGATGGTTTTGCACTTAATGCTTGCTTGGTTCTGCAATATGTTTTAAAACAGCCGAAATATAAGCAAAGTGTCAACTAGCCCCTGTAGCCAACTAGCCCCGGTCTCCCCTATACGATATTAGGCGCACCATAAAATTAGGTATACGATATTAGGTGCTTCTACCCTATTTGGTGTAACGAGTAACGGGGAATTTTTCACACGACTATTGATCCGCCGTGGAAGTCGTTTCGCGATACATGTACCTAGAGCTAGATAGATATGTAATCCGCGTCCGAATTCAATCGTCCGATGCGAGCGATATTCAATTTAAGTGAGAATGGAACGGCGGCCGCGGAATTAAAAGGCGATCCGAGTCTTCCGCCTTCTCCTGACATTTTAAGCCTCGGGACCTCGAAGACAGGATGTGCCGGTACCTCCGCCCCTGCGAAAGCGACGAATCTTCGGTATAACAAATGGCAGATAATTTGTATAACTATATCGATTGGCGTTCGCGTATGAATATTGGCCTACTTGATTGGTCCGCCATCGGTGCCTCTTTGCGGCAATTTTGGAGTTAAACTTCAATAAACGTGACTCTCTAGTACTTCCGCGGTCATCGAACGCAAAATGCACAGCATAAATAATTCAAGTATTGTAATACGTAATAAAAGATATTTATATATCTACATGCATAAACCAGAATTTCTGTCTGTAATATTCCCTATTCATTCCCCTAAACCCTTTGACCGATCTGGTTCAAATTTTGCATAGCTACTCTCTAGATCCCTGCAGCGGAAAATATGGGCTACCTGAACATATATCCCACCCGCTCCCCCTGATTTCATCCCTTTGACACTGTGATAATTTAAGTTTAGTATATCATCACAAAGTGATACACTATATGAATTTGCAAATTATATATTATTATGAATAAACATCGGATTTTTCATATGCAGATTGGCTTCTTATATTTAGAACATCAGCATTTGTGGAAATGTGAAAATCAAACATATTGAAATTAATTCACAATTAGACATCGGATTTTTCATACACAGATTGGTAGAAAAGAGCAATTAATAACTATAAGATTATGTTATTTATAATATCCAACATATTTATACTGCAACATATGTTTGAATATGTTGGACATTAAATAACATAATCTTAATTATTAATTGCTCTTTTCCACCAATCTGTATATGAAAAATCCGATGTCTAATTATGAATTAATTTCAATATGTTTGATTTTCACATTTCCACAAGTGCTGATGTTCTAAATATAAGAAGCCCGAGTAACGCCGGGTGGTTTGAGCTAGTAATATACAATAATGAAACGAGGGTCGCGACAACAGCGAGATAAAAGAACAAGCAAACCATACCCTCATCTTCTTGAATTTTTCTCTCCGAGAGGCTTTCTCGAGAGCGGGCTAAGCAAACCCCCGAATAGATATGAATTTCCGCGACAATGAAAGAACCACGGCACGGGCCGGTGCGGAAGAACCATAAAGGTCGTTGGCGTTTTCGAGAGCAATCCAGGGATAAATACGCGAGGAACGGGAGGACTAGTCGTCGGTAACCCGATGCTCCATCTAATTGAATTGGCGGAACGAACAGTCACGCGGTGCAGGAAAGCTCTGCCTCTGTTTGCCTATCTCCATCTTGTAACGTCGCCTCGGCCGAGCTTTATTAATTGCTTTCTATTTAAAGACAATCGCTCGATTGAATCGCGCGCGATCACGATCTCCTCGCTTCGGCGCGTCGCGCGTCATCAATCAGAGCAGCTCGTAAAATCTTCTATTCCTCTCTCAACTTCTCGTGTCCGTTCGCCACCAAGAGTTGCGGCTCCAAATCGCTTGCAGCAACGACACATTGTCGCGGATAATACATCAACGAGGATTCGCATAACGTGACATAATTCAATCTACATTAACCTGTTGCCAAATAGCAATATTATTAAATTAATTATATCGAAATGTTCGTTAATTACTTAGCGTGGCAGTACGGCAACACATTATATTATTAATAGTACATTAATTAATGTACAACATATATTAATTAATTAATGTATATTTATTAATCTATTATTAGTAGTGAAACACTAATAGAATTTTATCGATCGTAAATATTAACAGAACCCTCCCAAGAGACAATAATTATTTTCATTATAATTTATTAAAAATAGTGAAATATATAATGATTTAACTTGCTGTAAAGAGTTTTACAAATTATTATATAATTTTACTGGAAAAATAAGTAAATAATTAATTTAGATTAAGAGATAAGCATCGCAGTTTAATTTTCCGAAATAAAATCACAGATGTTTATTGTTTAAAGTTCAGCGAAAAATTAATCGAAAATAATCTCCGTCGTATATTCGCTTGAAATATAAGACTCTTCATTTTAGGAAAGATATGAAACTGCTACCTTCTACCAAACCCGTTCAACTAACCACAGCCATGTTCGATCATCATCTAATGATATACTAACATGTTTACGTCGTTCGTGTTCTCAAAATCGTCCGCGGGACAAGGAAGAGAAAGAGCAGGAGGAGGAGGAGGAGGAGGGATAAAGAGACGGCAAGGGAACGGGAACTAGACCCGGACGAAGGGATGCTGAAGACGGGGAGGGTGGTGCATTCCGCAGCTTCCAGGGAGGCCACCGAGAGCAGAGGTGGCTCCGTATTATGTCCCATTCCCTCGCTCTTATTATTCCGGAGCGACCCACACCGTTTCGCTTGCCCATGTGTGCGTATGCGTGTGTATTGTGTATCTGTGTGCCTCTGTGTTTGCGTGCGTTTGTCGGTGAGGCCCACATATCGCCGGCTGCTCGCTACTCTCCTTCGTCGGACACACCGACTGGCTGGCACGCGGCGCACATGTCCCATCTCGACGCGCGCGTTGTATCCGACTCTACAGGGTGTCCCGGTAAAAATCTGCCTGATCCCGAGAACCCCGTAAAATGAAATCTCGCGGCGAGGAAGACCCGCTTCCGCTGTACGATGCCAGTAGAAACTGACAGCAGTGCAGTAAGACAGCGCTCTTAATATACTCCCGTTTATTTAACGCGTAACAGAACAAAACGATGGAATGCAAAACACAAATAAGTGTGAATATAGATAAGAAAAGGATCTAGCATGATACGTTAAGCTATAAATAATTGTAAATAGTAATAGGTAAAGAAGAATCCTAGATAGCACCATGTCCAAAATCGGGACATAAGATGTCTTTTAGACATCATATCATAAAATGTCTTAAATATGTCTTAAAGATGTCTTTAAGACATATTTAAGTCTTTATGTTCCGATTTTGGATATGCATGCTGTCTGGGATGGCATCTCCTCATTACAGTGTTTTAAAAAAAGAAATAATTCAACGTATGAAATACAACTTACAGAAGAACAACCTTCGGTTGGCAGCAGTCGGGAGTAAAAACGAATTTAAAGATGGCAATCATGAGCTTTTTGGAAGAATTAGAGTTTTTATAGGAATTTTTCTTATTTCTACAGCTTTATTTGCAAAATTTCCAATGTCAGATCTTCGATCAGCCTTATATTCACGGTGTTACCTTTTTCTAAGGAAAGATCGAGTTCGAATAAATTATTGTTCGCGCGCGTTTGTCAACTACGACAAAAGAGATTCCTGAAAGAAGAATCGCCTCTCAGAGAATCATGAAAGTTCAGACACGTGAATATAAAAATTCACGGATTCCGAGAAAAGGATCCGAGTATGCAAGCGCTGCATATGAAAGGATAATACATTAAGGACGAGGCGAAAAGGAGTGAAACATAATTAGAAGGGACGGGTGGGGGAGAAGGGAGGAGGATGAAGCTCAGGAGCTTTCCCGATACGTAGAAAGCGCCGTGGAGTAATATCGCACCGTCTGCTAGTGTCGTAAACCGCTTTGATCTTGGTGCTCTCTCTCTCTCCCTCTCCCTCTCTCTCTCTCCCTCTCTCTCTCTTCTCTCTCTCTCTCCTCTCTCTCTCTCTCTCTCTCTCTCTCTCTCTCTCTCTCTCTCTCTTCCTCTCGCCCACTTGGAACATTTTTATCTCCTTTCCCTACGCACGAGCAAGGACACCACCATCCCCTCCCTGCCTTCCACTTTCCCACCCTCTGTTACCGCCCTTTTTTTCTCGGCTTTGCAGAAACCGGCGAGACGGAGCCCGAAGCCGAACGCTTTTCTCTTTCCCACGAAAATCCGTATCAAGCTCCGATCAAACCGTCGCCTTCGTACAATCCCCCGTACTCCTCCTATAGCCGCGCTTCGTGAAAGCCCGGCGAAAGGGGCGAGCGTTACGAGGCAGCCCTTAATATCGCCGCTGCACGTGGCCGGTGTTTTCTAAGCAGCCGCCGCGATGCCGATGAATACGGAGCGCGAGAACAGCTAAAGCTGCGGAATAAAGATTCACGCGTGCTAAAATACGCGACTACAGTTTTCTATGATGTTATCTATGATGTTCTCTTAACTTTTAGTTTATTTGGAGCCGAGCTTTCCATGGAAGAAAGATACTGTGAATTTAATTTGAAATTATGAATTTGAAGACCTAAGAAATTTCACGAATAAAGCTATGAAATTGAACGAAACTTCTGTAACAATTCTAAACTCTAATTGTAAGATTAACAGTCTAATTTCCCTAAAAGTGTATACTGTTGCGCAAACAGAGATTTCTTAGAATCTCTTCTATAATTCGATTTCGAACATACTTTTATGTTCCACCCTTGGAGAGCAATTTTTCTTCGTTAAACTTCAAGTGGGGTTTCCTTGACTGAAATTTTAATTTGAGGGTAAGTTACAAGGAGATATCGCGATAACATTACGGAGCAATTAGGAATGAATCCCGGCTGCCGAAGAAGGAACTTTATCTTAATTATTGACGCGATATCGATTGGGGCTTATTGAACTTACGGTCGGGTCCGCAACTATGCACTTCCGCATTGGATGGCGTTGCGGCGTACGCGGAATCGCATAGGGAGGATTCTATACCCGGCATATAGTGTATTCACCCTTCTTAACTTGAACCGCGTATATAGATTCACCCGCAGCTTAAGAGCGCTTACGGATTCCTCCGCAGCTCAATTGAAAGCGAAACACTTGACATATAGACTTTGTCGCGGAAAGCACGTGTTCTCGTTAACTTATCACGCTCAATTCAGACTTTCTTCGACTTTACTTAATAATTAATTAATACATCAATTTGGTTTCATCCCGCTTCCTCATCTGATTTTCGCACCTCAATACGAGAATATCACGATTTAATAATACGGAATATATAACGGCTCCAGAGGAATCGCGTTTCATCGATATTGAACATCGCGCACGTTTATTGCAAGCCGGAATCGACGTTCTCCACTCGGGCACGTATCGAACGTTAAACAAATCTCCATGCAGGAACACAGCCTTCGTACAAATTCGGGATTGCATAATAAGCACCCTCGGCAGTCAGAAATTCTGCCGGTAGGTAGAAGGTAAATCAGAAATTCCGTTGGTAAGGGTGACGAGAAATCTGCTTTTCCACTCCGCTAACAAGAAAGCAACATGACGAGCGGCGGTGTTGAGGGTTGAAGGGAGGGGGGGGGGGGGGAACGCGGGGAAAGGATGACGAGAGAAAAAAAGAAAGAGAAAGAAAGAAGAGGAAGTGGGAAAAGGAAGAGAGAAAGAAAGAGAGGGAATGAGATTACGAGACTATTCGAGACAAACTGCGGATATTTCGCCGGGGTGCGAAGGAGACGGACGAACGGATTGGAGAACGTCGAGGGGGTGTATATTGAGGCTTGTAAATGGAGGTGGGCTGCCGGGGGTGGGGGGGGGGGGGTGGTTCCGCCCACCTCCGGCCGAATCGATCCCACCGCAGTGTAGCGCTATAGCAGCCCACGTGCATACATACCATGGGCTCTCTCTGCTTCCATAAATGCTATAGCGTTTCAGTGCCGTAACAATCACCACGATGTAGCGCCAGCTGAATGCTATTTAAGAGGCCGTTTTAGCGCGCCGTTCGTGAGGGGACTTTCCTAGCGATCTTTTAGGAGCCTTCGACCCGAATAAAGAATCCCGAGATTTACGAACGTTTGGAATTTTTAGCTCGAAAGTCGCGACCTCGGGACTGAAAATTTTAGTATTGCGAAGACCATTTCTGTATCTTTAGATTTATAAATACAAGATATTTTTAAAATTCTTGTATTTTTTCTCTTGAACTTTAGAGCTCGGATTGTTCAAAATTTAAAGTGAAAAGTTCGATTTTTCAATTTTTGAATTAAAAATTGGGATTTTTAGATAAAATCTATTGAAAACTTTAAAGAATTAAAATTTTTTGGGAAACTAAGTTTTTGAAGAACTTCAAAATTTTGGAAACGTTGGATTTTAATATTGAGGAGCAGAATCTCGTAATGCGTGATTTCGGCATCTCTAAATTCTTGGATGTACAAAATTCTGTAAATATATCTTAAGATAATAGAAATTAAGACTACCTTTCAAAACTATAATTCTAAAATCTTGGAACGAAATTTCGAGGTGCTTCGGCATAGATAATTTTGAAATTTGCCAACGTGGAAATATTAGACTTCTTAGAGAGACTTTTTTTTATCCTAATACACTCAAATGTCCCTCGAATTCGAGATTCTGTGCAGTCCACTCTGGATTTTCAAACAGCCGGCCGACCGTTGCAGACTCGTACGACACGGTATCCTCGTGCACTGATTGCATGTCCAATACGAGGACCACCGACGCGCTCATTCAATTCGCGGTCCACGGCTGCAAGCGCGGAATGCACCGACGACATCGTTCGTGCGCGGGGTTGGAGGAGGGACGCTCAGCCGTAGTAAGGGGTTGGCAGGGTGGTGGTGCGGGAAGATAACGGGCGAGGAGGTATTATAACGTGTGTCACGGGATGCACAATCGACTCGCACACTCGCCCGAGAGTACAACGTACCCCCGCGAACCCGCTCGAGATCTCGCTCTCTCCCAGGGATCTCGGGCCAGTCGGGATTTTCTGAATGTTTAAACTCGTGCGTCTGGACATCGTCCAATTTAGATGTTCTGTCGGAAAAATCGAGAATTCGTGAATTCTAAACACCAAGATTTGAATTACTTATTTATTTATAAACGATGAAATTGGTTTAGTAAATTAAACAATGTATGTGTGTATTTAAGAATTTAAATATGACATTTATAGATCCTTAAATCTATTATCTTTCGAATTTATTATTGGCGAATCCTTAGAACTTCAGAATTTTAGAACGGAATTTTGAGAGACTCGTGGATCAAATTAAATTCGATTCGTATTTGAGAATATTTCAATTTCTGAACTCTAGGATCTTCGCATCTGTTCTTGAACGTCAAATTCCAGAATTTTAGATTTTTAAATCTTCGAATATGTAGCCGATAGAATTTTATAATTTCGGATTACTCGGATTTCGGAGAATTTATTTTCTTGAAATGTAAGTAGTTCAAGAAATCACGGTTAGATATTGAAGAAAAGAAAGAAAGCAGTTGAAATTTGTGAAAGCTCTTCTCGGAAAGGCTAAAATCCTTAGATTTTAGGATTTTCGGTACCTCGAAATCTAGTAGAAAAGAGGTGACTTGTATCTGTGAACACCTGAATTAAAGATATTAAAGTTCTTGGATTGTGGTGTCAGTGTCTCGGATTCCGAGCAGCTCTAGCGATCTGAGAGCTGGGGGGAAAAGAAGTGAGCTAGAATCCTCAATTTTCGGATTTCAAAACTCTCTAAAAGCTGCGATCCTCAAGTTTCCGGGTTCCGGGTTTAAAGTAGTTTGAGCAGTCGCGGTCAGACGTTAAGGAAAAAAGGAAAGCAGCGGGATCCTAGCGAGGTAGAGGCAGGGCATGAGACGGACTCCTGGTTAACGGGACCGTAATAGCGAGGTCAGACGAGCCTCCTCGCTTCCTCGGTCACTGCTCGTTCCTCGTCTTCGCAACAATAACCGTTGCTTGAGTTGCAATGGACGGCCTAGCCGGATAATCGTGATACAAAAAGATCTCCGAAAAATTAAATCAATGGTTAATTATTCATTATTTCTATTATTACGTTGTTATATTATATTATTACATAATCTATTAATACCTAAATTATAATTTATTAAAATCTGATTGCTTAGAATAATTTCCACTTTCGGTCGGTTTACTATTTCAACTAATGTTTACCCGGAAAAAATTAAATTACTGTAAATTTTGTCGAAGAAAGTCGATCTTTACGATAAGATATATAATTAAATAACACTACTTCGAACGGTAATATTATATTTTAGATTTTAACCTTAGACCTGCAGGAGATATGAACTTAATACTTCAACATACTAAGAAGACCTTTAAGCCACTTGTTCGACGGTATTTCGAGCCGTGTAGGCGCACGTGGCATTATTCTAGAATCCAAGAATCCTCGGCTGAAAATTCCTCATTGTCTCGTTGTATTATTGCGGCACATGCAAATAATATGACGCAAGTGCGGCACAATTGCCCGTTACGCGGACGAATAGTCGTCGTCACCGCGCTCGCATCGCTGTGACGTCGCGATTGGTGGCAAAGGGTGGAGGCAACTCTTAAGAGCCTAACTTCGTCAACCCTTTCATCCGTCTTGAAAACTAGATGATCTACAAAAGTGTGTTTACCTCCAAATTAAAAAGATTTCCCTGAATCTTTTTTTTGTTTTTAAATCATGTAAATCATAATTTCCCAGATTTCTGTCATATAATAAGAAAAGAAATAAAAAGATTTCGGATGACTGTGGATAAATTACATTAATTCAAATTCATAAATAAAAATAAATTTTGGTCCTTATATGTCACTACATATGATAATTATTAAAATATCCTGTTCTTCATATAGATATATATTTTTGAAGAAATCTATTACTGAGCTACCAATTTCTTAGCTACTATTCTATTATTAACGTCTATCTTTTTAATTTGTACGCTCCTTCTCGAGCGCTGTAGTCGGTGACATTTCTTTCGATCGTTTTAGAAATATAAATCATCGCGCGATGCAAATGCGAGCGATTTGAGGGGCAATGTAGGATTCGAGCCGTTCCGTCTTTCACGATCTTCCTCTTTTTCATTGCGCCTTCGTCGAATTTTCCCATATTGCGTTACGTTCAAAAGTGCGGATCGCCGAGAGCGGCGCACGAAATGTCTATTTATTCATGACGTACGAGACTCCCAAGGAGAACGAGGGCTGACCCACATTTGCCGCCGACCGAGCGACCTCCGTAGGTGGAGGTATAAACGGACACGCCGCGCCGGCCGCATTATCCTTCGGCCGTCTCTCTCTGTGCGAGGATTTGAAATTCTGAATGAAAAATACCTCCCTCGCGTAAGACGTAGCGTAATATCGGGAGGAATATACCGATCTTGCTGTCGAACCATCGAAGTTGTCAAAGTGTTAAAGTCATCGGCCACAATTTCATCAACCTTAGCTTTAAATGCGCGTCTTATTTTTATTAATAAGTAAACAATTATAAAATATAATTTTGTACACAGCTTATTTTGTCGAGAAAATGCAATAAGACAGGTCAATTATCTTGATTCCACCGGATGAACCGCTGGATATATTTTCCGTAATGTCAAGAAGAAAGATTTAGCCAAGGTTGCAATATGTATATAGAATTCCTCCTGTTTTATATTTATTATACTTAGAACTGCGAGTGAGCTAGTTGAATTTTCCGCGAAATGAAATTTTCTGCCAGCTATTGTTTTAATGACGAGCAGACAGTCAGTCGCGAGAGGGGTGATTTTTCAAACAGCTGTTGATCTCGGCTTTCCGATCGCGAAGTCGACTGTGGCAACCGACGCGGACGCTTTTTCGCGGATGTGAAAGTAGCGTGCAGTCCAGGACGACCGGTAAGGTAGAATGCAAGTAGAACAAACGAACGAACGGACGAACGAACGAACGGGCTTGTGGCGGTAGTTGCAAAATCATCCTGCTATGAGATCGCCGACTCGGCTCGGCTCGGCTCGGCCGTGCCGTGCTGTGCCGTGCCGTGTTGCGCTGCGCTGCGAAAGTTTCACAACACGGCCATTGTTAGATGGAACGATGTCGAAACCGCATCAATTTTAGAGGAAACGAGGCCAGAGCGCAGAAGAAGCATCGCGATATGCCGACCTTCGAAAACGCGCGGAAAGACCGAGATGCGGAGACTTGAAAAATCCTGCGGTCCCGGAAAGGCTCAGGGAAATTCACATGCATCTCACGAGAGCGAATCTTCCACTCTTTTCCGCGAAAATAAATCCATTCACGAACAATCGAAAACAGGCGTTATGCCCGTATCAGACTATACGGATTGGGATTGAGATTGGATTTGAAATTTAATCAATCAGAATAAAGAAAACTAATCTCAAGTTTAGTGAACTTTACTCTGATTGGTCAAATTTCAATCTAATCTTAATCCCAATCCATAGTCTGTTACTGGCTTTATACGCGCGGCTAAATCATCAATAAAATTCCGCGTTTTTTTAATTTAATCTGTTCAGTTAAATTAAAAGTAGTACTTCTCAATTTTATTTCATTTAAAGCTCCACTACCATTCTCTCCTACTCTCCCGTTGATGGGTGAAATCATTTTTAAATATCACCGTCCAAGTATGGCTTGTCACGTAAAAATACACGGAAGACTGTAATGGTCTTTTTTTACGGATAAATATTTTCATATTTAACGCTGGTACCTCGGTTTATTGCGTCATTCTATTGTTATTCGAAATTTTCATTTACTGTTACTAAGAAAGTATTATCGTTTCAAGCTCGAAGAATTTAAGTGTCACAAAAGTTTTGAAAGGCGAAATTAGATTTAGAGAATATGAAAATTCTCTCCTGGATCTAAAGGCTAACCATCACAGTGTCCGTACTTCAAATTCACATAATGCTATTGTTTCGTTACAATCATCCATATTATTATGCATAATGATGATTATAATATTCAAGAATAATACTTTTAATATAGCTACAGAAATGTCGTTAAAACGTAGGCTATTTTTTAAAACAAAATCTCTCAAGAAAATTTCTAATTCGACTGTAAAAATGAAAAAAGGAACTTTCCTGATTTTCATAGTTGGTTCTTGATTTTTCTCAATAATAAATCGATAATACACAGCGCATAGATGCGCTTTGAGAGCGACGAGAATTGGAGAGGGGAAAGGGGCAGGACACCAGAGAGGGTTGAGCGGGGATGGGCTGAGCGTTCACGAGGCGTCCCGACGCGATGTCCCGCGTCAATAGCGTGTCCCAGAGGTGGACGTCACCACGCGTGAAACCGTCGGGATAACGCGAGAAGGGGATGGACTCCATTTCCCGTGTAACTGACCATTCCTAATTCCAAGTCCTCGCGAGGACGCACCGAGATAAAACGCTGCGCGGCGCGCCGCGAAAGAAGACAGCGAAAGCCGCTTTTGCGTTGGAAAAGAGAGATTTAGGAAACGCGATAATTGCGTAAAGTATTAATCATAATATTGGTTAACAGATTATGATGAAACGAACATTGGGTGATAATATATTAATTGTATACATAATATATGAAAATAAATTGTAAATGAATTAATCTTTTTAAGAGCAAATTTCACAAATTTTATTAAAAAGATATTGAAAAACAATGTAATGAAATTATG
This sequence comes from Leptothorax acervorum, assembly GCA_035220615.1. Taxonomy (NCBI): domain Eukaryota; kingdom Metazoa; phylum Arthropoda; class Insecta; order Hymenoptera; family Formicidae; genus Leptothorax; species Leptothorax acervorum. The sequence continues at coordinate 483,257 of JASTWQ010000051.1, read as the reverse complement.
ATGATATTTCAATTAATATTTGTTGTATTAACTAATGTTGATTGAGATTATTATTTATATTTTTATTGCATTTATATGAAATAAATCACAGGAAAATTGTATTTAAGTAGTAACTTATATTTTGAGAAAGTTTAATTAAGTTGAAAACGCTGTCAGTTTTGAGATTTTATCAAGATTAGATATATTTCAATTAGCGAGAGAATTTTCTTTTTTATCTTGATTTTTAATTCTTCTAAATCTTCTTTTTATTAGTTCGTTCTCTCCAATTTACATATATTATCAGAGTTATTTTATATATAAGCTATTAAATGTATAAAAAGGCCTTTTTATATTCATTAATATTTAATTTATTACTGAATTTATTCTTCAAAAATCGCGAACATTGATAATGTTAAAATATGTCCATAAATTTCAAGAGATAAATCGGTGAATTATTATCAGAAGCTATACTTCATAAAGTCTATATAATTTAACAAAATAAAATAAATCTGTCGCTGTGTAGATGTGTTTCATTATTGTTATTAAATTTAATTCCAAAATCTCAGGTACCAATAATGCACGAGTATCTCAATTAAAATATCGGACATCAGCAATTTTACAACATCCCGATAAATTGTAAAGAAATAATCAATAATATCTCCTCTCGACTCTCTCTCCCTCTCTCTCATTGCTCCCTTTGAAAGCTGACGACCCGTCCGTAATCTGTCACAACCGCGGAAGGGTTGACCCGCGGCCGCGAGGTCAGCAGCGTTGGTCAACGACGTACGTACGTTCACACGCCCCCGCGGGACCGCCGCCGAAATAAATGCCTGTAAACAAACACTCGCCCTCACGTACGCTCGCTCCCGCCGCGTCGTGGTGACGATCTCGAAACAACATGCGCGACGTCCATTCAAGAATTCGCGCGCAGATTCCGAACGCGAATTCACGCGACGTATAACATTTAGTAACCATTTTATTCGCTTTGCTAACGACGATTGAGCCCTTGAGGCGTGAAATTTTCTTCTTGTCCCTCCGCGTCAAAAGCTGCTATTGTTCCATATGTAAATAGGCATTTAAAATCGTATGCAATGCAAAATTAACATTAGTAAAATGAGGAACGTTCGAATTCGGCAAAACAATTGATATTAAATTTGTCTAAAGTTAACGTATCCTAATGAGAATTACGCAAACTACTTGTTTTAATTAAAAATAAAACCTTCTATCCTTAATAATGTGAGATGATTTTATTTCGAATATAGAAATATTATTTCGCTAATTTTTAACTGAGAAAAAAAAACGTAGCACACAGATATCCTGATGCATCGCAAGTGCAATACCGTTGAATAATCGCTCTGTCCTCCGCGTCCCTCCTCTTTCATTCCGGTGGATAAATTTCGGCCAACTCGACGCGAACGTATCAAGCGGAGGGAAGAGGGGAAGCGTCGTTGACAATGACAGGTAGGATTTTAGATGAAGGGGATGACGTAGTCCCCCGATAGGTATATGCAATCTGCGGGGCGGGCACCATTAGGTGCTTTCCAGGACTTGAGACGCGCACCTTGGTAACTTTCGGGAAAATGAGAAAGAAGAAAACGCCAAAGAAAAACGAGGGCGGACTACAGGGGGAGGAGGGGGGGGGACGGGGATGAGTTTTGTGACCTCCGAGTTCGCCTCAAATATTTACGCTACGCCCGCAACAATGGGAACAATATCGGTTGCCTGGCAACCGCTCTGTTCACGACCAGTTCTACCTTCGGCGAACCCCTCCCTCCCCTTGCCCTCTCTCCCTCCTACCCTTCTCTCACTCCAGCAACTAACTCATTCTCCCTCTCTCCCTGTCACCCCTACGCGCATCTCGCTCTCTCTCTCTCTCTCTCTCTCCCTGTCCGTCTCGCTTTATCCAATCTTCCACCCTTGCGCCTCATTGGCCGAGGGACAGAGACGAGTGATTGACACTGTTCTCTGTGTAAAAGAGTGAGAAAAAAGGAGGAAAAGAAGAAAATAGGAAAATGTAAAAGAGGCAGAGAGAGAGAGAGAGAGAGAGAGAGAGAGAGAGAGAGAGAGAGAGAGAGAGAGAGAGCGAAATGAGATGAAAAATGGTAGAGAAAGGGGATTTTGTGAGAAAAAACGACTTCTAATTATTCTGTATTCGTACCTCTAGCGGCTCTAGCCAGACTTTATTTTAACGAAATTATGAGTTGAGTAATTATTGTATACGGTACGTTCGCGGATAAGATCGAGAAGCCTGCAGTAACAGCGAGTAAAATTGTAAAGAAGGGATTAAGGCATCAGCGTTAATTTACGGCACCGCGTTGTTCCATGGTGATTAATACGAAAATAATAAGTATATACATAGCGCATAATGGAAAGCGATGTGTCATGATTACAACGCGTCTTTATCATATTTTTAAAAGACCCCTTTCACGTGTCATAAATGAAGAGTTAATTGTCACCTAATTTCGCTATTCTTTAAATTGACTTCTCTCAATAAATTATTTAATCTTTCTATGGGCCTCTGCTGATCTAATTATGTTTAAGAGAAAGATGTTTATAAAACTCTTGAAAAATCGCGAGAAATATTCGCTCCGGAGACTGTCAAAGAGAGGGTAAAAAGGACACAGACCAGAGAGGGTACCTCGCTGCGCGCAGGGAGGGTAGCGTATATAAAAACGCATAAATAAGGATGAGTGCAACGAAGGTGTGCTCGGTGTACCGCGCTAATGTACGCTGAATCTGAATATTCAAGTTCACAAGATCAAGAATAAGAAGAAAGGAGTCCAGGAGGGGGCGAGAGGATAAAGGGAGAACGTGAGAGCCGAGCTCGTCGCGGAACGAGCGAGAGGAATGATCGCGGCATTCGCGTGTGTACCTATATACCGGGTGCGTGCGTAACCGGCATGGCGCGCGCGCGCGCGCGCGCTTAGCTGTGTGCGGTGCGCGTCTCTCCGAGTGCATTAGAGAATGAGCGAACGGGGAGGGCGAACGGGGGTGAGGCCGCGGTGCGCGCGCGAGGGCGGGCGGGCGAGAGACGGAGGCGCGCTAGCAATAACGGACGGGCGAGAAGAGGAGGGCTGAGCGGCGCGGCGGTGGAACAAGAGGGGAAGGATCAATGCCGGTTGCTAGGACAACCACGGCACCTGATCTTCCTTCCATCCATCCTGGGGGGTGGGGTGGAGGGGGGGGGGAGGGGAGCGAGTACTTCTCTCGCTCAGTCCGACCCCGCGCGCACCATGACGGTGCCGGAGGGGGTCAGAGGGGACGGCGAAACCGGGACCCGGCGGGGGTCCCGCGAAGAACCCGCAAGAAGAGGGCGATTCACGGCAACTCGCCCTCGCCCCCCCCCCCCCAACCCTCGATCTTTAAGCGCGACGAGAAGTCGTCAGTACGTACGTAGGATGCTGCCGGACTTGACACCGATTCAGTGCCGTTCCCCGTTCGTCTGTAGGATTTATTCGTTCCGGGCGAATTGAATCTTTTGAAATTCAGCGGCAGATTTGTCGGTGCAGAATTGAGCCGGAAGTTAAGTGATCAAGTTCGGGCGAAACTCGGCGAGCGTTAGGCAAGACCCGGTGGAGAACCAGCGAGAATTAGAAACAGTTGAATCCAATCCAGCCTCGTAGAGAATTCATGGAAATCGGTAAAACTTGCTGGGAGATTGACGCAAAATTATCGGGGGGTGATATCGTGCACGGGGAGTCGTGCGTATACGTCGACGAACTCTCTCGATTACCAAAATTAGGCGAGTGAGGCGAGTCACAGTCACGGGCTGAAATAAAATTTCGACGATAGGGAAATGTTCGAGGGGGGTGGGGGGGTAGGGGGGGTTGAAGAGAAGGAGAGCCCCCCGCTTCCGGGCCGGACGGAAATTCTCCCTCGGAAATTCGGCGCGCGGTGCGAGATCGATTTTCGCTCGGGGAACGATCAATATGCCGGGCGGCGCGGGGGTGGAGGCGGAAAGCGAGCGAGGGGTAGGGGGTGGCAAAAGTATTCATTGTTTCGAGGAGACACGACGCGCGCGTGTTCCTCTGCGCATCGCATCGGCCGGCTAACGGCGCGAGTTTTGGCGGGTCGATGCGCCATTGTGTGTTGCCTCGGCGGCTGCGTTCGCTTTGTTTTCGCCTTTCTCTCTCTCTCTCTCACACACTCTCTTTCTCTCTTTCTCTCTCGTTCATTTCATTCCCCCGCCTCTTCTCTCCTCTACGTTATACGTTTTGCCCGGTCCGACGTGTTTTACTCATTTCCGCACCCACGCAATCGCGCGCGCTCGTGCGGCTCGTGCCGATCGCGAGTACTTAACTCTCATATGAAATGATTCGCGGAGATCACGGCCGAATTATGTACGTTTGCGGCGCGTCATCTCGATGTAAATATAATTCGTAGAATTTCCGGTAAAGCAGGGCGGTAAATGTAAGGGCGTGCAATAATTCTGATATAAGTTTCGATAAAATCTGATAAAGTTAAATATCGGAGGAAAATCACATAATTTACATATGCGATAAATCAATTAAATCTGGGATAATACAAAGAAAGACAGCAGGACATAACAAATAATAGTAAATAATTTGTTATAATAATAAAATTTTATCTTTCTCTCGATATAACGCGATTCCATAAAAAAAAGAGAAGGGAGTGAAATTTATGAATTCCACAATCGAAATTATTCGCGACGTGCCATTTCGATGTAAATCATCGAAAATCAGAAGAAGCGAAAAATATGTGGTTTTCGTGAAAAACGTGCATCAACGCATTCTTTCCGTTGAAATTTAATTTTGTAAAGAAAATTTTATTTGAAAAGAAAAGGAGAGAGAGAGAGAGAGAGAGAGAGAGAGAGAGAGAGAGAGAGAGAGAACGAGAGAGAAAGCGCCAATAAAAAAAGAACGATATAAATTCGCGAAAGACGTTTTCCACAATCATAAAAATCGAAATCTCGACAGAAAACTGAAAATGCAAAATTGGTAACGAATACATGAATATTACAACTTTGTGTAATAAAACCGGTCGATTTTAACGAAATTGTTATATTATTAACGCTCGAGACCGGATAAGGAATTATCTTCTTGAGTTCCCTCTTTTCCTCTCTACCTCCCCTCCTCTCTCTCTCTCTCTCTCTCTCTCTCTTTCTTGATCAGCAAAACGATCTATACAATAACGAGATAACGCGGCGGTCGACCAGCAAGTTCAGTAACAGCAGCAGCAGCTTTTTTAGTGAACCAGTTTCACGTCCCACACACTAGCGGCCGATGCTACTCTGATATTTGTTTTTTTTTTTTTTCATTCATTTTCCATGCCCATGTACCGCAATTCAAGTGAACGATGTTGTGAACGAAAATGATTCATACATCACGAAGCCTGCGTCGACCTCGTGACGTATCCAAATGCATAATACACGATATGTATCCCCCTTAATCCCATCCCTCCGTCTTCACTGCGTTATTTTTTAATGTCTCTCGGTCGATTCAGAAACGATTTCGTCTTAAAGATGATTGCTCATTCAGGAGAAAAGATGGTGACACAGCGGTGTCACGTATTATTTAATTGATTTCAGGTAAATTTTGTTTTATAAAGCTTTAATTCGAAGTCTATAATATTTTTAAAAAATAATGAGCCAATTGTGAAAAATCTGCCATTAAAGAAGAATACAATAGAAACTGTCGCTTGATATGCAGTCTGAGATAAAATTAATGAACAAATTGTGTTTTAGAATTATTATTTATTAAACGTCATATATGTTATGAATATTTATTCTACCGACCTTGCCCCTTCAAAAAAATGATGTTTTTATTTAGTCTTAAAATAAATTGTTCTAAAGACATCTATTTTTAAATTATTATTTTACTATTATATGATTACACTCATTGTCAATTAACATTTAAATACTGACAACGAAACATAACTAGATTAACAATTTTTTCTTAAAACTTGTTTTTAAGATAATATGTATTAACAATGAATCTACGTAACTTTACTAATTTGTCTGAACTTAATTTTTTCTTTTTTCACGAAAAGCCCTAAATTCAGGCAGTTGCGTATTTAAGCAATAATGGAATAACCCAGAACATCGATAACAGAACAAGTGAACAAGTCCTTATTCGATATCAATTTCACTGATAAGACGACGACGTTTTTTCCATACCGTTTCTTCTAGACGTACATATACGTCATGATCGAATTCGAAAAGGTGAAGTCAAATTGTTTCTTTTGTCGTTCTCTTTTTTATCCTTATTAGAAGCGGATTCGACGCGACGGACAACGCGTTCTTTATTCATGCGCTTCGATTGTGTCCAACGATCTTCAGTCGTCGATAACTTCATCAGTCGGCGCACCTTGACCCGTCCCGCCAGTCATTTCGTTCGTTTATGCGCGTCGGGATAACCCCCGATTGCAAATTAACCGAAGGATGTGATTCTCTGCGCGAAAAAAACACGCCGAGATTCTACGCTGCGCGAGACTTAAATTCACGTATACCAAGATTGTTAATTAAGTTCAATTCGAGCTTAATTGACGAGACGTAGCAATAATTGGACGCCGCTTGTAAAAGATCGAAAAATAACATTGGGAAAATTGAATCAGTTGATTTAAGAAACAAGAACGAAGCAAGAGAGAGAGAGAGAGAGAGACACTTCGAAACTTCGCCAACGCAATTTTCCGTTATACAAAAATTTAACGACGAGTATCGACCTCATTCGCATTTTCTTTTTGACAATGACAATTTTTGGAGTAACGCATTCAGCACTCGCGATTGAATTTCCGAGCTCGATTAATAATGTCGACAAGATTATCCAATTATTTTGCGTCGCATCGCTATTAGATTAACGTTTCTAATTGAATATATTTCTATTGTCTTGATCTTTTCAGACTTTTCCATTTCTTCCCTACTTTTCCATTTCTAAAAATTTATTACAAGAAAAAGAATAGGAAATTGATAAAAATAATTTTCATTGTAATATCTGATATTATATTCAAAGTATTTAGATTTCATTTTAGTCTTATCATATTGAGAACATTTTTTATTTCAATTTTAAATATAACTTAGATAATTACAGATAGCACTCACAAACATCTAGATAATTTTCTAGATATGAAGATATTTTTTTATTTCTGCACACAATTCTAAATATAATTATAGATAGAGCATTTACAAGCATGTACATGTAGATAATTTTCTGGATGTGGGAAGCTGTGCTCCGCGCGTGATGCGGGATACGATAGGTTGTTACTTCGCGTAGGCGCATTTCAATCGCTGCGGGCCGATTTTGCGACACACATACGTCACGGACGCTACCTGCGAGATAAGCACGCCGGAAGTGCGTCAGAACCCGTTATACTTCTCACGTGCGGCCGTACGGCGTGCAACAAACCGGAAAATTTTCCCAGATGCTCGTTCGAAACACGCGATTGGACTGCGCATTTACAAATTACATCGGGCGAAAAGAATGATATTGAGTTTTTTTAAGACATGATCGAATTGATAAAGACGCCCGTCCTAATAATTAAGAGGTCCCAGTTCGAACCATAACTGGATGATATTTTTCACAATAAATTCATTACAATATTGTAAAATGATTAATTTTATCAGTAATATTAAATTGATATTATATTTCCAGTTTTTACATACAACTACGTTTCACGACTGAATAATAATTGGCGTGGTTTCGAAGTATGTAAAGGCAAGATATAAAATTTACAAAAATTGTTATTAGGCATAAGATCCTTTTCGAAAATATCAATATTTATTTATTCTATGTTATAAACATCTACTTACTAAAGTGTTCTTTTAAAATGCGTATTCACACAGGAAGATTTATCCCGGTAAAGTTTAAATTATGATACGTAACTGACATCAACTGGTCTTAATATTAAACTTTGAAAAACACATTCTGGTACATATACGTAATAAGGTTCGGTTTCCGGTATAACTGGAAATTTTTTTCCACGCAAATTGGACTTCAATTTTGAAAACAAAAAATAACTACTAAGTCGAGGCTGTAAAGCGAGTAATGAAGAAGATATCTCTGCAGTGTTGAAATCATTTCAAGGATATAATTCAGAATATTTTATTCTTAGTGGTATAAAATTAATTCAGCAATCGAAAGAAATGTATTGAAATAAAGAGTGATTATATTAAAAAATAAAAATGCTTCTTTCACTTTATCACCTTTTTTATATCCTTGGCCCGATAACTTTTGTATCTTACTGTGTACTTTTCGTTTTGTTATGTATTGTAATGTTGGACGTAACCGCGTATGCGACAAATTCAATGGATGAGGAAAAATGAAGGAGAATCGCTTTCTATAGATCGGGCTGCATCGATCTTTCCGATATCAATGCAACAATTTTATACAACAAAGCCGTCCGGGGTAAACCCTACCGCGGATTACATTCATTATTTACGATCGCGGTGCGTACACACGCGTTACTATGCGCCTGCATTTTCCGCGGAGCACGTGTTTACCTCGCATGCGACAAATATGTGACCGTCCACGTGCATCAACGTGACGGATGTGGCGGTCGAGCGCAATGTGGGGCACAGTAAGGCCTTCAGTTTGAAGAACTTACAGGTTTTTTTAAATTGATTTTCGGATATTTCTTTTACTGTTCATTCATTGCTACTTGTATACGTCCTACAACTTGTTTTAAAAATTCAACACTGCAATAATTATTTTCACAAATCTGCAGCTCATTAATAACCTTGACTTTTAAACGTGTTGCGTAAGAGAGAATCGTGAATCGCCTGCATGAAAAATATGTTTCATTCAATATGCACCATATATCGTATAAATGGCGCGTTAGTTTTTACAATCGATTCTAATTACAATCATTCGAAAATTAACCAAAACATCTTACTAATGACTTCATGTCTGCAAGATCGATTTTTTTTTATTTTTTTATAAACAAATTAATTTTATTCGCCAAATATAAATTTATTCTTATAAAAAAATATATAAAAGAGATTGCGTTTGGTTTGGTTAATATCATTTAAAGATGAAAAAGGTCCTCGATTTTACAAATTCCGACAATATTGATCGAGAACTATTTCGAATGCTAGAGGAGTTATTTTGTAGAGGCGAAACAGATGTAGGCTCGAAAGGCGAGGGGACTATTTGGGTCCCGGCCTTTCAGTGGGATCAAGGTATACAGGCGGAACTAGTAACGGCAACCTGGTCTTTCGTTGAATCGAGAGGCAAAGCCCGCTTTCTCACTCGCTGCAGAAAATATCACTTTCAAAGTTTCTACTTGCAACAGTAAACGTCGACGCAAATAATTCACTTACTTCATAATTTAAGGTCGTTCGATAAAAATATATATGAGAGAAATGTCGAGAAATCAATCAAATAAAATATGGAAGCGCAATATTTTTCATATTAATTCTTCAATTCCAGTTTGTGCTCAAATCATGTACAATAATAATAATAATGCGGGAACACAATTTTTTTATCAAGAGCTTTCTGTAAACTTACTTTTCCTCTCTATCAATGAATAAGTAAATCGACGAAACCCAAGGATGCGGAAGGACGAAAACGCTCGGCAAATCGCATCATCATATAGCCTGTCGCTATCCTTTTCCCTTTCCTTTCGTTTTCCCCGGCTGCTTATACTTTCTAATTGCAGGTAATAGTATCGTGCTGCAGTGTTTTGCTTCGTACTCTCATTCAGGGTATCCAGCTATCCAGCAAAGCGCTTGACCCATTGTGCTCAATATTGCTGACTGGACATGAATCTCCAGACATTTTCCATTTATTTACTCACAAAGCCACGCGATAGCGGATAGATGGACAAAATAAATCAGCTGTTTGGAGAAATCGTGATGAAAAATGAGCGATCAAATCAGAGAAACTTTTTCGAGTAACCGAGGATTTTTCAACATATATTTTGGTATTTAAATAAAGAGGAAATTTCCACATAAGTGGCATAAATTTTCGCGATCAGTTCCTTTAAAATTTGATAAGTTTTATAAATAAATCTTATTAAATTTTATTTCGCCTTTTCTTACGTGACATTTAAATTATTGTGAACAGACGCACAGAATGGATCGGCGCTATCGGATAGGTGACGTATTTTTAAATATAGATACTAGCTTTGCATGCCCGTTTATCTTAACTGCTAAGACACTTTCGCGCGAGCGTGCACTCGTCCATATTATTTATCAATCTGAATTCAGCATTACAAACTCTAGAAATAATACTCGTGACGAACTCGAGGCGCCAAGCTGGCACCGCATGGATTCCTACTCCAAAATTATCAGCAAGAATATCTTGCTCCGAGATACTCCTCTTTACTCCAAAATCATTGTGGGAGCCTTTCTTGCTCCAAAAAAATGCTGCTGCTCCGAAATCGCTAATGAGGAAATTTCCTACGCAACGAGAAAGCGAGATAACGCGTAACATATTTAACTGTTCAGCGATTATTGCAAACTCTCTTATCCCTACACATACTCTTTTTATTTTTTCCCTGTTACTTATCTTACCGAACAATCGAGGAGCTGTTGCCAACCGAGTGTCTATCCGCGCCTGCACCTGCGGGATCCTGGCAGTTCTTGCGCCAAGCGGCACAGCGAGAGACGTTATATCCTCGACAACTTTATATTGCAAATAACAGTATCTAGACGGTTAACATCGTATCTTTAACAACAGCTCTTTCTCTCTCTCTCTCTTCCTCTCTATCTCTGTTTCTCTTTCTCCCTCTTTCACCTCTCTCCTTCTCCCACCTCCTCAAAATCGCTCCTCTTTCTCTCTCGCTCTCTCGTCGTCAGCAACTACGCCACACCGTGGGGTTCCGGCTCCGAATGAGCTCCAACTGGTCTAAATCCCTCGGGATAAAAAACGATCGAGTCGCGAGGTCAGGAAAGCGAGGGAACTTACCGGTTCGCCGACGAGCGTCACATCTCCGCATCGCTGAGGACGTTGCTGGCTAGCGCCTTCTTCCTCGTCGTCGTCGTCGTCGTGATCGCGATGATTGTCGTCGTGCTGGCGGTTCTTCCTCACCTCGCGCTCGCAGCAACTCCGGAGTAATCCAACCCCAGCTGAATTGGTATCTCCCTCGTCCGGAGTGATGATATCACTGCGCCGCGGCGGACAAAGCCATCTTGATGAGGGCACGCACTCACCAACCTGCCTCTGATCACGACGGTCAGGTCCTCTTGCCAGGACGGGAGGCGGCTGAATGAGAACACGGCACGATGAAAGAGTATTCCACGATGGCGCCACAAGACGGCTATTACGTCCGCCATTGCTTTCGCCTTTGCCGCCATCGCTCCGCCGTTTCTATCGTTGCTGCTCCGCCGCCCGCGCCGTTTTCTGCAGCCGTTGCTGTCTCTACATTCAGCCGCGGCGGCATTTACCAATTGAAAAGATGTAACAGAGTTTGACGAACATTCTGCGGACTCTCCCCGAAACACCCCGATAGCGACGCCGATAAAATATGCTTAGGAGGGTTTAAAGGGTATTTTTGAAACGATAATAATGGGGATTGGATGGCTAAGTGACCTTGAGAAGCTTCCACCTGCAATCGGCAAGCGCTGCTTTCAAAGGCGGCAACTTTGAAGTTGCAAGTGGGTTGGGCTCTTGGAAGGATCTACCATTTGATTGAGGTGATGAAGGTGAAATGAAACGTATGATTTGTGAAGAGTCGCTCGTGGAGCTATTCTCATTTCCGCAGATTCTTGTTATTAGCGTCTTGAAATACGTATTTATATACTCTATATATTTTAATTAGCACACAATCGCTCGCATTCCGCACGAAATATATTTATTTTTAGATTTGATTTATTTTCAATTTTGTTATTTTTGCAGAATCCTTGTAACAGTTATTTTCTCTACAAAGATTTATCGATTAGAGATCGCGATGACAGTCTGAAAAAACGCTAAACACGTTTCAAGCAAATAAATATTACTAACCGATCGCTTTAAGCGCGCTCGGTGAGACAAAACTAATGGGTTTTGGTGCTGAAGTGTGGATCACTTTTGGACACGCAAGCTCGATTATGCGAGACTTCGATTTTGGGACTTTACTTTTCAGATTTTTTTTTAGAAACTTGAGCCTTTGATACGCAAGATCGAGGTTGAGCCAGTTGATTTGTCCGCTCTGTTATCTCATAAAACAACGCGGATATCTTTACCTAAATGAATTTAACGATTTCATAATATTGTATTTATTATAGCGATTAATCAATCAGTTAAACTTTGCAATATGTAGATCATTAAAACGAAAATTGCGCGTTACATTCATGCTCAAGTCAGTTGTCTTTCATGTTAATTATAATAAATGTATAAAAAATTATACAGATATAAGATAAGTATATTTAATATTTATTGAGTATTTTATTGTGTATAATTTTTATGTATTTTTTGTGTATTCAAAATTTATTTTACTAGACATGATATTTGATTAAACGCACAATGCAACATCTGTAAAATTTGGTATTATGTAATATAAAAATTAGTATTTAATATAAAATACTAATTTTTAATATATTAAATAATTTTTAATATATAAATGTATAAAAATTATTTAATGTAAGATTTAGTAGATATCCAGGTAGATATTATTTAATATAGTTTTTGAATTATTATTATTAAAAATATATAATAATAAATATAAATATATTTATACCTAACACATTTGCTTTATATTTAATTAATCGTTATAGATTCGTTACTTCAATAAATAAAAAAAATTTTGACTCACCAACCAGATGCGCAACGGGCGGAGTTATTTGGAGTTATTGTAACATACAAACATAAGATTTAAATTTAAAAAACGTTTAAAATAATATGCTTTTTAAAACATAATTTTTACGCCCCTCTAATTCGTCTTTTAATAAAATATTTAGTAATACAATTATTTATTTTCCGAAAAAAAATTTCACAGGAGTAAACTTTTATAAAATTTTAAATAAAATTTCTTTTTCTTTAATTATTTCTAACTCATCGAGATAAGACAATCCGAATAAATGGAAAAGAATTATTATGTATAGATAAGAGATGATACTCACCCTAAAGTTGCTCCGCCGGAGCCCGATGTCTCTCCCAGACCTTCTCCTCCTCTCAGGATGTCAGGCCTCCTCCTTTTTCTCCTCTTCCCATCGCACAGGACACTCGTCAGAAACACTCGCGGATAATAAACTATAATCGCGCGTGGACTAATTATTATAGTAAAAGTCTTTCGCGCGATACTGCCGTTTTTAAAAAGCCTATGAGAAGAATATTCCGTCAAATACGCCGTAATATTCTTCAAATAAACTTTGAAAATGTCCTTTAGTTCGATTACTTAAACGGCACTCCCGAAGCAAACGCGACGAACCTGCTGCGGTTCGTTTATTTAATATAATTAAATCGGCGACAAAAACGGTTCGTGCAAAAATACGCGATGCGAAAATGATCCAAATTCGGCCTCCCGTTCCGCGTCCGCGTCGTTTCGATTCTCGCGAGCGAATATATATCGCGCGAAATACGTGCTTGACAAATATATTGATATGGTTCTGCGCTGCCTGTCGGTTTAATTGCCCTCGCACGGTGATTTCGCGTAAACAAGGTCGCCGCGCGTACTTACAAAAAACAACACCGAGGCCGCGTGCCACTCCCGATAACAATTCCCCGAAATACTTTAACGTTTTCTATCACAGATTCTTTCGAAATTTGATAAAGTCGCGACACCAATCCGTTCCGTGTTCACCGCGTTACGTGAATGGCGACGAAATGCTCGATGTCGGCAACTACGCACGATACTACGCGAGTCAAGTGATATGAACGGCTAGTACATGACACGCAGTTGATTAATCAAAGATACATAATTGAAATTAAATATCACATTACACGCTCAGTACGTATCGAACTCGTAAATGTAAAACCGTATACGTAGGTATAATATTAATATTTTGCATGACGAAGAATCGCGACTGCCGGCCGCCGCTAACTTACGCGACGCAAAAGACACGATATTACGATATTCACACTGCGTGGGCATCCCGTTACTTTAATAACTCGATGCGACAATCACTCGGTCCTCTTTCTCCTTTCGGAGAAAATCGGAGATAAATACTCACGCGATAATTCCGGCACAGCGTTCAAAGCGGCCAAAGCGCGACAGCGACGCGAGACGTTCGCGAGAAACACGACGGAGCAAGCGACTATATCGCCAGCGATTCCTGCGAACATCACAACAAAACCGCAAATAATTCACAATTGCCTACCTTTGCTTTTAACGTCTCCGCACTCACCGCCTCGAGCGAGCGATTCGCGCGACACATTCGTTCCGATAAACACTTGATACACTTGCAAATTGAGCGCGTAGTTGATAAGTCGATTGTTACCGCGGAACGAGGAACGAGGAACAGGCGTGCCAATCGCAGGAACGAGCGCGTTCCAAATAACACAGCACTGAACACGGCGACGGGCGCGCGGAGTACGAACACTTCACACTTATGCGAAATTCATCGGGAGAATGACTGATAGTGAGTGACTTTTGCAGGTAACGGTACTTCAAGCCTTGACGAAAACAAGTGGCGAGGCCGCTCGCCGACAAAAACAATCGTCCGCGCGCCGACTTGAAGGTAATATTGTTTCGAAGTGCGAGAATTCATTCAACGGTCGCGCCCGTAGTACGCCGCGGCCGCTCGCCGCGCCGGCGCCGGCGGTAGAACGTGATTGGCTGAATTCGGAGGACTCGACTCGCGTCGCGAAAAATGACTGTGCGGCGGCGCAGCGCGCACAAGTACTTACAATTAGTACGCGGCACGTTCAATCGGTGCGGTGCAATGTGCAATAATTATTGTCGATAATTTCTCTTTCTCGTGAACGAAATTAAATCCGGTTCTTTGTACGCCGAATACTCCATTTTTTCTCGTGTCGAGTGCAACAAGCGGGATGCTGTCGCTAGACGAAATGAACGCGGAATGCCGTGTTGCGACGTGTCACCCTCCCGGCTGTGATTTGGCGGGTCTCCTGCAGAGCTCCGTGATCGGTGAGTAAATTATATACTTATGACAAACAAATGATTCGAAGCGAGATATATCCGAATTGTAATAGATTTGTTGTCCCGCCTGTCGCAATTAGACGATGACCTCAGAATTCGCGTTTTTCTAAATAACATCTTTTAAAAAAAAGATAAAAACAGTCGGAGGAACGATTCTCGTTTAAAATGGCACAGTTGAAGAATAATACATCGTCATGATTAAAATTACAAGTCCGATGACATAACAAAATCGAGCGAAACAGAAAATAGCAACATAAAATAAAATAATAATTGAGGTAAATTGAAAGAAAATAAGATAAATTCAAATAAAACACATAAAATTCTCTGATAATCATACAATTATACAGCTCGTCAGACATCAAAATGCGATTTTCTTAAATAGATTTTATTCGAGGGACTAAACAATTATCTACATTCTACAACAGGTATATCCTTCTTGCCTTCGTTGAGACGCTGCCTCGTTCTTGCTCTCCCCGCTCGAAAGAGGGTGCCGTCGCGAGAAAAAAAATCGCATAATATCTCTTACAAGTACTTAGCATAAATACTATTTCTTTTTTTTTTCCCCCAATCCCATGTTTCTCTCTCGCTTCTCACATCGCACTCTCTCACTCGTTCGCTCCTCGAAGCGAATAAATCCTTATTGGCACATTGTATAGTAGACTCTTATAAGTATATAAATAAGTCGTAAGTCGATGCCTCGTTAGATTATTAAATATATATATATAATATATGTATATGTATATATACATATTGTATATGTGTATATGAATATTCAATATCTTTATGTTGTATATACGACTAGAACTCCTCAACACACGTATCACATACTAATATTGACTATCGTGTTTCGGACGAGACTCGGAAGCACTTCGCGTCCCGAGTCTTGGCGACGTTCTCGTCCTTCCGTTTGATTCGAAAATCGGGAATCGTCCGACGCAAATCCTTCCAATCTTCTCGAACCTTTCCGTTTCCGATCCCTTTATCTTCGCAAATCTCAAACGGATCTCCGTTGCTGGCTCGACGTTTTTAAAGCAGCTGCGCGATCGAATTCGAAAAAGAATTCTCTTTTCTAAAGGACAAAAAATTTTCTTTTAAAAGAAAATCTTTTCTACGAAGGATTGCCGAGCGATTGGAACGCTACCTCGAAAATTGACTGTCGGATGAACGAAAACGGCGCCGTCGTCTTATTGCTGCATTATTGACTGTAAGATCGTGACGGTATTAATCACTTAATCGCTAGTACTTTCGCAATACTTTCATCCAGACTTGATCTGGATTCCGAGTCGAGCTTAATTAATCCGCTGGAGGGAATTGGTGCTACTTGAAATCACCGTACATTTTATGTTCTTTCGTGGAAAAGCTGTTTTCTTAGATTCTAGATGAATTTAGCTCTTGCTTCAACATCTCTTTTCGTTAATTTTTGATTATTTAAGTATGACATCTCTTTTGCCTCTTTATTTCAATCTTGTCGTTTTTACGGAAAAGATAAAATTGTACGGTTCGTTCTTCCGCGCTTTAACTGGATAAATAAGATACTTAGTATTTAAAAGGCTAATCTATCCCCTTTTTTTCCCCTTTCACTTTCGAGGGTTTAATTAGCACTTCAATAGTGCTCTAATAATTAATACTTTCGTGGCCAAAGGCGTTTCCATTTCTAAAAGTACTTCTCCATATCTTCACCTCGCGACATCTTAAATATCGGTCATCGTTCTTTTTACTTCTAAAACCTTGAATCGTACTTCTTGCTGGTCGATCTTTTCGATGTTACTATCGTTTAATTCCGTGGCTTGCATTGCGATCGACCCTTCACGATACAAAAGGGGAGAAGAGATGGAGTCGCCGAAAAAAAAGTAAGACAAAAATCGATTTCTTAATTCGATTCTCCGCTGGCGACCGTGCCGTCGGTCGGAGGGCCGGTCACGATCTGAGGCTCGTTCGCGGGTAGTCCCTGCATCTCCTGCACCCCCTGGAACAGCTTGCCGGGAAATCCCTGCAGGAGATCGTAGGAGACCGGCGTGGGCGGCAAGGCGGTGGTGTGCGCGTGCGGCGATTGCAGGACGGCGATCACTCTTCGGAGCTCCTCCAAGGCGTTTCCTGTGCAAACGGCATGCACGTTTCTTATTAATCATTATCAATAATATAATCAATCAATTAAAATTTAATTTTTCATTCAACTAGAGTCGCGACACCGAGACTCGCGTCGACACGAGCTAGTTACCTTGCATAAGGATGTAATTTTTCGCCAGCAGAAGGGTGGCGATCTTGGACAGCTTCCTCACCGACGGACTGTGAGCGTAAGGGATGACGGAGCGAAGCTCGTCCAGCGCGTCGTTCAAATCATGCATCCTTCTGCGTTCACGCGCGTTAATATTCAGCCTCACGCTCTTCCCCTGACGAGTCGTCTTCGACTTCGGGGGGCAGTTCAGTCGCGAAGCTGTGGGTCTAAAACAAATTTAAATTATAGAATTGCATATGTATAGATGTTATTAATTACATTTAATTAAAATTTTTCCGATGTTCTTTAGAAATATATTTTATCAAATATGCGTTACTCATTGTCAGATATTTATGTCCTTTGAAAGGAATTTATATATCTCTTTGGTTATTTATATCCTTTTATATATATGTAAAATTTCAAAGAGTTCCATCTTCTTCTTTCTGTCAAACTTGCCTCTACCTTCCCAGCAAGCCAAAATTGGGATATAAGACGTCTTAAAGACGTCATTAAGATGTCTATCATACGACGTCTTAAAGATGTCTTTTTAAGACGCTTTATGTCCCGATTTTGGACATGCGTGCTGTCTGGGTTATCTTCTTGTTCCAATTATTTTCGGTCTGCCGACTTTGTAATTGGCTTTATTCTCGATTAAATTAAAACTTTTATTTGAATCGAAAACGTACCTCTCGTCCGGTCGATTTTCGTCGGACAACGCGCTCGATGAAGCGTGTGGTTGCGGTTGTTGCTGAAAATAAAAGCCACCGAGACCTACAGTACCCAGCGGAGTCCTTCGTCCTGGGGCGCTTTGAGTGTGCTCCGATGAGTATGCCGCTGGGGGGCCCGAGACACCCGGATGCGAGGCTCCTGGCGTCGAGTACACGGACTCGAGGGCTGCCGCGGATTGTGGGGGCAATGGATGCTAGAAGAAATATTCTATTAGAATTTTGAATGGGAAATGTAGTAAAATATTTATGACACATTATTATACTCGCATTATTACATTTCTTGGATATACAGGGTGTTTCCTAACATGTGGGACCCACTTCAGCAGTGGATATAGGAGACACAAAAACAATGAAAAAAGTTTATATTAAAAATTATTATATTTAAAGAAGTAATTTTTCTGTGATTTTCTTTTATACAATTCGGTTATTTATACTCAAATACTTCGAACTTGTCTTCAAATTTCTGTAAAATTAAATTTCTATTTTATTCCAACTTACTATATATAAATAATATATAGTATATATATTCGCTAACTCCAATTTACTCTTTCTATTGATGCTCAGAAAATATTCATAATTCTGTTCCTTTGATTATTTTTTAAATTTTGCAAATATTTATGTGAAATCGTCAATGGTTGTTCATGTTTTGCGTTACTTACGGTATTGCGATGCTCCCAGGCCCAGGTAGGATGCGACGCGGTACGTTGCCAGGATCCTTGTTGCAGATGCGTCTCCGGCAGGCCCTCCCTGCGATCGTCGTCCTCCGTCGAGCTACTCTCGCCGTCGTAGGACCTCATCTCTCGTGCAGAGATTTACTTTCCCGATTTACCCGGCAAATCCCTTCTCACGCTCGTTGCCCTCAATTTCTATATTCACAAATTTCAACTTTGCACTTTCTCCCGTCATAAAAGGGCAATCTCGTTTGAATTTATTTCATCAATGAAATATGTATATTTATTTAAAAATTTTTCATTTTTTAAAAATAAATTTTACAATTGGTTCGATTTATTTTTTATGCAGTACGATTCCTTGTTCTTAAATCTTTTTGCTTTTTCCGCGAATAATTCGTTCGATCTTGCTGGAACTCGTTTTATTAACGAAGTTTATTTAATTTCCAAGCTTTCCACATCTTTCAATGAAATTTATTTTATTACTATGTATACTTGGTTCTCAAGCTTTTTCATTTTTTTGGAAATATTTGCGTTTGATTTTATTAACGCGATATAGTTTTACTTCTCAATAATTTCAAATTTTATTTACCTGTTTTCAAGAAAGATTTTTATTTCTATTTCCGCGTTTTTCTGTTAACGAGCATCGCCGCCATTCGTAAACGGAATAGGAGGCGTCATCGGTCGTTCTAACGCAATCAATAGCAAGCGGAACACTTACCGACGACAATTTACTTTTTCCACTCCCCGCGCGTGCCCCGCGGGGTGCAGAATCCGGCGATCAGCAGAGTTTCTCGCGCCCCAGCGCGCAGCGCCCGGTCATCCCTCCGTCCGTACTTTTCCGCGTTTTCTCAACAACCGTTCTGCACAAGCAGTTCGGGAACCCTCAAGAATCCCGATCCTGCGCGGACTGCCGTGGCCTCCTATTGTCCTGCCGTCGAGATCACTCGATTCGACCAGTCACAGCCATTTTAATTTGCCGGGGCTGTCTCGGTGACGTGGAAAAAAATTCCCGTGAGTCCTTCGATAGATCTTTTTCGCAAGAGTCCCGTCCGGAGGGATGCCCGATCTATTCTTGAGTTTCCCGTTTCACGATGATGATTCCCGATAAAATCGTCCTTGACGAAATTATCGTGCCCGAACGTCGCACGTCCGAGATGTCAGGGGCACGCACGCGTCTCTCCCCGTTGTTCGGCAGATCCTGCGCAGGAGAGAGCGCAACCCTTAAATTAATTCAGCCGCTGCGTGCCAGGGTGCGCCCGTTACAAGGGGGATGCTGAGCTGGACCATCGACTGGCGTACCCTGGCGGGTCGGATCGAAGATCACCCCCGAGAGCGTCTTGTTACCATCGGGAAAGGAAAATCGTGTCCAAGAGAAGCAAGAGAAGTCGCTAGTTGCCGGATATAAATTTTACGTAAGGAGGCATGCATTTTTTAAGTTACTCATGGGAAATGTATATAAAAATCTCTTATGCAGATAAGAGTGAGTTCGGAGTTAGAAATTAAAAAGTTGTGGAGAATGTTTGAAAGTTAACAATTAAAATGGAAGAGATGGGCTTCAAAATAAAATTTTTATCGAGAAGAAATTTATTCCAAACTTACCATCTAACTTTTAGCAAGGGAATTGTTATTAATTATTATACCTCAATAATCTATATACCTTTACTTACACAGGGCAGCGAATAAACAAATGAGTTATAGCTAAATATCCTTAAAAAATATATTTGACAAGCACAATTGATAAACACAGCTTACATATTTATTATAAATACTGAAATATTTGTTACTATCATAATTACATTTCATATATAAATATATGCTGCAATATTATATCTATTACTCATGCTGTTTCATTATTTTATGTTTATCATTATATTAAACTCTATGTATACCTATTCTATTGCCATATTGAACACGCACAACCCCTCCTAGACCCTTTGCTGTCACAAAGAAATTAGCGTCAATCCCTCGCGATTTTACCATAAATTTCTCTTCCTCTTCTCTTTTATTCCTCCGTCCAATCTACTGTGTGTCGCGTTTACAGCTTTGCCGGCATACATCGTCGTTGAATACGATTAACAAACACGCGTTTAGCACGCGGAAAAACACCGCGAGCGTCGTCGGGGATGCCGAGACAATTCGGCGACGACCATCACCCCCTCTGCGTGTGTGAATCACCCCCCGAACGTTCGCCCACACCGCACGAACGCGAACGAACGGGTGACCCCGGTTAGTTTTACCTTTGCATCGATGTGCGTGTATGCGTGTGTGCGTGCGCGCGGGTGTATGCGTGCATGCGTGTGTGTTTGCGTGCGTTTACCGTAAACACAACGCGACGTAATAATATTCCGCGCTGCCGGAGAACCGGGGCGCGGGACCCGCGCGTTGAGACGCCCGCAACTTCGACATATTGCATAAATTAATCGAAGGGGTTAAACAGCGGGTTGTTGTTTGCAAGCGTACTTTATTTCACGGCCGGGAGGATAATTAATGCCGGCGCACGAGTATTTGGAGGTGACTAGCGGATATGCTTTATGGGCAAGATATTATAAATTTCCGGAAACGCGCGCCCGAAATAAATTCCCGCATGCATTTAAACTAAACCGGAGGCTTCTCTTGCCGTGACATGTTACAATTGGATTATTCTTAGTATTAATTAATATTCTCATATTTTTGTTACGCAAATGTATTAAAATATAGCCGTGAAATAAATCTCTAATGAATTTCACATCAAAAATATATTTAAACCACTAAATCGTGTAAATTCCCTCGCGATGTTATATTTTCTTGAAGTAACTGTCTTGAATTAATGTAACTTGAAATAAATCTGTCTATGAATGTATTTATATTCTAAACGAATTAATCATTTGTCGCTTTTAAAAGTAACCTGGATAACCGAGCTTTTCTCTTACATTGGCTCGAATAAGTTTCATAAACATTGAATCAAAATGGAAATGGACTTTATAAGAATGAATAATGAAGACAGCAGATACTCAAAGAAACATAATGACTAACTTAGTGCGGGTTTAAAAATAATCAGAGAGCTTCATAATATTTAAATTTCCATTCTCTCACAAACGAGTCGAGAATGAAAGAGTTGAATCATTGAAGCACGCTTCGATGTGCCTCGCTCGCTCACTCGCGAGATACGCGCGAAATCTTTCTGGGTCGTGCAGCAACCATAGCGCCTGAAGATTTATCGTTTCCTTCGCTTCCGAGAAATATCCCGAGATTTCGAAAATAATTGCGAATGCGTCTGCTATCTACTGCACAAAATTAATCATACCGGCACATCCAGATCCATTAATAGGAAAGCATAAAGTGCTCTATATTAATTTACTGTGTGATTGCAAGTTCTTGTTTATTGTTCTTAAATTCCTTTTAGTGATCGTCTAAAGTTATAATATATGTGAATTAATATTTCAGGTCTTTAAATTTTTTTTATAATTATGTTTCCTTGATAATGCATCACAAGGAAATTACAATTTTTCTCATAAACAATACAGAAATATTGTCTCGAATACAGAAAGTTTTAAAAATTGTAAACACTATTATTATTTTTGACTATTATTATTTTATTTTATTTCGCTTTATCAATATAATAGCTTTATACATTTCCATAAATTTTTCAAGCAACGTGTTCGAAGAAATATTCTCGAAATGTTAAATGGTTAAATGCCGCTATTATCACCTCCCGTAACATTGTCAAGAACCTCTCCCGTTATCGTGTTAATATTATTTATTAACGTTTTTATCTCCTCTATAAATTCGTAGTAACTCCAAACATTTTAGCTTGCCACATTTAAACTACCGTCATTACTTTTGACGACATTATCAGAAAACAGGATCTGTCTCAGTTATCTTTTTTCATTAATATTGCATTGTCCCTCGGTAGTTTACGCATTCGTCCTATAAATCTCGAGCGGATCAGAAAGACTTGCTCTGAAGGGATTAAACGCGACCGTCATCACCTCCGATAACGTTATCAGGAAACAGGGCTCTGTCCCAATTATTTCCGAAAGGAAAGACGTGCATCGACGAGCAACCGGAAGGCAGATCACGGGAGGGAGGGAAAAGGATCGCACGTACGCATATCTATCGGTCGTACCGTTCGGTATACGTATAGATCGCGAGGCTGGTGATAGAGAAAGAATAATAGATAGATAGATGGAGAGAAAGAGAGAGAGAGAAAGTGAGAAAGAGAGAGAGAGAGAGATATGGAGAGAGATAGAGAGAATTGTGGTTGTCGTTCGGGGGTGGTTTTCGGGCCGACCGACGGGCGGCCGGACTCCTGAGGGATGAGGGACGACGAGGGTTGCCAAGGCAACCCTCCGTGCCAGCCAGCCTCGGCTTACTTTAGCCCGCTCGCTCTCGCGATCAATACAGCTTCCCCCGGTGAACTCCCGGACCAAACGCACCCCCCTCCGACCCCCCCCCATCACCGTCGTCGCCCGCCGCGCTCCGCCGCACCCCTCCGCACTTCCCCCGAACCCTTCCTCCGCGCCTCCTTCTCCTTACGTGCCTCTCCACGTGCGCATTACCGTCGACCGTCACAAACCAACCCCCTCGCGTACCCGGTTTCACCCTCGCCCCGTCATCTCGTGATTCTCTTCATCTTTCTCTCCGTTTATCTTCGGGTGTGTTTTCCTCCGTTGCTCTCTATCTTTATCCCCCTCACCCTCCATGATGAATTTGTCTCGAAAATCTCGTTTCATGCAACGTTGTGTACCAACTTGAGACGCTTCTATTATAAATTTGTTTATTTACGAATTATCGCTCGTTCAGCGTTCGCTACAACATTCCTGACGAGCCATTCGAGTGTCCAGCTGTGGCAGCTGTAAACAAAACCGTGGCTAACAAAGTTCAGCTATATTCGGTATTACGATAAAAAAATATGATATCGTGAGATACGCAACGTGAATACTCTATTGATATAAACAAAATATATTTTTGTGTATTCAGAAACGAAATATAAAAGGTGAAATGGCGAAATATTTTTCGTGCTATCAATAACTGATTATTAAAATTTTTATTCATACGGCGAAATCGTCTACCATCGCTGTGCGAAATCACGATTTGGAAATTTCAGTGAGAAATCTGCGGATCGCGACTCGAACTCGCAGTACTTTCAACCCCGTCTCGCAGTTCCAACCCTACCGTCAAAATTAACCCTTCCAATAAACGATCGCTTATCGAGTGACAGAGAGAGAGAGAGAGAAAGAGAGGGAGAAAGTTAAATAATTAATTTACCGATTCGATTAACGTAAGCCCGTGCGATATTCTCGCGTGATCCCCGCTGAAGGATCTAGGGCGCAATTAATTTTAATCAGACCGCGTCGCGACTTTTACTTTAGAGAAGGAGGAAGAGCGAGTGTAAATAAAATTTCCGACCTCTCTCTCTCTCTCTCTCTCACGTGCGCTCCTCTCTTCCTCTTTCCCATTGCTTTGCATTTTAATTGCATTTCAGTATGCGACCAGTTTTGCATGTTAAAGCCGACCGCGAGCCCACTTATATTGCGAGGGGCGCGGGCACGTCGCGAGGGGGAGGAAGGGATGGACGACGGGCGGCTCGTTACGCGCCGTTGATGCACAGGGGCGTCGTCGTCCTCGTCGTCGTCGTCGTCATCGTCGTCATCCTCGTCGCCGTCGTCGTCCCAGGCCTGGCACGAATTTGGTCCACGGATCATCTCGCGAGCGAGCGAGCGAGCGGCCGCGGCGCGGCGAAGCTGCCTGCGTCCTCCGCTATCGACAGTTTTCCCAATCGTATCCGTTCGTTCCGGAGAATATTCCCCCCTCCCCCTCCCCCCCAGGGGGTCCATCCACATCCCTTCTCCGGCTTCTCCTCGCCGCCGACGCTTTCCACCCCTCGCCCGCTGCCGACGCTGGGTGTCGCCGTGAACGTACGCCGCGATGCAACGTGTGGGCGCTCATCGTTGCACGCGATGCAAAAATCATTATATCGCGATGGGATCAGTCATCCTCTGGCGAGTGAGGATTGCTCTCTGGGAATATATATATTTTTTTTTTTTGCGATCCATATAATTGAAGCCATGTGAATAAAATTGAATTAAATTAGCCGTGGTGGAGCGAGCTAATTAAAATAATCTGAATTAAATTAAATTGGCCTCGGTGTCGCTCTCTGCATAAATAAATTGTGACAGCCGTATAAACGTGCCGCGGAGACTGGAGAAAGCGGGGAAACGATAAAGGAGCGAAGACCGATTGGCCCCAAAGTGAAATTATTCTCGAGAACGATATTCTTTCTTGCCGAGGACATTGCACATAAATGGCACACACGACGTCATAAACATAAATCAAACAATAATGCCGCTTATATACTTCAACGGCATGATTTTTCCGTCGCGAGAAAAAGGAGGGCGCGTCCGCTCCTCTCCCCTCTCGTCTACCCTTTTCCATTTTAGATATATCGCGGGAAGGATCCTGTGTGCAAAAATGATAGGATCGGCCGCGTCGTGCCGGGTCAGCGATATCATTCTCGTCGAGAAACGGTCGAGTAACGTAAAATTAAAGGAAGGAACAACCATAGCCGGGATTGGTGCGCGCGGTGGCTGGGAATCCGGGCGACACGAGGGTGAAGAACGAGGGAAGATCATTTCCAACGTCCCGGGTTTAATTGATGACGCCCGCTCGTCGCTCGCGCTGAAAGTCGCCGCGCACCGTACGGCCGCGCGTGTGCGATCGATTCGCAGGCTCACTTTCCCACAGAAACGCTCCGGATCGGGTAGTCATCCAGAACTACGTAAAACGCGGCTACGTGTTAATTACACAATCGCGCCGCGATCTACGGGCTGCGTGAGAAACTCCCTCCTCGTTAGCGTTCTCGTCCGTGAAACTGTGGGCTTTATATACCGCACGCATCTTCGCGAGAGAGAAAGTTCATGTTAAATAATAAATGTGAAATGTCGTAGATAATAGCGCGGAATACTTAATACGTACATAGAATAATTTTTACGTAGTTATGCAGGGTTTATGAGTTGAGAGAATATATGTAAAGTAATTATTAATAATATAAAGCAAGTATTTTAGAGTACAAAATGAGAGAATATAAAATTGATTAAGTATGGAATAAACTTGATGTATTATAAAATAATATAGTATTTCCTTTTTCCATCCTGTTCTTCTCTCCTTCTTTTCCTTTCTTTTAATTTTTTCTCTTTTTTTTTCTATAGGAAACAAATCAATTTCATCCAGAAAATTCAATTTCCTCCAGAAGAAAGGAAGAAAAAGGATATTTTCAGAAACATTCTTTCTCTTGTAGTACGTTAATATGTTGAACTCAAATAACCGCCTTCGTATACCTCCCAGATAAAAATTTTCAAACAATATTAAATGATATTAAAATATTAAATAATATTAAATGATAAATTATAACAATATTAAAATAATTGCAACATTATTTTTGTAAGAAAGAGAGATGATGCACATTGCACACACAGGCAGAGGAGAAGCTTTCAGTGGACGACAGCCTACGAGTCCTTTGAAAGTCTTCGCGCCGAGAAAATACAAGAGGACACCCGCTTCGTCATTTTCTTCATAAATTTAACGACGCGCGAGAGGGGGGGGCCGCGAGGAGGGGGCTCGCGAGGAGAGGAGAGAAAAAAGCTTCTCGTCAGAAGATTAACGAAGAGGAGGCGGGACCGAGCGGAGGAAGAGCGAAGGATGGTCTTCGTCCTTACTTCGCATATCTCGTCGAGTTTCGCTGTCGAGGAAAGTAGTAACGCAGAATTGAAATCCTGAAGAACGCTAATAAGGTTCTTCGCCGCCCTGTGTCAGACGATATGCAACGATCTCTTTTCCCTCCCGCTCCCTCCTATTTCTTCGGGTAAGACGTTACTTTTGAATCGGAGATACAAGAAAATTATTAAAAGGAATACTTAGCCAGGAGGACAAGTTTACTTTCGTTCTTTCAAGGACACGTAAGAGCGCTCCCCGACACTCTCGTATGAGATATTAGCGCGAAGGCATCTTCGCCAAATAGATCCTAGGTATATTATTGGATGATGTATATTGGAGCAACGAAGGCGCCATTGATCGTGGCATTTCAGTTTCGTCAGATCCAGTTTAACGCATAATTTTAGACAGAAGGATACCTATAAAGTTCATATATTCACAAATAAATGCATGTTAGACTTCTACGTATTAAACCTATTTAAAAATCTGACTAATATCACTAATGAATTAACATGTATATAATTATATTTAGCCGCGCAGACATCATAAAGATTCTAAATATATATATTTTTTTAATGCTTTATATTTATTATTATTAGCAAGGAGATCGAAGATTGCAATTGAAGTAACGTAATCGAAATCGAAAAGCCAGATCTTTAATTACGTATATGGGTTTATTCAAAAGAGGTACAGCTTGCATCGATTATTACGTTTCCACAACGTCACGAATAAATATGGAAATGAGGAAAATATTTTGGTGGGCGAAACTCGCTCGACGCTCGTTCAGACGTCCTTCGATTTTCCGCGAGAAAGCAAGCGCGGAGCCATAAAATACGCCGAGTGAGAGAGAGAAAGGGGAGGGGAGCAACGACTGGCCCAAAGAAGCCAACAACCCCCGAGGCATCTCCCTGTTTACTTCGCGCGAGATGCGGCTCGAATTAAAATCGCGAATACGATTTTTTTTAAATTTACCATTTATCTTGGTCACGCATCCCGCGCGACGGACGTGCGTTCCTCTCCGCTGGGAAAACGCTCGGCTGTCGCGAAAATTCTCGCAGCGAATTTTCCAGTCACGCGTTTTCATGGTGTATTCTCTCCCGCGAGTTTTCTCGTCGCTAGATTCCTCGTTGCATATTTTTTCCTCGGCACGAACTGTCTCGTGTCGCGAATTTCTCGTTACGCATTTCTCCGTACCTTTTTCTCTATTTGAGCCGTAAGTGCTTGCTTTGTCGTGCATTTTCTCGTCGCGAATTCCCTCCCGTTATGCATTTTTCCATCTTACTTATCTCTCGACACATTTTTCCCTGAGCACCTTTTTTTGTCGCGAATTTTCTCGTTATGCGCCCGTTTATTTTCCATGTTTTCTCACCCGCTCTTCTTCACGCCTCTTTTCATCATCCGCTCCTCCATCACGCCTCTTCTCGCCGTTCACCTTCCGGTCGCACTCTTATTTCTTTGTTGCAAATTTTTCCCCCCGAAAAACATTTTCTGTTGCTAATCTCCTCGTGCATTGCCTTTCTTTCTTTCTTCATCATGTATTTGTGTCTACTCTCTTTCTTTGTCTCCAATTTTTTTCATTGCTCATCTTTTTCATTCGTCCTTCCCGAACCCCTTATTTTTCCCCGATGCGATTTTTCACAGTCGTCTCGTCGTACATTTCTTCGCCGCGGGCTTTCCATTCGCATATATCGCTTCGTCAGGTGCTGCGGGCTTCCGGCGCAGCATCCGCGAGGTCCAGAAGCGGGAAAGGGCGACAGAAGAAGAGGAAGCAAGCGAGAAGGAAGAGAGAGAGAGAGAGGACGACGCAAATGAAATTTAATAAAATTTCAAGCCCGCTGGTCCCTCGCACTCGGACATAGTAGTCACGATATATACTACCGCGAAGAGAACGGCCGGGTCCGTTGGCGGTCACCATGGCGACGCAGCATCCCGCGCCCCGTGACGTCACCGCTCCATCGATCCACGCACCCCTCTCCGGTTATCGTTGCCACCCCACCATCATCGTAGCCCGCAGCCACCGCCGCCACCACCATCGTCGACATCGGCCTCCCCCCCCTTCCCCGCCCCATCTCTCGTCACCGGTGTCTAACTTCCCTTTTCTCTCCCACGTTCCCTGTCTCTCCCTTTCTCTCTCGCGCTCCCGATACCCCTCTCTTTCCGACGCTTTCTTTCTCCTTCTCTCTCTGGCCCGTTACTTTTAACTAATTATGGTTTCTTACATATTTTATTTCTATCGCGCGCTTTATTCCGGGAAATCCCGGCCGGGATTAAAAGACTTCTTCTTTGAAAGAGGAGCGCTCCATCTCTCTCTTTTCCCTTCTCTCGTTGCGTTTCAGCCCTTAGCTAACGTCTAACTGCAATTAGTTCGACGTGATTTCAATTTATTTTATACACGTGTCCGTTTTATACAGACTTACACATGTTATTTATCTTTAATTGATATTTTATTTATGAAAAATATATTATATTTTTAAATATATATATTATATTAAATATATATATATTTTTAAATATATTACATATCTCTAGCTGCGCTTTTTTATGAGATATCTAATTAGTTCTCTTCATGGATCATGCATATGTTACCTTTATTAGGCGCGTCTACATAGATTTACTCTTTTTCTTCACGTCATTAGTTATACTTGTATCTTATCTTTCACGCTACATTTACACTCTATCTTATCGTTCTCTCTCAATCTCGCGTCTCATTCTTCCCTTAGCTGTATATTCCATATATTACGTTTTTACATAATAAGACATCCTGTCTACAAACCTACTGCATCATTAATATGTACCGACGTTTTATAGCTCACCCCCTCTCCCCTCGCCCTTCTCTCGCCCTTGCGCGCTTTCTTTCCCCCCTCGCTTACGTATTTTATATACATTTTGCATTCCCAGTTTGCGTTCTCCGTATGTTTACACGGACGCGTCGCGGCCATTTTTATCCCCCCACTGGAAATTAATCCCCCCCCGGCCACGCGCGCGCTCTTTGTGCATCTCGAAGCGAATGTACGCTCTCGTGCCATCATCCACGATCCCGTAAATATAAATAAATGCATTTCCTCCCTCCACCCCTACATTTCCATCTTTCTCTCTCCCTCCCTTCCCCTCCCTCTCTCTCTCGCTCTCTCTCTCTCACTCTTTCTCTTCCGCTTGCGGCAATCCATTACTCTTCCCTCTCCGGCGCGGAGACGCGCGTGCACTCATGCGTGCGTTCACGCGCGCATGTTACGTACGCGAATGGCTAGTACGCACGCACGCACGCATGTACGCACGCACGCACGATGCACACGAGAAAAGTGAGTAACCTTGCTGATGGCCGACCGGCCGGCCGGCCGGCCGGCCGGTGGATGCTGGATGCTGACACCTCCAAGTCTATCTTCTCTCCGGGGTGGAGGCCAGGTGAGGGGGAGGACCAGGGAGGGATTGATCGATACCGAAAGGTATGCGTAGCCTCTTTCCGAGGGTATCGATATTGCTCGATGTTCAAGGGTCGATGATATCTTGGAAGTAGCGAAACAGCAAGCGTGATTTCTTTATATTATACGCGCTCGCGCATTGTTCGGATATTTAATATCGCAAAAGTACGAGTGAACTATTGAATAATAAAAACTAAAGGAATGAGAGAACATATGATTATAGGTATTATAAAATTTAAAGCATGAAAAATGTAAATAAAAGTGAAGATATTAGATAAATCTCTAACTAAATAGTTATATAAATAATATTCGTACAGATTTACGAAATCAAATATAAATAACAATAAATGCGATATATATATGAATAGGAAAAGAAACGCAATTAACATTTATAACATGACTGCTTTATGCAAGGATGTCGATACCTTCGCGTTATCAATCGATCGACAGAATCGTCGATGCCGCAGTATCGGTATATCCGATTATCCGAGTTTCATGGCATCGGTTGCATCTTTAGATCGGCGGCGGGGTACCGGGGGGGAGGGGAGCGGACGGACGAAGGAGAACAAAGTTGGTACGCCGGACCAGAAACGGCAGCAGCCCTTATTTCTGTGACTCGTCGCGTCCGGTGCACCCTTCGGGTAGCGCGGATCGCATTATCGATCGATGGATGGCCGGGGTGGGAAAGGGGAAAAGGGCTCGTCCAGCGTTCGCGCCCCCCTCATCCCGCGGTCCCCTTTCTCTCTTTCACCCTCCTCGAGTCCCTTCACCATCCCTCTCGCTCTACTCTTCCGACCCTGTCTCTCTCTCATTCCCTCGTTTTGAAGCCCCGGCCGGCTTTCTCCCTCTCTCCCGCTTCCGTTACCTGCTCCTCCGCCGCTCCTCGGTTTTCGTTATTTAATTAAATCCTCTTACGATGAAAAGGACGAGAGGATCCTGCCGGGGAGCGGGAGGATCCGTCGTGGTTCCTCCATTTCTTTTCACGAGCCACCGGCCATGCTCGCGCGAGAGAAACTGCGGGGAATGATAATGAGAGGCGAGATGAAAACCGCGATGGGAGGGCGCTTTTTGAGAGTGCCAATTAAAGGTTCTTACGCAGCAACACAATTGCTGATGCATCTTTCGGATTACGCGCGGGTCTTGCAAACTTGGAGGAATCTTAACTGATACAATCGGCAAAGAGATCAAGAGATCGGCAAGAAATCATGCGTTAATAAATATATGATATAAGTTATAACCACATATAAATATAAAATTATCTATACAGCTTAATATAGTAAGAGAAAATGAATTTTCTGAACAATTACGCCGCGTGTCACTACGTAATCATGTAGTCGCGTTCCTCATTAGTACGGGAGAATTATGACGGACCACTTCGAGACGCGAGAGAATCATCCCTTAAGAGGGGATTGCGCGGTTTACGTTACCATCACATAGCAGCGGAAAGCGTGACTGAACGTCACTCTCTCCCGAAGTGTTTCCCGTCCCTTTATAGAGGCGATAGAGGCAACGACACCGGCCTCTTTCTTACCCACCTCCTTCCCCCCTCGCCGCTCCTCGCGCGACCGTCCGTTAGGGACGCACACGAGGTTGCCGGCCTCCGGCGAGTCCCAGCTGATCCCGAATTTTATCTCCCCCCTGGACCACTCGGGGGCGGTCGCCGTCCCCGATGGAGCTAGACGGTGTGACGCCGTGCAGTCTCGGGGCGGATTTTCACCCTCGGAACAACACACCCGGAGGTTGCACACCACCGTCAACCCTCCGGACCGCCGCGCCGCGCCGCGCCGACCCGCCGCGGCCGCGTGCTTCGCTCTACACCGAGGGCGAGCGCCCCGGCGATCGAACACATCGATCGCGATGCAAACGAGATGGGAGCAGACCGAACGAGTGATCTCAAAATGTGTGTATAAGTGAAGAGAGAAAGCGCAAGAAAAAGAAGGGGACTAGAGAGAAAGAAAGAAAGAGAGTTTATATAAATTATCGCATAATTTACTATATAATATTTTTGTACATATCTGTGTATTATATAAATTGTAACATTTTAGTATATATATTTTTTGAACATATTTGTGTATATTTTTACCGAGATTTATATTTCATTTCATATGGATATTATATTACCATTGTATTACGTTCGTTTTTACGCAAAAAATTGTTTCATATATTCTAGTGCTTTATTATTTTATTTGGGATGTTTTTCGGATAATATTTCTACTTTAATTACTGCGTGGCCGTTTTTGAAATATCCGAAAACTAAAAGACAATAGAAGAATTTACGTGATCTCGATCATCTTTCCCGATCGCAATAGCTCCCTTCGCTCACATACGCGCAACGAGCACATTCACCCTCGCGCAACTACCATCCACCGTCATTCCCCTGTCGCGTGAGAAGGTTAATCAGAAAAAAAAGCAGATCGCCCGATGGACTTTTATCGATTCCGACCGAATGTTGGGCCCCGAGTGCAGCCTTGACAGTCGGCATCGGTCGATAGAGGGGGGGGGGGGGGGGGGAAGAGGGAGAGGGGGCGCGAACGAGTGGGACGAAGGGGGGGATGCATGGGAACCACCAAAATTGGAAAGGCAATAAGGGTGTACCGGAGGGTGCACCTCTATCGCTTCACGGGGGTTGCCTAGCGACCCCAGCATCCCGTTCCCTTTCTCTACCCCGCGCGCTCGCCTTCTCACTCCTTCCGCTCTTACCCCTTCGCAACCCTTCCCGCTTAACCACCGTCCTGCCGCTCACCCCGTCCCACTTCACCCGGTATCCACTTCACTTTTTTCTCCTCTCCTCCCCCCCCTTCCGCCCATCATTCGTATATCCGTACAGCGGAATACCGATGCTCTCTTTTTCTCCCCGTCGCGCAATTCCCCCCTCCCCCCCCCCCCCCCCGCTCCCGCATCCTTGGTCCATCTCTTCTCTCATCTCCACCCCCCACTCGCTTCATCCGCCTGTTTTCTCCGTCACTCTCTTTTCCGCTTGGCGATGTACCTACGAAGGAACCTCTCCGGGTTTTATTCCCCTCCCGGAAGCTATGCTCCCTCGTTCCCCCTCTTGGCGCACCTGCAGCTCATGAGGGTGTATCCTCTTCCTCGGCGAGCGTCGCTCACTTTCTGCACCTTTTCGGTCCTTGCTTGCATCTGATACCTCCATCCCCTCACCTCCTAGCCTCACAAGAGTCTCTCTCTCTTTCCCTCCTCTCCCTCTCTCTTTCTCTCTCTCTCTCTCTCTCTCTCCCTCTCTCTTTCTCTCTCTCTCTCTCTCTTCCACCGGGAGAGTACGTAGCTACAGCCCCGGAGGCCGTGGCCCGAATTCTATCGACCCGTGGCACGCCACGCCACGCCACGCTATGCCACGCTACACGCCACTATCAACAGAGAGAAAGAAAGAGAGAGAGAGAGAGAAAGACAGAGAGGAAGATGCAAGTCCTCGGCTTCATTCAACCACCCCTTGGAAGACTCGAAAGATTGTGGCTACGCGCGCACGTGTTGCGGGCCCCGAAACTCGGCCGAAACGTCATCGAGTCGAGCGAGTAGGGGTTTGTACGACGGAAAAATTAACGGGCATTCACGCTTTTCCTCGGTCGCTCTCGTTTTTTTATCTGTCCGGTTCGTGAGCTATTGGCAAAAGATAAATTTTGATTTGAACATGTAAACACAACACATTTGGAAAAATCGATATCATTAGTAATGATAACAAAAATAGCGGTTGCTTTTTGCGTGCAATGAAAGCGGAAACGAAAATGAAATAACGTAAATGGACGTCCATCCGTTTGCTGTTTCATCTTTTTTTCTATTCATGTTGCAAAAACGTATAAAATTATTTTTTTGCAACATCATATACATGTTGAATTAAATTACTCTAAAAAGCTTTTATTTTAAAAAAAAACGTCCGTTGTCAAATAAACTTTGTATTCCTACGCGATTTCTGGTTTCTAAAAGCTGGCAAAATGATAAATTGAAAAATGTTTGAGATCGTGGCGATTTAAACGTCGAAAATGGGTCAAACGGGTCCCAACGGAGTAGAGCGAGCTTAATAGGAAGTCGATGCTTCCCGAGCGAGAATCTGACAGTCGGGATTTCGCCGAGATTCGATTAAACAGAAATATAAATAATCCCATGATAGGCCGCGGGCTATAAAAATCCGGCTGTCGGCGCCCCGCGAAAACGAACAGAGGGACGATCAGGGAGGTTTGGGATTGGCCGAAAAGCCTGGGCCAATTCCCTCTCCCGGGACGTGTGGACGATCGTCACACGTCTGGCGAGAGAGAAGGAGAAAGAGAAAGAGAGAGTGAGTGAGAGAGTTCGATAACGGCCTCGGGCAATTTAATCCAGACATAAAAAATAATCCCTTTGATTCTGTCGGCGCTCTCGGAGCGAGCCCACGCTGGAAATTCGCCAACCGTCACGGAAACTTCTCTTTTGTCGCTGCGATGCGACGGCCGCCGTTGCTTTTGTGCCATCGACAACAGTTTCGATTCAATCCGTGGGCTGACTATTACACGCCATGCCCCAGACCTATTTTTCAGTCACAGTTTGGGATACGCGGCGTTACTTTTCGTTGTCACGCGAGATCTTAACAATTATAAATTGGATTTACACATTCAGCTGTATTACCTGTATACTTAACATAGTATTTTTGCCTATCAAACGCGCGAAATGTACCTTATCGTACATTACAACGTATTGAACGGACATATTCAAAATTCCACATTTATTTACAGAAACCAATATCCGCATATTTATATTTCTTTATGAATTTAGGCTACGGTCCACTTGACGCTACAAATGGTTCGAAGCGTTTGATTGATCAATCAGAACAAAGAATTTTATTAATTAACCAATCAAGGAATACTTCGAAGCGTTTGTAGCGTCAAGTGGACCGCGGCTAATAATTAATTTATCTATTTCTTTCTATGTTTCCGTGTCTAACAACATTTTATTACAGTATTTTGACGTTTGTTTCGAGCTGCAATGTTTAAGAATTTGGAAGTTATCAATTTTTCTTGCGAATTTTCGATTTCTTCTTCTCGTTTTCCGATTCCTTGATTACCTTTTTCCCGTCCATGAAGCATTTCGATAGAACATGTCTTCTTGATCGATATACTGCTCATCGCAACGGATGTTACCACTTTCGTTGACCGAGCGATGTCGCCTTCCTCCTCTCCCTCGTTCTCAAAACTCAAATCCCGTCGGCTCTCCGCAAGAGCCGCAGGGATTCCGATCGTCTAACAGCAGGTGGCTATTAGACCGACCTCGTCCTCATCGTCCGAAGACTTTTACCGTCCCCCGAGGTAGTTCTACGGCCAGGATTCGATTTTCTTGAGTCGTCCCAGGACGTCTCCTCACGACACGAGATCAAGATAATCCCGCTGATCGCGATCGACTCATCTCATATCGACAGGATAAAATGCGTCACAGGACGATACTTTTATTAGCCCGTGGCACTTATCGGTGCTTGGAAGCTCTAAAGCTGATTTCACACTTGCGATCGCTCTGAAAAATGATGGATTTATCTTTCGAGAACGCTTTAGGATATAGTCTTTCTTGAAACTATATTTTTTAAACTGCTATCTAATCCAAATATACAGGGTGTTTCTAAAACTATGTCAGAGATTTTAAGGGCGTATTGCAGGGGGGCCAAAATAAGAAAAAAAGTTCTTATAAACATGGGTCCAAAAATGCTTTCCCTCCGAGTTATAGCCCCCTAAAGTTGGGGGAAAAAAAGATCCACACAGAAACACAGCAAAAGTTATGAGTTACAGAGATCTCTAACCGAAGATCAAAACACTAAAAAAAAAAGGAAGAACAATCGATCCACGATCAACCGCGTGTGTCCGGCGTGGGTTCGGCAGTGCAAATTATAATTCAGCAACTGGGAAAGCATTTTTGGACCCATGTTTATAGGAACTTTTTTTCTTATTTTGGCCCCTACAATACGCCCTTAAAATCTCTGACATAGTTTTAGAAACACCCTGTATATATATCTCAAGAACAATATATCAGAATCGAGTTGAAAATCTGCCAAGATATAAAATAGACATCTCTCTCTTGTACTTATGATGATCAGCTTGATTCCTTAAAGGTTCGATTTTTTTTTATTGCAGGTAGCAATTGTAAAAAATGCAAAAATGCGAGGTCCCTTTTCGAAGTCTCGCCATTTTATTATTCTTGTATTTTCAATAGCCATTCCGGTGCAGTCTCGGTCATAGGGAATAAAAAGCACTTTGATTTTTTGATACCATGCGCGGCGCGATCATGGACATTGTCAAAGGTTTTTTTCCGCATCGCGTCACCCACATACCATTGTGTATTGTGTCTTGAATGGCATCGGCCCTATACCCATGAAAAATATTCTGAATTGTCCAAATTTAACGTAATAAAAAAAGTTTAGTTAAAAGACCTAGCGATTAAAAAGAATTTGCGAAACAACCATTTTTTTATCACTCTTCAGGAGGAGAATCAATTTCTGTGATAAAATTGGAAATTTTCCTTGTTTTTTTGCAGTATTGTTAACGATATCGCGTCTTCTTTCTTTTCTTGTTGGATTTATGATGCATATTAATGTCAAACCAAATATTAATGTTGCATTGTATGCGTCAATTTAATTGCGTTACATATTTTGACATTTTTTATCGAGATGGATAAGAATCTGAAGATTCATACTTTTATGTTTATCACGCAAAATATCTGTGATATCGATTTGTACGTTCGCTTTTTCCCTTTTTTTTTTCGCGCGCGCGATGCAAAAATGCTGGCAGAGTTATTTATGAAGGAATTTACGGGAAATAATCCGGTGGAAAAATCGCGAATATTTTGCGCCGCGCGACATCGCGGAGCTTATGATCTCGCCGGATGAAGTTGCCAGGTGGAACTTTCCACTTTTCCCCAACAGGAAAGGAAACTTTCAAACTCGAGGGACCTCGAGGAAATTGGGAAAGGTGAGTGGAGATGATTATCAGAGAGCGCTGAGATCGAAGGAGTTCCAGGTAATCAACGATATTGGTCGGACATGCTTCATAAAATCGAATTCAGAAGTGTACTTAAATTAATAGCATATATAATAATAAAGGTATCAACGTAGCAACATGAAATTGTCATTGTTTAAAAAATAAACAATAATGTTACAAATTATTATTAATATAAATTATTAAAAGAATAATGTTATTTTTTTTTAATTGCAGATATAAAGTCCAAACTCTATTTTTATTGTAATAATTCTTTGAGCAAACATTTAAAACGATTTATTTTAGGCTTTAATAAATTTTATTGTACAAATTATATTATAAAAAATATGCGATATACATATACTATATTTAACATATAAATATTAACCGTTCTTTCCCTTTTTTATTTAATATTTCCGATTTTAATGTTGACATGGTTTGGAACTCAATTTTACATTCTGAACGAAATAGCTATCTCAGTTATTTATTCAATAATTTTTATTACCGTTTCGCGCAACGACGTCATACAGATACAATGTTATATCTTTAGATTAAACTTTCTAAACCGATTCGTGCCATTCGTTTTTTGGAGATCTCCGAAGTAACGATGTGCGGTTAATTAGAAAATCGCCTTAATCGTTCATTCATCGGGCGAATGCCGTCATTCGAAATCCCGTCTCATTACCGTCCCCCTTTCGCCCCGTCATTCTCGCGCGATTCTCCGGAAGGAGACCCCGTGACCGTAGCGCGTAGGCAGCGGGCACTCACACGCGTGGAGAATTTGAAGGATGGGCGAAAGGAAGAAGAACTGCTCGCAGGATCTCGTTTTCCGGGTTACGCGAGAGGTGGGTGATGGCGGAAAGGATGCGGAAAGAGGAAGGGATATGTCCTCGTGGCGGAAGACAAAGAGAGATCGCGAAACGTGGAGGAAACACGTTACCCCACCGACGACGATCCGCGCGAGAGAGAGAGAGGAGGACAAATGAGGGATGAGTGCGGGGAGGGATTGAAGAGAACGAGGGGTAAGAGGCGCGAAGAATTTAGGAAGGAAGGAAGGAGCCTGGATTCTCTCCTCTATTGAAGGTTGCTCGTGGAAGGGGGAGGTCGTACGCCCTTGAACGAAGACGGGGGCAACCTGACCCTACGGCGTACGTTTCTCCCGTCGCCCCCTTTCGGGCCCCCCCCCCTGCCCCTGCCCCTCCCCCTCCCCCACCCCCTCCACCAAAACGAGACCAGACGAACGGCCGGCGCTCTCGGAGAACACCTCGATGACGATGACGGCAACGAAGACGACGACGACGACGACGACGACGATGCCTTGATTTTCTGGGTAACGCTTGCGCTTTGGAGAACCACACACTATCACCCCTTCTATATCGCTCACCGCTTTCTCCCTCTTTCTTTTCTCCGCTTCGAAAGTCGGCGTCGGCAGTCGGCTCTCCGTCCATTCCGTCGGAGGGTGGAAAATGCGCGCCAGGGGTGGCGAGCACGTCGAGAGGAGCCCCGGCCGCGCTTTTCGGGGGTGGTTATATCGTGCCAGGAGGCTCGCCACCCTCCTCCCGTCCCGTCCCGCCGACGGTGGGGGCGCGCGCTCGTCCTCCGGAGGGACGACGGCGGCGGCAGCTCCGGAACACCGAGGGGGATGTACAGTGCACACACATCGCGCGCGCAGGGGTGGAAACAGGGCGGCCAAGTGGGGAGGGGACAGGATAGACGACGACCGGGGGGGCGGGAGGGCGCGGAGAGAGCCCGAGGATCCCCGGGACAACCCGGGGCAGAGGGGGGGTGGGGTGGGGTGGCAGCGGCGGCGGGCACCGGGGGTTGATACCGAGGGGCAGGGCTAGGCGGGCGAAGACGGAGAGGGCGCAGTGGTCCCGCGACCATCAAACCAACAACACCGTCCTGCCGCCGTCGCCGTCGCCGCCGCCGCCGTCGTCGTTCGGCGAAAACGGCGGCCGACCGACCCCTACTTCCTCCTCTTCTTCTTCTTCTCTTCTCTTCTCTCGCCGCCGCCGACGACGCCCGCTCTCACAAGCGACGGACGTCGGCGACGCGCGGGCGACGAACGTCGTCGACCTCCTTCGTAACGCCGCGTTACTCCTGCGTCCCGCCGTCGTTATCCCGCGCGGAATAGGATCCCGTCCCGATCGCGGATGGATCCCTTGCGGACCCCGGCCGCTCGCCGACGAGCAGAGTTCTCTTCGAGGAGAGGAGCAACGCGCGGGAGAACAGGGAAGAGGAACCGAAGCGAAAGCCGCCAGGTAACGCCAGTCGCGCGCCCGATTCCGTTCCCTGAAAGTCCTTCACGTCGACGAGCACCCTCGCCGGCTAGGCTGTGCAATCGCGTCCGTCGCTCGCGCGCGCTTCGACCCCCTCCGGCCGTCCGGGCTAATTAATTAACCCGCTTCCGATCGCTTCGTCGTGCGCCTTAATCGTTTTCGATCGCTTCTTTAACCGGTTTATCGATCGCGATTATGTTCTCTTATATCGCTCGATTTATTATCGATTGATTTGTATCTTGAGTTCGGATGTATTTTCCTGATCTTAGTCCACGAATAACTTTGAAAAATGTTATTATTTTGATTCGCTAATTATTTTTTTTCTTATTTTTATTTAATACGTTCGATCGTTTGACGTAACTTTTTTCGCAAATGGCGATTCTTTTGCATGTGAATCTCGATCGCATGAATGACCGTGATAATGGAAAATACTTCCCTCCGACTCTCATCAAGGTACTTATATTTATTGTAATTATTCAACGGTGATAGCCCATTAATCTTTATCATCATCGATCATTAATTACACAAAACGTGAGATTGAATTTTTCGAGTACTTGGAATTTTATTTATATTTTTATGCCTTTAATATATTTTTTGTTTATATTACAACCAGATTTTTTTTATATTTTGATATACATCGTGTATTCTTTTTAGAATTAAAAAATTTGTGAAAATTTTGTCAACATTTTTCCGAATTGTGAAATCGATCGATAATCGCTTACGGCGACTAAAAATTTTGTAGCATTTTTTTATTTTTGTGCGGCATCGGAAAATTATTTCAACTTTAATCCATTTGTTGGTTTCATTAGTTTTCTTGTTTATGTATTTATATCTTGACGGGTCACTTCAACGACGGATTAATAATGTACACTCGTACAATTTCGTAACTCGAGATTTCTATCAATCGAACAATCTTCCACTCGTTCCGACCGGACTTTCGACCGCGATATCTACCGGGTGGTTGGCCTGCTGTCGTTCCTTATCGCTATGTGCTATATGCACGCACGTGGACGTCATTTTCTTCATCGTTCCCCGATTACATCCTCAAGCTAACTCTCGTAAAATAATTACTCGCGAGGCTAATTACTTTGGAGAACTTTCCTTTTTTTCGTCCTTCGATCTAAATTGTTGCTTGCCTCCGAGGAAGTATATGTTGCATACCTTCTAAGGACACTCTGATTCGTCAATTTTTAATTAAAGCAGATTGAAGAAGAGCATATAGGCATAACATATGGCTTGCATAGATCGGTAAAAACGAACTGGGCGCATCAAATCGCCATATGTCGTTAGAAAACTGAAACTATTACTATATGTGAAATTAATTCTTCTGAGAAGAGCAGCGCTCTCATGCGATTATATCGTTTCTTTCAAGAACGTCTTTTGTTATAAAAGAATTAAATAAATTAGGAACTCTCAAGGTGTAGTAAATTAGTAAATATTAACTCTCGCCTTAAGAAATATTATTTTAAATAAAAAATTTATTTCTAAAAAATAAATATATAAATAAATATATATATATATATATATATATATATCCCCTAAAATTCTCTGGCGTTAAAAGTAGCAGCTAACATTGATATTTGAGCGATACTCATCGTCTTCCTTGGGTTCTGCGGGATCAGGGAAGGCCGTGGTTCCGCGGCGGTTCTTCTCTCGCGACGTACCCTCGTGCGCGCGATTTTCGTGACACCCGGTACGCAAGGTGTTCCCCTATTCCGCGTAAGTACATTATGGTGTGTACTGTTGTTTTATCAGTAGTGCAGGATCGCCATGGCTACGAAGTATGAATAAGCCGTAGCCGGCACGTCGCCGCTGCTGCTACCTTGTGCCTAATTACCATTTTCGTAATTTTCTGTCACGAAACTGACTCCGGCGAGCCGGTACCTGAAATCGGTCCCCGATCACACGATCGCGCCCAGGTCGATTCCTCGCCAGGGCTCTCGAACTTCCGCGCTAAGCTTCTTCGGAATTCGACGAGCAGGTTTGTGTGCTTTGTGATCTACAATTAATCTATATACAGTTCCAATATAAATCAATATCTGACACGAAAATATTCCCCCATTCGATTCAAGCGAATAATTAAAAATCAATTAATTTATAAGTAATATCTTTGCAGTATTCTGACTAAATTTACGTGATTTATTGTTATATTTTGAATATGTTGTTTGAATATTTTAAATAATTGATATCTACACTAATTTATATAACAAATTTATACACGAATAATTTATATACGAATTCAAACATCGATTTATTGATAAATTTTTATTATTTTTTTAAAGTTTTGATTTTAAGAAATGTTATAAAATTTTTCAATATTTAATATAAATCTAAATTTTTCACGTTGACATTAAATAATGAAACAATTGTCATTAATAACTATTAAAATTTTGTAAATTTATTTATAAATGAATTTAATAACTTCTATTTTTTATTATAATCTTATTCTTTTTTTAGCCGGTCTACATTCTTGAAATTTTTTATATTGATCTTCTTTAAATTTATGATATAATTATAAATTCATAACATAAGCAATAGGCCAACTGAAACAATTATTGCAAAAAGTATAAAATAAGAAGACGTGTTAAAATAAAATTCGATTTCTCGGAAAAACATTTTCGCCCAGGTCACCCGACATTCTTTTTATTTTCGCCGACGACACTATCGACGAGCGGTTTAATCGATCCTCTGGATTCCGTCGTCCTCGCGGAGGCGCGACTAATTGCGGGAGGAGCAGTTTCGACGGTTGAACAATGTTCCCGCGCGGCAACTTATCGAACTGTCAATATGTGATCAGCTGACGCGCTCGATCGAGGCTGTCGCAAGCGGATTCCTATTTATAGTGTTTCGCACGTCGCGAACGCCGTCGTGCCGCGAAAGGTTGACGCGACACATTCCCTCCCGCCAACCGTCGCTGCAACACTTCCCCGAGTGCATCCGAAGAAAAAAATTTTTTTTTTTTTTTTTTAAGCAAGAGTAATCAATAGAGAACGAAAGCATAAATCTCTGTACGAGCTCCAACAAGATTTTCAATCTCGGTGATCTCGAGAGAAAACTTTTTTGCAAACTTGGATTTGTGAAAAAAAGAGACTGAGTTATTTTTCAGAAAATACAGAAACGTATTAAAAATAATATAACTATATAGAGAGATGCAATATTATTTCATTCGCTGCTATTGTTCCTGCGTCATTGACAGGAATAGAGATGTGTACAAAAATAATCCTGCATCTATAATCCATTACTGTGATTGAAAGACTTTCCTATAACGAGAAAGATTCAATCGTTGTAGACAATCTCTTTTCTCCGTCGGCAATTTCCGCGGCCAACGTACTTTATCTTGCGGCTAGAAAGGTTGAACGTTGCGTTCAGCTTGATTTATATTTTGTTGACATTGAGAGCTCATAACTAAGGGGCGAGAATCAGGAAATGAAGATTTAAAGGTTGAGAGTTAGGGCCGGTATTCATATAATAGTCGGATCTTATAGTTAAGACCATCTTAAGTATACAATCTTAAGATATCATGAACCAATCACAGAGCCGTGTTAGCATCTTAAGGCATTACTTAAGACGATCTTGAAATGAGATCCGACTATGAATACCGGCTTAGGTAGGAGTCGAGCAGTTAGATTCGGAATTCAGAGTCGAGGGTTGGAGATCTAGAGGCGAAAGAGTCGTGGAGTGACGACCGAGAGA
This sequence comes from Leptothorax acervorum, assembly GCA_035220615.1. Classification (NCBI taxonomy): domain Eukaryota; kingdom Metazoa; phylum Arthropoda; class Insecta; order Hymenoptera; family Formicidae; genus Leptothorax; species Leptothorax acervorum. The sequence goes on along the minus strand of JASTWQ010000051.1, from coordinate 440,667 downwards.
GAGGCGTGTTCGCGATGCTGACGTGGCGTTAAATGAATTCCCCGGCCATTACGAAGGACATCGTCGCTGACCTAGGATCACAGAGCTGTCGTGGGCGGCCGCCACCCTCTCCCCCCTTCTACCCCTATGTACTCGCCAACCCTCTTGTCACCGTTACCGCGAGCGCGCCAAGAGCATTGGTTTGTTCCAGATACCAGGTAGAGCCATGCGGTTCGCCGGCCTGGTACCGGGCCTCTCTCTCATGAATGGAAGAGGGTTCGCCAGGATCGATGGTGAGGGCGTGCTACCTTCAGGGGAGGATTGCCATATAACCGTGACGTTTCCAACCCCACCTGAGGCAAGGGTGCCGCGACGTACACGTGCTCGGTTACGTCACGAAGGACGAGCGGCCGCAGGACTCGAGCCATTCAGGTATCACTCGTGCAGAGAAAGTCGAAGGAGATCTGGCGCTTCCACGAGGAACCAGCGTGATCCCGAGGATGGAAAAAAAGAGACGGAATAGTAATTCGCGGTAAGAGAAAACGAGAGAGAATGAGAGGTGCGAAGGTGACACGAACGTCGCGTCGCGTGTAGAACGATAATAATCAACGATAATAGTTCCGTGATTTATTTATTGTCGGTTAATCTATTGATTGACGAACTACAGAGTCTCGAAATAGCAAAAAGTTCCATGAGTTCTGCCTCTCGAAATGTCGATCGACCAAACCGCGCTTTTATAATACTGCGAATCTACCGCACGCACTTTTAATTCGTGCAAGGATCGATAAAAAATATATATACATTAAAGCATAGAAAGCTTAATTCTCTTAACGCGGTAAAAAAAAACATACTGAACGAACAAGATGCAAATTTGAATGAATTTCGAACGTGCTAATTTATATATTACGTAAAACAGGAAGTAATTCTTATTTCAGTTTTAAATATATCCTCTTATATATTTATAAATGGCTATTATTATTACATATATCTTTTATTAATCTTGATAAAATTATTGGAAAGTTATGTGAAAGTTAAAGGAGAGCTCGGGGGAAGGACAGGTCGATATATCTCGATCGTGTCAGCGTCACTCTTTACCCCCGCGACTTTATAGCGCTTATAATTAGCTTCATACCGCCACGCCCGATTACACACCCTTCTGCCCTTTCGCGTCCCTTGTCTTCTGACTGTTCAGAAACTTCAGAGGCTATTACCGACCGGTTTCGTCAACGACGACTAAATCATCTTGGCCAAATTATATCGTTTTGACGTCCGCTAGCAATTAAACGTCTTGTTGCGAAACTTAATCTCGCATCTAATCAATTTTCATTCTATCTTTCAATTTACTTGCATAGAACAGTAATAGTATATATTATATAATAACAATCTTTAATTTTTAAATATAGTTACGGTATAAAATAATACTAATAAATGCAATTTTAATATTATTAGATATATGAATACACGTTACGGTAATTATTTCGGAACATGATAAATAATCCGGCACTTTATTTTCATTTCGCGCATGTTATCGGGCTATGTCGAACTAGCTGACTCTAAACTCGTTATTGGATCACGTATATCCTCGCCGTTCGTCCCTTCTTCGTCCGAGAATTTATTCTTTTCGTCGATAATAGGGCATCGCCCTATGTACGTCGCGCAGATGTCACATGTGACGCGGGGGCATTTAAATATCTTCCTATTAAATTCCTGGCTCTCCCGTACAAGTCTCTCCCCCCCCCCCCTCCTCCCCCTGTTCACGAGGGTTGCGTTTAAACCCCCCTTCTGCTTCTCTCTCTCATTCTTGTGGAGGTAACCCTGACCCACAGCTTCGGCCGACGAGGTTCCAGCCCTTTGAGGGAAAGCCCCATTGTGTTGCGGAGACCAAGCACACCCCCTCCCCCTTTTCTCCACTCGTCCCACGATTCCTTCGCGATGGATATGAATTAGCCTTCGGGAAAGGGGGGGTTAGGGGGGAACGGGATAGAGTAACTACAGCGACTACAGACTCACTCTCCGCGGACACGCGCCTTTTAAAACGAGCGAAACCCCCGGAGTAACGACTTTCTGTACCCCTAGCTTTTTTCAATCGTCATCGAAGAGAGAAAAAATCTGACATTTACGTTTCTGAGATTGACAGGAGTTTAAAGTTTTTGCGAAGAGAAATCTACAAGATATTTATAAAGCACTATTATGTACATAAAATTCTCTAATAAGTTCTTCTAAATTTTTGAATCTATGAATTTGTGTTTTGACATTACTTGCATGTATTCTCGATAATAATTAATTTAATTTAGTTTATTTGTTTCCTTACATAATGCCTTACTTTGCATAATATCGTTTCTTGTCATTTCATTTATTAAAGTTACATTTGCTCAGTATTTGTTTACATATAAGAATTCATTCTTAGATCTAAGCAATGATATATCAATAATTACGATTAAATTAATTTCACATTTCAGTCTCTCAAAATATTTCTCTCCCCTTGATTCCTTCGTCTGAGATTCTATGTAATAAGGTAAACGAACCAAACGCGGTTAAATGATACGGTAAATAAGTGAACTATGCTAAATATAAAGTTGCGGAAAAACCAAAGAGAGACGGAGATCGCTGCATAAGGTGCCAACGCGTCGAATCGGGTTCAATGACCGGGATGAGAAAAAGCGCCGTTATATAATGGAATGGAGTGTCGAGTGGAAAGTCCCGATTCTGTGGAACTATCAATCAGGATCACCGTCGACGCTGGTTACAGCATCCCATATGCTCGCCGGCGTGAAACGCGCGCGTAAGCGTCGGTCGCGGCAGCGGCGAGCGGGAGGGTGAGGGGGTGGTGGGGATGGAGGGTGAATTTCTCGATTATGCGAATATCTACCGAGCACAATGGGACCCCAATGTCAGCTGCTCCCATCCATCCCCTCGTCCATCGAGCGACACGGAGTCTCGTGTAACCCCCCCCCCCCCCCCTCGCCGCGTAATAAGCAATAAGTTACGTTAGCACTGTGACGAACCACTCCTCCCCTCCATCCCGATCCCCCTCGCGCGCACGGCGCACCCCCTCTCCCCCTTGACCGAGGGCACGCGCCGGGGTGAACGTCCCCCATAGTGCAGTTTTGGCGTTCATCATGTTCGCTTCGAGTCTGTGCGATGTAGCCGGTGTCCCGGAATTAACGCGATCATTAGCAACGGGATCGAGGGAGTCGCTTCTTTTCTTCCTTTTGTGTGCAAGAGATAATTTTTTTTTTTTATAATTTTCTTCTTCTCAGTGAAAGTTATAAAAGCAAATTAAAAGGGGTGTCGCGAGATTTTGTTTCTCGAGTGCTAATTTTCCTGCAACACAGTTTTCGAAATTCAATTTGTCTAGTGTTCAGTATTTGACGTCGAAAATTTCTGGGATTGCAAATAAAAAAAAACTTTTTTTTGTGTTGATTGTTTTTATTGACTAATTTGATAAAGAACTGGATTGCAATTATTTCCAGTGCGAAACATTCATCTCGGCACGTTCGTCACGTTTCCAAATAGTCATCCACAATCGTAAGAGTAAAGTCACGTGACTTTACTCTTACGATTGTTGGATGACTATTTGGAAAAAATACTTCACTACAGTCCCGGATATATTCTTATATTGAATAAGTGCGTAATTAATTGTAAGTGGAAAAAGACGTCGTTGAGAAGCGATTGTTTATTGTGATTATCTATTTTCGATTCGAAGGTTTCTCTTACAAGCAGTGACTCGTTATGCAAGACACATTATGAAATATTTTGCCTAATTATCGATTAATATAATACCGAAATACAATGAAACATAAATTTTTAAAACGTAGTAATTTTTAAAATCGACCCAACTGGCCATGTTTATTAACAAGATGTTATCCAGGGGAGAGAGGGGATTCTTAATATTCCAACAAGAGCTGTGTTGAATGTCCGACAAACCAAGTCGGCGCGCAGTTAATGCTGGGACAAATAATATGTGTATATATTAGTTTGTTATTGCGATAAATATTACCATGTGCCTCAGTGGTCGAATTGGGCCTGCACGGAATGCGGGAGGTTCCAGGTTCAAACCCTGGCTGAGGTAATATTTCTCGCAATAAATTCTAAATTCTAGATAACATACTCCTAATAAACATTGGCCAGTTGGGTCAATTTTAAAAATTACTACGTTTTTAATTATTGGCTGCGGCGACGAATAATTCTTAATTTGTCATAAATTTTAAATTAAGAAATCCGTTAGGTGTGTGAGAAATATTTCCAGGGAAAATCGAAGATTAAAACTGGAAATATCATCAAAAGTGACAAAGTGTGTTCTCTGAAGGCTGTAGCGAGTTACAGTAAGGTCTGCTGGTACCGGACAATACCCGAAGGGCGGCAAGATCGAGACGAGAAGGGAAGTGTGAGTCTGTGCTCCTTGCGTTCACTGCGGGCTTCCATGTGCCAACTTTTCAAAATTCATAAGGCACGCGGTGAATGCCAAGAGCGGACCAAATTCAACGATCTGCATCGACTCGCGATCAAAACGTCAATGTGATTCATCGAGAACGTCTCAGGAGTGACAAATCTCACATCCGATCTCAATTGGGAAAGGTCAGTATCAAGGGATAACACGAGGACACTCTCTCCGTTTCTATTTCTCTGTAACTTTAAGGAACGTAAACTTAAACGCGTAAACGTAACCGTGACTATTAATTTTTGCGTCTACTTTTTTCTTTAAGTAATGGCTAATTGAATATATCCTTGACATACTCCATTTATTTCCAAAGTTCGAAAGTTTTCTGATTCATGTTATCTATAATAATAATTATCAATACAATACAATTCATAAGCTTTTGTTTTAATAATAAAAAATTTAATAAGGTAAAAATAAAAAAGATTATTAATTATTCTTATTAATCGCACGTTAGTTGAATTAATCACGAGTATAAAAGTGGATATCTGATTTTGGTAAAGTGGCCCCCCGTTCTATTACTGTCTTTATCTATTTTATATCTTATAAGATATAATCTTTTATATATCTTATATGTATATCTTATATATCTTATGTATCTTGTAAGAAACCATATAAAAAGTATTCCTATGATACTACTACTTTATTACTATTCCTTAAGATTTAAAAATATAAAATCTCGATAGAATTATCGTCTCTTTAATTTTTCCTATATATGTAAAAAAAATATATTTTTTATGTAATATTCTTGTGATACGTATTGCTAAGTATTGCACTTGTGTATTTGTCATAATTTTATGACATTTTATCGTTTGTTATAATATTCAAAATCTTCAGTATAATATTCACAGAAATTTCCTATTTTTGGACTATCTGTTTATTTTATTTTATTTATTTAGTTTATTTTATTTGTTTACAAATCTAAACGCTGACATCCTGACTCAGTCGTAAAAAATCGATTTGTTGAATATAAAAAATTAGATATACATTGGATTCCTGATTTCCTTCCGTCAAGCGCATCAAGCATCAAGATAGAAAGAGAAAGGGGGTAGAGTGGTTAACGGTAATGGTGGAAAACAAGCGTTCCCCGACGGACGGGGGTCGCCGAGGTCGGGTTTAAAGCCGAAAAGCCCCTAAATGGAAATCGGGGGAATTCCCAGGGCGTAGAGGACGAGAACGGCTGTCGGTTGTATCGACCGAGACGAAAGGGCGGCGAAGGGAGATGCCGCGGGCGATGGTGGGGATGCTGCGCGGTTTAAGGGTGGACGCACGTTGCCTGGCAACCTTCCCGCAGCATCCCTCCTGGACCACCGCCGCCACCGCCCCTATCCGCCGCCGCCATCGACGACTTCCACGATCATTGTTGTCGTCGTTGTTGCGCGTCCGCCATTATTCAGGATCGATATCTCACCCCGAGATGTCTCGTTTTCTCGATTCGTCGTGATTTCCGTGTGTACATACCTCTGTGTGCGTGTGCGTGTGTGTGTGTTTACTCTTTTTCCAGGAGAATCCTAAAATCTGACAATTTAAATAAAAAAAACTGTAATTTGTGCAATTAAGAGATTCTATAAATCGGTATTAAAAAATTTTATATATGAAGCAAAGGGAGAGAGAGAGAGAGAGAGAGAGAGAGAGAAAAAGTCGAGGATTCAAGGATTCTCTAGTAAAAAGATATTCATGATATTGTAAATATCTGATGTGACAAAAGTTAGAGTAGCGCTAAAAAGATACTTCAATTCCCTACAAATTATATTGTAAAATATTATGTAGAGCACTGAGAGACGTTTGTGTGCAAAAAATAAAATTTGTATGCATGGAACAATCAATTCGTTGCGTCCTTACTTCCTCGCACAAAACCTGTAGATATGATTTTTACTATTACAAATTATCAAATCCTAAAAATATATAATTACTTTTTTCTTTGAACGAAGTTATGCAGAAATGCAATATTCAAGAAAACAGTATAAACTCTCTTATCCACATTTCTTTAATTTGCTCTAATTCTGTTCAGCATCACTTTTATATACTAATTTATTGCAAAAGTATTGTAACAAAAATTAAGCAATATACTATCAATTAATAACAAAAGTTTCAGTTTTGTTAATCAATCTTTCAAATAATCTGTGTAATTAATTAAGTCAAATAAATTTATCATAGGTACTAACTTCCAGCGTTGAAAATTTAAAGCGAAAAAAATATTTCCAAGCATCATAATCTAATTGCGAAATGTATCATTTAACCCGTTCATTAACGCATCCATTTATCTTAATAAAAAGTTTCAGCTTTGTCTATTCAATTTCCCTGCTATTTTTCTTAACAAAGACCTAAGAAACTAGCTAATTGTAAGTGACAGAGAGATTGATCGTTATATGAAAACTAATTTAGTGATCCTTTACACTTATTTTTTTCCGCGTTATTCCTCTATGATCCGAGAAAAACGACATAATAGCACCAGAGATAAATCTCTCTCTTTCTACATCTCCTAACATAAATCGCGCGAGCTTTATCGCTTTCGGGAAGTTCGCCAATTGTTTTGGCGGTAGGGAATGCCTATCAATTAAGTATGCCGCGAACTTTCCACGCAAGGATTTGTATATGCGAATATCTTGCAAACTTTCGGTAATGATAATTATTTTGCCACCTGTTGCGAACCATAATAATCCCCTGCAGCCCGAAGGCAAACTGGGCCCCAACAATACCCGATGATAATGAGAAACAACAAGAATAGAAAATGAAGATGTCGCAGGTGATACAAAGTGCTTCTCTCTCATGCAAAAAGAGATTATCTAATTATTTGATTGTAACTTAATTTAATTATTGAATCAGCTGTTGTCCCAAGAATTGGCAACAATCCCAACGGCCGCGATTTGCTAAAGTCGCCGTCCGGGATCCTCGGTTTCTCGCGCGACGATCGTCGAGGGTGAAAGTAAAAAGGCCACCATTTCTGGCATGGTTCCTCCCTCCCGCGCGTGTTCCCGTCACCATATCCCGTCCCGTCGTAAACCTCGCCCCATCGACCCTCCGGAGCGTAGGCGCAACAAAGAAATTCAGATGAAGGTCACTTTGCCAATAGGAAGATAGCCTGACGGCGAACGGTAGGGCGAAGGGAGGGCGCAAAGAGGATCCATGCACGCGAAACGGAGGGGGAAGGAGAGGCTCGTGAGTTTTCACCCTCCGCGACCCTCCGCGGCTTGCGTCGGGAGCCTGACTTCCATTCAAGCGATGTGTTCTTAGGCGACCGCAGCCGATCCCAATCGCATTTAGTCAGCTGTTAACGCGATTATTAACGCGACTTCTGCGACCAGTCCCGGTCCCAACATCAGACTAGAATTTGCAAACGTTGCTTTTTAAAGGTCACAAATATATTTTTACTCGTTATTTATGAAAAACATTTGTTAAAATTACATTGAGAGACCATTTAAGATTTAGTTATTCTCATCACTTCACGTAAATTTTTTACAAAATTAAATATTAATGTAGGTATTCGTCGTTTTTTGTTAGGTATATTTGCTAACTTTGTACTTTGTAATGTTTTCTTTAGATTTTTAATTTCAATTATTTATAATTATTTTTTAGGGGGAATTTTAATAAATATACAATTAAAATTATTAAATTATTAAGTTAATGAAGTTATGAGGAAGACAGAGAAACATCGACAAAAATAAGCATTTATTTGCACATTTATATAGAGTGCATGTTCTTCGAATTATATTTGACAACTAATAGCTCGACTAAATATAAGAATCTAAGATAATTGAAGGCGTTATTGCGTGCTTCGAAAGAAACGGCTCGTATTCGCCCGCAGTTGACTTAATTGGACTTCGGATTCTACGAGATATCGCGAAGCGAAAGAAATTCTACGCGGGACGGAGAGGGCGAGAGCGAGCTAGGGATTGAGAGGGAGTGCACTTTATGAAATTGCATCGAGTATAATCACATATTTTCTTCATGGCTCGAGTCGCGGCTTAATTCGAATGATGGTACTTCGCACGAAGAACGCGAGCGAAGGGATGAGAAACTAGGGAAAGGTACTGCGATGGAAAATAAACAAGATTAACGGGAAAAGAAAAGAAAAATAAAAAAAACTGGCTGAATAGAAAGAAATAGAACGAGATGGTTGCAGGTGGACGCGATAAAAGAATTTGAGCGAATTGGAAAGAGAAATAATAGCAAAATAAATAAATTTCACTAGATAAATTAATGGAATTTGATCATCTATCTCTCAACTGTGAATTATAGACCAAATTAAATAATCGCGAACTGATAGGGTCGCCTGTGTAAAAGTGGAGAACACCTGGCCAAGAAAGCTTCGCGGAAGCTGACAGGAAAGACGCAGAAGTTTCAGGTCGCGGCGAGGAGAAGGAGGGACACGCGCAAAGGGGGCGAGGGAGCAGAGGGGACAGCCAGAGAAATAATCCAGCGCTTCTTCGCGAGGGAACTTTCGGCCTGGTTCGCGGAACACGCGCGACACCGAGGAACATCGCGCGATTGCGTCTCACATACGCGAGATGTAAAATTATACAATGAGAAATACGCGCGTTTCGCGCAATAATTGCGAGAGAGAGAGAGAGAGAGAGAGAGAGAGAGAGAGAGAGAGAGAGAGAGAAAGAGAGGAAAAGGGAGACATGCGGGGATGCTCGCTGGAGCAGGGGGTAAGAGACGCGAGATACGGGGTGAGATCAATACGGGGGTCGCTAGGCAACGAGCCTCCGGCGATCTCGGTCCGGGTAGACAGGGTGCCGCCAAGCAAGCCGCTGTAGCCAACCCCGCCACCCCCGTGGCGGCTCGACCCCGCCCCCCCCCCCCCCCCCCCCCGAATCGCCCCCAACTGCCCCATCCCCGAAAGCGACCATATTCCACATAATAAATACCGGCAACTGTGCAACACGACGCGCGGGATAACACGAGGAGAAGCGCCGGTGAAAATATAGTGCTCGTGAAGACGAGCGAAAGGAGATCAACGAGAGTTCGACGAGAATTTCTGGCGAGTTTAATTAACGGCCAGGCCGGTCGCTTTTCAGCCCTATTCGAATTTCCCACGGCACTTTCGCCGATATTTCTCTTTCAATGTTGTTCAGCAACAGAACTGGTGCTGTTCATGTAACAATTGTTCACAAATTCTTGGATTTGAAAATCAATCTGAAATTCAAATTCTTATTACAGATGCAAAGTATTTATTTTATGTCCTGGTTATATTGTTTGTTACGAAAGTGATGCTGTTTATCACTGGCATAGAGATTTGTTTTTCTCGCCATAGAATTATTGTTCTATCATAGAGAAAACACAGCAATTTGTAAAACTGATAAAACATGTTTTATGTATTTCACATAAATATTAATGTAATTTCTATCGACTTGTAATCATTATTTATTCTATTTCCTCTTGTTTACTATGTTACGTAAAGGGCAGGATGCGTGCGCGTGACGAGACGGAAATTCCCGAACATATTTATAACCATCGAACGCTTAAAAAGCTGGATAATTGTTTATACTTATGCATTTTCTTTTGTCAATCGCACAAACATCCAGAACTTAACATTGAAGAAAAATTAATTATCGCTACTCATTATCAGATCTGTTGAAATAAATTTGTTCGGGGGGGGGGGGGGGGGTCTTTAAAGAGAAATAACTAAATATTCTCCACTGAAACAGTTCGAGAAATTTAATTCGCTGAGGAAAGTCAATTACGGCGACGTTTATTTTCTATAGCGAGCTCATTAAAATGTCCAGGATTTTTCCGTCTACAAATATAAAGAGATCAATCCCATGTTATTCCGACAGTTGGCATAGCATGGCGGTACCACGCAGGATCCAGTGCTCCGGCGGATGCGACGTCGGTAGCCAGATCGCGATGACGAAATTGGTTGAATGGCCGGTGGTCGACAGCACGCCCTTCCGCTCGCTGGTCTTGTACACCGGACACGTGTACGTGTCCTTGTCCTGCACCTGCTCCTTCGTCACCGGCATCAGCCAAATCTGTAAACGCGCATAAACGCGCGGGAGTGAGTCGGCGTTCTCCGGAGAAGACGCTGCTCTCATTGCAGAGGCTGACATTTGAAGCCCTGTCGCTCGAATTTTAAAAGTTTGAACAGCCAAAAAGAGCATATTGCATTTTTGGAAAAGTTCCAGAAGGCCCTTCGCAGGAAGCTGTGCACCCTTTCACAAAGGAATTTGTGAATTATTTAAGCACCACTCGCGCGGAAAGCATCGGAATTTAGTTGGAGATTGAACTTCGCTTTGTGTTGACTTACGTAAGGCACGGTGTCGTAGAGGATCTTCGGGAAGGATTCGTCGAGCTTCATTGTGCCCATATTGAAGCGAGCTCCGTCAAGAAATAACCCGTAAATGTATACCCCGTCGACCGGCGGATTTTCGAAAACAGTGTCCTTCAGAGGGACGAAGTCGTAGATCAGTAAATCGATGGGAATGGAATACTTTCGTGCGTAATTCTGACGGGCACCGGTGAGGAAAGCTTGCGTAAAGTAGAAACCGGAAATCCAGAAAGATGTGGGAGGTCCTTCCGTATACCAAGCCTGAAAAAAGGCAGCTGCTCAGTTTAATTTCTATGTAATTGATTAAGATAATTTTGAACAATTAAAAAATTCTTGTTATATAAATAAATCTGATTTATTATAAAATATAATCTCCACGGTTTTATTGAAATGATGAAATAATAATTTGTACATAAATAAATCTATGTAGATATTATTATAACTAAGACAATTAGTGTAACTTGATCAAAAAGCTACGGTTCGCTCAATTAAAACAGCCAACTACGAAGTAATTGAAGGCGATGTTTAATTTTTACGACAAAACAAAATAATTCGAAATATAATCCATTTTCTCCTAATTTTACCTGAAGAAAATTCAGCCTCTTCAGAAAATCGTGTATGTAGCTGCCAAGCGGCTTCAGAGAAGGGTAAGAATCCCTCATCCACATTTTAGGTATTCTGCCGATGATGATCGACGAGTAGACCTCTTCGAGGTCGGGACTCATTATTACCAGGCCTAAACGGGTATAAATAGAATTCAGAAAAGCCGTAAAGCGGAGTCTACAATGAGAATTTAAGGCGTAAAATTTTAGCTTTTTATTAAGCTATAAACCGTAAGAAATTGACCAATCACAGTCAATTGTTCTTCTCACATTCGACTGTGATTTGTCAATTTCTTACGGCTTAATGCTTAAAACTTGAATTTTACGCCTTAAATTCTCATTGTAGACTCCGCTTAAGACACCCGCGAAGAGTAAGGACTTATTTGTTCTTTATACCCTTGATCGCCTTCTGGATGTTCACGAGGCTGCTCCGGATGGTCTGCAGCAGTCTGTTGAATCTGCCCATCTCCTGGACCAGAACGGTATTCATGCTCTGCTCGTACAGCGTGGGATACCTGTCCAGAGCGGCCGCCAGATTGTAGTCCTGCGGCAATTTTGTCAGGATGTCAGACGCGACGCTGTAGACGATCTCGTCCGGCGATTTCTCGGCGTCCACTTCCGCTTGGCCGGTGTCCTGAAAAATCAGAAGATTTCCTTAACGCAGAGCACTCGTAAACTTTTGACGAGGTCGCTAGACTGCGCTGTTTTAATTCTGTTATCTCTGATAAGTAAATAGATTTTGTTCAACTTAAATTGAAGAACGAAGACTCGACGCAAAGTTTAATAATGCTGTTTCGTAATGTTATTAATTTTAATAGAGGTTGCGACGTCCAAGAAATGTCTTAATTCTTTACATTATTTTCATGTATCTGAGTCTAACTTGTCATTCTTTTACTATTGCAAGTAACAAGTCATGTCTTTTCGTAAAAAATAAAAAATAAAATATTCTTGTATGTATGTACATATTCAAATTTGTATGTATGTACATATTCAGATTTGTATGTATGTATATATTCAAATTTGTTTCAGTCGTCAGTTGATGCTACAGAATGGTAGCAAATAAAATATTTTTTTCTGGAATTAATTCTATATTTAGATGCCTTTAAGAATCTTTAGATTGCAATGAGAAGTAGAAATATTACCGTCTTTCTCGATTTTCTTCCTTGACGATAATCGTGTGAAAATTAAACGATATTGCTATTTCAGCTTATAAAGGCTTTCTTAAACAAATCTTACTTACTTTAAACTCCTCAATATTCTGAGCAAAGATGGAAAGACATCAAATTTCTCATTATTCCATCTTATTGGAAGAATCGAGAAATTAAACAGAAATAAAAAAAAATTAATAAATTATACAAGAGTGGATATCGTTCACTTTATTATATTCGAAACTTTAATTCTTATGCAACACTAGTCACGGAACAATTACGAAAGTTTTATAAGAAAAATATCTCTGAAGTTGAGAGTGCAATATTAAATTTCAAGTTATATTAAAAAACATTTTATATTTAATAATATATCATTAATGTATCATTTCTATAAGAAAAATAAGATATTCTACCTTATTTAAAAGCGCGTTTTTACATAGCTAGCTTATCACTATGTAATTAATTAAAATAATTGTAAACAGTTAAGATTCTTATAGATATAAATAAGTTTGATTTATCATAAGATATAATGTTACGGTTTTGTTGAATCAATAAAATAATAATTTATATATAAATAAATAAATATACACGTCACATTGTATAAACATAGTTCGATTAGTGCAACTTGATTCTAAAATTAAAAAGTCATAGTTATTTAATATCCTATAACTATGGCTCGATTAAAGAGAGGCATCTAAGAAATAATTTAAGAAAAACGTTCAATATTTACGATAGATAGCTCGACATATAATCAATTTTCTCCTAATTTCACCTAGAGAAAACACCTCTTCAGAAAATTATGTAACTAGCTCCTCGTTTCACACTTCAGCGCCTCTTTGTAATTTGCAATTTATCTCGAATCGACCCGGAACAAGTGTATGCGTGCGATAAATCCTCTTTACCGAAGATACGCGTAGAAGCGTGACAATCAATCTCGACGCTCGGTTTAATACCTGAGTGGTCAGGATGGAGGACAGCATCAAGTAGCTCTCCTGCTGATCCTTAATGATGTCGGCGTTCTCGTGCATGCCGAAGACGCTGGGCGCGGTGGTCATCGGCAATTCTCTCACGTAATCCAAGAATTGACTGTACTCGCTGACCGACGGTACGTAATAAAGGCCGCTGGGATCGAACAGATATTTCCGATCAGCCACGATCACGTCCGCGTGATAGAATCGCGTCAGGATCGTGTTCAGGGTCCGTCGGTCCCACTCGTCGGTCACGCGACCGCCGTAATTGCATTCGCCTTGAAAAAAAAAGGATTAAAAAAACACGCTGACGAAAACTTGTTGCTTACTGTGGCAGTGTGGCTTATCAGTGCTTCGGATATTTATTTCCACGATATTTCATTTCTACAATTTCTCGTTTCTAACGTCAATCAAAACTTATAATCTGTAATACGAAGACGCAAATTACTGCATTTAATATAAATATATTTTTAGATATTTATATTCTATATTAATATAATATATATGTAATATAAATATAATTTTTTTATATTCATAATTTTTATATTCTTACAATGAGATCATTGTAAATAAAAATGATTGTTTAATCGATCCAATTGGGGTCGATTAAACAATCATTTACAGCATTTATTGAATCGATTCTTCACAAAGAGTTGAGTCAATAAATGTGACCAGTTGGGCCAAATTAAACAATCATTTTTATCAGTCATTATTGGCGAAACAAAGGATCATTTTCTGTCATTGTGAATATTTGTTTTTAATCAGTTTCCATTATTAACGCTAGCTAAATTTTCAGCTTAATTCCGAATCTGATTAAAAATATGTTGACGGTTACCTATAGTTTTATATCTATTTTTTACGTGAAAGTTTTATTTGCGCACGCATTGTGTAAATAAGAGTTTAGGTATATAAGGAAGAAGCAACGCGCGAGAAGTTATACTTTTTCTAGAACGACCATAAGCAATATTTGATTCGAATACCGGTCAGGTATTTCAATGCGGTGAACTGAACGTCGTCGTACTGGTCGAGTAAGATCTTGAGCTGCAGCACGCTGATACGCAAGTCCGTCTCGTTGAATTCGTACTGATTGTTCCAGCCGATCGGCCCGAACTTCCGTCGCTCCTGCACGATGCCGTGAAATAAGCAGAGCGAGAAGAGCAGCCGTTTGAAGGTCGTCCGCTGCTTTGACGTGTCGAAGAATTCGGGATCGCATATCGGATCCTGCCGCAAGAGATTTAACCGAATCTCTTAGAGTTAGTCGCCTCTCCTGTCGCTTTGGTGAGCGAAACGGGAAGTTGCATCTACCTGGTGAAAAGACCGCAAAATATTCGCGCGCAGTCCTTTGGGAGGCTCGTTCGTCATCTTCACACCGTTCTGCAGAACGCTGACCGGAAAGTGCTCGACCGGATAACTCGTCAGCCACAGCCGGAAGTCCGGGTGCACCGTTTCCTTCGTGAAGCTCTCGCATATCTAAATTTAACGAAATAAAAATAATAAGACAGCAAATAATGGAACAGAAGGATTCTCGTTAAGAGATCAAAAAGCGCTATATGCGACAAGAATACCTTTTTTTTAAATTCTGCTCAAATTTCAAAAGTTAGAAGTAACAAAATGTTTGTAATGATCTTACATTTAGATTAAAAAATAATAGATTTTAAACCAAATAATCCTAAACTTAAAGATTTTATAGTAAAGTTAAATGTTTATAAATTAAATTACTGAATTTAATAAATTTTTATGCCTTCCATAAAATTAACTCCAAGAGTTCCATTTAATAAATGTTTTAAAAGTAAATATTCCTTTTCTTTCACCCTAGAACTATTAATAGAAATTAACGTATACTATAATATATTTTTAAAATTAATAAAAACAATAATTTAATATACATAAATTGCTTTGAAAAAAGGAACGAAGAGAGAAAGTAAATTAATCAATTTAATTACTTACATATTACAACAAAAGTCACGGAAAATTTTACAAAATGTGCCACCATTTTGATAAAAAAATTACAAATCGGTCATTTTAATTGCTTTGGTAGTTTTACTGTTAATCTTTTTAATCGCGTAATAAATTTGATTTATGCGAGAAGTTACTTTTTCCAGAGTGACCATAAAAGTTTTGGCGACGTGACAATTTTGCAACACCACCCAGGTGCCGTTCTTCACGCCCTCGTCAATGAGGCCCTCGGCGATAGTCCCTTGACCTTGGCCCAGGGACAAGGAGAACAGCCTGCTGGCACCAAAACCCTGATCGTCGGCGAATTTCAATAAGATTGCCATGGGATCCGCGCCGGGTGTCAGGACGAATATCAGCGGGATGCAGGAGTGCGAGTCCGCGAAGGAGGCCGCCAGATCGAAGGGCGGTGGCACGATGTACTGATGCCCTAATTGTTCTGTCGGATGATTGAAAAATTTAGGCAAGCAAAGTAGCAACTGATGGTTTCCGCGTCCAACGAATTTCCTACATTATATATCGAGTTTCTTTCGTATTTTATAAGGAAAGATACAAAGGGATAATATTACACGAAGAAAGGTCTACTTCCCATTGTCGTGAAGAATTTCATTTCGCCCTCTCGCTCAAAATGTACGGTCTGTTCTAGATTCCTCGCAACGTACCCCTCAGCTGGGTCGATCTATTTTTAGATTTCGGTGGCCTCCTTTCTTTTTTAACAATTTACCTTCGACGAATAATTGTGCCGCCGGCACTATCTTGTCAGGACGAATGCAACGAAGCACCAGCATCTTTTCAAAGCTGCTCAGTTTATTCCAAGGAGCAGGAAAAGACGAAGTATGAGGCTCTTTGTGATCGAATATTTTCTTCCACTCGTCGATATTTCTGGTACACGAGTCCCTTATTCCCTGAATGGCAAAATACATAAAAGCAACTTTGCTGTAATAAGCAAAACTTTACGTTCTCATAAACTTCTATAATTAAATTTGAAAATTTCTAATAAACTAATAATAGATTAAAGAAATTCCGTTAAAATTTATGAAGATATTCGATCAATTTTTGTAAAAAGAAACAACTTTTATTGGCTCTTATAAAAAAAATTAATAGAGAACGTTTGCATTAACATTGATGTTAATTTGCAACATTCTGAAAAGTTTACCGAGAATCCTGGAACGCTGTCCAATCGGCAGAGCTCGTCCCAGGACCTCGCCGGGAGCCATTCCGTGGGATTGGCGAAGGGATTCTCGAGGCCGACGCCGCCGGTCAGCAGGAACATCCACTGGGCCATCGAGAGCTGGCCCTGCTTGTTCAGCAAGTTCACGGACAGCAAGAGTGAGAAGAGCAGCTTGTCCTTCTCGAAGAGCGAGCGACATATGTTGACGTATAGAGAATAGGTGAAGCACCTGGTGAGGTCCTTCAGACGCTGCTTTATGTCCTCCACTGGTGGCGTGTTGTCAATCGTATTCTTAAAGAGATTGACGAACCAGGCGAGGGAGTACTGATACATCGGATCGATATTCGCCAGCATGGCTGCGAGAAAGATTAACAAAAGATATTGCATCGATAAATACTGTCTTCCCAAGAAAATTTTTTAAATTATTATCGTACGATTTTTTATTTGACTTTAATAACATTTTAAATATATCTTACTTTTAAAAATAATTGCTTTTTATTTATCCTTAGAGATGTGTTATTTTAAATAGATTTTAAATATGTACTACAATAGTTTAGGAAAACTAAGGTTTTCGTAAATTAATAGAAATTATTATTTTTATATTCCACCTACAATTAAACTGCATAATTTCGTTTTTATATATTTTAACAGAACCAGATCACCAGATGATTGGTTTAAATTAAGCGATTTTTCTACAGACTAAAAGCTAGTTTGGTTTGTATTTTTGCTCACCAATTGTGAAAAAGAGAACAGTACTATAAACTGCAATTGGCGTGTACTGCAATCTCGCCGCGTCTATCGACTTCTCGGTAATTTCAGCAGCAGTCTGTTTAGTTTGAATCTCGTTGGCCAGACTTTTCGACGAGCTCAACACACCGATAGCGGTTTCGTCCTCGAGGATGTTCTCCTTGGACGCGGACAGCACCTCCAAGATCTTATTCTCTATCTCCTTTAACATCCTGCGAAAAAAAACGTTGCAAAATATCGCCTGACGGAGTAACGACAATAACAAATTGCGAATTGACAAAGCTCTACAGAATTAATATTTATTTACATACAAAATTTATTTTATTTATTAATTAATTAATACATATTCATTTGTCATTAGGGAATTTTTGGCATTTAATTTCAGCAATTAAGAATGAAATGCCCAGCGATAATTATAATGATAAATTTCATTCGTCTCAGCGATATAAACATATTTTTTAATAATTTTATATAAATATGCAGAATAATTGTTCAATCAAATGATCTTACAATTTAATTTACTATTTAATATTTAATATTTTATTTGAGATAAGAATATGTATAAAAGATAAGAAATAAAATAGAAAGATGTTTTTTTTATTATACTTTTTATTAGCCGCTCCTTGAACTATCAGCTGATTTTTTTCGGACTCTAGCTCGGGTTTCTCCTTCGCAACGACTATTCCCAGAAGCTGATCGTCCAGACCGACCGGAGTGATCATGAAGTTCAACAGAGTGACCTTTACCACTACTTCCGGAAAATAATGTGGATTCCGCAATTTCGTAGTGATGTAAAATCTATGGATATTACAGACAAAAAATTTCTACCGTCAAAGTATATAAATAACTCTCACGTACATAAAATTTATGATAAATTAATAAGAATGATTTATATCAAATTCACTCTTGTTAGTCAAATTCCTCATAATTTTTAATTCTTTGCCAGACATTATTAAGACCAAATAAAATGACGTAATTTATAAATTACGCTTATACTCAGCATGTCAAAAATGAAATAAAAAATTCGAGCAGGTCGATGTGTGTGTGTTGTGGACTTACCGAAATTTATCGGAATACTCGATGATGCTGTCGCCGATCTTGATGCACAACGCGCCGCCGGATCTGAAAGTCTGCTTCATCAGCAGCGGTTCCAGGGCCGCGTCCAGCTCCTCACCGATGTTCTCCAGCAACACCGGCTGTCCGAACTGCACGGCGTTCTCCAGGATCCTCATGTAATCCGGCTGCGTCAGTCTGACGACGTGCAAATTCGACGCCTTTTCCATATTCTTCACCCACTTGTTTGCCTGACCCTGCGGGTCGATCATCAGCGGCCAGCGACGTGAGTTCGTGATGATTATGGCATTGTCGATAGAGAACAGATCGCTCGGCAGGCCGAATATGTTCCAGCCGCGGATGAGCACCGGATCGCCCAGCACCTGCGTGAGCTGGAAGTCCTGAGTGCAGACAACTTTCAGACTGGTGCAGAATTTCACCCAGTTCTCCACCTGCCGCTGCCGATACTGCGTCGTGAAGACGCCGAGGTAGGCCACCACGCCGGAACCGATCAGGATGTCGCCCGTTAATTTGTGGTAGCCTTCCCCGAGCGATCTGTCAATAACATGAAGTTTCAAGTCATGTCGGATAGTATTTTAGATTGCAAACTATTAATAAAGAAAGCAAAAACGAAATAATAAAATATTAAAATTAAAATAAAAAATAAAAAGCAAAATAATGGTCTTATAAACCTGCCAGATGTTAATTATAACTATTCAAAGTTTGAAATCTTTAAGAAATTAATTTTAGAGTAATGATATAATAATCTGACCAAACTAATGTTTTTTCTAATCCTTGAAATTAAAGAAATGAAGAGTATGCAATATTAAAATATTAAAGAAGCTATGTATTAAAATTGGTGGTTTTGATTATACGAGAAAAAGAGAGAGAGGTGGAATAACAAAGTGACAAGTGATCATAAAATGTCGTTACTTGGCGGTCTCGGACCATCTGGTGTACTCGCCACCGAGGCCCCCGATCAGCTCCTCGGCCCTTCTCAGCTTCTCCTCGCATTCCTTCACCTCGTCGGTCATCGCTTGATACTCGGCCCTACGTTGCGCCAGCAGGGTTTCCAATCGGGCCAATCTCTCCCGCACCTCCTGCAGCTGGTTCCTCTTCAGCGTCAACTGCTCCATCGCCGCGGCGTAGTCGGCCTCGGCCTTCGCCAGGGCCTGCCTCTTCGGCGCCACCACCTTAGCGACCTTGTCGTACTCCGACAGGGCGAACACCCAACGGCAGAGACCCTCGCATGCAGTCGACACCTGCCTGATTCGTTCCGGATCGAAGTTCGGATTCGTCAGGATCGTCGTGCGGATCTTGGTCATGATGCGCTCGGGGATGTTGTCCTTGTCGTAGTTCAGCAGCGATTCCAGGAACCGTATGTCGCCCAGAATGCGAAGCGACGCCTTCCAGTAGTCGTCCATCGGTCCCTCCGGGCCTTGTATCCTCTCCGGTTTCACGTCCTGCATGATTTTCAAACAGATTTTTAAGCGAATAGAAGTCAGAGCAAAATTTGACGCATGGATTTATATATGTATATCATTACTATATATTCATATTACATATCATAATATTTATGTGTCATAAATTTACATTACATATACATATAACCGGTTCGGGTATTTTATTATATATTAATGATACATTCAATTAGATGCTACATAAATATGTATCTCATATACATATATTAATATTTACATGTTATTACTCATGCAAGCTGGAAACCAAATATCATTTGACATCGATTAATTTTCTATTTCCACCAACGAGCAAGATATACACTTATTTACATATCGTTTATTCCATAATTATTTAATACACCTTCAGTATGCAAATCGCTTCCATGACCAATCGCACGCCAGCCGGCGGGCGTTTCATGGATTTGACGATCTGGATGTCCTGCGGAGTCAGGGTGTTCAGAGCGGCATTCGCCGCGTCTAGTATCGGCATCACTTCCTGAAGGTCCGCGTCGCATTCAACGCGGATCTCTTTGGCTTCCGCGGCGACGATCTGACGGCACAATGTGCGCAAATTTTAACTGGTCATTAAATCCCTCAAATTTATTTGAAATTATTCGGCACAACATAAATTAATGACCAAAATATTTCAATACATTAAAAATGGAGTCAAAACTAACTCGGAAGATTAAGACTGAAACAGACGCGGAAATCTGATCAATTTCTAACAGACATCAGATTCGCGTGCAATATTAAAAATTAAATTATTCAAGGGTTGATTCACTCGGAAAATTAAAAAGCTATAGAGACTGATCAATTTTTTACGCATTAAAGTCGCAAATCCATGTAAAATCTCAAAAATTAAATAATTCTTATTAATTTATCTTATTTATAATAAGAGATAAAATAAGATTAATAAGAATAAGAATGCGATAATTATGATATCCATAATATATATAATAGATACAATAATAAATATAAATATATCGCAATTGTGAAGTCTGCTCTCACCATAGCGGCCTCCTCGTCCTTCTTAACGACTTGCTCGATCTCGCTTGCTTCCTCGCTCTGCCGCTGCACGTCCAGAAACATGCCCTCCACGTCCTTCGCAGCCACCAGCAGCTTCGGCCGAAGAGCTACCAAGATTTGCTGCATCCTGCTGACCTCTTTGCGCGTGCTGTCCAGCCTGCCGAGACCAGCCTCATACCTCTTCTTGCCCCGCAGCACTTCCCTTCGTTTCCGGTCCAGTAGATCCTTGAACGTGTTGATGAGCTCCAGGTAGGAAGTCGGCGTGACGTAATTGTGACGATTCAGCCGTCTCAGGAAGTCCCTCGTCAGTTCCTGCGTGGACGTGTGGAAGTACTGACACATCGTGATGCAGGCATGACGTTCGTCGCCCGGCATGTCGATATCGCCCAGGAACTGCGTGGCGACCGCGAGCAGGGCGTCCTCGGGCCAGGGTTGCAGCCAGTCGATGGTGCAGCAGTTTACCAGCGCGGGGAACTTGCGGATCCGGGTGCGGAAGCTGTCGCCGATCGGCGACATCGTCACCACCACGTGCAGGTGCTCGCGCACCGTCTGCACGAAGAAGTTGAAGAGCGCCACCGGGCTGCCGTCCGTCTGTACGGACCTAACGCAGTTCAGAAATGTTGATATCAATTTATTTTATATTAATTATTACTTTAACTATTTAATTAAAACTGAAAGATATTACCTTGGCCTTTCGGCCGCGTACAATTATTTTCTAAATTGTTGAATATCTTATAATGGTTTGATTTTTAATCTTACACAAATTTGAAACTCAATATAAAATATTAATTAATTTCTGTTTCAAACTTTAATCTTGATCTTCCGAATTCATTAATAAGTTTCATCAAATGCATTAATTAATGGAAAAGTTCTAAAATATAAACAAAATTGTTTACACAGTGTGGAAATATCTCTCAATGTAATTTTAATCTTTCAGTTAAAATGCCAACATTTATCAATAAGTTAAATTCATTTTAAATATAAATATTATTTTACACAAAGCAAGTATTTGAGAAATCGACGTAAAAAATAATTACAAAATTAAAGATTTAAAGAATTAGAAGATTACGTTCTCTATATTTTATATTATTCAAAAGCATTTTCAATATTTTATTGCGTTGCGAAGAGCGGCAGCGTAATTACTAATTACTCAAACAATTCCGTTCTTATTATACAGATTTAATAAATATACGGCTTGCGTCACGAAAGACTTATTAATATTATCGCTAATTAATCAAAAATTTAATTATCCGATTTCAATGTATTTGAATATTCTATATATCCATGTGAGATAAACCTGTCTCTCTGCCGATCGATGATTCGCATTTTCTCGCAGATCTCGGACTTCTCGTCCGCCGCGAAGAGATTGGGCACTTCGCCAGAGTTGAGGAGGTTGCTGATATCTTCCAGAAAAGCCTCCTCCTTGATCTGCGTGTCCATGAAGAGGAAGACCGTGTGCAGGTCACTAGCAGCGCTCTTCCGCAGGATGTTCTTCAGGTCCTCGTGCCACTCGTATATGCCGTACTGCTGAGATATCTGCACCTGGAAGAGCTCATAGTCGGATATATGAGCCGCCAACTTCGTCAGGGATTGCCGACCGGAACCGCCCATGCCGACCAGAAGAGCGTGGCTGCGCGGCTGCATCATCACCCGGCAGATCTTCGAGAGATGCTCTATCGCGAATCTGAAGGCCAAATTAATTCGTTAAATTTAAATTATCCAGCTGTTCAATCTAATTAAATTCATCTCGATATATTAAACAATCAAAACTGTAAGAAAAATAGAACAAAACAGATTTTAAATTGATATCAATTGTTTACAGTGTGCTTAAGGAAATTATAAATTAATTCGCGATCCTAGAAAAAATTGGGAATCAATATTAAAATGCTATTTTACTTCTTAAATTTTCGATAGTGATTAATATCTTCAAGTACATTGATAACTTTTTTTTTTCAATTAGAAGAAGAATGGATTTCTTTTTGCTTTGCAGTTTTAATTCAATGAGTTTAAGACTTCCTTCGATATCGATTAAAAACATACCTGAAGAGCACCAGATCCATGGGCGTCTTCGAGATATCGTTGTACTCCGTGAGATACTCCTCCACCGCTTCGGCGAGCGCATCCCAATCTTGGATCTCTACGTACAATTTCTGCTCGGCGATCGGATCGTGGAAGTCGCAGTAGATGAGGTTTCGCAGATTCACCTCTGTTATTTCTGCGCCCGGCTTATCCTGCAGATCCTGGAAAAGGCGGTCCATATCGTCGTTCATGCGTTCATTTATCGTCTTTCGGATCTGCTCCACCAGCCACCTGCTGTCGGCCTCGTCGACCAACCGGTCCCCATAAACTCGAAGCACCTCGTGGACCCACAAGCGCTTCATGCTTATCTTAAAAATTCAAAAATTCGTTAGGGACAAAGTGTATTATTTAATTCTTCATAAAATGAGGGTAATGTAAGAAAGTCTGATACCTATATATTTAAAAAAAAAAACGATCGAAATTCTTTCAAGAAGGAAGATATAAAAGCGAAGATATCAATAATTTTACAATCGCTTTCTTTTTGAAATAAGAAACGAAAAGAAAGTGTGACTTCAGTGACTTCACATTGTATAATATTCATTCTAATAATCAACTCTGCCCCGTACCAGATCGCTGATGGCTTCGGGAGTGGAGAGTAGCACGCCCTGAATTACCCGCGAGAAATCTCGCAGATTGAACAGATAATGCGATTTCGCGGGGGTCGGCAGCAGGTTCCTCCTGGTCTCCTTGTACACGTCCAGAGTGGCGTGGACCATTTGGTCGATACACGGCTCGAAGAACTCCGGAAAGCCGCGGGTGGCAAAGTGCCAGGCGGTGATCCTGCCGAATATGGTAACCAGGACGTCGTCGTCGAACTCGGAGATCGCCAGGGTGACGAAGTGCCGCTTGAACCTCGGCGTGACGTCACGTCCGCCCGCGGGCGGACCCATCGCGCACATCAGCTGGACGTCCACGAGCCTGATCGGTACCACCTCCTTCCAGTCGTACCAGGTCCAGTGGTCGAGCCATTGGCGCAGAAGCTCGATGGGGGGCTGCGCCCCGTACTCTTCCTTCTGCGGCATCGACACGTCGTCCACGAAAATCACCCAGTGTTGGCCGGGCGGCGCACCATATAGACCTTATCAGAAATAAATAAATACTAAATAATAATAATAGTAATAAAGTAATAGTAATAATAATAAAGACAAATGCACTTCTCAACAAAATAGAAACATTTCAAATTAATGCGGCAAAAGTGACAAAATTACAAATGTATAAACTAATACGATAATTATAGAGCTATTTTCAAAACGGTATCTGCTTTCGAAACCTGTCAGGTTTCCTTTGACGATGCTTCAAGCGGCCGCATTTCTAAGTCGATCATGCAAACTTGACGAAAAAACTTTAGCTTCGATATCTCGCACGGAGCTGAAAAAAATTGTTTTTAACTTCGCCCAAGATCTCTTGAAAGCTTAAAGTCTCTTCTTTAAAGTACTCCTGAGCAAAGTTGAAAACAACTTTCTGTTTTGCAAAAGAGAAAACTTAACGAGATTTTAATCTCATATTTTAAAGTGCTTTTTAGAAAATGACTATGACTATCTGTCGCAACGTTACAGAAATTTATGGCCCGAAATGATTTTTTAATTTCGTTGCAATAATAATTTCTGGCGTTAATAATTATTATCCTATTTCCATATATTTAAATAAAATAATAAAATATTTAAACAGAATAAAATAATATTATCTGCCAATAACAATTTTAAAAATATCAAGATCGACAATCGCAATTGATAATCTTTAATAACAATTTTCCTCTTGTCTCTCGCATACATACTTTTACCCAACTATATAGTAATTCCAATAAAATTAAAACAGGACAAATCCACGAACCTTTCTTTCTTCGGTCCAGCTTGCTCATGATGATATCTTGCGTCTGATTGGCAGTGGTCTGCGCCGAGAATATCACGAAGAGCGGCTTGAAGATCTCAGGATTGTTCCTCTTCAGCAGAAACTCCATGATGTAGACGGACTTTCCGGTGCCCGTCGGCCCGACCAGAAGGACCGGTTTGTGATGGCGGACGAGGTAAGAGAAGAGATGGAAGTATCGAACGGTCTCCACCGTGGAGATGATAATCTGATTCACCGGCATATCCCTGGGGATCGGCGGAACGTCCTTCAAATCCTCCAGCCAGAGTTTCCACCTGCCTTTACCCTCCTTGATGTACTTATAGTCGAAGACCGAACCGGTGGTCGGTAGAGGGACTATGTAGGGTTTCTTCAGATCTCCAATTTCCGGTGAGATGCCGAAGCGTTGGCGCACTTCCTGCGGAAATTCGCGTTCCGCCAACGCCCTGAAGAGCATACTAAACCACTCGCGGTAGTTGACCATCAACGTGACACCCATTGTCCAGATGCACGAGAAAAAGAAGCAACCCTACACATCGAAGAATATCTCTTCCTAAGGGCCAGTTTTTCAATAATCGTTTAAACTGAAGTTTAGCTAAACTCACTCTTCGTCTTTTTTTTTAAAAGGCATAGTTAGAAAGAGACGAAGAGTGAGTTAAGCTAAGATTACAGTTAAGCGACTATTGAAAAACTGGTCCTAAGTGTTTTTTTTTTACTAAAATTAAACTTACAATTAGTGTTTTATATAAAAATGATCAAAATGTTGATGAATTCAATATACTTATAATTTACAAACATAAAATCAGTAAATTCTAGTTATTAATTTAGCATAACTAATTACAATTTGTATCTAAACAGTTTTATTATTAATAAAATAAATAAAAAGGAAACTGCATTTTTTTTGAAAAATGCATTTTTAATCAGAATTTTTTTTCTACCAATTAAAAAATTAAACAGATTTGAAGTAACTACATAAATTAAAGTTAACTGTGCCCTAAGTTATTCATGTCGATTAATTTATTATTATTGATAAGATGAACAAAAAGTAGTATTTTTTCGAGAAATGCATTTTTAATAGAAAAATTTTTTCTGTTAATTTAAAGTTGAACAGAATTGAAGTAACTGTAGAAATTAAGATTAATTATATCCGTTATTCTTTTCTTATTTAACTTGTTATTAATAAGATAAACAAAAAGTAACAAACTGTAATTTTTTGAGAAATGCATTTTTAATAAGAATTTCTTTCTGTTAATTTAAAATTGAAATAACTCAAATAACTATATAGCTGAAAAAATGCCCAATGGTTTCGCAATTTATGTATAATTATGTATAATTTAGACTCACTTCCACTTGCGCTCTCATGTCCAAGTCGGAGAGCGCGCTCACGTACTTCTCGTCGCGAAAATCGTCCAGGAAGCAGTCGTACAGGTACATAACCGAGCGCGTTAGATTAGCATCCGGCATCGTTATCATTTCCTGCGGGCGGAGAGACCGTGAGAACACGTAATTTCCGACGGAAACGAGAAAAGTTTCTCCGAGGTGCGCAATACGCGAAGTTCATTTGTTTATTCTTTTCCTAACAACAGATATTCTTCAGCGTTATGCATAAATCTTGGAAGGCGGATCGTGCGAATTGGAAAGAATCTAATTGCTTCAAATTTCGGAAGAAAGAGTCAGTTTTAATGACGTGCTCACCTTTGCGCCGCAACGGCGAATCAGATGCAAGAGAGGCGGACAAAAGCGCAGGTACATGTCCTTCAAATGGCTTCTAATTTCCTCGGTGAAGCTGGGCGGTGATGTATTCAGCCACGATGTCAAAAGTGGCGTCCAGCCCAGACTCACCGGTTCCATGTAAATCATACCACACCGCGACACTGTGGCAGGTGACGCAACCTGATAACAAGGATGTTCTAATAAAGTGTTTTGAACACGCGTTTATTCCAGATTATCCTGTGACTGATAGGTAAGTATCACACTCTCACAATTAGAAAAGTTGAACGCGACACAGTGCCATAAAATTTCAAAAATATTCATAAAAAAACAACATTTTAAGTTTATATTATATTTAAATTTGTTAATTTTTTGGATATAAAATTTTAATATTAGGAGTGCTGTAAATTCCAAATCTTGTTATTCTAAATTGCGATTTTGTTAATTCTAATTCCTAAAAGTTCCAGCTAAGTTTTAAGGCTTACCTAAATATAAATTTTTTAGACCTAGAATGTCTATTCTTTTTAATAAAGTTTTGAATTTAAAATTACTGTTGCAAAATTTCTATTCTAGACACAAATATTTTACACTTATGTGAATCCCAGATCATAATGCATTTTAAAAATACTTTGCCGCAAATTTTAAGCGATAAAATTCAACTTTTTGTCTTATAAACTATTTTTCTACATAAATTAAATTCCACAATGATAAGATGTGGCCATTTTTCACGAACGGACTTTAATAAAATATAAAATGTTACGAAATTACGGTTTACCTCCAAATCCATAGGCTCGAAAATCAGGTTCGTCGTAGGCGCGAGCTGGATAATCTCTCCAGATGTAAGGCAGAGCTTCTTGTTATCGTCTAGTACCGTATTCATGTTCTCGATCCAAAGCGCATCTACCGGGCCGTCGAAGACCAGCCACTTCCTGTTGAGATTAACGGAGGTGGCGAAGGCTCGGTAGGACACCGCCAGGACACCGTCGCTCCACTCGTGCGACGCAGGATCGAACTGGCCATACAATTGTCCCATCGTGATGGCCTTGGGATTGATGACAGTGATCTCGACGCGATGCTCGTCCATCAACCTCCTGTTCTCCAAAAGGCCGAGGCAGTCCGCTAACATCCTGTATGCCGAGGTCTTGCCGCCGAACGGCAGTCCGACGATCATGAAGCCGTGGCGCACGATCATCATCTCGTAGATCTGCTGGATCTTCTCTAAAAAGTGGTCCGTGCACTGCAGATTTGCCGCGGCGCACGCATCCCGCGTGCACGCGTTGATGTGCGTGTAATCCGGCGTTGGGAGCACAACGCCGGGAAACAAATCCGAAGCTATCCCTGACATTAAAAGAAACCCATTGAATTTTACGTTGGAATTGTCAAAGCAGTTAAAATAATTAGTTTGTAATTTTTTATCAAAATTTTTAATAATAGGTACATTTTTGTAGTACATTTTTTAATAGAACATTTTATAGTATATATTTTTAATAGTACATTTTTTTAGATTTTCCGTGATTTTTATTGCAGTATGTAAATGCAATATGAGAGAGAGAGAGAAATTGATCAATTAATTTCCCTCTTCATCCTTTTTTGAAAAAAGTATGAAGTATATATTATACAGTATATTTAAACAGTGGAAATAGGTGTACGAATTGTCGATAGTTCTATTAAAAATAAATTTTGCTTACACTCTCGAACTTAACTCTAAAGCAGCAAAGTTAGACATAATATTTAAATTTTTAAAAGATTTATATAATTTGTTTTTAATAATATATAATGTATTTTAAAATTATTTAATTAATTAATTTTTGTAGTAAAATTTCTATATGTATTTTATTTTCTATACGATATGCATGTCTTAGCCAAAATTTACGCAAAGCGAGTCATACAATTGGAGAAATAATTTTACCTCTAAATGAAAGAAATTAAAGAAAAAAACCTACCCTCGAAGAGCGGCAGGTCGTGGACCAGAAACTTGGGCAGATTAACGTCCAGAATACTCCTCAGCATCAAGATATCCTCGGACTCGTCGGGGTAGCGAAGCTTCAGATTGCCGGCGGCGATCAGCACGGATTTAACCGCCCTCATGCCGTAATCATAATGATGCTGACTGCTTAGCTGCTCCGAACAGAGCTTGTAAGCGGTGACAATTTTTACGGCTAAAGGTCTGCCGTTGTAGAAGCCATAAGAATACAGAGTATTCTCCGCGATGAGAGCATAATCGGGCACCATCATCGCCACCGGCCGGAAGAGGGCCTTGAGATTATCTGGCAGCTCGGTTCTGCCGGCGTAGCCCGGATTCATGGTGATGAATATGGCGCAGGTGGGGTCAAGGTAGATCTCCGTGCCCTCGAAGATCATCTTCTCGGTGCCGGCGTTGATCGCGCACTGGATCGTCAGGATCTGCTGCGCCACGACCGACAGGACCTCCAGGTCGATCCGATTGAACTCGTCGAAGCAGGACCAGGCGCCGCACGAGGCGAGGCCCTTGAAGAACTTGCCCAGCGCGAGGTAGTCGAGGCCCTCGGAGCAGTTGAAGACCACGCACTGTTTGGCGACCGCCTTCGCCAGGTCCTTCGTGGTCTCCGTTTTGCCGGTACCAGCCGGTCCCTCGGGCGCGCCGCCCAGATGAAGGCTCAAGGCGCCGAAGAGGGTGCGGTAGCATCGATCCGTCAGAGGAGTGATCACCAGGCGAGATGTATTGCCGAGGTACTCGCAACCGTAACGTATGTACGAGTTGATCATGTACGCCCACATGTTGTCTTCCTGCTCACGAGCAGCAAAATGTAATTGCAATACAAAATGCAGAATCAGAAGTAAAATATGAAGTTGAAAATAAAATTAATGTAACAAATTAATTTGGCAAGTTACTGGTACAAATTGTATTTTAATTGTAATCATAAACGCGCTAATGCAATTATAAATATTTAATAAAATTGATTGATTTAATTGTGTTAGGAAATTACGAATTTTAGAGTAAAAATTATGTAGTTTAGCAGAAAGATCATAGTACAATATTTTCTTAAAATTTATAAAGAAGTAAAACTTTCTCTACATTACAACAAATAGTAGAAGATACATTAGAGTTGCGTGTTCCGGAACAAAGATTTCGCAACGCACTTTAATTGTTATTAGATATAATTTTAATATTAATTAAGTAGTCGTACCAGCCAATAGTATCTAAGTTGGCACAGCCATCTGAAGTCGGTGTTTTTTACCACTTGCTCTTTGTACAGCTCCGCGAGGACGTCCTTGCTGTGAACATCCAAAGTAACTAGCGCCTCTGAAAAAGACAAACGTCCAAAAATTTTAAATTAATATAAAAAATTGTTAAAAATACTCCCGAAATTTTTAAAAGTACCACGACCATCGTCGTTTAATTGCGTACCCAAGGTGATGCGATTCTGTTTCGAGAGAATTCCTCTGATCAGCAGAATGATATCGTTTAGCTCCTCTTGGCACTGGTCCAAGTATCTCTTCAGACCGGCCACACCCTTCAGCATGGCCTCCTCGACTTGTTGCGTCCAATACGTCTGATCCACGCAGAGAACGGTCTGGCCGGGCCAATCGAGGACCCAGACCGTCCTCGCCTTGATGTGGTACGCCACGATCGCTTGGTGCACCATGTGGCGCACGCTCTTCCGCATCTCCGTCTCGAGCTCGATCAACCATTTCTCGACTTGTCCCCTAGCGATGGAAGTGGATATGATTTCTAGGATATCAACCTCCTCGCCTTCCGTGGATCGCATCGCCAACACCTCGAGGTCCTCGTTGAACTTCAGTCGAGCTATGCCCTCGAAGCATTTCTTCAAGTGTGGCTGCACACTGAAGAACAGTTTCATTCAATAAAAAATAGGTAGTCTTATCCTCGAAGTCCTTGAAATTAGATATCACAAATAAATTATAATTGTATATTATCTTAAAAAATATTTTTAAAAATTATATAAAAAAATAGCCTACTTTATCCCTCTCAGTAAAATCAAAATTAATACATACAAATTAAAACAATCTAAAATAGAAACTAATAAACACAAATAAATATAAAACAAAACTATACAAAATTAAAATTATTATAAATTTTATATATGTGTAAAATTAGAAAAGCTAAAATTACTTGCTGATTATTTATTGTTATCGTTACACTTGATATTTTTTAACTTCATATGTTACAAATGACTTACCGCGTAGGATCCTTCGTCTCGGAGAGAATCTCCAGCAGCTCGTCGTTGGAAAGGAAGAAAAACCTGGGGAAGAAGAGTCTCTTCTTCTCCAAGTATTCGTTCAGACCTTTTTGAATTAGTTCTAACAGTCCGAAGCTCTTCTTCAGCCGTTCCAGCATCTTTTCGATCTCGACGATAGCAAGAACATGCGGCTCGCCGTGAACATTCTTCATGATGTCCCGCCATATCTTGTCGACCTGTGCAAACTTCCTTCCTTCCTCCGGCATCTGCTGTTGGATATCCGGCGAGGTGAAGATTGGTTCCAAGTACATCCACGTGCCCTGCACCTTTAGCCACTGATCTAGAATATCCTCTAGCAGGTGCAACGTTTTCTCCCATTTGCTGCAATTTAAAAGTATCATGTAACAATATTAAATAATTTTTATAAACGTAAAGTTAATAAAATACTAATTTATACTAGTCAAAACAAGAAACAAATAACAATTATATAAATAAGATTACAAATAAATTATAACGCAATAATAAAAATATAAAATCACATAATATTTTTTAGAAATAAAACACGAAACAAATTATATACATGATATAAAGAAAATACATCAAAAATAAAATTTTAGTTTCTTGGAAACGTTAATTCATTATTTTCAGCGTCAGAATCTGGCAATTAAGCTCACATTATACGGGCTTCAAAAGGCTTAATGTAAGGCGAATTCTTGATGGTCACCGCCTTCGTGATGTGATCATCCAGTAAAAGCTGTATCTCGTCGACGCCGGCGATGACGTAGGTGCCGGTGTCCTTGTAAGGATTCACCGTGAAGGTCAGATCGGTCCATTCCCATTGCATCTTGTCCATGCCCTTCTCCAGAGTGTCCTCCTTCGTGGCGGCCTCGGAGACACCCTCGAACTGCGCGATATAAGCGTCCAGACCCATAGTGAGGACCTTGCCCAGCGTCAGATCGGCGTCGAACTTGATGGGAATGCCCGCGATCGCCGAGACCTGTTCCCAATGCCGCGCCTTCATCCCGGGATTGCCCAGGGTCATCACCGTTGGCATCCGATCCTTAAACTCCTCGATTCTCTCGCGAACCGCGGCTGCCAGCTCACGCACGTCCGGTTCCTGGAACGCTTTCTCCAGCTTGTAGATCGTCCTAAATCCGATTTTATCGTCAAAAAACCAAAGTGATATGTGCAGCGTAATAATAATATTCGAATCACGTTAAATAACTGTTTGTTATTACAAAATTATATTAATTTTAATGATTATATCCGAGTAGTTGTAGAAAAAGAGAGATATTATCACAGTAGAGTGCTTTCTAATAATTAAATTCTCATTCTTATTTTCTATTTTATCAAGACTTCTTATTATAATTTATATTATAATAGCTTATTATCATATAATTATATTATAACTTTTTAGATGCGTATCGACCTGTAATACGTTCCTACGTCGTTGTCGATGTCTTCGGGATTGTACGTGCCGATCGTACTGTTTATCCATTTGTCGTATTTCGTCAAATACTCGCAGATGCAGTCGAAGAGCTTCTTGAAGGGTTGCGAACGATCGGCGATCCGTTTTCGCAGAGGATACTGCGTGATCTCCCAGCCGAAGGCGACCTCCTCCTCGTTGAACTTGTCGATCTTGTCCATCGCCGTGATCAGCCGGTTCTCCAAATTCTGCGCTCTACGCTGATACCGATACACCTCGTCGATGTCGCCCCAGTATTGCATCTCCTCCACTTGTTTCAAATACGAGTCCAATTCCTCCTCGAACTTCTGATATCTTACTGTAAAAACAAAAAACGAACTCTGCATTTCAAAATATTTATCATAGTGCGTAATGTTAACGTTAAAAATTAATTTGGAAAAATGCAGATGTGGAGTATACATAAATATAAAACATTGTCAACGAGTTTGCAACCGATCTTTAATCCATTGTTACTCTAAAAAGTCAGAGATATTTAATTTTTAAATATACGTGATTGATACTTTCAGAGGAAAATAAATTTATTTTCGTACAACAAAATCTTACGCGCCTCGGTTTAAATTATGGGAATAGCTCAATTGATTAAATCAAGATTATTTTCGAGCACTGTAATTAAATTCGTAGTATCAGATTATAATAAATCTGAGTCATTTTTAACAATTCCTATAGGTCGCCACTGCTCCTACTCAACATGTCGTTAATTTTAACTAATGGAGTTAAAAAAATACTATTTTGTGTAAAAATAAATTTCGATACACATGGTAGTTGAAAATAACAAAATGTTATTTAACTCAAGCTATTGGTTTAAATTTCAATCCTTTAATATTTAACAGTGAGACCGGAGTATTGTTGAGTCAACCTTTCAGCGCATCTTGGTACTCCTGCGTCTTGTTCTCAATGATCACCCGGTTCTCCTCGAAGATCTGGGGCATTCTGTGATACCATTGGAAGGCCGCGCTGTTGTTACTTATCTCGCTCTCCGTTAGCAGCCAGTAATCCGACAGAAACGCGATGTGCTCGATCACGTCCAGCAGTCTGAGCTCCAGGCTCTTTAGTGTGACGTCACTGGTAGTTCGGACGAACTTGATGAGTTCCATCAGAGCCGCGGTATTGGGAGGCGGGGTCAGGACCCGCTCGGATATAGCTTCATATTCCGCTATGACACTGGGGTGCAGATTTAGTTTGAGAGAATTGAACTCCGCATATAACGTTCCGAGATAGAGAATCGTCGATGAAACTGTGAAATTAACTTTGAACAGAATAACTCCAAAGTTACTCCGCAATTAAAGTTACTCCCGCGCGTTAAATACAAACAATTACAACCTGTGCAGTGTGCACGTTTCATTGTAATAAGTATTGTATACAGATAGCATGTAAAATAATTTATTTCAAATAATTAAATTCAAATTTTGATTTTGCACAATTATTGCAATCACTTATTCTACAAGTAGTGAAATATGTAAACCTAATAAAATAATAATTGATCAATCCGTAAATAATTTTGAGGCCCACGCTAGTGTATAAATCTGCTATAACATTATAATTAGTTAGAAACTGATCAAAATAATAAATCGCAAAAAAACTAAAGATAAGAATCAACAAAAAAGTTTTAATACTTAATTAAAAGCATTAAGTTATAGGTATATAATATATTTAACATTTACTTCTTCGTCGTATTCTGATATCGATCGACAAGACGTTGAACTAGAAGCCCTTTGAAATGTTCGACATTCTCCACCACGGCCCTAACGAAGGGTGCGTGAGAAACTTCGAAGAATCCCGCAAAGACCGTCCTCCCGATCTCGATCGGTATTCTTCCGGCGAGATCGTGATAGAGTTTAATTTTCTTTTCGTACTCCCCCAGCTTCATCCTCTCGTTCAGCAAGAAAGCCTCCGTCCGGCCGAGCTCCTCGTCGTCGTAGAGGTGTGCGTATCTGCAAAAAAAAAAACGGAGGAATCACGTTATCAAGCGGTTTGTCACAGCCGCCTACGACAATATAAGATCGATAAGCACTTTCTCAATTCTGCCATCTTCCGCTCCGGGATTATTCTTTCGCGATCGACCAGCTGATTTATCTGTCTCTTGAGCTGCTCCACGATGGGCTGCGATATCTGCGGCTGCGAAGCGCACAGAGAGCTGTATGTAATAATACTTTAAATTTAAAAGATGAGTATGTTATCAATTTACGAATTATTATGTAAAAAATATAATTACATGTGTGCACATATAATTGCCTTGTTGCATAATCTTTTAAATTATTATTATATATATATAATAATTATAACAATTATTATAATATTCAAATTAAAATTATTAATAATAGTTTTATTACATAAATATGTATAAACAATGATTTAAATTATTTTCAGTGTATTCTAGATAGTTACGTAATAATGACTTGAAAGATAGGAGAAATAATTTTATTTCGCAATTCTTATTTTACGATCAAAAGTTTCAAACTAGGAAGTCGATTCTCCATATATTTTATGATGCGAAACCTTGAGAAATTCTTGAGGCCCCGCCCAATCGAGATAGAGCTGCGTCTCCAATCTTTCAAAATTCCTCACGGCGTCGCATATCGCCTCGAGAATGTTGCAAAGTGATTTCTTGAATTTGTCAAAGGATGGCTGAAAAGCGAGCTCCTTGGAGGCCACGACGATGCTCACCTTAAAGCGACAGGCTACAGGCTGTAG
This sequence comes from Leptothorax acervorum, assembly GCA_035220615.1. Lineage (NCBI taxonomy): Eukaryota > Metazoa > Arthropoda > Insecta > Hymenoptera > Formicidae > Leptothorax > Leptothorax acervorum. Next base: position 405,859 of record JASTWQ010000051.1, on the reverse strand, counting down.
AGAAACATGAAAGAAATAATGCGCCCTGTCGGAACATCAGTTATTCTATCGAAGACTTTTCATGCGAATCAAAATAAAGGTGCAAAAAAATGGAAATCCCAAGAAAAATTATAATACTTATTTATCTGCAAAATCAAATAAAGTCGAAGTCTCGAAGATTTAAAATAAGAATAGAAGGGATCTGAGGAAAATTATTATTCTCCTGAATAGTATTTGCTCAAAAAGTCTGCAGGGAATACAGAATAAACATCAACCGAAGACTTTGCGTAAGAATCGAGATATAATTGCAAAAATGGAAATTCTAGGAAAAATTAATTATCACAATATCTATTTATCTGCAACAATAAAATAATAAAGGCAAAGCTGAAGGCTTAAAACCTAAGAGTATAAAATATATAAAAAATATATTATTGTCCTGACTACTTGTTTATAATCTGCAGGAGATGCGGAATAGGTAATTTTTTACCGTCATTTAATTATTTATATAGATATTTAAACCTTCCATTGATTGTCGTAACATCTGGATTACGCGCGCGATGGGGGCTCAAGGCAAATAACGAGCGGGGGAGCTTTGAAAAGCCACGATAACCAGAAATTAATGGAAATTCTGTCTCGGAGCGTTCCAATAACGAGCGCGCGACAGTGGATAAGCGGAGGAAGGAAACGCCGAACGCGTGCGTGTTTCCTCGTCTGGAAATGATTTCACGTCGATCGATCGCGTAAGGCAGATATATGATGTTACATTCACCTTGCCGTCCGCGACGTAATTAACGAAATCCCGCAGAGAGCGCTTGCAGGCCCTTAAAAGCTGCGACTCCATCAGCTTACCGGCGCAATCGAAGAATCGTTTGAACTGCTTGCGCCGCAGCGGGCTCGGCACCATCTTCTTCCTATTATTCTGCGAAGGAACGGGATAAGTAATCGATGGAAACGAGGGATTCTTCTCGCTCGTAAACAAATTTTTTATACGGATAATGAACGAATTTAATAGACAAATAAAGAAGGAAAATAAAAAGTTAAAATTGATAAAAATAAACTGTTAATTAATTTTAATTTTAATTAAGCCGTTAAATGCAAAATTATATAAATAAATAGTTAGGTAAATAAGAAAAATAAGTAAAAAGTTCATAAAAACTTGAATTAACGGAGAAAAAGAAACAGAAATAAGAATCGAGCAAAATAAATTATTAACGCGTCTGATTTTTTCTTTTTAATGCCTTTTTATCGACGTCATTAATATTGTTCTTTTCCGATGCTTTACCACGAGAAATATCTCTTGAATCCCGTTATACCAGTCTTTCCTCAGAATCCGCCGATTGGCGACGATCTGACGAGTGAGTAAGGTGTGAAAATTCGTCAGGTCCCAGCTTTCCTCGTGCGCGGCAACGTGCTCCAAATTAATCAGCCGAAATTGACTGAAAGAATCGACGTGTCTCTAAACTTGTTACTTACGCTAAAACAGGTCACAGCCAGCGACATGCGACAGCGCGAATCAAGTGTATTCGGATTGATACCTGTAATCGCGAGCCCACTGCTCCAGAGTCATCAGCATGCACGGATTTATTAAATACAGATCGGTGTACAAAATTTCGCGACAGTGCTCTACATGTTTCCGCGAGTCCGGCTGGATGAATCGCTCGTCCTCCTGAATCGCGTCGAACTGCAAAACGCAATCGGCAAGAATTGAATCGCTGATGACAAAAGCTCCGATCTCTAATATATTCTATTTTGGAGCTTACAAAACAAGTATTATTATGCTAAAAAAAGAAAATAAAAATTATTTAACATTTTAAAATAAAAGGAATTATTTGCTGCTACAATAATTATCTATATTGTACATTGAGATAAAAAATCTCTGTACTGAATATCTAGAATTATAAGTTTCCATCTCGATTTAAATTATTATATCTTTAAAAAAATTAAACTTTAAACTTTTTATATTGAAATTATATATATATGTATATTACTCAATATAATTCTTATACTCTATTAAAATCTTAATTGTGAATAAAATGTTAAGTTTATCTTCAGTTGTCTCCGATCTGATTTGAATCTGAAATTGATAAGAAAATCTTATTTATAATTCGATCCTATTTTTTCGATGGCCAACCTCTGAGGGATGTTCCACGGAAGGAACCGTGAGCGCGAACTCGACGATGGCCTTCTTCATGTTCTTCATGAAGTCTTCCTTGATCTCAAGGATCAGATCACTGGCAAAATCGGGAAATTTATCGCGCAGGTTGCCAGGAACCAGATCGAGTATCGCTTCGACGAAGACGTCCTCGATGCTCACCGTGTGAATCGTATCGACTCCGTTGCAAACATAATAATAATATCTATTGATGTCCTTGTCGTCACTCAGATCCACGTCCTTCTCCGGCAGCTCTGGTTTCACTATCAAACCCACCATAAATCTAATCGCAAGGAGATTCATTAAACCTTCAAACTTCTTCCGAAAGAGCTCAATATAATTATTTATTTATTATTATTATCTTAATTCACATTATTAATAATCAATTGTTCCACTAATATTAAGAGAGAGTTAGCCTAACATTTATCTCTTAACATGCTCATATGTATGTAAAATTTTATAATTTAACAATAATTTTATTTTATTAATCTTATAATTTTATCAAATTAATGTAATTAAATAAATTAATATTATTTGAATTATTGTTGATTTAATATTTATCTCTTAATATGCTGATACATTTAAAATTGTATATATTCAACGATAACTTTATTTAACTAATTTAATAATTTTACTAAATTAATGTAATTAAATAAATTTATATTAATTGAACAATTTTATTTAATTAATGTAAATTTATGATGATTACGACAGGTTTAGATCTGACGTTACTTGAGAAGTTAGTTTAATTACTGGGGCTTTGATCGCTAAATAAATTCGAAGTTACTCTTGGAAATACAAGTTTCGAGGACCCTTTTTGCTTTTTGTACCTGCGAAACTTCTCCTCGCGTAGACGTTTCGCTGTGTAAGGTGCGTCACGAAATTTTTGTATCTTTCCCATCTTCCTGATTAGCGCCTCTCCTTTTCTCTTACATCTTTTAGGACTCATCAAGTCCAATGGCAAGGAAAACAATGGTTCCACCTTCGTGCCGAGGATCTGTGGTATTCGAATCGCATTCTCGGATTCGCATTTTAGTGCCTTCGTTTCCTCCGAGCGAGAACTTTCCATGTTCAATCGCAATTACGACTATTAATGTCACGAAACGACATTTAACAGACTTCTAATAAATCTCTGAAAAATATATGCAAAACTACAAACAATTTAATTTACTCTCTCGACCTTTCTAGAATAAAATATTTTAATTATTAAGAATATTAATTAAACCTCGAATATATATATATAATGAAGCGTCGAATCTATATAAAATTCAACATGCAGATATCTGTTTGAAATAGAATATTTGTAAAATGCGGATAGGTAATTATTTAATACAACTTTTGGTAATTATTTACGTTAAAAGACATCTTTTTTCACTTTCTTGATTTCAAATATCTAGTATTATTTTTATTAAAATTTACATAAATAAAATAGAAAATGTGATATAATGAAACTGTAATAATATTATAAAAATAATATAATATGTGATATAATACATACAAGAAATAATAAAAACATAATCAAATACAATATAGCACAAATAAGATATACTTTAAATTTTTTATAATATAACTGTAATAACATATATTATAATAAAATATAATATAATGTAAATATGAGATATATTATTTTTAAATATGTCATAATATTATAATAAAATGTAATGTAATATATAAATGCAATATAAAATATATTATATTAAAATATATTATTACATAATTGTAATAATAATATAATCAAATATATACAATAACATTTGTTACTACCTACATACACAATTTGTCACTATGCATACCTACACAATAAATACCTATATATAGTTATATTACGTCACTCTAATATTTATAATTACTATTCTACATACTTATTTAAATTTATTTTTGCAATAATCGTTGTTAAACTATATTATACCGATATTTCCACAGAATTTGAACAATATATCTGCATTTATTGGGTTGTGGGATAGGGGGTCCAAAAAACCCTCTTGACGCAGGAATGATTACGGACCTGTGTTGTACTCTAACCCTCAAAGTTCGAACACGGTGAGCGTTTTGTGTCGTTCGATCGCCGCGATGTAGCTTTTAAATTCGCAAAACTAGCTTGATTTTCCACGAGTATTCACGCGCTAGCGTCCACGTGATTAATGGCTAAGTTGCGAGTGTCCTCGTGTCATTCTTATGGAGATCCGCAAGAACTGCACCCTCGACCGCAGTCTCTAGGCAACGTGGTCGATCGATTCGGCAGGATTAACAAATCCCGCGAACCTCGGCGCGAGAAAGACGATTCTCGCATTCGCATATCTCATTCCTTCACCCCTTCGACTAGGAACGGTCCCGTCTCTCGCGTGCGATTTCCTCTTTTAGGTTATGTCCCAGGAACCACCTGCGTCTCGATTGTCGCGGTAGCCCGAGACCCAGAGCTACGTGGAGCGTTGCAATGTGACTACGCGATTTCCGCGAAGGATTCACCATCTGATTTTGCCTACGTGACATTTTCTTCTCTGTATTTTACATCTGCGTCAAAACGGGAGTCGGTTGCCGTAGCTCCAAGATGCGGCCGCTTAAATTAACGGCATTTTCATCTTCTTAAGTTATTTGTTGTGTATCAGAAACTGGCGTTGATATAATGTGTTCTTCAGATGATTCCGGCCCAGATATTCCGGTTGATTCACACGAACGGCCTGCTCTGGCAGGCCACGAACAAATCCCTGCTGGCCAAGCTGCGAAAGAAGACCGGCTACACCTTTTCGAACTGCAAGAAGGCACTGGAGCTGCACGAGAATGATGTGGATAAGGTAAGGGGCGCTCCATAACCGCCTTGAGCATGCACCCCTGCAACTCCAATTGATTGATAACGGAATATCTTAGTTCATCCTTGTTTCAGGCTGAGAAGTGGCTGAGAGAACAGGCGCAGCAGTACGGCTGGACCCAGGCGGCCAAGCTGAAGGGCCGCAACACCAGCCAAGGCCTGATCACGGTGACGGTGGACGGACGTCACGCAGCGCTGGCCGAGATAAACTGCGAGACCGACTTTGTGGCGCGGAACAAGAAGTTTCACAGTCTCGCAGAAGTTGTAGTCTCCGCCGTATTGAGTCACGCGAAGTCCCAGGAAATTCAGAACGAAGTGCAGCGGACTGTCTTTCACGCGGACAATCTCAAAGACCTGCTAGCCACGGACGGCAAGACCCTGAGCGACCATTCCGCCCTGACGATCGGCAACGTAGGGGAGAACATCAGTCTGAGGCGCGCTCTCGCCGTCAGCGTGCGATCGCCGGACGTGACGCTGTTCGGCTGCACACATCCGGCGCCGATGAATCCCATACCCGTGTCCTTCGGCAAGTACGGCGCCCTTGTGGCCATCAAGTGCGAGGAAAACGAGGAAACGAATATGCTGGGTACACAGCTCTGCCAACATATCATCGGTAGGTCTTGTTCGTAAAGACACTTAGGCCGGTATTCATAGTCGGATCTTATTTCAAGATCGTCTTAAGCAATGTCTTAAGATGCTAATACGATCATTTCATTGGCTGGATGAAGTCTTGAAACTGCCTTTGGCCAGACTTTTAAGACGATCTTAAATATAAGATCTGACTATGAATATACCGGCCTTGATGGATTGAAAGAAGAAAAGGAGCAACATGCAATTGTTTCTTCTTTGCAGGCATGGACCCGCAGAAGATTGGAAACCCGCGGGAAGACGAGCCGCACAACAACGCGGACGAGGAGCAGTGCATGATCTACCAGGAGTTCCTGCTCGATCCTAGTCTCTCTGTGCAACAGTTACTGGCAGAGACGCGTGCCGAGATCGTTGACTTCGCGCGTTTCGAGATCGGCGAGGAGCTTGACGAGGAGCCAACGTTGAAGAGCGTTCAGACTTGCGGCTGATGTCGATCTGACCTCCGATCGTTACCTCTATTATTAATATTAATTTTTACGATAAAATACACGATTATTTTTGTTATGATATCGATGTCATAAACGAAGAAGCGAAGAGATCGTACAAAAACAGATTCTCGTGAGTTAATCTTTAAGAAAGAACGTTTGATAGGAAAAGATTAACGTCACTCTCAGTTTTAGTGCTATGTACAGTGTATTGTGTTGTAATAAAATCGATGATAACCTAGTGTAAAATTTAAATCATTATTTCTCTCAATTATCCTTTTAACGTATATTCATGACTATTTGATCCTTTTGGGAAGCAAATTGATTTTTCAAAATTCAGGACTTGTCTAAAAACTGTTGACAGAGAAATTCAAAGAGACTAAATAAATTATTCAGACTAAATGAGAGATTATTCATAAATATTCAGGATATTAAAAAGATAATATCTAGTATAAGGACGAGAATATGAAATAGTTTTCTTGAATATTTAATAAAGCTCCTGTCTTCTCACTGTAACTAGAATTATGTTTTATGTTATTAATATTAATAGAATTATGTTATAGCAAAATTAAGAAATCGTGTGAATTCTTTGCGCTCTATAGTCTATATATTTTTTGTCCTCTTTAATATCTCTTTATTTTATTGATTTTTCGATAAATACGAAAGACTATTTTACGCGTCACCAGCATTGTTCGAATGTTAAAATGTATTTAAATATAAAAAAATAAAATCATGATTCGAAAATTCGTATGTACATAGTCGAATAAAATATATGCTACGAAAAATCCTCGCAATACAAAGCGCCTGCAGGAATAGTCTTCGCTTTGATCCTTTTCAGTCTTCTCGCGAGCCTGACCGACTTCCACAGCCACATCCGAGAATCCTTCTTCCAATAAGGCGCAATATCCTCGGGTGAGTACCTAGTGCCCTACAGGAAGGAAAAAAATCTTAATATTTTCTTACGATCCTTAATATTTAATTTTTTTCTATACAATGTTTAAATTAAATTAAATATACAATAAATATAAAAAATTAAATATTCAAGAAAACTATTTCGAATTCTTGTCCTTACTATCTTTTTAATAACATCTTGAATATTGTGAATAACTATTTAACGTCTCTTTGAATTTCTCTGTCAATAGTTTTTATGCAAGTCCTGAATTTTGAAAAATCAATTTGCTTCCGAAAAAGATCAAATAGTCATGGATAAATAAGGACATTTGACCTGGAAAATTAAGATTTCCGGTCCCTGGACCACCAATTGAAAGGTTGATTTTTCTCTCGTCTTGAAGACCGGAACGGTTTGCTCCTGCTCCGAATCATTCAAGTAATCCGTTTGCACGTCGCTTGTTCTAAATCCAGGGTGATTTTTCGTCTCAAGCTCCAGATTTTCCAAAGCGGACGTGAAATTTCCAATGTCTTTGCAAATTCCAATTCCAACCTAAATCAAATAAATTCATTTTAAACAAGGGATAGTTTTATTAAAATATTCAACTTGCATTAGATATAAAATTGAATAATTAAAATGTACATCAGCTTGCGCGTAATCTTAAAAAAATTAATTAAAAACTAGATTTATTAATTTATATATTTTTCAACACAAAATTTATAACATATAATCTTTGTAATTTTTTAATTCTTAATTTGTAATTATTCATATATTTTGGAATTTAATGGTCTATCAATTAAAAATTTATCTACACTGCTGTTTTAATTTAAAATTAAAATAAAGTAAAAAATAAAATTTTTTAAATTTAAAAATTGGAATTATAAATAACAATAATTAAATAAAATTATTCTAATTACAGAAGGAATTAAAGATTAGAAATTTGATTTATGAATATGTTTCATTTTAATGTTTCGATAAACCTGAACTCCTTGAGAGCAAACGTGGCGGTTCAGAGCGGCGATGGCAGCGGCGGCAGCATCCTTCGTCCTGGCCGCGGGATGATCGTTCTCATCCCACTTCAGGTTCTCGACTGTCCAGAAAGAGAAAGCGCACGTTGTACACGTTAAGAAGTTCGCAACGTCCTTCTACCTCGATATTATACCGCTCGACTGATCAGACTCCTCGTTTTGCCAATCCATTCTCTCGCCGTCGAAGGGTGGTAAGACGAAGACAGCTCTCTGACATTTTGTCGACGAGACCCGCATCCCTTGCCTGTCGCCTCCTGTCAAGGAAAAATGCGCAGCGAGCGCACTTTGTTTCAAAGACCGAATCGAATCGAATTTATATGGCTTCAGGAAACTCGATGCCGGATTAAAAGAGACCTTCCATCATGCTGGAGAATAAAACAAAGAATAATATAAAGATAATAATACACAGTATAAAACTTCGAAAATTGTGTATTATTTTTTATATCTTCTTTTGCCAGAAAAGTGTATATTAACTACGTTGCATGAATACATTACGTTATTTATATTACAAAGTGATTTTAAAGTTTTTGTCCAGCTTTTCCCTTATAGAAAAATACTGTAAGTGATTTTTTGGCTAGTGATTAATTACTTAAAAGCACTATTAAAAGCACTATCAATATAGTGCTTTTAATAGTGCTTTTAAGTGATCAATCACTACAGTATTAAATTTCTATAAGGGTTAAAACTTTCATATAATTTCTGTTCTATAAACGATAAAATTAATTATTAAAAAAAGTAAGCGAAATAATTTAATTCAATTTTACATTCTTAATTGAGACTGTTTTATTTCTCAACGCACCGTCATTATGTGTACAAAGTGATATACGATTCTGAAATTCTACGATTTACGAATAGGCACATTTTGCAGTTGATTTACATAGTAACATATCTCGAATCATATTGATTATCCTGGTCCGCACATCGTCTAAAGAGCGACATTTTGTGGATTAAACAACAGTCTTATTATCTTCATAGAAAAAATCCAACAGACGCAGTTGCCAAAGGATCGATCTAAGTCTTCCAATCTATTAGGAAAATTTTTTCATAAACATTTTTAATATTTAATTTCACTGACAATGAGTTGACTGGTTTTTTTTTTTAAATTTTATTGCATATAAAACGAAAGTTTATACGAAAGTTTTAATGAAAGCAAAGGACTGTATAATCATCCTGTAATTATACTGCATATATGTGTCTTCTTCTTCAGTACTATATCAGCCTCCCCGCCCCCCCCCCCCCCCCCCTGACATTAGGGGCTCACTCTAGAGCATCTAGAGAGAGCTATTCCAGTTGTAATTACGTAACTTGCCCATCGAAGAGCTGCCCGGAACGAAGGGCCCTTTTGTTTTAGGTTTCTCTCTCTTCAGAATAACCATCCTGGAAAGCAATAACCAGAGATTATGCTGATTTCCCGTTGTCTTCTCCGGTGAGGAGAAGACACGAGCTGAGAGTCAGAATCAAGCCCAAGGCCCGTCGATTACAAGTCGATCGCTCTCACGCCTCTCCTCATTATACGTATATCGACGATTAAATTGCAAATATGTAAATGAATATCGCTGCATTTACATCGCACGTCCGAGCGCGATCGTGGAAAGTCTTAGAACAGCCACAGACTGATTATATCTTGATCGAGATATATAGCTTCAATAAATCCGCAAGTTTATCCTTTATCCTTTTATACTTTTCAATTTTTTTTTATTTGACCGGCTTCCTCTCCGAAGATCTCCGAATATCTTTGTCCGATTGCCACGATCAGTTTCTTATATCCGAGATCTATCGACTCTCCTGACCTGAGATCTCTCTCAGTTTCTTACATTCTTACGAGTCGAGCGCATTTTAACGCACGTAGGAGCGGAACGGGCCGCGCGCGAGGGGCCCATTACGTGTTCTAGGACGTGTAATAAAGCGCCGTGCTCTATCTATCCGTGGCGAAGTAACGTTGGAAAGGCAGCGGACCTCGGAACAGGTGCGCGCGTGTGTGTGTTACTCGTGCAGAGACGAGGATCACAACGGGCCCCCCGACTCGCGTGCGCGCGCGCGCGCTCACGTATTCATGAGGCCGCAGGCCGCAGCTCGTACCCGGGGCCGCCTGCCGTTGCCGGCGGTCACGGCTGGCCGGCCGGAGTTCCGGGGCCCACTTCCGGACACTCGCGCGCGGCACCGGTACGGTCTCGTTTTCAGCCGCTGCGGCTGAATATCAGTCGTTCGCAGTGTACAGTTAGCCGCCGCGCATCATACGCGGAGCGAAGAGCTCGCGCGTCCCTGCTCCTTCGCGCGTGTCCCTCCGCGTGGTAGAGGCGGTTTAAATGGGCCCCGGCCTCTCCGAGTCCTCGCGAGATATACCGGAGAACAATGGACTTCCCCAGGCGGGTGAGTGAGATCCATTCCGTTCGCGGATCCTTCCGACTTCGATGATCGCCGCGGAGGGCGAGAGACGCCCCGGGGGAAACGATGTTTTTGGAAGATCCTTGAACGGCGGAACCGGATGTCCTTTGAATGCCTCTGATCCTCTGATTAAATTTCTGATAAACGGAGAGAGAAAAAGAAGAGAAAGAGAGAGAACCACATGTGACGAATTTCAAAACAATTCTGAAGAATATACATAATTAATGATACGATAATTATGTTAATTGAGACAAAGTCTTCTTCGTTCTTTACTAGAATGTTTATATTTGAGAAGGTATTTCTGAGACTTTTTTCCCCTTACTTTTCTGTAAAAGTTTTAATTAACGGGTGCATTTATATTCAGCCTCGCGTTTCTAAAAGATTTCTGAAAGGTTTCGAATTTTTTCTTATTTTGTACAAGTTTTAATTAATGAGTTATTAAGTTTCCTCCTCCCGTTCTCATTTCTGCTCTGTTTAATGCTCGCATGATGGTTTAAGTAAATAAAATTCATGACTAAATACACAGTTGCAAAGAAGACGGAAATATTGAATATTAATTAAAAGAAAGAAGATTATTTCTCTCAGTGTTCCATTGCAACCTTTACCGCTCAAAGAAATTAAAGATAGTAAATTAATCCGCATAAAAAAACATTAAAAGTGTAAAAAAAAGCGCCAAATAGATACCGTTACATTCGTAGTTCCAAAATTATACTCAATTTGAGTCATTTTTTAACAATTCCTGCGTCGCCACTGCTTCTAGTCAAAATATATTAATTTAACTAAACCAATGGAGTTAAAACAATACTGTTTTGTGTAAAATAATAAATTTCGACGCACATGGTAGTTAAAAATAACAAAATATTATCTAACTCATGGTATTGATTTAAATTTCAATATTTAATAGTGTATATTTTTTATTTTAAAAAATACTGTTTTTCTACGAAAAATCTGTTAATATTTCTTATTTCAAATTTCTGTGAAAAATTAATTAACAAAAATAATGTTTTTATACGAAACACGTACAGAAAAGAAATCACGAGGAAGAAGACTAAATATATAATTTTGACTGCTTGAAGAAATGATTATAAATAAATTAACTTGTCTTTCGTGTTTCTTTAATTCGTAGATACATGGTATATTTTACAATCAAATATTCCTTTAAAAAGAGAGATAAAAGTCGAGGCCACCGAAATGTTATTTCGCGTTTCCGCTGCCTTAGCACCACCTGTTACACCACCGTCGTTGAACGAACTCTCGTCTCGCTTATACGAGCGAGAGAACGTACGCGTCGTCCTCTTCTGCGAGGGAGACCCGCGGCCAGCCGTTCGCGGTCGGGCGACCGCGAATTCTCACCTTTTGCCGCGATTCCCGCGCGGCAGAGATGTGGGCGACAGTTGGGACTTCCTGCCCTGTCGCGCGGTGACGATGATCGTCGCGGATGATGGTCGGGCCGCGGGTGTGCGTGAGTGCGTGCGTGAGGCGAATGCGAGGGCAACATGTATGAATGAATCGCGCGGCCGGTGTACACGAACTCGCGCACTCACACACGCCGCTTAGAACGAAACCAGCACAATGCGACGGCGGTCTCGGCCGCGGCATAATGGGCCCTCGTCTTCACCGGGATCCGATGTTGGTTACAGGTCAATCAACTCGAGCCGAAAGCGAGCAGCACAAAAGCCGCTCATTTTCCTGACAAGAGAGAACAATGACAATTGCTAGTCGCAATGAGAAATCTTTTTCAAAAATTCATTCCCCCCTTGTAATTTGTCCGGGACCGCTCTGACGACGCAAAGACGTCTAAGAGCATCGTAGAAATGTCCGGGAGAAACGTTCGAGATCTCCCAGACATTCTTCTAACGTTTCTAGATAGCGAAAATTCTTCTTTAAACTTAGCAATTCATACAGCATCAAAAATGAGTAATTCGAGCCATTTAATATCTCGATCGTCAAATATAATTAATTTGATAACTAATTAAGTAAAATAATTAAATGTATATACTCTCTCTCTCTCTCTCTAAAATAACGAATTTGTACAGAGCTTTTAAAAATCCATTCCCTTTGTGTGAAGCAAATATTTTGACAACGTAAACATGTAAAAGCATCGTAGAAATGTCCGGAAGAAGCCCAAAGTTTCTCAACACATTCTTCTAACGATTCTATAGATAGCAATAATTTTTTTAAATTTAATTACTTAGAAATTCACGCGGCACCAAGAAATGTTTCATTCGAGTTGTTTTGCGTTAACTATAAGTAAAATAATTAAGTGAAATAGTAATATTCAGGTTCCAAATTAATTGATCAATATAAGTTAAATCGAACTATACGTAATGTTGGAAGATATATGAGCTAAATTGAGGTAAACTTATTTAATGTACTAAGCGCTCTTCCGGCAAAGGCTACGTGCGGTGCGTCGAGCACGCACTCGAGCGCACCTGCGAGGCGAAGATCCTCTCGCGAGCTCTTGTATCCCAGTTTTCAGTCCGCTCGCGAAGCGCGTCCGTGTTGCGAAAACCTCGGCTCGCGCGCGCCTGCGAATGTAACGCCGACAATGTTATCGCGCACGCCGGATTTAATTACCATTAATTACCGCACGCGTGCGCCCGTCTGTCGACCTTAGGATATCCCTATCCGAGTTTTTCCGGCAACTTTCCGCGACGATTTTGAGAACTCGTTTGAGTGCTTCGACTCCTCACTCTTGACACGCGATCGCTGGATACATCATACGATCTTCAAGTCTCGTCTCGGCGTCGTCTTGTCCGTTATTTTGCGTTGCAATATTATTTTTGAGAAATAAAGTGCAACTAGAAAAGCTTTGAAATCGTCGTAAGGAGAGGAATTTTCGAAGAGCTAGATCTTGCTATTTATCGCGGACAAACATGACGAGCGTGTTGTACCCTGAAATTATAAATACCATCCCGCAGGACGACAGAAGCTGTCGCAGCGATGATTCCGGCGGCGAGGTCTTCAGAAACATCCCGAAGAACAGCAGCATCTTCCGAGTCTGGAAGATCGAGGTAGCTATCAATAAAGGATAATTAAGTACGATGCTGAATAACTACTGTAACGCTGCGACATCGAAATCTTTTTCAACGGTAAAACATAATACGCGGTGCAGTACAAAAAAGATCATAAAGGCTAATGTATATAGTTGAAAGATTAATGAACAAAGTTAGAAATATATTGGTCATATAATAATCGTTATGGATAAAAATGGGTCATTTCTCATTTTACGTCGGCTGCAAAACACAAGCGTCGTCCTTTTTATAACAATCAGATCAAAATATGCATTTTTCTTGAATCACTTTAAAATTAGTCTTATATTTAATTTGTTTATACATATTTAATTTAGTCTCATATTTCATTATTTGTTTCTACTATTTACAACTATTATATTTATTAACTACACAGAAAAACAAAAAATGTCAAATCAAAACATATACTTGTATACGCAAGAATCTATTAATCTTCTTACAAGAATTTCAACTTTTTTTCAACCAAGAGCTATATAAGTATGACTTCATTCAATGCAAGTTTCCTTCGTTTAACGCAATGCAATCTCATTTCAAGATTTCCATGTTGAAACTAAAGATATTTTTAACTCACAAGAATATTCTTTTTTCTGTGTACTTTTAGCTATTATTTACAATTATTAATTTTCCCTAATTAGTCTTATTTATTTATTTTAATTATTTACTTCGCGCCTCGTTTACTCAGTGTTACGTATTCGCTTTTGTCGGACAGGGTCTACGGGCGACGGTCGTAAGCAGCAGCAACATGGGCCTCTTCCTCTCCGAGTCGGCGTACATCGTCTACGCCGTGTCCGCAAAGGACGGTGCACTTCCTTACCCGGGCATGCCGGTACTTTTACTTCCATTGTGTTACGTCGTCGTGAGAGAAACCACACGAAAGCGCGAGCACCGCCTCGCCTAACGAAATCCACGCCCTACTAGAGCGTGATTTTTCTTCCACAGACTTTTGACTCTTCGAGTTTGCCATCGAATCACTCCTCCGCAAAGAAAACTAATTTCTCGCGCGCGCGCGCAACTGCAAATCTGTGATGCAAAGGAGACATTTGCATTTATTAAAGATTGATGCTCCGATCGGAAGAAGATAAGCCGCGACGTTTAAAAAGCTCAACATTAAAGAAAATGTGTGTTTAGCTTTCCTTTTATTTTCAATTTTTCATTCACTTTATTTATTTAGTTAATAACTATTAACTATTATTTATAAACTATTAACTATTAACTGTTAACTTGTTGATTATTGACTATTAACTTTATTTAGTTAAATATATATGTTTCCGGTGATTCCTTTTGCAAGATTAAGGATCTGAAGGACACCTCGGTGGTGCGCGCCATCCACTTCTGGATCGGCGCCAACTGCGACTCGACGGCGTCCGGCGCCGCGGCGCTCCGCGCCGCCGAGCTCGACTCGCAGACGTCGGCGATGATCCTGACGCGCGAGGCACAGGGTCGCGAGAGCCCGCGGTTCCTCGCCTACTTCCGGCAGCGGCTGATCGTGGAGAACCTGCACCACGAGTCGCCCGCCTGCGCCCTGCACCGCGTCTCCGGCGTGGCCGTGCCGATCCTGACCGAGCTGGAGAGGGTCCACTGGGAGCACTTCAGCTGCCGGGACGTCATCCTGGTGGACGTCCGCGCAAAGTGCGTGACAGTTCAGGGCGATCGCGTACTACGCGACGCGAATAATTTTTACGTAACCGCCGGACGATGTCGAAATCCGCCGGTGAAAGTTTTCGCGTGCAAAAAAAAATGTATACGCCAACCGAGGACCGAGTAATGATAGGTCTGATCCCTTTAACATCTGGAAATTTAATACGTGAAAATTTGATTACTTCGTCGGAGTAATTGTTGAATGTTCTAGATAGAATTTCAATCTTCCGTATTTTGTCATTTAAAAATTGAAAAATTTCCGCGTAATTTCTTCTTTACTTCTTATTTCTCTATTTATAGTAGTTTTCTTTACTTTTTAATTTTAAAAAGTAATAAATATTTTAAAATTTTTAAGTATACATATACATTATACAATAGTATCTCCTTTTCTATTACTTTTATAAATTTTTTGCAAAAAAGAAGCAATAAAACAGCAAAAGTTGCAATCAATAATAACACTTCAATTTGGCGAAATTAATTTTCATCACTGATTTGGGCAACCAGTGATGAAAATTTCCCCCAATTTTACAAAACAAATTATTGTTATTAGCTTTCGATACAACTGTATATATTTCTATATTTTCTCTATTAATTTCACAAATAAAGTAATACAAATCCTACAATAATTTTTTTTGCATAACCATGAGAGAGTTTTACAAAAGTAGTTAAAAAATCGCAATCAATAATAACATTTCAATTTGGCGAAATTAATTTTCATCGCGTTTTCCCAATTTCACAAAATAAATTCTTGTGTGTGTTATTAGCTTCCAATATAACTGTATAACTTCTATATTCTATTTTCCTTTATTAATTTAGCAATTAATATAGGTTTTCTGTACTAAAATTTTGCAAATAAAATAATAAAAATTCGACAAGAATTTTAATTTTTTTTCATGTAACCACGAGTTTTACAAGTAGCTGATTAAAAGATATTTCTCATTTATTCTTAGGGGTGTCGTCTTCCTGTGGCTGGGAACCCTGTCAGACCCCCTGCACAAACGTCACGCCGCAAGTCTCCTGGAGTCCCGGAAGGAGAACAACAACGGCCGTGTGGTGGTGGTCGAGGATGGCTACGAGCAGACCCTGCCCACATGCGACAGGGAGCTCTTCAGCAGCGTGCTCGATCCCTCGGCGAGGGTGGTAGCGCCCGATCGCCAGCACCGCGTCAATCCTCCTAGCCCCATCAAGCTGTACAAGTGCAGCGAACAGTCGGGCAAGTACAAGGTCGCCGAGCTCAAGTCCGGCCCGATTCTACGCGGCGATCTGACTTCCGGTGCCGTGTACCTGGTGGACCGGGGCGAAGCCGGTGTCTGGGCCTGGGTGGGCCGCGACGTAAACGCGCGGGAGAGATTGGAGGCCGTGAGAAACGCGCGGGGCTTCGTCAAGAAGAAGGATTATAGCGACGGCGTGCCAGTGGCCAGAACGACGGAAGGTAGAATGAGATTTGTTTTATCGCACGATAATAAAATGATTATCTCATTCGGAGGCACACAGTATTATTAATTAAAAATCTTTTAAAAAGAATCATATAGATAAATGTAACTAAAGCAGCGTAGTAATTGCAACAAAAGAAAGAAAGAAGGAAACGATCGATACTGTACATATATATGTATAAAGAAATTGAAATTAATTAAGCCAATGATTGAAATAAAATAAAAATGACTGAAATAAACTGACAAAATTCGAGTCTAATAAATGAATAAATCGCGAGAATTTTTAGAATTTTGAGACCATAGTGATAATGCGCGCGGTGCGTGTGTAATCGCCGAACGGAAATAAAATAAATAAAACAAAAACGAAGGTCACGAACCGGTGGAGATGAAGGCCCTGTTGAGGGGCTGGGAGCCCTCCAAGACGAGGCCGTTGACTTTGCCGACGAGTTTCGAGCCCGATTACATGAACGAGAGGCCCAGGATGGCAGCCGAGTGCCAGCTGGTGGACGATGGGTCCGGCGAGCGGACCTTGTGGAGGGTCGAACTGAAGGAGGGCATGGTCCAGGTGGAGGACGACAGGGGAATCTATTACGCGGAAGCCTGCTACGTGATGCTGTACAAGTACGGACAAGGACGAAGGTGTCGAAGTATTGTACGTGGAACTCTTTGAATTTATATATTAATCTCTTTCTTTCTCGAGAAAAAGTCTGTCAAACATAAAATCTTTTGTATTATTAAATTATAATCATTTAATTTTTGAATAAAGCCGATTAAATCTGTTTTATTCACGTCGATAATTATTAGAGGAATTTAATATCGTTCATAACTTTCTGAACATCACATAAAAATAAAAATTTACACAAAGATTAAACAAGTCAGGAACTGAGAAAAGGGGGAGGATTTTCTTTTTAGCGTACGCGATTTTATAAAGTGTTTAAATATTGAAGTGGCATTTATCTCGTGGCTGTAATTATTGTAAAAGACTCGAGTAGAAACGACTTTAATATTTTCAGGTTTACTGCTGGGAAGGTGTTCACTCTGTCAAAGTGGATCGAGATGCAGCTTTAACGGTGGCTTGTCGTCTGTCTGAAGAGACGAACGCGCAGTTAGTGAGGGCGTCCCAAGGGAGAGAGCCGCCTCATCTATTGCAGATCTACGACGGGAAGCTCAAGATACTCGCCGGACGCCACCATGACTCGCGTAAAGTATCTCTCTGAGAAATAACGAAAAATATACATGATGTATCAGAAATACTTGTACAAACTTTAAGGGT
The DNA here is from genome assembly GCA_035220615.1 of Leptothorax acervorum. Taxonomy (NCBI): domain Eukaryota; kingdom Metazoa; phylum Arthropoda; class Insecta; order Hymenoptera; family Formicidae; genus Leptothorax; species Leptothorax acervorum. The sequence goes on along the minus strand of JASTWQ010000051.1, from coordinate 388,171 downwards.
GAGTTCTCCACACATAAACAAGAAAAAAATGTCATATAAACATATGTCCGGAAATGCTTATGAATTATACCTCAAAAAACTTGTTTTCACAACACCTCCACAAAAAGTTCGACTTTCCATGCCTGTAGAGCGGGACGAAAGTGGCCAATTTCACGCCAGGGCTTACTTTCCTCCCTAGGGAGAAAAGTTGCTACTTTTTGCTCTGTATAGCGGGCGAAAAGTGGTCACTTTCCTCCCTGGAGGAAAGTTGATACTTTCTGCCCTGTATGGCGGCCCTGTATATTTAATTTTATTTTATTCAAATTTTAGTTTTGTAATGTGGGGGGCTTCGACCCCCACACCCCCCACTGGGGCTTCGCCCCTGGTAAGAGTATATGTTTATATGAAAAACCCCCCTTAATTTTCGACAAAGAATTATCTAAAATTTTTTACACTTATTTAGAATCACCCTGTATTATATATATATATATATATATATATGTATATATATATGTATGATACCGATAAATAAAAAATAACAAGGTATTAATCGTTAAAATATTTTTGGCAACAAAAATTTTTGAATTTTTGCTCGAAGAGGATCCCAATTTGGATCAAAACGTATATTAAGAAAGTTGTTGATAGACTGATTCGCGGTTTAAATATTTGTTTGCGCTTGTCTACTCTGAAAACTCGCTGAGATAAAATATCAAGAGAAGTTGCAATGTATATTGCACGAAGAAAAAATAAAATACTTAAATTTATATATAAATAAAATAAATTACATGTCTTGAGGATAACATGAAGATTCGAAGGGTGCTTTTGCTTTATTACATCTTTTACAACAAAGATTCTCGATTTGCAGCGCCAAAAAAATATCTGGTCAGAGTGTTCGGCTCAACGCCGTACACTTCGAAAGCCGTGGAACGTCCGTTACGGGCGAGCAGCCTGGATTCCAGCGCGGTGTTCATCCTCTTTTCCAGCGCGCCGATCGTCTGGTGCGGCGGCAAGAGCACTGGTGACGCGAGACAGACGTCGCGACGCCTTGCGCCCAGAAACGCGCCCCTCGTTGCCGAGGGTAAGGAGGGCGATGACTTCTGGAACGAACTCGGAGGTAATTAATAAACCAGACGAGTAAATGGAGCGACTCGAACATTTATATGATCACATTCGACATTATAATCATCGTTGCCTCGCGTAAATTTGTTCTCTTCAGGAAGAGGCGCCTACAGTACGGAGACCGAAGAACTCGGCGAGGAGCTGGACAAACAGCTGTTTCAATGCCGCACCGAGAACGGTCTCTTCGTGGGCGAACAGATCCTCGGATTCCGACAGAATTCTCTGGTACCGGAAGCTGTCTGGCTGCTGGACGCCGGCAGCGTGATCTGGATATGGATAGGCAAGTTCTCCAGCCCGAGGACGCTGCAAGAGTGCGTCGAGGATGCCACTATTTACCTCTACACTCATCCCGCTGGTCGAAATCGCAACACGACCATTTCCGTGATCAAGCAAGGTGAGTTCCAGGCAATGCAGAGTCGAAAAGATTTCTTAAAGACCAATATCTTTCCCGAACTGGTAAATTTTAAGTAAAAATCTAAAACGTAGTCTTCTGGAAAAAATATTTTTATTTTTCAGTCAGCTTTTTTCAAACTCTTTCTTCCGCAAAAAATCTTTAGATATTTGTATTTTATACTTTTTGTTGTCTACGATTTTATTTTTGTCGCTTCTCAGGTTTGGAGCCAGCCACTTTTATCGGGCTGTTCGACAATTGGAATCATAATCTGCTGAGGGATTACAAACCGTTCGACACCTTCTGCGCCCTGATGGATGATAGAGATCAATCGACAAGGACGCAGACGACCTCGAAGGCCACCACAGACTTCGATAATTACATCAAGTATCCGCCGGTGGTGCTGAAAAGTGAGCCAGAGAACCTGCCAGCTGGCGTGGACGTTAGACGCAAAGAAATGCATCTGACCTACGACAACTTCATCGCGATCTTCAAAATGGAACCCGCGGAATTCGAGAAATTACCGACCTGGAAGAGACAGCGTCTCAAGCAGGCCGCTGGACTCTTCTAATGTGTTTTTTTTTTTTTTTGTTTACTTTGATCCTAATTTAAACATTATTCTTTCCCTTTCCGCAACCAGAATTTAGAAATTATACATTTTTCCTTGTGCAATCCCGGTAATATCTTTATTCCAAACATCGAATGATCTATAATCGACAAGTCTCATTGCTTGAAAAAAAATTATTATTTAAAGCTTACATAGAACGCTAGATTAATTAACGGGGTTTCATGAGGACGTGTCCATCACTTCGAGTTCGATCGCGCGCACCGTTTCCTCCTCCACGATGACCGGTTGTATTGTTTTCGTGAGCACCGATGTAGTGCCGGGCTTGTAACGATAGCTGATCTGCCGCTCGCCCTTCACGCTGGCAGTGTCATACGGTCGCAAGTACTCGACGTTGTTCTTGCGAATAATGCAGAGATCCACGTTGGATCCCGACGCAAGATCGTTGAACACGCCCGCGCGAATGCCGTCCGCCACCAACTGCTTCGCCTCCTCTTCCTAAAAACATTAATATTTTATTTGAGAACATGGAGTTTTTAATATAAGACATAATTTTAGTGCATTTAATATAAAAAGTTACACATAAATCTAAATTAACTAATACATATATAAATGTAAGAATATTAACATTAATATACGAATCGATAGATTTTATAATAAATAATTATGTGATAAATTGGTCACTGTTTACACAAAGTTATATCTAAAATAAATATTATTTTAGACTTTAGATTTGTCAAAATTTTATTTGAATACTTAGTTTTCTCTGAATTCGAAGTCTTAAAATAGCAGCGATTACTTTAGATCCAGAATACTCGACTGATTAAAAACACTCCTTACCGGCATGTCAGGCTTCCATCTGCTCTCGAAGACCGCCATAGCAGCCAGTGAGCCAGATCCCATGGTGGTATACTTCAACTTCTCGGTTGAACCGTGCGGATAAATGCAGTACAACTGGGGTCCGTCAAGATCAAAACCGCCCAGGATGAGCGCAGCGCCGACATGACCCTGATAACGGAATAGCATTTGTTTTATCAAAGTATTGGCGGTGCATACGGGCACGACGCGGCCAGTATTCAGACGATGCAACTCCAATTGGCTAGATATCATCTCGGTGGTCATTTCAGTGTCGGCCGCTGTACCAGCTCCACAACAGCTAAAAATAATTCACGTTCCTCAATGTGTTGCTCATGAAATTAACTTGTTGTAAAGATGCTATACGATATTAATACTTACTACATATTAGGAGCGAGATAATGGATCTTCAAGCTGTACTTGTCAGCCACAATGGTGTCCTCGGTAGCTCGTGTATCACCACCGAGAATAACGCCATCCTTGTATACTATACCAGCGATGGTGGTACCTGTCTTGACTGCTTTCGGAGCAGCAAAGCCTTTTTTGATCAAGGCATTGTTCCTGCGCAAAATAAATAAAAATTAGCAGGATCGATAAACTTCAAATAAAATTTTAAAAATCTGTAAATCAAATATATGAAAAAAATTTGTGACTAACAACGACTAATGTTTCTAAGATACATATTAATATGATAGAGATAAATCTTGATAATTGCTTTACAGAATCTTTTTAAACAATAGAAATTGTTGACCAATTTGATACTTATTACATTAATTAGGAATCACAGTAACAAGCATGATCAAAATTACAGAAGACAGCAACTTGATCACACGTTTACTGTTACATTCACATTAAAATTCTTAGAATTTTTCTTTCACAAAAGCAAGATTGAAATATATAATATTACAATACACATATGTATGAATGTATGACAGTAAGACCACAAGAATTTCTTTCTGTAAAACTGATGTGTGACACAGCAGTATGTAGGTTATAGTTAGAACAACTTCAGATTACTCTCAGAATTACATTTTCGAAACAAGACAAAATCCTCACCTTTGGCAGAGATCGAAGGAAAAACCTGTCGGCGGGATTTCCGGCGCAAGAAGCGAAGTCATGATTTGTCTCGTATGTCAAATATCGGCAATCAAAAATGACACAGCTACAACACCATCCACTTGTTCTGTGACTACTACCCTGGCAGTCAACTTTGGCTTATCATGTTGAATATTGACCATTCCGTACGTGTCAGGAAAGAGCCCATTGGCTGCGTCAATGCTGTCAATGGAAAAAGCAACCAGTGCCAGTGCTCAAAGATAAATATGCTCCAACGATAAATATGCTTCAACGAAAATATGCTCAAATATATATATATATTATAAATATGTAAATATTAACGCATAAATTATATTCATATATGTATACAATGCTTGCCTTTGTATCAACTTAATTGTTGGTCTTCACCAGAGAGAACAATTCTCCACTGCACTGTCTCCAGGCTGACTTTTAGCGTTTTATACTGGGAAAACTAGTGCAACACTGGTGCACACTAAGGCTTGTATTCATAGTCAAGTCTCAAGTCAACACATAAGACAATCTTGATCAAGTCAGTCTTATTCAATCCAGACCATCCTAAGATATCTTAAGATGGTCTGGATTGAATAAAACTGACTTGATCAAGATTGTCTTATGTGTTGACTTGAGACTCGACTATGAATACGGGCCTTAGTGTGCACCAGTGTTGCACTAGTTTTCCCATTCCCAGTACAAAACGCTATTTGTAAAAATTTAGCAGGAACAGAAACCAAGGTCGGTAGCGTCGCTACCGACGCGTTCATTTACCGACCTTGACAAAAACTAGAAAGCCCTTAGCCCGCCAGGGGCCGCAGGATTGCAGGAAAGATGGCGGCAAGTAGGCGGGAAAGCTCGTGCGAAGGCAGCGTGCAGCTAGATCGATTGAAAGGATGCACGCTTTCTTGAAGACCGGGAAATTGGGAGCTCCAGCGGACGTTAGGAAACCTTCGACCTCTCGGGCCAAGGACGACAGGAAGGACCTGACGCCATGGGTGGAAAAATAGTGAGTGCGCACCAATCGGCAAAATTAACCTCTTAACCTCCACGCAAGAAGACAATCCGTCGTTAATCTTCATCTTTTTTCTATTTGTATCTCTTCTACCTAGAAATTATGATTATTGTCTTTTTGATGCGAAAAAAGGAACTAAAGGATTGAAGATGAATATTTTCATTTCTTTCGTACTTCTTTGTTTACACAGTCGACCGAGAAATGTAGACGACATTGTGGAGCAAACGGAGGTGGTGAACGTGATACGGCAGGCCATGGAACACGGAGATTTTCCCAACATGCTGTTTTACGGGCCGCCGGGTACCGGCAAGACCAGCATCATCCACGCAGCCGCGAGACAGATGTTCGGTAGCATGTACAAGGACAGAATACTGGAACTGAATGCCTCCGATGACAGGGGTATTCAGGTTGTAAGAGAGAAGATCAAATCCTTTGCGTTGCGCAGGGCTAATCCTAATGGACCAGAGTGAGTTTATTTCTAACGTTATTTTAATGAATCATAAATGTCATTTATTTGTATCAAGATATTAAAGATTATCAGCGATTAATGCCAGTGATGAACCAGTAAAAGGTCTGACGGCTGCAGAATATCGGCGCAAAAGATTGTTCAGAAAAAGGCACATTTTGTTGTTTATCAAGGAGTTAAATGAAGTGTTTTAGTACCCCTTATTAGCAACAGAACAGAAAAAATGCTCACAGTGACAGAAAGAACTCCGAGATTAGTGAATTTCTGAGAAGCGTGAGCAAACAATTTCAATTTTCAAACATTTGCGTGAGTCGCGTAAATACATATTATCGAGATGTTACATTTCTTTTAGAGAAATTTAATTAAATTTTATACTTATGACAATTAAATACAACTAAATTTTGAATGTTTTTTTTTTATGAACGATTTTATTTTATAAACGAAAAAAGAAATTGTACGAATCGAATTGATCTGACGCAAATACTTTGAAAGTTGATCATCTGTTTTGAACATCTTGCGCGCCGTACTGTAGTTAATGATCAAAACGGCACAATCTGAGGCATAATATAATTCTTATTTGATTAAAATTTATGAAGAATAATACAATAGATTGATGAAATCAATTTTTTACACTTACAGCGGGAAGAAATGTCCGCCATTTAAGATCATCATATTGGACGAGGCGGACAGTATGACCGGCGCCGCGCAAACGGCGCTTCGTCGAATTATGGAAAAAGAGTCGCACAGCACGCGTTTCTGTTTGGTGTGCAATTATCTGTCGCGAATCATCAAGCCGATAGCGTCGCGCTGTACCAAATTCCGGTTCAAGCCGTTGAGCGACGAAAAGAGTATTGCCAGGCTCGAGTACATATGCAATGAGGAAAATCTAAAAGCTGATAGAAAAGTCTTAGAGAAAATCGTTGAAGCATCGGGTGGCGATTTAAGACAGTCTGTCATGTGTTTACAATCGATCACACGATTGAAGGGAAAAGACTACGAGATTACCGTAGATGACGCGCTCGACGTTATCGGGGTAAATATACGTTCCTGTAAAAATAAATTTATATGACGAGATTGAATAATTTCGAATTATGGTATGCATTTATCATTTTAGCTGGTTCCCGACGATCAAATTAAAACACTGTGGGAGGCTTGTAAAACGGGGAGTTACAATAATGTCCAGAAGTTACTTGAAAATTTGCTGCTAGAAGGATACCCGGGATCACAAGTATTGTCATAATTATTTCCATAAATAATCTGTTAAATTAAAAATGTTTTAAATATATAATGATAGTAGAAAAATAATACTTAAATAACTCTGTCATGCTATTGATTAAATCAATTTTGTTTAATTTCGATTACATTTTAGGTAATTGAACAATTGAATGAGAAAATTATTTTCTCCGATGAACTTACTGACAAACAAAAAGCGACGATTGGCGATGTGCTTGGTGTAAGTGACTTTTCTTATGTACATAAAAAAAGAATAATACAAACTGAATGTAAATGAGAACATTTTCTTTTTTAGGAATGTGATTACAGATTAACAGAAGGAAGCGATGAATATCTGCAGCTTTTAAATGTATTTTCTACTATCTTGATGGCATGCAAATTGTGAAAAAAATTGATTTGCCTTTGTAAGTTATGTTATGTATTTATATATTCGTAGGTTTATATTATGTATAAAATACTATAAATGTTTTATATATTTTCATAGAATTATTCACGGTATTGTATGATTGATTTACCTATTATAGTTCTTCCTGTAATTGACGTAAAGAATAGTTAAGATTATTAAAATGTAAACAAAATTCTTAAAAATATTTTAAAACTGGCTCTGAACAAACAAAATAATGGTAACATTTTATTGTGCTAAACATTAAAATTTATACGTCGGAAAGACGTTATATATTGCCAGTCACGGTCGATTTAAATTACTTTAATTATTAAAATTTATAACTAGCATATCTAGTGTATTTTATATCTAGAGATACATATATGTTCCTAAATAAACGAGAGACACGTTAGTGCCAAAGCCAAAGTTGCTAAAACATCTGGAAATTTCACGATAACCACATCACGAACATGCAACTAAAATATCCCTACACTTCGTTTAGTATTTAATTTATCCAGCTTCGAAAAAAAGCGTTATAATGTAACAATCAAAGCGCCAAATATAAAGCACAACAAAGTTTTGAAAAATTTTCGATGTGTATATAAAAAGATATATCCTCGATTATATTAATAATAAAACCATTCCCACATTGCTAGGAACGAGGCTCTCAGCATCTCGGCGCCGCCGCGGCCGCCGACGGACGCCGTTCGCTGAGCACCACTGACGTTCGGCGTGTAGGGGCGTCGTTGCTACTGCGTGCAATGTGTATCGTGTAGGCGTTGGCGAGGAAGGAGGCGAGAGCCGCGAGACCGCTGCCGTCGCCGCTCGCTCGCTCTCTCGGGGTACGTGTCATCCGTGAGGGGGAAAAAGGAAGGACATAACGTGTGCCCGTATTTCGGCAGCCGGTGCCGCGTTTTGCCGCACGTGCGTCGTTTCGAGGAATCCTCATCCGCCAGGCGTTCGGTTGCCTTTGCACCGAAAGAAACGGCTCTAACGCTCTCTCGCTCTTGCTCTCCACCCTCTCCCCCCTTCTCCCATCTCTTTCGTACTCTGTGCCTCTAGAGCCTTGTCCGTATAGCCTCGTTCCCTCAGCGCGCGACGGAGCGCCACGTCTCCACGTCTCCTGATAACGCGGGTGTCTTCGGTGATCATTTGTTGTACCGCGAGTGGTGGGTCGGGGAAGGTCGCCGCCGACGCCTCCCCCTCCTCCTCCCCCCCCCCCCTCCTCCCCGGTGCGAACGGCGTCCCCGTGGTCGTGTCTCGCGTCGTGAAAGAAAGGGGGAACGGACGGGACGGGACGGGACGGGGGCGTGAACGACGTCTCTGTCCTCTGGCCGCTGCTGCAGCAGCATCGTCCTTCGGCCACGTCGTTTTCGGAGTAACAACGTTACGGAGAGCACGTCGCTCGCCTCGCGATATCTCCCTCTCTTTCTCTCGCTCGCTAGCGCGTAGAGGTCGTGACTTCCGGAGAGAAAGGAGAGAAAGAGAGAGAGAGAGAGAGAGAAGACTACACTCGCGAGAACGGAGTAACTGCGAGAAAGGCGTGCTGACCGCGTTCCTCGCCGTGGCGGCGAACAGGACCAGCAGCAGCAGCAGCAGCAGGAGGTGTGGATTTCTGTGATCCTCGTGAGACACTTGCCGACGTTCCTCAAAAGCGGATCCATTAGCCGCAACGCGGTTATCGTTGCCCGGTGCCCAGACCGCTCGCGCTGCCTCGAGGTCCGACCGTCCCCTTCAGGTCCATTTCACTCCGGGATCCTGCGGAGAACAAGAGAAAAACGTTAAGCTAACCGAGTGATTGAAGGACATTTTTGGACGGTGACCCGGCGCGTCGAAAGGACGCTAAAAGACGCAGGCCAAAGAAAAAGATCGCTCAAAGAAGAGGACGATATTCTCTGCGAGCCGCCCGCAGCTTGTGAGCTGATTGTGAGCCTCCTGCACGAGAGATGTCCGGCGCCCTGAAGGGAGATCCAACCGGCGAAGCGGGCGGCTAGTCGCTGCGGTGCATGCCTCGGCGCGGCGGTGCATCTTGCCGCATCCTGCGCTTCTCACGGCCGACACGGGACGATCCTGACACGGTCCCTCACCCGATCGTTCCGCCTCTGCCGGAAAGAAGGAGAATATATACAATTTAGTTTTCGACGACCTCAACGTTTATTATTCGAAGGGTCCTCTGTTATTGAGGAAGGCTGCTTTTGAAAGGACGGGACAACGCGGTGCCCCCCCCCCCCCCCATGTGCGCACCGAGGTCCTGAGGAAGCGCGCGTGGGGCTTGGGCAGGACCTCGCGACGACGCCGGTTGGCCTCGTCAAGGAGAGATTTTTCGGAGCAGTTGGAAAAATTCCGACTAAATCATCTCGCATTTCTACTCGGTCGCCCCCCCCCCCCCCCCCCCCGTTCCTGCGTGACACGCGTTTCGGCCGGACAAAGGCGTGGATGATACCGGCGTGCTTGCGGGACCACTCGACAACGACAACGACGACGACGACGACGGCGACGGCAGTCACGAGGCGGATCGTGTTTCCTGCGGCAGTAACGGGTGTCGCGGCCGATACGTGGAATGTGACGGGAGACGTCGCGCGTGGAGTAGCGAGTCGTAGAAAAGGTAAGGCCCCGGGTGAAGAACGGATATACCTACCCGCGCGAAGTTGTAGGTATCTCCACGTATATAAGATACAACGCCGGGGGGAGTAGGTGCCGTAGCGCCCTAGTAGCTTGCAGGAGTTCCGAGGCTTCCTCGATTCGCCGACCCGTGTTCGAATTCCACAGATTCCCTCGAGACTCGCGGATACATAACCGAGTGTCCTGTTCGCGTATTCTCTTTGAGAGACCCGCGCGCGATCGTCGCACGGAGCTCTTAACGCGGCCGGCCGGCCCGGCCGGTCGCATCCTCGATATCGAGCAACGCGGAAAGTCGCTTTCTGCTTAATAATGAAGAGCAAACTCGGGGAGCAAACTTCGGGGAATGCAAATCGGAACTTTTATCCGTCCCTTAACTTTGCGCGATCTTTATGTTTAATGGAATTTTAATACACTTCAAAGGGACTTTGTTTTTTAACAAGGAGAAAAATATAGATATCAATATCGTACATAAAACTTTAGGTTCTAATATATTTCTGGATCATTCTCAAATTTTAATACTCACTGAATATTAATTAACAAAATTTTAAGATTTATCGACAAGAAATCACGTGAAAATCTTTCCTCCATTAAAATTACTCCGATTAAAATTATATTTCTTAATAGTTGGATTCTCTTTAAGGATATCCTAGTCTTAAATTTTATATGTTAGAATCCTCTTGGACTTTAGTCCCCCCTCGAATTCTTGCATATTTAAAATCTTCAATCCTTCGCGCGGCATCTTTTTTTTTATCTCTTCGGTCCTACAGATGTTCCGGTCGCTAAACGCTTCGATCCCTCGAGCTTTGGCCTTTGAACCCTCCCAAATTAAATAAGGATCTATCGTGCAACACCGAATCTGGAGTTCATAGCTCGCAGTTTTGTGCGACACATGCGCTCTCTTTCTCTCAGAATTTTGCTTTGCAACCGGTCGCCCCGAATCCCCATTTCAGTTATAAAACTAGAACGTACGAGCGTTTCGAAAATAGTCGTACTCGCCGATTGATTATTCACGTGGATTTTACGCGGTCGCGCGACCCCGGCGCGCGCCGCGTGTTACTCCATGAATGATCATCGCGAGATTCGGCGTATTTGCATTATCCGTTAATCGGCGGATTGCCCACCCAATCGTGGTGGGCAATCCGATTGATTGATTATGTTATACTGATGAAGCTAGTTCGGCGTTCGGGGCATCCGATCGACTTGCAAGGCGAGGAGAAGTAGGTCTTTGAACTGCGTTATCATTCTCGAATTAGATCTACGCCTGCGTTATGCGCAGACGAATAATCGAAGTGCCGTCCAGGAAAGGGTGGACGAGTTAAATTTTGACTTATTAAAAATAAATTACGTTTGTGTTATTTAACCTCCCCGGTATTTTTCTACACGAGAAAGACACAATTCGTGCGTCACAGAGTTATCAATAGGATTAACAACTGGTAAATAAAAATAAAAATAGCGCATGATACAGATTTATTTATCTTTTTATCCAAGATTAAAAGGAATCTATAAAAGATAAAATAATAAAAAGATATGATATATAAAAGGAATAAAGAAGTCTACATTTTAAACGAATATTTTTAAATAAATACATTACGTGTTTTCGAGATCGAATAAAAAGTTTATTTATTTCCGCTCTTTTTACCGATAACAGGAAATTATAAAATAAAATTGAATAAATAACTACAAGCAGAACAAAAAAAGATAAATTTATCGGAATATTTCGTAATCGTACGAAGTTATCGCACAATGCAGAACAATTTCTGATTTCTGAACAATGAATTCTAAGTGATTACTACTATAATAATTCTAGAGTATCCCTATTCTGAACAATGAATTCTAAGTGATTACTACTATAATAATTCTAGAGTATCCCTGTATCTTATATAATTGATTTTAATCGCGACTAAGTTAATCAAACGACAATTTATACAAATCACGCATTTAATCTAATTACAAGATACCTATGCATAATAAAAGAATCATTTGTAGCATTCTTATGATTTAAATTCAACTGACGTTCAGCCCAGCAGCGTCGCGATTCCCCCGTGCAATACCGAGCGGCCCGGCCCGGCCGGCGCGCAAGAAGAGTCACGGGGCGACGGAAACGACACTCGTATAATAAGAATCCGCTGAAAACGAAGTTCGTCTTCCGCGTTATCGGACGGTGCGTCGTCGCGGGGATCGATAACGAAGCCAGGCGTATTTATCCCCGAGAACAAGTCCAGACCAGGCGCGCCGCGATAAAGCTCGGAAGTTAGTATCTTTTATCTCGGGAAGAGAGCTCGCGCGCGCGCGAGAGATCCCCCTTTCCTCCTTCTCCTATTCTCTCTCACTCTCCCTCTGGTCTGCTTTACACTTTTCGTGCCTCTAATTAAGCCGCGGTCGCGCCGAGAGAAGTACAAGCCGGAAATAGAAAATTAGAGCGCGCCGCCCGCCGACGTCGCCGTCGCCGTCGCCGTCGTGCGGCCGTGCGGGATTTGAGACCCCTTTTCCGGATTTGAGAACCTGTCGCCGCCGTTGTCGCCGTACATGTCAAAAATTCCACCGAAAGGTCATCGTGAGACCCAAGAGGAATCTAACGTTGGAATCGAACGAGTACAGATATCTTAGAATTATAGAATCTTAAAATATGTGAAACCTATATTATCTCTCTAAATTTCTTAAAGGGAAATTTTTTCACTCTAATCATGGAGTTACTGACCAGTCCACTCCATTGGAGTCAATATTTACTCCAATAGAGTGAATTTATTCACTCTAAGATAAAAAGTGAAGAGTTTCACTCTTATTTTTAAATTTAAAGTGAAGTCGTAGCGCTCCAAACTTCACTCCAAGTTAAAGTGAAAAAGCGCTCCGCGATCGCGAATGCTAGTAACGAGCGCTGCCGCGACGCGGCTACCGCGTGCCAGAGTTTCTCGTAATCAAAAATCATCACGCACTAAATACCTATAAGACGCGAACCAAACCAGTCCAAATCAGTAACCACAGTAAATGATATACTGTGTACTGTGTCTTTCTTTTGATACTTTTGACGAAGTGATCCTACTTCAGGTATCACACATACTTTTCACGCGATCTTAATAAAGATTATACTATGAAGTAGCTCGGGAGCGCCGAATTATTTAGTAAAATAAATATTCTCTCTATATATATATATATATATATATATATATAAAAGAATATTAAAATCCTCACTTGAAACATGTCGCTCTTTTCAGAGTTGAAGAATCACTCCAAGTAAAGAGTGAGTAAAGCCACACTTTCGAAAAGTGAAATTTCACTCCATTTACACTGTGCACTGGCGCTATTTTTATTATTTCAAAGAGTGAAATCTCACTCCAAAAGAATGTCACTCCAAAAGAGTGAGATTCCACTCCAAGAAATTTAGAGAGTACATATATGACGCTATATAAATCTTGTATTTCAATTGAGGTTTATTTTATATTGGAGCATATTAAGCTCATATATAAAAATCATGTGAAGACCATTTCCCGATTCCCAACAGACCTTCCCCTGCGATCTTGTAACACGAAACTTCATTTATATCTTCCCTCACACTGTGTTAAATTCAATTTGAGTCATTTTTAACCATTCCTGTAGATCGCCATTGCTCGCACTCAATATGTCGTTAACTTAACTAAAGCAATGTTTAATTTAACTGAACCAATGGAGTTGAAATAATAAATCTCGACACACATATGGTAGTTAAAAATAACAAAATGTTATTTACTGAAGGTATGGGTTTAAGTTTCATCCTTTAACATTTAACAATGTATACAGGATGTTTTTTAAGTACTTGTTATTTTAGGAATTGATGGTTGAGATCGCTTTGTGAGGAAAATAACGAACATATTTCTTTCCTTCATAAAATGTCTCTAAAGATCAACTCCTAAAATACTGGATAGTACTTAAAAACCACCCTGTATATCGCAACGTTTCCGCGTATATTATTGTCCATGGACCAAAATGTGAGAAGTAAAATATAAAACGCAAGTAGATAATACGCCGGTAATCCTATACCCTGCCATATTTTCCATATTATTTTGTCCTCTCCTAGTTCTTATTATATTTATTACATCTCATGTTTTATTACTCTGTTTCCAAAAAAGGTTTCATGATACTTTTAATACTTATTGTTATATATACTGCACAGGAAAGCTAACTGTTTTCTTTAATTTACGCTCGCACGTTTGATTGATAACGCTCAAGGTCCAAGGACTCGAGACTCGATATAATGTTCAGGCATCGGTGATTATTATCGCCGATCAAACGATCTTCTATCGCGTTGCTGCCAATCATCGAAGTGGAAACTCGCCGCAGCTTCCCTTTGACTCGCTCTGCGCTCCGGATCGCTTTCAATTTCCCCGACTTTTCCCGACTTCCCAGCAACTCCGCGACCGCCTACTGTTCATCATTCGCGAAACAATGTCACTCCTGCCCCTCCCCCTCCCACTTGACGAACCGCCCCTATATGTACGCTCGATATCACTCGATACTGCGTCCGCGTAATTTCGAGTGGACGACGCGCGTCGTGACTTACGACCCCGTCGAGGATACTGTAACTTAAAGGGGGACGAAGGCGCTCCGATACGTCGCGTCGCCGCGCGGAAAATAAAGCTGGTAAACGTCGGACGTGAGCAGCATCCCGGCCTCCTCAGGTCGAATTACGTTCCTCTCGCGGGACGCAATTCGGAATTGCGAACCCCGCGCAAGAAGCGCGTATAATCCGTGCGCATTTCTCTCGCCTAATTGCTAATTAACGTAATTAGTCGCTCCTGAGAAATATATATATATATATATTTTTTTTTATTCATGTAACAACGTAACTTTTCTTGGCCGCGACGACGACTGCTCCGGGTAAGAACTTTTCCTCATTTTAACTATAAATTCTTTGATAGCCGAGTTCCATTAACGTAATTAATTTGTTCGCTTAATTCGCGTCGCATCTCGCAATTCTTTCATTACGTTACGCGCAGGTAAATGTAATTATAAATGTTTTAACATAAATGAAATTCATATGAATAAAATTTATATAGGGTATTACTTATAATTATATTTTCTTGTGTAACACACGGAATAGCTGCGAAATGCGATGTGAGGTAAACGAATTACAGTTACATTTACTTGTATTACACGAAAGTTACTTAACCATTAACTTAATAGTGTAACTAAGTAATTTAATCAATTAAATATTAATTTAAAATAATAGTTTTGATATTCCTGTATAAAGTATTTATATAAATTATACATGTTATATCTATATAACTTATAAAACACATGAAAGCACATAGTAGATTATTTATTTAAATATAAAAAATATACAGAAATAATTACCGTCATGTATTTTTTGCGGTGAAACGTTTTCTATTGGCCCGCAATATAATTTTCTCTTCCGCAACGGGGGGAGGGGGGGGCTTCCTCGGGATGTAGCCATGAAGTCTGTCTAATGGCTGGAGTGACATCCTACGTTCTGCGCTCTCTGCTGCAACTGACTTTATTGAACCGACATATTTAACGTTCATAATAATGACTGGGGATGCCGACGACCGCGACGATTGTTAACCGCGGAAATAGCGCTGTCAGTGTCACATGCCACGCGGCGATTGCACGATTGCTGCACGGTAAACTACCCCGGCTATACAGTAACCCCACTGAATTATGCTGATTTTTATTCAAAACACGCCGGGCGCTTTATCCGAAATGTCATCGCTCAAAATGAGAGGAATACTAATCGCGGTTACGTTAATTAATGCGCGTTAATTCTATCTAAAACGGGCAAAAGCAGAGGGAACACTCGAGAGATCTCTTCTATTGTAAAATTTTTTTGTTCGAAGTAGAAGAGAACGAATCAGAAAAGGATTCCAGTTGTGTTTGCTAGTAAAATCGAAAAAATTCTGTTTATTATTCACTTATGTTATAAATCCTCTCATTAAAAAATATTTCCGTTAAAAAATATATAATTTATAATTCATATCGTACACACAGTAATATATATTAATGTTTTATATTGCATGTTAATATATTTACTTATTAAATATAACCAATATTGGTTCTCACTCTCGTATTTTGTTAAGGCATTTTATCATTTCAAAATTGAAAGAGCAGGGATAATTAAAATAAAAAAAGAGTTCATTTAACAACAGATAAAATATTATTGATATCTGAATATCGTGTGTATAATAAGTTATATAAATTAATGGAAATTTTTTTTTTTTGAGGCGTGCGAGGATATAACAGGAAAAGCGCAACAGTTTTAGCGAACTATTTTATCGCATACATCTCAATAAAAATACCGATGTCGCCGTGGGAGGGGCTGATAGTATCGGTTATCATTTTTATCTCACGAAGGAAACGACTTGTTGGCGAACGTTGAAATGCATTACGCGCCAATTTCTCACGAGAAAAGATCTCCAACGCGAAAATGCAAAAAAATTATGAAACTAGAAATACGTAGAGCATATCTTGTTATGTAATAAGACTAATAAGCTATTTTTCGCTGCCTGAATTTATCCTGAAGGGTTAAAATCAACCCTTAGAAATTGATCCATTTTTGGTTTTTGTTTTATTATTCCCCAACAAAAGGAAATAGAAAAAACTTACAGAGAAAACTTATTTCTTTTAATGAGATTTATCGATTAGAAAACTTATCAATTAGGTATTTAAGGAATTATAAAAAATATATAAACAAAACTGGAGAGGAATAAATTTTCAATATTCTTATATTTTAACACGGTTTTTGTAATACTTAATAATACATCAATAAGTGTTTTACTTAACTTTATATTTACTTATATAAAACCATATGAAATTATATTAACGTGTATTTAATTGCATTATGTATATTATAAATACACATAAACAAATAAACATGGAAACGTTATATCAACATATAACATCAGAGAAGTGCGCAAACATATAAATATACAAAAATATTGTAAACATTTAAATTTGTATTTATGTAATT
Organism: Leptothorax acervorum; assembly: GCA_035220615.1. Classification (NCBI taxonomy): domain Eukaryota; kingdom Metazoa; phylum Arthropoda; class Insecta; order Hymenoptera; family Formicidae; genus Leptothorax; species Leptothorax acervorum. The sequence continues at coordinate 371,518 of JASTWQ010000051.1, read as the reverse complement.
TTATATAACTTTCTGAAACAAAAACGAAAAATGGGCCAACCTCCAGGGATTGATTTTACTTCAGGGTAAATTCGGGCAACAAAAAATAGCTTATCACGTATCAGAACATCCTTTAAGTATTGCTAAGGTTTCATAATTTTTGAAATTTCCGAGTTGGAGATCTTCCCTTGACGGAGAGGACGGCTGTGACGTGACGCGTTCTCGCGTTTACGCCTCGAGCGTTACTTCCATCCGTCTTGCGTCTATCACAAAAATTGCACGCGCAATTTGGTAGATTAAACAACAAGCGGCACGATACGCTACCATTCAGTTTTGTTATTCCGCTCCGCTTCTCCATCCTCCGGATAACTTAATGTTATTGTTAACTTTAGCAATTAACACATACGAGCTCGAGATAGGCGTGTGATGTTAATCTTACGCTGCGTAGGTTTACTAGCGTTCTCAGACAAACGCGTTGTCAGACAATTTGTTTTCTTCTCGCGCCTGACACTCTCGATACGACCGAGTTTTTTCTATAACACAAGAACTTGTGTATATCGTACGAGAAACGAAAGATAACATTATAACAAGAATATTATGAGAACAAGTAATTATATATTAATATTTTCATGATATATACAACTTATATACACACAATACTCATATATCAATGATATTTGATCTGTTTATTAAATTAAACTTTTTTGTTCTAACGTTCTTGCCCTTTTAATTCTAATGAAAAAATGCCTTTAAAGATAAATAGAAATTATTAATTATATTTATTAATAGAAAAATATTAATATCAGTACCTTAAAGGTAAAGAATTGTATCTCCATTATTGTGAATTCAGCGAAAACAAGGTTTAAAGTTTTAAATAGAGAAATGGTGTTTTTTCTTAGATATAAAATAAAAGTAGCAACTTGATTCAATTGACATGTTTAATAATACAACTGCCAATAGCACGCTATATCTGACCAAAATTAATTAAGGCGCTATATGAAAATTTTAATGCGACTTTTCCTAAACATTCTATCTTAGGAACTAACAATAATAGACATAAGATAACAATAGACATAACCTGACCCTTTACCATTATACAATTTAAGCTCCTGGTATATTGAAAAATGTATTAACTCCGTTTTGACAAAAACTGGAGATACGATTCTTTACCTCTAAGGTACAGATATTAATAATATTTTTCTATTATATAGATATTAAATATAATTAATAGTTCTAATCTGTATAAGAACACGTAATAATGAAGGATTTCAGTGAAGGAAATGGAGTAGCAACGTGGTGACATTTACCAATGATTAAAGAGGCAGTTTTAATGCAACAGTTAAATTTTGAAACAAGACTTCGTCAATCCGGCGCGATAAACGCCAAGATTCTCGGAATTCTCCGAGTTCATTTCCGTTCCGTCCGCATTCCTGCGGTCCGATGGTGCGTTTAGGATTAATAATAAAGGAGAGCTACTTCGGCGTAAAGAGCCGGAGTACTTTCCTGCGAAAGGTGCGGCTCCCGCGCAGCCTCCGTGCCGCTCCACATCTCTCGTCGCGATGTCTTCAATCATTCACGCGATTAGGTCTCGATCGCACGCTAAACGCAATCCCCCAATGCCGCTGCCGTTTCTCCGATGGCAATGACCGAATCTATAATTCAAACCGGAATTCCACTGGAATAAATAAAGGGAGCGCGCGCCCGGAGGGGGAAAGAGTCGGAAAGCCCGTGCGGGAAAATAGCGAGAGTAACGTGGAAATGTAGTTTGCGTATAGGAATGCGCTCGTGTACAATTAAATCTCCGCTCGAATTAAATTATATATATGTAGAATAACATCGAGCGGGTATATACGTCTGTTTGAGCGGAATTATAGTGTATAACTGCGCGCTTTCGTCTATAAGTTTAACGATGAAATCGCGTATACAAATTTATCGAAACGTCGCCGCGCGCAATTATACATGTGCGAATTACAAATAATTAATCCAAAATTTAAATGCACATTTACGCAATCTAAATTATTGTGAAATCGCGGCGGGGCGCGTGTTTGCGCGATACGTGGGCCGTTTTGCAGCGGCGTGTTTCGATATATATACTAAATTCTACCGATATTCTGCGCGAAATTGCGCGTGTGCTCGCGCGCGTAAGTTAATGGCGAACGATAACGCAACGGGCCGAAACGAGCATTGCACACGATAACGCACAGTTGTTTCAACACTAAGTATAATATTTTAGGTTCGAACGTTTAAATATCTCGGGCGAAATGCCGCACTAAACGTTCGGCAAACACTGTATATGCGGGTTCGGCGAGCGACACACGTCGCGTTACACGAGGGGCAGAGGGGGGGGGGGGGGACAGGAAAAACGGGCGCGGCGGACAGGAAATCGACACGCGGCCGATTAGGGCAATCAAGCGGAATTCTCAAGTAGCGCGTAATCGGAAATACCTGAGCTGCGTCGCTGAAATTCAGCCCAAGATTGCAGCCCGCGCCCCCGCCCCCGCTCCCCGCCCCCCCTTCCCCCTCGCCGACCCATTAGCGCTGATTCAGCCGCATGCATGGCGAATAGTATAGTGGCTTGAGTCGCCCCCCCCCCCCCCCCCTTCCCTCGAGGTCCGACCCGAATGAATTTATCAGAGGAGACTCGGAGAGAGGATGTCGCACTTTCTTCCCCGCTCCCCCGCTCCCCCTCTTCCCTCACCGTCCCGAATTCGCACGGCTAATTTTGAATCCACGGAGAATTACTCGAATTCGGAAGGTGGATACGTTTCGTCGATATCTGCGCGGCTTCGATCCGAAAATGAGCGACGTGTATAACTTCGAGGGCGACCAATCGTTGTCCGTCAAGCGCACGAAACGCGCCATTGAATTATTCCTGATGAAAAAGATGAAATCTTATATCGAGCATGTATAATTTCCTCGAGCTGGGAATCTACTATCTACAATAGTTATCACAGTTACCTATATTTGCCATCGGAAATTTTCAGCAATATTCTCATCGTCGCTAATATACACGTATACGTATATAATTGGGGATTATATTAATTACCAATCCCGAAATGGACGGGCAAATGGCGAAACGTACCCGCGTACCCGCGTATACGCGGCCACTCAATTTCGGAAATGGCCACGCAGGCTCGCGGCCAAGTCTCGCGATTCGGCAAATAGCTGCATGTTTTCCGAGAGGACGATTGCGAAAGCAAAAAAAACCGCGACGCGTCGCGCGATTAACGCGAAAACCGCGTCGAGTCGCGCTGTGATGCGCCGCGCTTTCACCGAGGCGAGCATATTGGATCAGGACAACTTCTTAACGCCCTACTTCGCCGGGCCATTATTGTGCAATACCTGCATTCCGCTAGAATGGCAACCACGCCGTGGCGCGTCCCAACGGGCGCCGAAATATCGGCCGTAGTTACGGAAAAGCGCATCGCCCTAAATGGCGTGCTGCACTCGGCGATAAGGGAACTAATTTCGCGAAGAGCCTCTATATTTTGCGGTACACTGGTGTGGGAAAATTATATAGATAATTGAACATTAAACAAAGCGGCATCCCAAAATAATTCTGAAATAATTATTATATAAATCGGTTGTAATATGATTCTTGGAGGAATTATAATTAGATTATAATCTAAATTATTACGTAAACCTAAGGAAATGAGTATAAGGAGATTATTACGAAAAATCGTGTAATTTTGAATAACACAAATTACGAATCACACTACTGGGTGACGAATGGAAACTAGAACAACGCAGGTATTTTTGCGCTTTTAAAGATTTAAAGATAATTCGCTAACGAGCGAGTCTTAACGGGTCGCGACGCACGAATGACAGTCGTACGATAATCGTTAATTAAGCACGACCGTTCGTCTCTCCCGTGCCCATTCAGCACTTCTGTGTCCCGTGGCTCTCCCGTCTAATGTCTCTCGGGCGAAACCTACCTACGCCCGTTTATACCGGACGGTCGACTAACCTTCGGTCGTCGCATCTTCGGGCGGCGACTACGGGCGTCCCTGCGAGAAGAGAGAAAAAAAAAGGCAAAGGACTATATGTCACCGGAATTCTTCCTAGCGGTCAGGAAATGGCTCTCATCTTCGATGGCTTCCTGCCTACGACAAAAAGAATGCGCGCACGCGCGCGCAGGTCTCTTCATCCTCCTGTCGTTCCCTTTGCGTCCTCCCCTCATCCTCTCCGGGCGGCTTTTGTTCCCGAGATGCGTCGCGACGCACTCGAGATGCGAATGCGGAGTTTCGCCGTTTGTCTCGTCGCTCCGAGGCCGGAAACGGGGAACCGGGAACGAGAACGTCGCGTTCCGTTCGCGATCTCTGCGATGTTAATCCGCGCTGAACGCGACGTGTTCGAGCGGGCGATTCGCCGGAGCCGTTAATCGGACGGCGAGAGATAAGTGGTTCGACATTTTTCACACCGACGATGAAAGATGAAGATTGATGGATGGATACGCGGGTGGGATTTATGCGGGAGGAGAGGGCTCTTTGGGGGGGAGAATTAATTCAGCAATCTCGTATAACCGTCTAGCACACGCGTTTCCGGAATTATTTGATTCGCGAATATTAATTACGGAAATGTAGTTCTATTGGCGGAACATAAACCGAGTATAATAAATTTATACCGCAAATCGATTACAGCGATTTTCAACACGCTCTCTTTCCTTTTTTTTTTTTACAATGAATGTATCATATTCTTTTATTATATGTGCGAAGGACATAGATATTCCGCAATTTTAATAATGGATATTATTTCATATAGGTATAGTATGAAATATCATATCTACTATCACTTATTGTTACAAATTTTAACGTGAGAAATGAGCTTTAAATAGCAATTTCCACGAGCAATTCTTCGTGGAAAAATAATTGTATCGCATAAAAATATTACATTCACTAATCAGTTATACGAGATAAAACTTGTTATGCGCATAAAAATTGAGCTTTGTATGAAGCAAATATAATATTTGCCTAATTTCCTTTGGTTTGTTTCATTCTAATTACTTTTTTCCCCTTACAATTAGCTCTCTCGATTCTTCCATATTTCAACGGCGTCTCGACCGACATGACGCGCCGTCAATGCGGGGCCATGCGATTTTCTTCCCTGCCCATTCTTCGACCCTGTACCCCGGCACCCTCGTGCGCCGGCATAGAAACGCATACACGGGGTGTCCAAAATCAAAGGGTGTCCTTTTCCCTTGTCAAGAATTTCGAAAATGCCCTTTTACTACTTTATATCGATAAATCACCGAAAGTAAAAGACCTTTGGAGAATTCTTCTTTTCTAAAGAATTATTAAATTACTAAAAAAAAGGGGGAGGGGAAGAGAGAGAGAGAGAGAGAGAGAGAGAGAGAGAAAGAAAATAAACAACAAAATCGCAATTCTCGACTAATTTCCGGGCGGAATTTGCTTCAACGGAATTTTATTTCGCAGCTTACAAAGGAATTCTACACACAAAGTTGAAGATTCTCTCTCGATTTCTGTCTTGGTGTTTTTGTCAAAAGGGAACATTCGTCAAAGAAGAAGGAAGAGCGATCGAAAGAGGGCGACCGTGATGGTTCTGGGACACCCGGTATACGCCGATATACGGCGTACGTGCGTACGTAAGCCGACGTCTGGTTGGGGGCCACCGCGCACATGCGTGCATTCCCGTGTCCCTACGTTCATTCATTCAAACACACATCGACCTCGTTTGTACGCCGCAGCGAGGACATGAGAAGGGGGGGTACACGACAGCGCGCCGTCGGAAGGGGGACGGAGGGAGCGGCGGGGAACAGTCGTGAGTCGTAGAGACTGGGAGAGACCAGAGACGGAAATATTAGTAGAGGGTACGAAGAGATGGCCGGAGGGGTACCGAGACGAGGGACAAGAGAGACAAGGGGGGCCCCCGCGCCACACTGACCCCCGACATTTTTCTCGACCGGGCGCGAAAGTGCGCGGAACGTCGCGTCGCTTTTCCGCGAGCAGATTTACACGGACGAGCGATTCGCAGCTCGCAGCGCGGATATTCGCGGCTGTGTCGTCAATCATTTAACGAGCGATGACGGAATCCAGCTCCGGCAGGGAACGTTGGAGAACGTCCGCATCGACGCCCATGACACTCCTCTTATTACTGCCGCTCGTAATATTAATCGATCGACGCGACGCGGAAGAATTAATAAAGAAAACGACGTGTATTAATAATAACGGTAATAATCCTGCGGGTTATTATCGATACGTTATTGCCCTCCATTCATTCGTTCACCGCGCAGACCGGCACGTTCGAGCATACGCACGAGGGCACCCATATACTACGAAATGCGATTTTTAACCGAACACGTTCAAACGTGCATATTATACGTTTTCTTACGCTGTAGCCGTAACACCATTCGCAAGTGCAATATTGACAATGTCATAAAATTTTAAACGCGTCACCAGCCGTACCTGCAAAGTCATCCGTATTTTAATAATGAGAACGGCTCGGACGGATTTCAAGCGGTACAGCGAAGCCAATATCCTATTTCTGAAATTGTCATATTTCATATAATACCGATTGAAAGCGTTGTATATGGGATTTAAATGAAGTTTTTTTTATCTCTTATAGTAAATTTTTAATATCTATTTTCTCTCTCACCTTCGCTTTATTCCGAAATGAATCAAAAATAGGGGTAAATATAGTACAGTGATTGGCCACTTAAGCAAGATCGCAAAACAAAGAGTGAATTCGGTCTTCCACGGATTTTTCCTAACAGTATATTCTGATAGATCGTGGCATACTTTCTTTGTAAACTTTTTGAATTTTTGCAACATCTTCAAAAATGAAGAAAATATAGTACACGAAAATATGCTGTGACGTCATAGGGACACTGCGGCATCTTTTGAAGTTGACGGCATCAAAGAAACTTTAGCAAGCTATAACTTTCTCAAATTTAGGTTTTTTTTTTAAATTCAAACAGTATTAAAAATCGGCTTAGATTCTCTACCCAAATTATGGATACCGCTTAATAAAAAAAATTTACTGGAAGACCGAATTATGAACCTAAATTCAGTAATTTTGAGAAAAAAATCACTACTAATAGTTGCAAAAAACAATAATAATTCATAATAAAATAAAATCCATCAAAAGAATTCAAGAATTAATAAAAATTATGTAAAAAAAACATTTATTCTGTCAAAAAAGATAGTCATTGGCCGTTAACACCGTTGTATTGTCCAACAGTGCGACAGTGATTGGTCTCTATCCATGCAAGAATGAGTAAATAATTAAAAAGTGAAAAAGAAATAATTTGGCACGAAAAACCAAAATTATTAAATAAATATATTATATTTTTTAGATGTAAGGGTCCAATAACTGTCACACAGTTTCCATAATCTCAAAACAATAATTGACCGAGTGACCAATTAATGTTGTAAAACGTTAATCGTGTGTTAGTCGTTGGCATAGTATTTATAATTATTGTATCTAAAGCAGAACAGTGTATTAAATATTTTTTTATTTATAATTAAAAACATTTTAATAGTATTTCTTTATAATCTTTAATTTTTTAAGACGTGGCCAATCATTGTAGAGTGGCCAACAACTGTACTGTTTACTCCTATCATGGATTTTATCTCTTGTTATAAAAATTTCCTTATCACATTTACACGTGATAAGTTTAAGAGGAATTAAAGCAATTTTTGTTCTCATTTTCCAATAGCACATTCACACAAGAAATGTTTCTTCGCTCGGCTGTAACGTCAGAGTATATGACACCTAAAAAGATATTCTTAAACTTCTCCTTCCCTTCCCACTCTCTCATCCCTATTATATTCAATTTCTTTCGCTTATTTTTCGCTCTCATTTCTGAACTCTCATTTTCTTGAAAAAAAAAAAGGAGATTGATATCCCGCGCGTGTCGCAGATCCCGCGAGAGTTAAGTAACTGAGATCGTCGCGTGAATTCTGCCGAGCGCCGGCGTACGCGTCGCGGTCACGATCGTTCCGTTTTCCGGCAGCGAAAGGGAACGAAAGAGCGGAAGAGAGAGAGAGAGAGAGAGAAAGAGAAAAAGAAGTTCAGAAAGGGCGAGAGCAGCTTTTCAACAACGCGCCAGTGCCGCGGAATAGAGAACGAGGTTGCGGCACGGAGTTCTCATTCCCTCGCGATACCGTCGTCTGCTTTCTTCCTCCCCCTCCCCCTCGCGCTTCTCCTTGTCCTCTCTCCTGTGTCCTGTGTAATTGTGTGTGTGTGTGTGCCTCTTCTTCTCCCCATAGTATTCTTCGTCACCCTTTAGCTTCGCTCCGCTCCGTTCCTCTCGCGCAAACGACGCGCTGCACGCTTCTCTCGCGCTCGTACTTCCTGCGTGCGCGCGCTGCGACGCACTCCGTCCCTTTTTCCCGGCTTTCCTCCACCTCCCTCCCACCCCCGCCCTTATAAGAGAACACCGCCCGCTCGTTTCAGTAAAGGGTGAACGTGAAATAAAACTTCGCTATTGCGCGAAGATATTGCGAGGAAAAAGGAGACCTCGTTTCTGTGTGTCTAATATGCTTTCCATTAGATGAATATCATTTTTTCATTGAGAACTTTTTTGTTGAAAGCTTTTTTATTGGAGGATCGATAGCACTTTTATTCTTGCGAACCTGCAAGTGGCAGAAGCAAACGAGGATGATAATGTGACATGTGACACATCAATTTTTGGGTAGCAATAAAAAGGACTGATGGAGACTCGCGAATTAAAGTCTCGCGGTGGTGGTAGTGAGCAAGAAAATCTTGCTCTCGATGTAATTTTAGTCCGACTTTAAGTCAACAGTCCTTAATTTGAAGACAAACGTTAGAAAGTTGTCGGAACGAGAGAGCGAGCGAGCAATAGAAAGAGAGAGAGAGAGAGAGAAAAAAAGAAAATATAGGAAAGACTTGAAACGATCCGACGTTTACACAAAGCTCAGAGACGTCGTCAAAGGACGTCGTGAAATCGCCAGAGAATCCTCCGGGGGGATTAAGGCGCCCGGGCGCTTCGAGAGCTACTTTAAATAAAAGAAAAGAAGAAAAAGATCGACGACGGATGGTACGGGAGGAGGTGCGAAGCTCGATCCTTCTTCGTTCTCCCGGATTTACATCTCGAGAGTAAATCCGCGGGGCAGGGGGATCGAGGGATCTGCGAAAATTCGAACAAACGTTCGCAATCGCGCCGCGCCGCGCCGCGCCGGGATCCCGAGCGGGTAAGCCGACGCGACGTCGTCGATTCTGCGTTAGGCGATAAAGCGCGTGCACGAGGTATAGGTAGGGAGAACATGTCGAAACCGTACAACGCCCGAGGTAGGTAGGTAGATAGGTAGGCGTCAACCGACGACGACGACGACGACGCCGCGACGCCGCTGTCGAGGAACGCGACGGAGCGAGAGAGAGGGAACCGGACTTCGGGGGTGGCCCCGCGGCATCGATCGCGAGATAGTTCCTAGAACGTGCGATTGATTGATGGTATCCCCCCCCCCCCCCCCCCCCCATCCCCGTGCGCGGCGCCGTACGAACTCAATCGCGCGCCGGGAGGAAGAAACTCTCTCTCTCGGCGAAAAGCCCTTTTTCCCCGGACGGGAGTGTCACCCCCCGCCCTCCGCCCTCCGCCACCCCCCCCCCCCCCGCCCCGGAGAGCGGATGTCGCGGGCTCCGTGGGATAATTATGGACGACCGGATCGACGGACACGGACGTCTGAAATCCGTCGTATCGGGGACGGATCACCTGGGATAACGGATAAAGCACGGGCCGACCCACATCTGCGACCCCCGGCCGAAGGATGAGAAACGGAAGAAGTACAGCTGCTCGAATTAGCGGCGCAACGGCGATATAATAATACGCGAGAGAAACAAATGCGCAGTTATAAAAATGTACAATGGCATAACTGAAAGTAAGAGTAATAATTAGGGGTTACATAAGCGAAACGTGTATTCGAATGAATAAAAAGTGAATGAATTTTCTCATGCAAGGTAACTGTATATTTTTATCGATTCTATACCATCTCTAAATTTTGTGCAATGATCTCTCGCCCAGAAAAAAAATAAATTAAATCCGAAAGTCAATTGACAATCTCTTAAATTCTTTCGAGTAACGAAATGAGTTCGAATGTTCGTATTTCTAAAAAAGTATATGTGTCTTAAATATACATTTAAGATATATAATATGTATATTTTTCAATGTAATATATAAAATATTAAATGTATAAGATATACATATTTCTTGCACATTTTAAAGATTTTAAATTTGTAATATATATTTTAAATCATATATCTTGAATGTAGATTCAAGATATGTAATTTTAAGATGTGATTTTAAATATATCAAAAATTTAGAGTCTTTAAAACATACATAAACTGTAATCGTTATATCTATTTATAGGTATTTATGCATTTGCAAGAGCAGTTAGACTCCAACCAGACCTCCTTTTGTTACTTAATTAATTCGTTATCTGCAAGTCAATTAAACTTAGTTAGGTATGCCAGAAAGATGCCAAATAATTTAATTATCCCAGCACAATGACGGAAACTAAAAAAATCAATTGCATTAACGACCGCCCGCGCGTCGGGAAAAACATTTACTCGGACGTGAATTCGTCAACACGGATATTTCCGCGTTTCGCGCATAATGAAGAAGAATTGCGCAATGCCGCATTGCGCGTAAAAAAAAAAGAATAATAATAATAATACACTCGCGGCGGTCGTTTTCGGCGCGGTGATTTTTCGCGTCATAATTTCGAGGGAAATTTATGGGAAAGCACGAATAATCGCGACGCGAATTCGAGGCCGACCCGAGGCTGATCGCGCGAGATTTACCGGAGCGGAGGATTTTCAAGCTACACCCTCGCCACCCTCCACCCTTCACCCTCCGTGACGGATAGCTCGAAGCGGAACAGATTGCTCTTATCGAGTGGGCTCTCGCGCTGCATCGATCACCGATATAATGCATGTCGGCACGTTTTTACGTTTCCCGATTCGACTTCTCTCTCTTTCTCTCTCTCTCTCTCTCTCTCTCGGACCGGAAGGCCGAGATTTTCCGTGTTTTTCCGTGCGATTTGCCGAGTAATCGCAACAGAACACGCATACGGAACCCGTTACGCATTCTGTCCGATACCAATTAATTCGCGTGTGCACTTCGATAAAGAAATATAATAAATAAATAAATAAGGAAAATCAATTGTTTATGAGTTACATGCTCTCCCGGCTGATTTAGGGAGAAGCTGAATTTAATAAAATAAATGTCGATCCGCGATTATAAATTAAAATTTCCTCAAGGAATAAATTGGCTGATTATCGAATTGAGAGAGACAGATTTAATGTTTTTAATTAAATTATTCTGCCACTAAAAGCGTACAAAATTTCATACAATAATTATACGCTTAAACGGGATAGAATGTAAAATTTTATTGAGATAACGATCAAGAGGATCGGTTATATTCGGGGAAAAATATTTGCTCTTGACAAGTCAATTCTAAATAAAATCTCTCCGCGCGTCTCGCGCGTTCTGTGTCCCGCATATAAAACGGGGGATAAATAAACTTCCGGCGTGCTCCCAAAGGTATACGTGACGTTGTCACGAGAAGAGAATTTAACGATTCCACGAAGGAGCGAGAAGGATTGCGCGATATACCCGGTCTTTTTCTCGGCCATTTAGATTTCTCGCCGCGAGTTCGCGCGAGAGCGCCGCGGGATAGAGTTCGCGCGGAGTTCGCCGGACATCAGATCGACTATTTCGCAAATGAGATCCGAAGGGGTTACGCGGGGAGGGGGAGGGGGATAAATTACACGGCAGCGTACGGCCTTTCGAGAGTACTGGCCTCCCCCTTATGTGTAATTACGCGATCGTATTTACATACGCGCGTCCATTATCGCCCGGCGAGATCTTTATTTTGCATTCGAGCACCCGTGGCACACGCACGCACGCACGCACGCGAAATCGGCCGCGGCGCGCGAGACGTCCTGGCCGTCTCTCGCGTCGCGGACAAAGACCGGAAAAATACGAATTTCTAATCGCGGCGCGTAATCGTATAACGCGTGCGACTCGATTGTTGCACCGACTGCCTGCCGTGAGAAGAATAAAAATCCGCGATATAATAAAGGAGCGAAAGTGCTGTGAGAAAAACTGGGAAAAACGCAGACTGACCCAGAATTGCCGCAATCGTCGCCACTCAGCTCGGTTTATCCCGCGAACGCACAGAGGCGATTTTTAAATGTTTTCAAATGTAGGGGTGTCGTTTATAATAAACTGAGTTGTCAGGATTACACACTTTATTTGTAAACATTACATGGGCGTATAAGATAGCATCGGCGGCCGGCCGATCCGCCTCGTCGGATCTTACAACGTATGAGACTTACATGAGGAACTGACCGGTTGCCGGAACGGTCTCAGGGCTTTCGCATATGCCCGTCGTCGCCAAGTGTCATAAAATCGGCACCATCTGTCATAAATCGGCATCCGCTCTGACGAAATGATCGGCGCGGCCCGGGCTTTGCTTAGGACAAACATAAAACTAGGCTAAACACTAAACAGAATAGACGGGGTCGACCGTCATAAAGCGGGACGGCTCGGCGTCGCGGCGCCTACACAAATTAGCTTTAATAAATATAAAAACGTAATCTCAAGTCTTATTCTGAGAGGAAATATTAACTAAATATAAGATAGATATATGTAGTTCAGTATATATAATTGAGGATAATTAAAAAAAACTTTCTTCTCCTATTGTCATAAAAATAAGAACTTTAATCGCGAATGTGCATTAATTTTAATGAAAAATTTCCTCGAGCTTCGGGCGGAGTTAATAGAAATTTAATTCAGAGTTTGATATTTTCGCCGAGGCGGTCGATGCGAATTTAATTAAAAATCCGCGACCCGGATTGCCGCGGCTTGTCGTTGAAATTTTCCGGCGCGGCGGAGAGAACCCCATCCGGAGGAGAAATCTTCGTCGATCACGGAGACCCGTCGCCGGCGGCGGCGCGGCGGGACGATGATTTTCGCTCGTCCTCTCGAACGGAGCCTCCGTGCCGCGAGAAGGCGGGCGCGGCGCTCCGTGAATCTGTCGTGACGTGTAAAAAAATCTAATATGCCCGACACCATTACGGGGATAAATCCGCCCGCGGGCGGGCGTCGCCCTACATTCTCGATTCTCGCCCGTGGTCCCGCGCGGCGGAGAATTACAGATCCGACCGCGGATCGTCGACAAACGGAACGGCCGGGACAAGCCCGCCTCCGATCGGCCGAGAGCGGACCGGCGCGGCGAAATGAACATCGGCGGTCCGAAGTGAATTATTTAAATCCGATTTAAAAATTTGTCCCGATCCCCGGGCAGTGCCAAACACCGCCCGCCCGCGAGCATTATCACCGCGGTCGAAGCCGGATTATCGAGACGCGCGGTAAAAAATTTGTTATCAATCACACGCGGATCGACAGACGGGACGAAAATCGCGGCGGGCCGGGCCCGGGCGGGGCGAAACTCGACCGCTAAATCCTGTAAAAACCGCCGATCCGCGGCGAATCGTCAAATACAAGCGCGGACATTATTAGCCCAAAGCAGATTATCGAATGCGACGAGAGGAAGATCAGTTGAAAGCAGATCAAACGCGGTCGAAAGTAATCAGTGTTTTGCAGCAAAAAATGGTGGTTGCGTGTTCCTCTCATCCAATTTTCATGGCATATCGCGTTATTTCTGTTTAAATATTATGAGAGAGATTTTCTAAATTCGCGAAGATAATCGCTTGTAAGTTACGCCCGATCTGACTGATTAATTTTTCCCTCGCGTGCATCATCTTTATGGCAGATAAAAAAGAAATTAATATTACGCATTAGATGAATTAACAACGGATTATCCGTCTGTTTCCCCGCAGGACTTCCTGCCCCCCACCCCCCTCTTCCCCTCCCCCCCGCCATACGTTATTTCCCATTATCGTTCAAATGCGACGTAGTAATTGGTTTTCTATCATTGCGCGCGAGTTAATGGCAATTTTAAATTAACGCCGATGAATATCCGTCGTAATTAACGGTTCAACTGTTTCAATGCGGGGCGCAGGCCACTGTCGTTGTAGGATATATATTACACCAAACGGGGGGAGGGGGTGAGGGGTGAGGGGGGGATCCCATCTTTCACGTGCGCGCACGCGACGCATTTACTCCGTGTAATTAATATCTTTTTCGGATGTACGTTAAATTTCCGCATTACGGCCCCGTTCGATGTCACTCAACGAGCCTCGACGATCCGCGATTTTTCTCCTCCCACGGGAGAAGGCGGGGATAAACGACCTGCTCGTCTCCTCTTCGTCCTCCTCCTCCTCCTCCCTTTCCGCTTCCGCTTCCGGCGCGATGCGCGCCATCCGCGCATGATTGTTAATATACCGTTTTATTAATTCACGAGAATTGTCACCGCGCGCGCGCGCCTACAAGCCTTTGTATGAGCACCCTTACAAGCCTTTGTGAGCGCCTTTATAACTCTCTCCCTGCAACGACGCGGGATGAATCTTTAAGAATGTATTTTACTCCGCGCTTGCGGAAGCATCGACATGCGGAAATTGCGGTACGGGTCCAGCGGCTTGTGAAGTGATCAATAATAGGTAATAAAGTAATCAGAGAGAATATAATATACATGATAAATTACAATATTGAGGGGAGGAGGTTTACATGCATGAGAAGATGTAAAATATAAAAGGGGGCACACATAAACAATGTAAAAATATCAATTTCCAATTGTAACAAGCTGCAGATGTGAAAAACATTAATATAAATGTCGATGTAAATGAGGTGAGGTAAATGATAATAAGAAGCAGGAAATTATAATGATCGGTTATCGTGAATCGTAAATACGGCTCACAATCGGTCTAATTGCCCGAAAATTTTGCGCTATCACGTCCACGTCTCTCGCGAAACTAACTTTCGCGAGGCGCCGCGTAAATTAAACGCATTATGATCACAAATTCATACAGTGTACTTGCTCAAACGATAACCGAAATGGGGTTCGTTATTTTTCCACCGCGACTGGCGCAGTGTTCATTTCGCCGCTGGCAATCAAGTGCTCTCATTAATAAAGCATTTGGGGCATAAATTAATTATCGCTCCGGTCCGACCACCCCGCTCGATTATTCCGAAACTCGACCGGGTCCGTTTGCGGAGTCGACAGTTCCTAGAGAGAGAGAGAGAGAGAAAGAGAGAGAGAGAGAGAGAGAAGCACGCGACTATTTTCGTTGATCCCTTTTTCTATCTTGATGATCGAATATTATCGCGAGCTATCTCGCGCTGCGAGCGACACGATTCCCAAAGCTTTCTCTCTATATCTTTCTTTCTCAATGGACGCTAATTTATGTCGAGGTTTTCGTAGACGGCCACGGAAAATCCACGGTAAATCGAAAAGCGCGATAAAAAGAGCGCCGGGGCGAGAAATTAATCGCAGCCCGGAAGGTCTCGGACGTGTTAAGTGATGAATTAAAAGGATTTTTCCACCGATGGGCGAGATACGTTATACGATGGACCCGTGGACCAACAACTAATTACGGATTACGGCACCTAAATCAATCGCTAGAGCTACGCGAGGTATAATACAAATGAAGAATTACGATAAACGGATGAGAAAAAGATAACAGTGTCGGGAAATATTCAGCTGTCGTCGTTGTAACTTCGTATTTAACACTAAACGTGATTTATCAATTTTAAATTATATCTATCTATGCAGAGAAATGCGATATTCTCGATACAGATTTTATTTAGATCAAAACGTGACTTTACGTTAATTTATGTGTTAATTTATGATTTATATTTAGCTGATATAAGAATCTCATGTATAAATAGATAGAACTTTTTTTCTAAGTTCACTTTTGCGGAAGATTCGTAAATAGACATAAGATTATTTTCCGAAGTAACACGTACACGTAGAGAAATGTTCATTCTTTCTGCTTTCAGGGGACATCATCCACTGCTCGGGAGCACGAGACGCAAATCAGCTGGTATGTCAAATAATCAGCTGGTTGACTCCTGTCTGTAAGTGTCTTTCTCTATGTTAAAATAAACCGCGGCAGAATTCATACACGCTTCTCCGATTATCGTGTAATACGATAAGAAATTTAACATTGTGTGTCTCGTCGTAATGTCCACTCGATCTCCGAGCCATTCATTATCATCGATCGATCTACCATGACCATTACACTTTTCCATTTTGGGCATTTCTATTTTTTTTTCTTTCTTTAACAATTTGTGGTCCCTATTTCGCAATAAACTCCGCGAGTAATTCGCGGAACATTTTCTCGGGCTCTCGCAGTAAACTCCAGTCTTACTCCCTGACGACTTTGACGTCAACTTTCCTTTGCGATAATTCAGGGATAATTACAAAGTTATACCTAATAACGTTAGTTAAAAAGGTTTCGGCGCGCGCGTTAAGCTTCGGGCTTGCAAATAAACAACGGAGCCTCGTTTTCTCCGTGGATTGCCGGCGAACTCCAAGTTGTCTTAATTCGAACGGCTCCTCTCATATTTAAATATCGTAAACGCGTTTATACAAAAAAAAAAGTTTCCGAGGCCGCACGGTAGTGCGTCTCCGGCGAAAAAGACAGTTACAACGACACCAGACACGAAAGTAACGACGAGAACGAAAACGATTTTGATAATTCATGCGAATGATCAACCATTAGGCTGGTGAATCGCCGGATTGAGCAGAGACAGGAGCACAACATAACTCGCACTGAGATCACGCAGAGGTGACTAACATGCATTAATCATGCGGTCACTCACGCTGAAACTCGCGAGAGCGTACGATCAATTTTATCCCATGCATTAATTGCCAATTCTCTTTGTATCGATCTGCTATATCGCTACGGCGATTTGCGCGCGCGTGCGTAATCTTATTAACCCGCAATTGGAGTAACAAAACCTCACAAAGGATGTCAAATTTCCACGGGTTGCGAGGGCGACCGGTTATCAGCGACGATTTCCACGGCGTGCCACAACGCGAGGATATATCATCGCGCGCGTAAACCGTTACGAAGCGCATTCTAAATTGCGGCGCGGCCTAATTAGCGCTAATTGACCCGGCATTGTCGCGTAATTTCTAATAACCCGCTAAATCCCGCTAAGACGTACGTTAGCGCTTTCGGAGTGAGTAACGCCGCCGCGCATCGAACGCATGTTTGTGCAATCATTTAGCATGACCGGCGATGACGTGGCCGAGAAGAAGGATGCTCCGTGCAATTAGTATCATTCTCCTCGAGATCACCGTCGCGCCTATAGCTGGTGTGTGCATCCCCTACGTTTTGCATATACTTGGTTTGCTTTTCATTGCGCGTCAATCACGCGCGCACAAAGTGTGTTGCTCGTCGCCACACAAACAACAACGTGTAGTTTACGAGATAATTCGCGTGTTCTTCAATCGATTTTTCCTGAAAATATCGAGATACCCTGGCAGCTTTTTATGTGTATAAAGGATAAAACAACAAGACGTTAGTCTTTGTTTAATATCAAATATTCAATATTCAAAAGAAACTTAAAATATAGATCACGGTAAAAGACCTCGCTAAGAAGAGATTAACTCCGAATCGATCGAAGAATATGGCTGAAAGTTCGGTAACCTGTTTCATATAATTATCTTGTATATGTTGCGTGTGCTACATTCCGATCAGTAGTTCATTATTTCAAACATGAATGAAATACCGCCGTGCAAAATTATCACTTTGACTGTCATATCATCCATATCTGGGTGACGCATGAATTTCCGCAAGAGCCCCGTCATTCATTCGTGGACGATAATTTTATTTTCGCGCTTAAAAACGATTTTAAGTACTTAAAGCATTCAAAAATGATATCAATGATATTAAAAAGATTTAAGTATTAAAATAATACTCTATTAAAAACAGTTATTCAATAAATAGAGAAATTCATTTTTCATTTCAGAGTTATTCATTTTTTATTTCTCTACTTATCTATAGATATTGCGATCATTCGATTATTTCGGTTTGTGACGGACAGTTTTATTTGTGTGCCATCTAAAATTTTATTATTAGAAATGTAAGATATTAATGTATTATAGTTATTACATTTATTTATTTTTTAGTATAAGGTTAATTTTGTAATGCGACTCTTGTATCATAAACAGCCGTGCACTTTTCGACTTTGGGCCTGCCAGATGCTCAATGTCGAAATTAGCTTGGCGGTCAGTATTAAAGTGCTTACCCTTGTCTCAGAAAATAATACGCTGTAGAATTTAGCTTTGCAATATAATAAAATGTCAATTATCGTAAAGATATTTCCCCCTTTCTCTTTCACTTTCTTCTAGCTGCCTTCTCTTAAACAGTACGTTAGTATTTCATGAAGCATTTTCTTGCATATGCGCTGCGAGATGTATATAGCGAGTCTCAAAGAGAAACGTTTCGTTTTCAGACGCGTCCTACAGGAGAAAGCCCCCGACATGCCGCAATATACGTAAGCTCGCTATATAGTAATTTGCGATATCACGCAACCGCTACGCATTTCTGTCGATCTCTCATTTCTCTGATTCACCTGCCGTAGCGGACAGGGCGACACGGATTACCATGGCAGTAACGGACAGGCGGACACCCACTCGTTGCACTCGTCTCATCTGTCCGTCCAGGAGGATCCGCTGCTTATCCGGACCCACAAGCAACAGACTTCTCAACAAGTGAGACCGACTCTCCGTCGATACTTCCGAAATTTCGCGCGCGACCCGTTAAATTCTTTCGAAAAAGTTCACTCACCCTTCGCTGTCATCAGTTATAAGAGTACAATTCAGTAGAGCAAGCATTAAAGGAAATTTCAAAATTCTTTATTACACTGTTAAACATTAAAGGATCAAAATTTAAATCAATACCTTCAGTTACATAACATTTTATTATTTTTAACTATTGTGTGTCAAAATTTATTATTTTAACATAAAATAGTATTATTTTAACTCCATTGGTTTAGTTAAATTAACGATGTATTGAGTAGGAGCAGTGGCGACCTATAGGAATGTTTAAAAATAGCTCAAATTCAGTATAATTGATACTACGAATTTAACAGTGTATATTTTTATATTTTATTAATTTTCATATCTATATTATATACACATTTCAAGAGCGATTTTTCTATTTAATCGCTGATATCTTCTCTAATTTCCTGTGCCTAAACGTACGTCCAAAATAAAAACGAAGTGAACTTTGCACAGTTAATTTTACCCGAAATCACCGGGACTTTTGTCGCGCTCCATTTCGGAAATCTAATCCCGCCGCCGATGTTCGATATAATCGCATTTCGTGCAACGCGCGAACGCGGATATTAACGTAGGTACGTGTCGCGCGGCGAAAAATCCCGTTGAATGAACATCACTCGCGAAAGAGAGAGAGAACGTGATCGTGTGACGGGCGCGCTTCCTTCCTCAGGTGACGACTGTGACGAAAGTCGTGCGCGAGGTTTCCCACATGGAGCCGGATCCGGGCGCGGTCAGTTACATGTCGGTGCCGTTGATGTCACAAGACTATCAGCACGCGGACCCCCGCTACCCCGCGGATCCGTACATGGTCAGCTTCGACCATTACGACCCGTACCTGGGCTACCCGCCGCAGCCGGGGTACCCGGGACCCCATGGCATCTACATGCCGCGCTCGCATTCTCCCCACAGCCCTCACAGTCCATCGGAGCACAGTCGTGCTTCTCCGCCACACGGTACGTATTATCAGTGCCTCATCTTCTCTCGTACGATTTGATAATTATCAACTGTCGCAAACGGCATTGTCAATGACATTTATCGACGAGCGAAATAAGCAAATATATTATTTATTGTAATATAATATCACTTGCTCATTTTAAACTTTTAGATTATTATATTCAATATATATATAATAATCTGAAAGTTTAAAATTAGCAAGTGATATTACATTATAATAAGTAATACGTACATATAAAATTATTGAATAATATATCAAAATGAAATTTAACATATTATTTATTATAATATCTATATAATATGTAATATAATGACAAAATATAGATTATGACAAATATATATTAAATTCAATTTAACATGTTGTCCAATAAGTCATATATAAAAGATGATTAAGAATATAGAGCCAAGTGGTATTATAAAAGATAAATGATACTTTCTAAGCAAAAACTTTTCCTCCGCGCCGAGGGAGATTATTAAACGTAACGTTACCTCGTTTCTGAGACGTCTCGGAGGAGAGGCGGCGCGCACACCAAGTGAATCTTCGATAACAACATAAACACGGTGATCTGTTTTCCGTAGAGTACATGCGCAAGGGTGCACCTTACGTGGAGGGTAGCTATAACGACATCGACCCCGGCTTAAACCCCGCTTTGCAGGACCATTATCGCATTACTCCGAGTCCCGGTGGTCCTGGAGATCAGTATGGTAGGTGAACAGGGCTCCAACAAGTGCGATCCGAGAAGGTCTCGTACGCCGGAGCGGCCGGCGAACTCGATTTTAACGCGCCGGGCGTTCGGCACGACCGCGATTATGATCGCGTCACGTGCGAAAACGGTAACGGCGAAAACGGCGCCCTGTACGTACGTACGGGGATGCCGCATAATTCACTTCGATTATCTCCTGACGTTACTTCACGTTCGCTTCAAGATCGAATCGGCAGCACGCGGAATATGAATGGTCCCGGCGAGCCTTCTCAACGTCTTCCTCCTGACGGAGGTCACATCCACCATTTATCTAACTCTCGTGTCCCTCCGGCCTCCTTTTTTTTCCCTTCCATCTGTTAAACTGGTCTTTTAATATCGAAATGTGGATTAGTGCCTCCCGTTCCCCCCTTCGGGCTCTTAATGACTTTATGTGACTTATTAAGGCTATCCATATTCCATTAAACCTGCTTGAAAAATGACGTTATCTTCTTTTCACGATCGTTACGTAAAGTTGGATAGACATATATGGCACATATAAGAGATCATTTAATCTGCCACGTAATACGATATACCTAAAATTATATATTTTAATTTGGACCCGTGCATGATATATCATTTTTAACGGCATATATGGTTTTAATTCGGAATCACATTTGCCTCTTTTTCGGTGTCTGTTTCGTTTCCGAGGTTAAATAAAAAATTAATCGTAAAATAGAATATGAAGTACCTTTTTGCAATTAAAATTAATATTTGTAATAAGTGATTAAAAATTCAAAAATTTGAAATAAATGATCAAGAACCAGTTTTTCAACAGTCGTTTAAACTGAAGTTTAGCTAAACTCACTCTTCGTCTTCTTCTAAAAGGGATAGTTAGAAAGAGACGAAAAATGAGTTAAGCTAAGATTAAAGTTAAGCGACTATTGAAAAACTGGCCCTAAGAGTATCGATCAGTATCGATATAATCATATTTGCGCCTATAGCTTTTCAAAGCACATATAGGTCTGTGAATCTTTTAAAAAACATTAATATCTTCGAATCCCGAAGTGAAGATAAGCAGTTATCGCTAAAGATAACGTAAGAGAATTATGCGCCTTCGAGAGTGCAGAGACTCTCCGTCTTAGTTGGACGGCAACTTCGATAAGAACGAATATTAGATCGTAACACGATTAGTAATCGATGGCCTGTCCCGTTTCAGACGAGAGCAAAGTGGCCTATGGCTACGTGTCGCCGTCGCCATACGGTCCCGTGGGGTACGGGCCCGCCGTTGGGGTCGGGCCGGTGCCGAGCGACGTGCCCGGCTACGAGGAGGGCCACCCGGGTGTGCCCATCACGTCCGCCGTGCCGCCCGGCATCTTCGAGGACGAGGTGCACCTGCAACGGCTGCAATCGCGTCATCCGGTGGTGCCGGGTATGGCGAGTCCGCTCGACGACGACCAGAAGTCCATGCGCTGGCGTGATCCGAATCTGGCCGAGGTGATCGGCTTCCTCAGCAACCCGAACAACATAATCAAGGCGAACGCGGCCGCGTATCTGCAGCACCTATGCTACATGGACGACCCGAACAAGCAGAAGACGCGCAGCCTCGGCGGCATACCGCCGCTTGTGCAGCTGCTGGACCACGACAATCCGGACGTGTACAGGAACGCGTGCGGCGCGCTGCGGAATCTGTCGTACGGCCGGCAGAATGACGAGAACAAGCGCGCGATCAAGAACTCGGGCGGCGTGCCGGCCCTGATCAATCTACTGCGACGGACGTCCGACGCGGAGGTCAAGGAGCTGGTTACGGGGGTACTGTGGAATCTGTCCTCGTGCGAAGTGAGTGATCCTCGAACCGCACGAATATTGTTATTATAGAAATTAGAAAAACGAGAAGGGTTCCTCGCGAGTTCAAAAATCTACCTATTTATATTAATGATCCAATTAACAAAATATCTTCCTTCTCTTAATCTCTCTGTGTAAATTTTACTTAAGCAGACTCACGGTTCAGTCGTTTAATTAATAACTCCAATCAGATCGGGATCTTTTTATCGGGTGAGACTTCGAGTGCTGATTTTAACACCGCGATTTCAGGACCTGAAGAGATCGATCATCGACGACGGCGTGACGATGGTGGTGAACAACATAATAATACCTCACAGCGGCTGGGACCCGAGCTCGTCGTGCGGCGAGACCTGCTGGTCCACCGTGTTCAGAAACGCGTCCGGCGTGCTGAGAAACGTATCGAGCGCGGGCGAGTACGCGCGGAAGAACCTGCGCGAGTGCGAGGGCCTGGTGGACGCGCTGCTCTACGTGATGCGCTCGGCGATCGAGAAGTCTAACATCAGCAACAAGATCGTCGAGAACTGCGTGTGCATCCTGAGGAACCTGAGCTACCGCTGCCAGGAGGTGGAGGACCCCAATTACGATAAACACCCGATCCAGTCCACGATGCAGAACAGAGTCACCGCGCCCGCGAAAGGTGAGCTCAGGAAGTACAATAGGAGAACTTGTTTTAAAGGATTCGATACGCGACAGCGGTCTAGATTTCTTTCTACCTTTCTCCAGGATGGAAGAAAAAACTCGAGAAAATTAATCTAACTTTAACTTAAATTTAAGCTACATTTAATCTGATCGAAGGATATAAAAGTAGAATTTTTACACACACAAACATCCCAGTTTTAATTTATTAGGTTTATTTTAATTTAATCTTTCTTTTATTTTTTCGCACCTAATTATCACATAAAAACATGGATAGAGAATATCTTGCGTCAGAGGTTTTAATTTTACCTAAAAAAATCTTGGAAATTGGAGAATGCGAGAGACGCGTTTTTATATCCCTCAATCAGATTAAAGCTTAATTAAATTAGAAATCATTTTCACGAGTTCTTGAAGAATTTATAGACCGTTAGATCCCTCGTATCGAGAGTAACGCGAATAAAATAAACGAACGTGCAATCGTGATATTATTTGATCATAAAAGTAAATTTGCACCGAAAGTCGTAAACGTAAAACGTGTAAATGTAGTACTTAATAGTGGTGCTTTAACGAGGAAAAATAAATTGCAAAGATAGAGGGGTATCTCGAGCGTTGCTTTTGGAACGAGTATGTTTTCCCGCAACACGAGTCTCCCTCGATATGCATGTGGCCACAGTCAGATCTTGCGTGTGTGTATGCGTGCGCTTGTGTGTGTGTGTGTGTGTGTGTATGTAAAGATTGGGAGGGATAAGTGAGGAGAGGAGGTAAATGATTCACCCCTTAAACCAACCATGAAATTAGATCGGAAGGGGGACACGCAGCTTCCCTGTTGCAGACACTTTTCCAGCCATTGTGCGAAACTATCGCGACGCGGCCCTTAAAAACAGTTAATTATCTCACGCTAAATTCAAACGAGGCAATTTGTCGAAATCTCTTATTTCAGCGCGGCGCACAATCTCCGCGTTTCCGTATAGAGCTGAATCTTTAAATCTCTTACGTATCGAGACTTCCGATTTCTCTGTAAAAACCGTCTGAAACATTTACGCGCGAGTCGTTAAATTACTTACGATTACATTTGCTCAGAAACAAGCTTTGGACAGCAACATTGGCCTGAATGAAATTGTACCATTAATTCTACCACTCACATTTCACAGACACGCGGACTCGCTGATATTTTACTGGCGCGTAGTCGGTAGTTTATACATAGTTAGTTTACGTAGCGTATTAAATTTGATTAAAACTTCCCGGGCCGGGGTTTACCGAAGTGAGGTATAACGTGAGGACGAAATTTGTATCGCTCCGTAAACCATAAATAACGTACTTAGAAAAGTGGCGATAGCAAAACGTTCCAATTAAGAGTAGATGGTTTGCCGTAGATAGATAACTGTATACGTTTCACAATCTTTCCACAATTAATTCTCAGACTGTCTCTTGATTTTGATTAATTTGCCTTTTTAATCCTTTCAAGACGGATGGATACACACAGCGTGTCCAGAAATGTACATACACGACGACGATCCCGTATATCTTTGTGTACCTCTGTCTGTATCCGTTGAGTTTTCTGTCTCTTTCTCTGTTTTAGACAACAATTAATTACACATATATCCTAGTTGAACACTTAAAGAGTTCTTTTTTTTTTTGTGTGTTGATTTCGGGATTCAGTTGACAAATCATACAGATTTTTTGTGAATCCTAGTTCAGCATGGATTAAACTGTGTTTCAATCTTTTTAGCATACAGTTTATGTCAAGGTAAGCCCCCTCTTGCAATTCCATTGATAAATTAGTTTTCCGTTCGAAAACATAGTTATTGCATGCCTCGCCTTGCCAGATCGTAAGCTGACTATACGTTATAAATGAGTTTATATTTTCCCTATAAAAATAATCATTTTTTTTCTTCTTTTTATTTGATGTCGTAACCGCTCTGTTTTCAAACGATGATTTATACCTCTGTATACACTGTCTATTTTGCAAAATTGCTAAAAATTGAAAAGCAAAATTGACCGACAACGAACAAATTCAACGAGCTTGCTGCAAAGTTTGGCATATATTAGTTTACAGTTTCGTTTCTAGTTTCGTTTATTGCGTAGATAAGTATTTCGTTTAACTTAGCGGATTAGTTAGAAAATTTAGAAGTGTGTAACAGGCGCCTTTTAGGAACACGAATACACGAGTCGTACTTTTCTCAATATTCGCTCAATATTTCTGCAACGCTAGCTGCAATACCGCGGAATAAGGAATCTAATCGGAAAACGACTCGATAATTGGAACACAAATCAATCTGGTCCCGAATATCAAGTAAAAATCAATGTGACAGCTGCCTCTTTGGCTTCATAATATTCTCAATCTCTGGCGACTTATTAATAATATTGAATCCTCTGTCATTCTGCTGTAGGTGAGAATCTGGGTTGCTTCGGCGGGAGCAAGAAGAAGAAGGACGGTCAACCAGTCCAAAAGGAGACCACCGCGTCACGTACGACGAGTCCGCGAACCGAACCAGTCAGGGGAATGGAATTGCTCTGGCAGCCGGAAGTGGTCCAATCGTATCTCAGTCTCCTGCAAACGTGTTCGAATCCGGAAACGCTGGAGGCCGCCGCCGGGGCCCTGCAAAATCTCGCGGCCTGTTACTGGCAGCCGAGCATCGAGATTCGTGCGGCCGTACGCAAGGAAAAAGGTCTCCCTATATTAGTGGAGCTCTTGAGAATGGAGGTAATTACGATGATAAAATATTTAACCGTTCCGTGAATAAACACAAAGGGTACACGGGATTATAAAATATAAAATATAAAATGTGTATATTGTTAAATTAATTTAAATAAACGATTAAATTAATTAGAGTACATATGGACTGCCTTAACGAAATTATTATCCAACATTAATCTAATTATTTCACATTGTTTTTTTTTTATTGCTCAAACTAACATTTATTCTTTCATATAATACAAAATTTCATGTATATAAAAATGTCCGATATCTAATTATATGTCTTATATTTCTAGATTTTGATTATATTTGTAAAAAGATACTAGTGGATGATACGTAAATTATATTTTACTACAGTAAATAATAGAAAGATATCTTTTCTATAATTTCTGATATTTATATCTTAAGTTAGTTATACATTTACGTATTAATAAGACTGATATTCAATTATTCTTCGAAATAAGTAAAATTTAATAGTGTGCCATGGCTAATAATGTATTTTCTGCGGCTAGGTGGACCGAGTAGTCTGCGCGGTCGCGACCGCGCTCAGAAACTTGGCGATAGACCAACGCAATAAGGAACTAATAGGCAAATACGCGATGAGGGATCTCATCCAGAAGCTACCGTCTGGAAATAATCAGCACGATCAGGGCACGAGCGACGACACGATCGCCGCAGTGCTCGCGACTCTGAACGAGGTCATCAAGAAAAACGCCGAGTTCTCGCGGTCATTGCTCGACGCCGGTGGTGTCGACAGACTGATGAACATCACCAGGCAACGCCAGAAATACACGCCGCGTGTTCTTAAATTTGCAGGTAACATTTCGAAGCCGGATCGAAATAATTATCCGATAATATGAACGCATTACGAAAATACGTAACCGATTTAATTAATTGTGCGTATAATACATTGTTACATATCATTATCTATATGTAGGTATATACGAGAAAAAGAGATTATCGTATTTATGCGTATTTTTAGGACAAGTGTTGTTTACTATGTGGCAACATCAAGAACTGCGAGACGTGTATAAGAAGCATGGCTGGAAGGAGCAAGACTTCGTCACGAAAACCGTCGCCGCTAGGAATTCAGGGCCTAATTCACCCAACAACGCTAATAGGTAATTCACCCATAAGAAGCAAAACGAATAAAATTATATATATACGTGGCTGATAAGCTGTCGCAATAATGGATAATTAAAATATCGGAATGACAACATAAATATCAAATTCAATTAACAGTTATTATTGAAAGATTTTTAAAATTAAATTATAAACATAGATAGATAATAGAACAATATTTTTAATTAAGTCTTGAAATATTTGATATTATATGTTATTTAACTTTCTGTATTTTTAAACGAATTTTATTTCTCTGGGCTTTTATTTACATTTAATTGTCGAAAACATGTCATTATGTTATCGTCATTAAATTAAATTCGCTTGATTTCCCCTTTGAGTATGAATTTATGATATTTCTTTCTCGTAATTTGATTTCTGGGGCTCCGCTTATCTTTCGTTTATGGTTTACGTTTATTTTGTTGCGTGAAGTTTTATTTAGTTTGCGATATTTATTATGCGGAGTCCTCCCTCTTTTCTCTCGGACAATTCGATTCTACGTTAAAATGCAGCTATGATTGCAGCACTCTGAATCGACCGATGGCGAGCCAGGGAAGCACAAGATACGAGGATCGAACGATTCAGCGAGCAAACATGAATTCGAATAATGTCGGTCGACCTACTATATATCAATCAGTAAGTAATAATAACTAACAGCATCACTAGATAAATATACGCCGCGTAGATACACCATAGGATGAGGAAAGCGTACTCGAAGCGTATGACAAAGGAAACACACACATTATATGCAATCTGAGCCGTCGGTCTTACGAAAAAGTTCACTAATATTTAATAAATAATAAAAAAGCAGCGATTTAAAAATATAAAAAAAAATTCACTTTTTGAATGTGGAATTATATTTCATGTTTATATAATACCGTCACAAATTTATACAAATTTTTCTACATTTCGAATAATTCACTCTACGTTTATTTGTTATCACCTGTTTATAAATTCGATCATTACTTCTGTACAAAACCTTACTTAATTTGATAACAAAAATTAATTAATACAAAAAATTGTCAATTTGACAACTTCTTTCTTAAGACTGACGAAATTTCGTCCTGTTTACCTCGATTATTCGTTGCTATCATAATTTCTAAATATTCGTTATACAGAATAGAATTTAAGAACTATAGTCTTTCGACATGACTTCCTTGAACACACCAGATGAATCGTATACACCAATAAATAATTATATTTAACTTTGTAATTAGTGTTTGACTTTACATAGGCTCGCAAAGTGATTCAAACGACAAAAGTATAGTTACCTAGGACGATCAACGCAGCTTTTGGCACAATCGCGATTGTGCCAAAACGAACAAACGTCAATCCGTAACTTTTAATCGAAAATACACAGCCATTGTAACTTACGTGATAAACACCAACCTGTACACAACCTAATTAAATAATTTATCATTGATTGTCTTCCTGCAGTTTGAATGACCTTGTAGTTTCCATTTTCATCGCGCTTTTCGTTAGGTAGATGCAACAAAAAAATTATGTGTAGTAAAACGAACATTTTTTAATGCTTTGAAATTCGAATAAACATTTCTAATAAATGTTACTATACATTCAAGTAAAGGGTGAAATTAGTCGTCATATATAATATACGTTCATTGATGCGAATCTGATTGTATGTACAAGAATTCACATAAATGTTCACGAAACGTTCACACGAATTACCGCACGAGACTGGACCAAACTCTCACTTTTTAATAACGCCGCGTAGCCACTTTCTAAATCCTGAAACTTTTTGCACGGTTTTCATAACAATTTTTCAACTAATTGCTAATTAATTTTATCGATCGCGCGAGAGGATATCTCGCGTAATGTAATCTTAGAAAACATACCCGCGCAATGTTGCTACTTTAGGTCTAAGCGAAGAATACTCAAGATATTCGCATCATGTTGTACACACACCCTGTCTCCGGAAGAGCGCACAAATTTACACTAACAATGAGGAGCTACGGCTGACGTGATCACTGCCTAATAAACGAACACCCTCACACCGTCACTAACAATGACAATTATTTTTAACTTGTAGCGTATGATAAGAAGATGGTTTCATATATATCGATTGAATTATCGAGAAAAAAGCATTTGTATCGAGCTAGGAAGCGAACTCGGTTTCCTACGCAATTTTCCCAGTGCCCTGCTAGTTTAGTTATATTTTATTAGCGAGATATAACACGCATTTACAACTAAATTATTACGTAGCCTATATAGTCTGTACTGTATACCCGATTTTGTATATAAGCTTACGGAGAGAATGATTATATTAATCTTGTATACGTAAGTTACAATACACAGAGTATAATTAATATGGGTATTCGCACGCCACATACGACGTCGTATAAAATTATTAACCCTTCAGTATATTCTGTCATATGAAAATTTATTTTGAAGATAATACCGTCGAATATGAAGTTTAATGGAGAATCACGTCAAATTGTTTAGCTCTCGCTGACGCGATGTAGGAATATAAATTGGAGATCTTTTGTGATGGGAAATTTCATTTTTGTAACGCGAGGAAATAAAGTACATTCGTGTAGAATTTTATTTCATATCCTGTGGTCGCAGGAAGGAACCTGCACAGGTTAAATATTATTATGTATAATTTTTTGTAGCGTACACATACACACGTATACACACAATACACGCGATTTCATGTGCGTCTTTATATCATGTGTATTTCAGCTACGAATTACTCACGTCACCGTCGGAATATTTATATTCTGTATTTAGACGAATACTAAAATGTAACAAAAGAGAACAATTACTTGAAAATATGTATATTAGATAGCCTATATACTTGATTGCAAATAAAGGCCAAACATATCACATCTTCTTCGTGGTTTTGCCTACACGTTACGTGCTACTACGTGTACTCTCGATTATCCGGAATTATAGAGGGAGTAATTGCAAAGAAAGGAAAACAGAATGCAAGTCACATTCTGCAATTTACGAGACACAAACAAAAATTACAATACAAGTAATATTTACATTTATTTTTTATATAATTTTCTCAATAATATACATGTTGCGCTTTCTAATAATTATTTAAAGATTACCCAAACAACACAATGTCTAAAATCGTGACATAAGACGTCCTAAAGACGTCAGATTATATAACGTCTTGAAGACGTCTTTAGGATGTCTTATGTCACGATTATAGACATCGTGTTGTTTGGGTATCTCTATAAGAATAATGTATTTCACGCATTCGCGGACGATCGAGGGTACAGTGTGCATGAAATGTCACCCCCAAAGTGTCTAAGCTTCTTTCAGCGTCCAAGGGGCCGCGCGGTTCTCCCCCCCACCCTCGCCCACCCCCCCTCGCAAGAGAGACGCGCGACCACCAGTTGGCTAACCGTTGGCTTGTGTGTGTGTTGCAGCAACCGAAACCCGGTGAGCCGCTCTACGCGCAAGTTAACTTGGAGAAGAAAAAGAAGCGGCAGTACGAGCTGGGGGTGGGCCAGGGTGGCCAGGTGGGTCAGGCCGGCGGCGTGGGCGCCGCGATACCCGGGGGCGGCGGCGGCATAGCTGGACCAGGCGGCGGCGGCGGTGGCGGCCAGTGGGTGCCGGACGGTGTCGGGATGGTGCCGGACGGTACCGGCGCCACGTCGGTGGCGGCGACGGTGGCGAACCAGGTGCCGCCGCCGAGCTCGACCGCCGCCGCCGCCGCCGCCGCTGGCGACTCCTGGGTATAACGGGTCCTACGAGCGGGTCCTACGCGGGACCGCCGGGAGGACCTCGCCAGGAACCACGGCCTCGTCGTGTCCCACGGCCGCGTCGAGCGGCCGCCGCCTCCGTCTCCGTGCCTGTCCATGTAGCGGAGATGTGACGGGAGGATCGTGTCTCTCGCATCCCCCCCTCCCCCACACCCGCCCCGAGATGCGAAATGACTCCTGCGCGGGATCTCGGAGGGTCGAAGGTGAACGAGAGATCTGAGGGAGACCTCGACTTAAAAACCCCGGGTGACGCGGATTCTGCTCGATGACCGACGTAACGGGGGTGCAGGACGGACACCCGTTGTTTAATTTATTCGGGCACCGTCCCCGGGCTCGCGACAAATTGCGATTGCCGGTTGGTGACGTCTTGGTCGAGTTAGCTGGATGTAGAGCGAGTTAAGGGAAACGTTTGTCGCAGAGGGATATCGGGAATATAGCGATTATATTGGAAAACGTGGGAAGCATATAGAAATTCGGGGAATCGCTGATGATCCGAGGTAGAAGAAAAGTATTCGAGAGTACGCGTTTTGTATTCGGAGTATTGTCGAAAGAATACGCGCGAATAAAGTATTATATTAAGTATTGGAGAATTACGCGACGCGCGCGTAATTCGAAGGGCGATCAGACATTACGCTTTACCATTGGAAACAGACGTCCATATTATGATATTAGAAAGAATATCGAGAGAGAGAGAGAGGGATGCAGGGAGTTAACTACGTCGAGTTAATCGGACGAATTGCAGCTGAATGTGAGCTACAGGGTGATAAAGACAGGTGTAGCTTTCAAGTCGGAGAACGAGGACGAAGTGTATATTGATCAAGTCTATACGAACGGGGATGTATATAGAATAGCAGCTGACAGGGGGATAAACGGACCGATGATGAAACGAACGAACTGACGGATCAACAAGTGGTGGAACGGAAAAACGACGCGATCCCTTCCGGTGCTCGCAAGTGAGGATACGCTACTAGTGCGACGAGCGGATTGGAAGATCGGACCCGAACGGGAACGGAGGCTGAAGATCGAGCTGGAAAAAAAAAGACAACCGACCCCGATCACGCTCGCCGGGATAATGCGCGAACGATCCGCGTCCTGCCTTAGTTATGACGACGCAAGCAAACTCTTTTCCTACGGTCTCACCCGCGTCACTTGTACGAGCGGCGCGTTATAACGGCACGAACTTTAAATAACCGGGAAAGGAGAAAGGGGTCGAGATCAAAGGGGCGCGCCTAAGATATATAATCGAAACGTCTTTGGTACACTTCGATTAAGTACACATGAATTGCGAGAGGAGCTCCGGCCGACCTTGAGGGAGCCGACCTTGACGCATTTTTATCGGAGTCCGAGAATTCCATCGTCGGGATAATAAAGATCCGAGATCGAGATCGGTAGCGAGGAGGAAAGACAGCGAGCGAGTCGTGCCCACCGAGTAGATCCGGCAAACGCAAGAACGCACTTGCAGATGCACACACCTGCAATCTTGATATACGATAATAGTTATCAGCGAGAGAGAGAGAGAGAGAATGAAAGAAAGAAAGAGAGAAAGCGACGTCCACATCCGCAGCAGTAGTCGCACTAATGGCTCTAATACCTTCATTGCACAATTCTAAATTAATATATACATATATATGTCTGCGTATTAATATATTATAAACACGGCACACATATACGCGCACGTACACGTGTACATGTACACACACATACCCCCTTAAGTGTATATTTTAAGATGGTATTAGCGGCGGCAAAAGCGCGAGCGTATACCGATCATCGCGAAGTACTGTGCTAATAATAAGTTAGGTGTGCCTATGTAAGTATTATAAATAAGTAAAGGCAAAGAAGCATCATGGAGCAACTTAAAGGATCACCCATGATTTTGCAACTGAATAATTCATGAAAATATATACATAATGTAAAGGAAATATATACATAAATATAATTTTATATATTTATAATATATAAAATTAATTGATTACATAATTATATATCATTAACTATATCGTAAATGTTCATATGTATATTCTATTATATTTACGATACAGTTAATGATACATAATTATATATAATCAATTAATTATATCAATATTAATTTTATATATTATAAATATGTGTGTATAATTATATTTAAATATATTTCATTTTCTTTCGATGGAACGTACGATAGACAATTAATTAACACAGAGCATCCTGTGTCCGACATTATTATAATTATTAAACAAATTGTTTGATGATTATCATAATTACGATGATGACAAACTATTCGACAGTTGTTATAATTATTCGTGAATTTAAATTCGTTAAACGATACAGAGAAGATCCTTACGATCCTCGGAGAAATGGCATTCAATTTATACGAAAAGAAAAGATCTGTATATATACTTCTGTTAGCGGAAAAATAATATAAGAGCCAATTAGTAATTAATCCCGTTACCACTATAAAAGAGAATTGCACTTGCTTCTTTGTAATACTTGGATACCCACCAATCATCGCGCGCGCGTGCGCTCATTATAAATATTCGAGAAGACATGAACATATAAATATAAATGAATATATATTATATATATATTATAATAGAGTATATATATATATATATATTATATATACATATACAACCGGCGACATTGGCGTAGAATTTAGCATATGACTGTATTAATATAAACTTCTGAGGCTGTGGGTGTGGCACAAGGATGCTGATTTATTATACGAGCTGCTGCACTGTTGCAACGCGTGTGACTTTTAGGGAGTACTTTTAACTTTTGAGGTACGCGTGAATCCTGTCCGTGTGCGCAAATGTACGTACGAGAGTGCGCGTGTCGAGGTGGAGACGCATCATCGTGTACACGCGAGCTCATGTCTCACCACGGTACCTAGTATTATACCGTTGAATGGGCACGACTACACTGGATTTATATATCCGGACAACGCAAGAAAGAAAGTTGTAATTTAAACCATTCGACGTTTTTAAAGGGGAATTTTTAGAAAACTATGATTTATTTTTAAGTAGAAAAGTATAAATTAGAAAGGTATATTTTATTTTATACGTTTTACTTTTTTATACGCGCACCGTATATGCTCCTATTTTGTATATTTTATTTTAGAGAAGCGTGATATTTACATGGTGTAATAATTTATAGAGTAACTAAATGAATAAAATATATGGATCGCTCGACAAATGCGAGCAAATAAAAAACATTGTAAGAACAAATAAAGTGTGAGGGGAAATCTCTACGAAACAACACCAATGACTAACAATCAATGCTACTAACATTGCATCGATGCTTCACTATTATCATTTATAGTGCAATATAATAAGATACGAGCTCACGTAATAAGGATGGGTCGCCACCTTTAGTCGACATTTTGTCCTGAAACGCAATCCGCGGTTGATCAGCGGCGCCTTAGAGCCATTTACTATTGCTATATAACATAATTAAATAGATACAATTAGCGAGCTGCGAGACCAATGTACGTCGAGCCTATGAACACGTGCAAGAGACCCGATAGTGAACACATGAGAGAAAGAAAGAGAATGTATGTGTTTTTATGTGTGTTAACGTTATTCGATGGTTACAAAAAGGTGACATATTAATTAGCCGATATACATATTATAGATATAAAATATATATATCCCTGTTCTCTATTTCTTAAAGTAATATTATGACAGTTGATCAGAGAGGAACACACGCGATGGAACAATAGCTGCTCTCCGTAAGAAGACCCGACGACGATCGTCTATCCCCGAAATCTAGATTATTTCAACTTCAACCGACTTAAAAAGAGTTGGGAAATTTCGGCGAAGTAAATATCAGAATAGAATCACTGAATTTTTCAAAATTAGCTGAAACTTCAACTCGATGTATTATCAATTTATGCGAACGTGGTACATTATTACTTACATGCAAAGAAAAGGCAGAAAAATTTACATTACGTAATTTAGATATAAAAATTTATCGTCCGAATTGTAGTCCTAAAAATTGATGTCGCGCGATAATGCGATGTCGAATTCGGCCTTCATTATCGTCAACTGCACGACGAGTTCGATTGGTTTTGTTAAGGTGGACGATCGTCGTCAATCGGACGGCTGTATAAAAAGCGTTATTCTATCACGTATTACTCACTTTTCATTCCGTGGCGACGTTCTCGAGGGGAATTGAGCGCAGAGAAATTTGGACTGGATCATCCGTGATACCTAGAAATGGAAATGCTGGTGTGAGCCTGTGGAAAAATTGACCTTTATTTCGCCTATTTAATTCTTTTGTACAGTGTTTTTACATTACCGCGTGACATTTTCTACGAGAATTTTGTCCAGCAGCCTCTGTAATATGCAAATTTTTATCCCGCATTATGCAAATTTTTAGAGAAAGGCCGCGATGCATCTACTCGAAAATAACTCGATAATTATTTTAGTTATTCGGTATAACATAAGCCGCTTACTTTTTACGTTACTTTCTTTTCCCTTAAAACGCGCTATCTCTAGAAATTAGCATCCTTTCTAGGATTTAAGAAAACGGATAAAAATTTTGCGCGAAGTAAAACCGTTTAATTTATTATATTTTTATATTCACCGCGCATTTTCCTCGCTCGAACTTGTACATTGTTTTAGCTTCTAAGGCATTGTCTGAAATATATCGCTCTTATTTTTCGAAAAACGGGTTTTGAGAAATATCCAACGCAGACGAATCTCCAGACAGCGTATAAACCGCGAACAAACAATTATTTTCTCTTGCACGATCCTTTTACTTTTTTTACGCTTTTTTTCACCGCTCGCGCTTTTATTTCTTCGCTCGATTCGATCGCCGAGCAAACGATCTGGACTTCGGAGAGCGCAATATCCAGCGGCAACTGCAGCATATACGATCATTTCCATCTCGGCGCGGATGTCGCGTTACATTGTACACGCGAATTAACGAGAGACTGTGTGAAAATTGCACTCGAACGAGCTGACTGATGTATCTCACTCGCCGGTTAAGGCGAGTGAGGAAAGGAACCTTCGAGCTTATCGCTCGCTCGGACTGGCTAGCAGTTCCGTTGCGCTCGTGATAAACACAGCGTGATTTTAGTAAGCGCCGTAGTATTATTATCGGTACTGGCGCGATCCTTAGGAGATTTTGGACCATTTTGGCGAGCGACACGACGCGATCTCGAGGTCGATCGATCTCGTCGGGACTCGTTGCTCGTACATCCGCACGGAGCGTCACCTTCGAGACAATCGTATGAGCAAGAGTGCTCTTTTAGTTCCTATACCTTTCTCAAATTTTCAAGTCAAAGGTGCTTCAAAAATTTCAATCGTGCCTAAATTCGATATATTTCGAGCTAAAAACGCTAACTACCACGTGCAAAGTAAAGTAGAAATTTTCTGCTTATACTCATTGTTAGTTAGATTATTGATTTCTATTTAAAGAATAAACAGTAATTTTTGTATTAAAATTTACACGCATCGATCTCAGCACGGAAATAGAAATTGTTAATTAAAAGTGTGTCATTGACATCGTTAAATTATAAATCTGAATAATAAGGAAATTATTAATCAAATTTACTAATCAAACGATATATCCCTGTGCATCTTTAACGATCGAGGCAACGAACAATCCCGACGACTGCGGCAAGAAGTCTCGCGTGCACTCGAGTGTCCGAAAATCCCGAGAGAAGAATTAATCGCGCAAATACACGACGAAGCAGACGCGGATCGCGCATAGTTTGTCTCCTCGGCGGCGCGCAACTTTTGGACCTCGTGTGTTTTTTGTAGAATTTTATACTGCATACCCACGGTAAAAAAAAAAAAAAAGCATGCAACGAGTGACCTCATCGTTTCTATGAATTTTGATACTACACCGTGCTGTGCAAAAGCCCCCGCGAGTTAGTCGCATTTTAGACGGCTGAATGGCGCCTGTCGTGGCCGACGAGGAGATTAATCGATGCGGGATTTTCGACGGACGGTCCCAAAGTCGACGCGATATTTGCGCCCGTGGTGCACCGTCATCGCGACGCATTGCATGTTAATCGCGACATTAATTTCTCATATTAGGCCGAAATTCGAAATAGGCGACGGAGATACTTGATTAATAGCTGCCCGCGGCTATTTGTCGCGGCAAGTGAACGTATATCGAGTATTTTAATGTACATATTAATTAATGTATACACGTCACGACACTCGAGACTCT
Organism: Leptothorax acervorum; assembly: GCA_035220615.1. NCBI lineage: Eukaryota > Metazoa > Arthropoda > Insecta > Hymenoptera > Formicidae > Leptothorax > Leptothorax acervorum. The sequence goes on along the minus strand of JASTWQ010000051.1, from coordinate 335,037 downwards.
TGGGTTTCCCTCCCCAGTGTGGGCGGCCGAGGCCTTTCCTGAAATTCAATTTTCGGCTTCGACAGCGCACCGCGAGATCTTCCGCCTCGAGCACCGCGGATGCGCGAGATTATACAGCGATCATTGATTTATCTGATCGATCGATCGGTCGATCCGACGACTAGACCGAGGTTTTGATATCCGCTTTTCATTCTTTGTGTGTACACTACTGTCCCGCGTATAACTCCAGTGTTTATAATTTTCTACGAAGCAAGAGACACAGAAGATATGTGAGAAAGATGAAGGGAGGAGGCGGCGCGCGGCAGCTTCGGAGGGCGTATGTAGAAAAGACTGTTCCCGACGATTTTATAAGGATATGTAAAAAAGACGTCGCGCGTCGAGCGGAAGCGCTCGACGAGTATTAAAAGTGAGGTAGCTTTCTGCACCCCAGGGTCGGGCGTAGCCGAGACAAAAAGCGACGAAAATGTAGAATTTATACAAATGCGCGATGAACGATAGTTTATTACCTAACTCGGCAGTGGTATCACTACACAGAAAAAAAAAAGAATATTCTTGATTTTAAAATATCTTTAGTTTTAACGTGGAAATCTTGAAATAAGATTATATTGCGTTAAACGAAGAATTATATAGTTAAACCAAGAAAAATATAAAGTTGAAGTAACACGTTAAAATTCTTATAAGAAGATTATATTGTTTCATATATACGCAAGATCGCTATAATCTTCTTATAAAAATTTCAACGTGTTATTTCAACTTTTTTTTTCTTGGTTCAACTATATAATTCTTCGTTTAACACTAATTTTCTTCGTTTAACGCAATATAATCTTATTTCAAGATTACATATTCTTGCGTGTATACAAGCATATCGAGTGTTGATTTGACACTTTTTTTTCTGTGTAGGTATACTCCCATAACACCTCTCGCGAAGTAATTAAATCTGATTTTTCTATTCTTACATTTTATCTATAAACCATAATTAGGTTCCATAAATCATAATTAGGCAGTTTACGTGGACGAAATAATCATGCTGCTTTGAAAGACAAAAATAAATTTAGAAATTTGAAATCTTGCATTTTTCAGAAAGAAAATTTACCATAAATATTGCATCATCTTTTATGTGCTTGAACTATTGTATATGACTTTATTATATTAATTTTATTGCCTTTTATTTTCAATTACGTATTTTGCAGAAGTTGCAAAGGAGTAAGGACGCGGTCTAACTTTGTATACGATACCACTGTCGGTGTTAATTATAACATTCAAAGCGGGGCGACCCTTTCGACGAGGAAGGGTGGAAACAACACTATAGGCGCATCTTGGCACCCCCCGCGTCACTGTATTATACGCATTCACTCGCGCGGACCTAACAATCGGATGTCTTTAAATTGAGAGCTCGGCTGTAGTTATTAAATGATTATACTTGATATTATATGACGACGCTAAGAGAGAAAGTTGATATTATATATTAAATATAGTATATTGAGATCTATAAGGAAGCCGACGTGTTATCGAGAGAACATATTACATATTTTAATATATAATATTGAGTTGTTGAGAGTCGCAACACACACACCGCAAGCTGCCAGATATAATCGCCTAAGCCGCAGCGCAAATCGTTGCGCGATTTAATTGTATAATAATACAAATTATATTATTATGTTACTCAGGAAACGCGGTTGGACGGAACTCTGCGCGAGCCCCTTAATGTCCGAAATTACCCGCGAGAAATGTCAATTCCAAAAGTGTGCGATCTGAAAGCGACTGCTAGCACAATCAACGGGCAGTAAAGGGGTCGATGAAGAAACAAGGTGTTTAAAAAGTCAACCGGAAGAGTATCGATTTGTTGTCACGTCTACCTTCCGGCTGTACTGACCGATTATCTAACAACCTGCATAAAAACGGAGAGAGTGGGACGCGATAATGGTTTTAATGACTGTTCGCGGGGTGTTCAAAAATTCATTTACTGCAATCGGAATAGCACCGAATCATTGTGTCGCGCGTCCATTTTCCGGCTGTATATCGACCGAACTGTCATTGAACACCCGGCGCGGCATGTTGAACGGCATGAGGTGGTCCGGGGAGTGGATTTTTAATAGGTAAATTACTCGTTTTTATCTCGCCGCTGCGTTTCGTCCGAGAAAAGGATCCGATTGTTGGGCCTCGCGGCACAGCAGGTGCTCACACCCTTATAGCACGTAAAAATCATTCATCACGTTTGTACAAACCGTTTCGCAAGAGCGACGCGCTCTTTTTCATTCTCGGTCCACGGTTGCGAATAATCGTTCGAGTTTCATGCGACGTAGGAATCGTACGAGTCATTTCGCACCTCTCGCACGGCTTATACGGGGTAGACGACTCACCCGCCACCCGCCACCTTTGCCACGAATCCCTCGCGGGACTTGTAATATAAATTTTTAACGAAAACACACGTTTAAAGACACTAAAGAATTTTTAACCATATCTTCTTAACAATTAACTATTTTTAATGTCGCGTGATCTTCTGTCCACTCGGACATTTCGGATACCCCGTATAGAGCCCACGACGGAACTTCGTTTCGCGATCGTTTGTCATTGTCTTCGTACGCGAGAGAGACTAAAGGGCCAGTTCTTCAATAGTCGCTTAACTTTAATCTTAGCTTAACTCACTGTTTGTCTCTTTCTAATTATCCCTTTAGAAAAAAAAAAAAAGATGAAGAGTGAGCTTAGCTAAACTTCAGTTTAAACGACTATTGAAAAACTGGCCCTAATTGTTATCACGAGGATACGCAATTTATTCACTCATGTTGTATACACATAATCGCTCTGTCTTCGATAATCCTATCGACCGTAGATATCGCGACCTATGATTCCCCCCGATGCGATATGGGGAAGAGCATGATCCACTTTTGTACGCTCCTCTCTCGGTGTGGTTAAACTTTAATATCGTTCTTTTTTCTAGCCAAGAAGCGGAGTCGATACGCTCACATCTCACGCATTACTGTTTCTCACCTTTAATATTAATTTAATAACATTAATTTTAATGAATATTAATTAATTTAATAATAAAATTATCACAAATTTTTCTGTTTGTCACAATTACTCACTAAATATATATATTTTCCATCATAATATATTCAACAATAATTAAATTTTATAAATTGCTGGTAAATTAAATCGAATTGCAGTGATAATTGTCAGTCGATGTTCGCCGTTATCGAAAATTATTTATCACGACTCACAACAAAGTGTGTAGCGATTATGCAATTTCACGATTCCACATGACATCCGTTCACGACGGCTCCAATTTGTTCCCAAGTTCGCCCATCGATTCGGCACGCCGGTATTTACATTCCCGCATCTATTTCTCGCGATCATTCGGCCATACGTATCGACTCGACTATTATTCGTACGCTCCGCTATTTTCTGCGAATTTTAACTGTGCGGGGAGGAGGAGGGGTCGAAATTGAGTGCCGCGTTGATCCCGATTTCCGACATCTCGAAATAACGACCTAACTAACTAATTAAGCCGAACGCGCCCGAAGACGCGATTATTCGTCGCCTCGAATCCCGACGCCCGGCAACACGGAACTTTTTGCTATATACGAGGTATAATCACAGAAACCGGCGATCTCGCGGGGCTCGCGGTAAGGACTCTCTGATCCTCCCCGAAAAGAAAAACAATCGTCGTGTCGGCCTAAAAACGGGGGAGACACCACTCGGTAAATTCGGCGGGGACCCTTCCCTATCCCCCGGAAGGAGTTTCTCTATCCGAACGGTTTTTTATTCGATCGCGCGATTTTTCACGACACATGCATCGAGCCGCATCATCATCCCGTTTCCCGATCGACTCATCCCATCACGCATTCACCGATCGCGATCGCTGTCAATCGCTGGCGGTTTGTAAAGACTGATAGGGTTAAAGGAGAAAAAAAAAGGAAAGAAAGGATGAATACCGCGCGCGATCATCATCGTTTTTCTCCCTGGAATCTTGGAATAAGAGATCAGGGGAATCGTCGTAATTTCGATGAAGTTATCTCAATTTCCGGTGCTACAAACGGCGAGAAAAATTGTTGCCGTTTTCCATTGCGTCCCGGCATAAGCGTGGACAGATCTGATCTCGCGGAGATTAAATCAGTTTCGATCCCCGTTATTAACGACTAAAAAAAAAAAAAAAAAAAAGAAAGAAAGGAAAACGGACAGGCAGGACGAAGGACCGAATATATCTCGTCTCGCGCCCCGCAAGAATTCTCACGCGACACGTCGAAAGAGGGAAGAAAAAAGAAACGAAGAAAAGAGACTGCCGGCCTCGACCGGTGCGTCGTCGGTGCACTTTCGCGAGACGCGCGCGATCGACGATCGACCGGCGATTTACGGCGCCGCGCCGTCGCTCGAAAAAGTCCGAAAACCATTGTACATTCCCTACTTGGAAACGTCGAATTATTATCCGCGGCGAAGTACCGCTTTTTAACTTGTAAGAAGGGGAAAAGAATCGCGAGAGGGTTGACTTATACAAGTGGATCGACGATCCGCTCGACGAGGCCGTGCGTCTGTTAAACTCGAACAGGGAGCGGGAAGAGGAAAAAAAGGGAGGGAGAAAAAAAAAAGTAATAAAATCGTACTCACGCATACCATTACACACATGTAACACGTGCATTAACGAATAGAAAAAAAAAATGATAGTCTACTGTGCTGCATACGTATTTAAATTAACGGAGCATTAAATAAGCATGGGTGTGCATCTTAGATGTATTAGAGGACCTTCACCATCACCACCACCATCACCATCACCACCATTATCACCGTCACCATTACCCATCACGCGTTTTAGTGTTAATTATGAAACGTTACAGAGCGATGATGATACAGGGGATGCGAAGGGAGAGGATCAATCGCGCGCGACGATCACAGGATCTTCCATAGCTGTAGATTTTGCGTTATGTACACCGGCGTCCAAAAAAATCTCCTCCAAACAAGTTATTGTTATAATTCATTGTTGAAAGAAACGAAAAATCCGAGAATTAAAACGCGCGGGATTCGTAGATCTTTAAGGGCAAGAATAAAAAAGATCGTAGACAACTAGAAATAAAAAAATTATAGATCCATATAAATTTTCTGAATATCCGAAAATCTTAAATCATATAGAATCTTGAGAATTTCTTAATGAAAAAGTTTACGAGTTTACATAAGAATGTTTAGAATTGAAAATTTATCGTCTGCAAAGTCGATACATTTTAGGGAAATCGAGGATCTCAAAAGTTCTAGAAGAAAGAATCTAAATCCCGTTTACGTTTATTCTGGATATTTTTTGTAATAAAATAATACGATTCTTTTTGGACGCGTAATATTCGTTAATAATGATATCGAGCACTTTAGTTGACGTAAGTGTACAGTTAGTTTCGTAGTCCTTCTGTAATAATATTTCTTAGAGCCATTAAGGAGACGATGCCGTGTCCTGATTGTCGACATGTTTCCAAAACGCCACGATCAGGATGCTCAATCGTCAACAATCGTCAACGATCGATCTATCGCTATCATCATTCAGTTTCCAGCGAACTGCTGGCGCAATTTTGCGCCTCTTATAACGGCAGTGCGAAATTCTTCACCGCGAAGAATATAATTTTTAAAAAACAAGGACAAGCGAACCTCTCCCTCGTCTCGTCCCCCGGAAAAACTTGTTGGGGATAAAAATCATCGCTTTCATTTAACTCACATGTGTTTCACACGCGATTCAATTGCGAGTGCGATTCCCACTGACGGATTGTATGTATGTATAATTTTTAAGACGGTTATACAAAGATGAGGCAGCATATTGTCATTATTTCGTCGTTGTATTATGTATTGTTTATATCTCTCGAAAGAGTACCACGTATATACAATAATAATTATAATAAAGATCGACTAGTGTATTTCGAATCCGACTGACAACAATTAAAGAATTAAATTGCGCTGACACATGCGCGTGTGTCTTTTTATCCTTCGAATCCTCTTCTTCCAATTTCCATCATTTATTATTAAGCAGAAAAGAAATATATATATATATATATATATATATATACAAAATTTATATTTATTTGCAATTTTTTAAATTAATTATAACATTTTATTTACTATATTTTCTAAATATAGATATAAAATTTAAAAATATACTATTTTTAACTTTAATCAACGACGGGTGCGAAAAAATGAAAAACGTTTCCAGCTTTTAAACCTAATAAAGCGTAGCGAGAAATAATAAAAAAGACTTGCCAAAGACTTGTGTGTTTAAATAATTAAGGCTCGTTGCGGAAATATATATTTTCGTCGAATCGGAAGCCGAAGGGACGGGCAGTTTAAGGGATTAAACGTTCGTAGGGCATGTAATCGCATTTTTGACTTTCGTCCCTTCGATTGCGATTTTATTGCGTGTCTGGAAGAGTACGCCTCGTCGCCGAGATAACGAGATTCTCGTGCGATTCGCTCGTCGCGCGCGCTTTTTGCACGAAAAAGGAAGAGGTGTTGAAAAAAAAGGGGGGAAAAAAGGGACGTAAGGGCAGATGCGCGCGGTTTTATTCCATAAAAGGCGAACTCACACGGAACGAAACCGGTTCGGCGCGGGGCTAATTGTTAATTAAGACGCGGATTGCCGTGCGGATTGACAATTTGCAATTGTAAAATCCGTTCCTCGCGCGTAATCTCGTTCGCGCATCGCCCGAGCGAATCTCGCTCGCACGTTTCCAATCGCATCGAAATTGTTTCGCAAGTGTACCGTTTCCACGCGCGGAAAAACGAATTTCGAAGAAAAGTTTCAGCGAAGTGCGAACCGGATTGACAGTCGGTCGGATCCGCGAGGTGTTTCGTAAAAACTTCGTGAACGTTCTAATATAAACAGAAAAAAAATCCACGTTAAAATTCGTCTATTACCAGATTAAAAATCAATAAAAATATATATCTCTCTCACACACACACGCACGCGTAAATACATAGATCCTAATGATTTATTTTATTAAAAGCTATTTAAGTGCCATAGTTGCTGTAAATTTTCTAGCTTGTGTTGACTCTCGCCTGACTTATTTTTCCCTTCATTATAATACCCAATCCGTACTTACAACAATTCTTGTACGGTCGGGAAGCAACGATTGGATAAAAGAATTGTTTAAAGCAGACACATATTTTTCTAAATAAATATCTTGCCAAAGCGGGTACCTATACATTCTTCTCGCGCGATTTCTTCCCGATGAGGGAAGATTCTGCGTCGTTCGGACAGCTATAGGTTGCGAAGTATAAGAAATAATGTGAAGTAGGTCAATCGTATTTTAAGTCGGCGAAGTCTATACACTTCGATGAGCGGGGCCAGCTGCAACCCGAGATAAGAGGCGTCGCCCACGTACCCCATGAAACGGAAGAGCGGAAAATTTACCCCATAATTCCCTTGGCTTTAATCTTCTTTCTTTCTTTATTTCTTACTTTCCATATAAATTTTGCGCGCTTATGTGGCACGATAGCAATATTAATTAATCGGCAAAATCGATTCTGCTCTTTATAAATTCAATCTCTCTCTCGCTCTCTTTTCTTTCATTTTCATCATAATTCAAATTATCTTTAAATTGTTCTTAATCATCGTTTTATCTTCTCCTAAATTAAATTTTTATTTTTTTTCCGTGCGGGTAAAATTAAACAGGAGCAACAAGTTTTTATTTCACGAACTTTCTACATATTTTCAGTGTTAAGAAATCACGCGTTTAGAGATCTCCGATAAAAGTTCCGGGAGTTTCCGTGAGAGGAAAATCGAATGAAAGAGACAAAGAGAGAAGTGGGTTAAACACTCGCGAAATAATCCACTTCCTATTGCTCCAAACGCCGATTCGATCGAAACCAATCGGCGACCCGTATCGATGGGCGCTGATTTTCGTTTCACACCCCTGTGAACCCGTTGCTGTTCCACCCCCATACGAGGTGAATGCGAGAGGGGAGCTTGGCTCGCTGGAGCAGCATCAGGTAAGGACCGCGTTCCAGTTTTACGTTAGCCATCAGAACTACTAGTGCCGTTCAAATACCTACACGATAAGTAATCGTTGCGATTGCGTTAAAAAAAAAAAAGATTTTGTTTTGTAACAAATCTTACGTAAAACCGTTTGACATTTTCATCTTGAATCGAACTCATTTCTGAAGCAACAGAGCGAGCTGTAATTCATGTGTTAAAAGTTCAAAAATTAATTGGATCATTATACACCCAATAATTAATTACAAATTAGTCAGATTTCATATAATTATAAAATTAATGTAATTAATCAGATATATATCGATCAATTCGTTAAATCAATTTAAAATTAAGATTCAAAAATTTTTGTGAAAAAGAGAAGAATAGATCACTAATTTTGTTAAAATATTAACGGAGTCGTTTCGTCGAATATATCATGACGAATATAAGTGACAATACGATCACCGCGGACTCTTCGAAAAAATCCATGGACCTCGCGCGAAAGGAACTGAGCGCGATATTGGGAAAAATAGACGACCTGAGACTTCCGGTTAAAGCCTGGCGGCTGCTTCGCGCCCGTTCACGACTGAGACCGACGAGACTGATAAAAGTCCGCACAAGGCACCTGTGGCTCTTCTTGCTGATCGCCACGTGGATCACGGTACAAGTTGCGTGGACTCATGTGCTAACATATCGAAATAGTAAGGTGAGACAAATTCTACTTTGTTCGATAATTTACGTTTCTATTTCGATGCGATACATATCTTCCTCGACGCTATTTCTTTATTTAACCCCTCGATTGAACGTCACAAAGCACAGATCGCGGACTATTTTTACTTATCCAGATAAATTAATAATCATACTTATAAGACGGCAAAAAGACAAAACTCAGATTTGATCGGTCAAAATCATGAGACTAAGAATAAAAGATTCAATCCAAATTTAAGGAGAATCAATTTTTACTAGACATTAGTTGCGAGTTATGAATCTGAGTGGATCAGATAACTGTGAGTCGTTGTTTCAGTGCTGGATAACGACGCCCTCATTTGTGCAAAAACTTTTCCGACCGCCACAAGACTGTTCGATCTGCCAGGATGTTCAACAGGTTGACAAACTCTCCGCCGTCGATTCAACGATCTTTGAACAACGGTACTAAAACGCGTTCTGCATATATTGTTAACTCAGTAATTTATGCGCGATATTCTCAGAATTACCAGAACATCACAACATAAAAAATATTTCATTAGTCTCAATTTTTTAATTTACTTCCGAAGTAAAGATCATCGTTAGAATTTTTCGAATTATGTCTCAATTATTGCTTATAAAAATCTAACATGATTATTAATCCTGTTAATTTATTTACTCAAACAATAATAATGAAATGTTAAAAGTCAATTGCCATCTTAAACATCATTTATAAAAAAAATATTGGCCTATTATTAACTAACTGGTTCATTTAACGCTACTAACAATGAGATTTCTTAAGGATTAATCCACCTCGCCACTGTTTAAAAGAAAAGAATTTAACGCTTTAATCTTTCTTAGAATTAATTTGTCATAATCACTACTTGCTAAAGAATTTCATGTATCCGTTTATAATTTTATTATTTATTTACGACACGCTTAGCAATAATATCTCTGAGCTAAATAATTCGGTGTCTCTCCACGATTGTACTTTACTTGTAATTAGCTACGCGTATTCAGGGAAGCCAGTGGTGATAAGCGACGCAATGGCGAACTGGACGGCACCTAAAGTGTTCTCCTTCTCGTTTTTCAAAACGCTCTATGACGGGTCGGAAGCGAGTTGCCAGTTTTTCCCGTACAAGACGGAATTTCGGAGTCTACATGACGTCTTCGACATGAGCGCCGATCGAGCCATGATGGCAAAGGGCACGACGCCCTGGTACGTCGGATGGTAAGTAACTCGGAGTCGCATTTGACCCTTAAGAGATGCATAAAAGGGGAGAAAGGGAGTAGTTGAGCAATCTCTTTTTCGTGGCATTTTCGATATTTCCGATCGTTAAACCTTCTATCCCTTCTAGATAATTTTTGGAAAAATTTATTAACAACCGTTTTTCATATCCAATTCAAAATTATCGGAATCATTCTTGCTATTCGAGATTATGAATCTATTATGAGATAACGCTCGTTAGATTTTCAATTCCACGAAAAGATGAAGTTTAATAAGATAAATGATACTGTGATTTTCCAACGTAACAAAATCGATATGTTAATATAATTTTCTTGAAACTTGAGAAAGATAAAAAATAATAAAAGTATCACGAGGAATTTCAGTAACAAATTTTTCAAACTGGTAGTGAATTAATAACGAATTTTTGATGAGCTTTTTACGGCTGATATAAACGAATGCTCGTCATTTTTTAAGCAATTTTATAATAATTATTAATTTCGTTATCGGAAAACCATCGCGCTCGCAACGACATTAAAATAATCGCGAACGAGATAAATCAGTCGTGCAAATGTAAAATATGAATTCACTCACCGATCGCGTTGCCGCATTCCTCCGCAGAGCATCCTGTAAGCATAATTATCGAAAATATAGAATACATCAATTTAAAATTGCAGACGACGAATAAATGACATTTTACTCGGGCAATTCGTAATTGTCATTTTTCCGTTGTTCAATTCACCGAGAGGGGACGAATGCGAGACGAATGCCAAAGCGAGAGTGCCAATTATTATTGCGCAACGGGCGCATCGAATCATCGCGGGGCAAATTAAACAAACAACTCATGTAGTCTGTAATAAATGAATCTACTCGCCAAACCCGCGACGCGATTGCCATTTTTTTTTTTTCGAACGAACACGTACTTAATTAACGACACGCTCTAAACAATCGCGTAACACTCGCTCAACCCTCGGCGGTAGTGCGACATTTCGGTGAATTTAATTAACGAGTAAGGTATAATAAAATATAAAAATTCACGGCTAATTAACGCGACGTGATAACGTCCGTTTATTCTTTGCGGCGCTTCCGCGGCAGTGAATTTTTAATTAGGTGTAGCCTAGAATCTCGATATTGCCAGGGATGCCAAAATTCGTCAATTCTATTACGTACAATATGATGAATGCCCGATACTTTTCTCGGTATTGCCGATACTTATACATGCTCATTTCACACGATATTTAACGACTAAAGCCCAGTTTAGGTATAAATCCATAATTCGCGTCAGATATCAGGATTCTATTTATGATTTTATTTACCGGATATTTTAAAATATACATTTTTTTATATATATTTTACACAACAGATGTGTTTTTCTCGGTATTTTCTGACACTTGAAATATTTTTCGTATTACACGGCACGTAAAATTACAAATAAATAAATCTAAATTTCAGAATAAATAATATTTTATCCTGAAATCTGACACAAATTATAGCTCGTCTGGTTTTAACGTCGTAATTCAAATATGACGAGACGAGGGATTTTTAACATGCAGAATGCAGATCATAGCGTTAATTTCAGTTACAGCATTAATTTTGCAGTTTTAGGGTTACTTCGACCAACTCCGATTAACTTTAATCGACAAAAATAAAAAATTAAAAGATTTGTTATATTAAAAGCAGCTTTTATTCACGAAGTGGCAAATCACGAAGAGATAGGTTAAAAAAAATAAAAAAGAACGACATGTACATTATACAGTTAAAAGTTTTGCTGTTGACGAAATTGCTGATCGAGTTAATCGTCGATTAAAGTTAATCGGAGTTGGTCGAAGTGACCCTTAATCAAGAGATCAACTATACGATTAATGATCGTGGTAAATTTAGAAATCGTTACCTATTATTGCCGAGGGTATTAACTAACTCGACTGAAGGGTGATCGATCCGTGGAAATTCCATTGCACGATTTGCACGAGTTATGTACGGTCGCACGAAGTTCACTTGACGAAACCGTCACAATATATAATATCTACAATGATACTTTTTTTCGAATTAATTGCGCGAGGTATCAACGATCGAAATAATCATTCATGACGACATTAAGCTCATTTTAAAATTCTGAAATCTGAATCGTAAAATGATAATATTCTAATTCTTCAAATGCTTCCGTATTAAAAATTAAAACTGTGAATATAATTCTATTTTAAATTCTGACCCGAATTACGAATCATTTAAGTCCATTTCTATCAAGATTAACTTTAATCTCAGTTTAACGTATTTCTTATCTTTTCTAATTCTTCTATTTATTACATTGGTAGAAATAAACACTAAAGTGGGTTTTCTGCTAAAAACAAATGAAAAATCAGGATAATGACTGACTTCGACTTCACGCAGCTTCGGCATTCGAAAATTTCGCACCTGCTGCGAAAAATTGTCCGACAAACGCGAATAAAAAATTCTTGCCAGACCAATGCCTAATTACAACTTTCAATACATGTTTGTCCTTATACACATATCATTTATTTCCTTACACTGAGAAAAAAATGTTTAGATCCAAAAAATATTCATTAGGTGGCTCCTAACAGCTTATTTACCTCGTTATTTACTTAATATAATACACATATTTATTTAGAATTGGATAAAATATCTAATTCTAAGATATTTTATCTAATTCTAAATAAATATTGTATTATGTTAAGTAAATAAGCTATTAGGGGCCACCTAATAAATTTCTTTTATCCAAACATTTATTTCTCACAATCAGGGTTACTTCGACCAACTCCGATTAACTTTAATCGATGAAAATAAAAAATTAAAAGATTTGTTATATTAAAAGCAGCTTTTATTCACGAAGTGGTAAATCACGAAGAGATAGGTTAAAAAAAATAAAAAAGCGACATGTACAGTTAAAAGTATTTCTATTGACGAAATTGCTGATCGAGTTAATCGTCGATTAAAGTTAATCGGAGTTGGTCGAAGTGACCCTAAGTGTAGAAACGTAATTCAAACACGATGAGCGATTCTTACAGAGAACGAAACTCTCTTATCGTTATGTCGATGTGATCTATGTATTTATCTACTACTTACGTTCAGTGGCGGATTTTCCATTAGGCAAATGCGCGGAACCATGGAATCTCGCAGGGGGCCTCCAAATTGCGCTCTCCAATACATTTATCGATTATCGCACTTCGCGACGTATCGCGCAGGAAATCGATGACCGAAGTAGGCTGCGGTCCACTTGACGCTACAAATGCTTTGAAGCGTTAAGTTCTTCTTCTCCTTCTTTCTTCATTGAAAGAAAGGAGAAGAGGAACGCTTCGATGCATTTAGAGCGTCAAGTGGACCGCAGCCGTAATCATGCACGAGATACACTCCCGATAACGCTAGAAACACGACAGCGCGGGCTAAGCGAGATTCAAACGAACAAGCAAGTTACTTGCCCCGACGCGACGGCAATTTCACACCGACGCTATCATGGGACGGACGTAACCTCTCTTCGGCGGCCGGCGAAAGATTCTCGCTGGACATTATTATCGCTTACGCGCGATCGCTCGACGGTCAGTCGTTCGATCGACCCCGGAAGATTCGCCGAGAAAATCACGCGTTCCAGTAAATGGATCGATCGACTGGTAGGGGGCCACGGGGACCGGATTCCGGACGATTCCGAAACGGGCGGCGAGCTACGGTTCGGAGCAAACGCGATGTTCGTCGCGGACATATATACGTATACATATCTATCGACGGAGACATCGATCGCGACGATATATGGTAATTGACGCGCGCGCGCAATTAACTGGCCGGTCACTAAATTCCCAATTCGCGCGTTCGACACGATTTCGGCACGGGAAGGAAAGAGAGAGAGAGGGAGAGAGCTCCGAGTGTCCGACTGCCCTGAAGGCCTGAAGCTAGGCGCGGAGAGGGGCATAAGCGCGACGGGAGCGAGCGAGCGAATCAAAACAAAAACACGGGCCCGCCCCGCGCGCCTACATTCCAGGAATCGGTAAACTAAAAACTTGCGGGATACGCGGAAGCGCGTGGGAACGATGTTCTTGAAGAGGATAATGAATATATAATTTAAAAAAGAGAGTGTATCATCGGTGTTTATTCCACATAGGCACGATTTTCCCCCGCGCTATTAATATTTAGATATTTATTGCTACGCTAAATAAATCGTCGGGTCTTTTGTTCACCCTTAATTGTTGTAATCGAAAGAAGTGGAAAGCGGATTATTTCACTAATCGGCGATTTTATCTGCATTATTAGCTTATATCCCCGTTTTACTCCGCATCGATTGATATATTATTAAATTTATTCACTTCTTCTTTCCTCTCCTCCCTTAATAATTGTTATAAATGGATAAAGCGTAAAGCATTTCGCTAATGACAATTCTCGCGATATTATTCCTTCACGTCCAGTACGCTGCTCGATTAATATAATATTAGACGAAGGAAAAAATAATTACAAAAAATAATTAGAGATACATCTCTTTGTTTCTATTTCTCTTCTCTCGGTTCTTATATAGGCGTGACAAAAGTGGAAAGTGTTTTATCAATGACAATTTTCTCGGTATCATTATCTTATTTCCCGAGTCTGTCACATCAATTAATATATAATATTAGATAAAGGAGAAATTATTACAAAATAAACAGCATTTAGAAAACTGCGCTTAAGCGACGCGACGTGGTGAAATTCATAATGAGTAATAACTCTCTACTTGATGTTTTTTTTTTCATCTTTCACTTATTGTTAGATATTTCCCGAGAATTTTTTTTTTCTGGTTTCCTTAAAAGATAGAGTTAATTAGGTACTTTTACTTATTATCTCTTTAAAAACAAAAGAAGAATAGAAAAAGAAAGTTTTATTGCATTAAGATTATTTCGAGTTATGTGTATATATTTTTTATGCCAAAATAGGAAAGAAAGCGTAAAAGTTAAGCTCTACGAGTTCTGAGAGACTCCACGTATCTTGTCGTGAGTTATAAATATAGGTATACTTATCTGCGAGTATTTTCACGGCTTCCGACGTTCCCTTAAATCACCAATGTTCGCGTACGATTTCGCTAATAGGGTTACAAAGAAAATCACATTTCCAGTGGAAATGGCGATCGAAAGGTTGTCCATAGAAAATTTCGATGAGACCGATCGATTTCCCGTTTCCGAAAATTCGGTGAAACTGTCAGAGAGGAAAAAATAATGTTTTAGTTTCTTCTATTTTATTCTTCTATTTTATAACGTTCTCTCGTTGTTTCTTTCCTCTCAGGAGCAATTGCGATGAGAAAATCGGCATGATATTGAGGCAGCATTACCAGAGACCATATTTTCTTCCCGCCACTGCCGAAAGCAAGAAAACGGATTGGATTTTTATGGGAAGCAACGGCTATGGCGCACCGATGCACGTAGGTTTTATAAAAAACTATGTTATTAGACTTATTTTATTAGATATTAATCATATAACAACATTTTTTTACGAAAAACAATGCACAACATACTTTGATAAAAATTTATTAATAATTTTATACTATATTTTTTAAATAAATACATATATATGTATATAAATCTTATTTATTTTTCGCTGAACATTAATTCAATCTCTTTTTTTTTACCTTTTCTCACTTTAACTTTGACATATATTTCTTAACTGTATTTGTATTGATATGTAAATATATTTAATATTTAAACGTGCGCTATGTGTGTTTAAGTGTACAGATAACTGTCATTAATCGCATATTTCGAGAATATGTAATTTTTCAAGGTGGACGATGTGGACTATCCGTCCTGGCAGGCGCAGATAAAAGGTGAAAAATTGTGGATTTTAGATCCGCCGAGGGAGTGTCACTACACATGCAAGAGGCTGGAAGTGATTGTGCATACCGGAGAGATAAGTGAGAGCCATTCGATATATGCCAATAAATAATGATCGAATTAATTGCAAAATTAATTGCTTTCCTCATTTAGCGCTAAATGTGGCCTTCTGATCGACAGTTGCATTCAATGTTGTTCCAAATTGAGAATTGCTCGGTCACATTTAACGCTAAAATGCGGGACATGATGCGGACACTCCATTTATATCCTTGGATTGGGGCAAAAGATTGATTTTGTTTAACAATGTTTGAAAAAAAAACTGATTTAATTTTTTCTCGAAAATAAATAAAGAACTTTTAGAATAATATAAGTATACTTATTTGAGACAATTGCGATCGCTAATAAATTTACTTTTGTCACGCGCTATATAGTTTCAATTTTTTTTCCATCGTTCTGATATATCGTGATTTTCAATTACAGTCGTCTTGGATACGAATCGATGGTACCATCAAACGAAAATCATTTCCAATGATATGAGCATTACCATCGGGGCTGAATATGATTGAGGCGAGTAAAAGTTCAAAAGCTAATTTAATTATATGACAGATTTATTCGTCATGTAACAAGAACAATTGACAAAGAATTTATTATAAGAATAAGTTCCTATATATATATATATATATGTGCAAATATGCAGAATAATAAAATGTTACAATAAGAATAAAACACACTATATATTTAATCATAAATTTCATCATTTCGCAATATTAACAATGATTAATTTATTCTATCTCTATATTCATCATTCAATCTGTGGAATATTTAAAAAGTAAAATTAATAAATCCTCGTACATATAAAAATGTACAGATAAAGATATGGCATAATAAAATGAGATATATTATGAAAAGCGTAGAAAGAAGCATGTTCAATGTTTTATTATCATTATTAAAATACTTCATAACTAAAAAAAAAGAGCTTGACAATTTTACTTGCACTCCGCGTGCGCGGGATTAATTATTTAATACATCTCCTTCATTAGATTTATAAAATATTTAAGTTTTTTAGAATAAATCGAGTTATTTGAGAAAACGTTTTTATTTTTGTAAAATACATATTTTATAGAATGATATTTTGGATGTATGTACTACTTGTTTGATAGAAGAAAACTGTGTAGAAAATCTATTTCCACAGTTACGCTTTTAAAGCTACACGAGTTTTTCATTCAGGTTCGCTCTATCGCCTTATTATTATGCTTCATTATTTATACTTTCTATTCAACTCGAGCGAAGCACAGAATTCGGCTTGACCGAGGTAACCCTACGCTCGCGGTTAACCGCCGCTACGCTCGTTTCCCCGTGACGTATGTCCGCGAACGTGGTCGCGTGCTAAGTTTTACGGCTCTTCGTGTACGTGTGTGCGTGTCTTAATCACGCGCTCGCACGAGGAAAGTAAAGAGGAAACGGCCCCCGCGCACGGCACGAGCCCCTCATGCAGATGGTAAGCAAGCCGGGAGTCACACCTGGCGGCAGGTGAGCCCCTACCGTGGGGGCTGCCACCATTACCGGCGGGAAGGGGGGATTCGAAGGGGATTCCCTGCCGCTTGACTACCCTGTCGGTGCCCTAAACGTGACTCGGCCTCGTCGTCTCATATATGCGATCATATGTTGGCCACTGCCTATAAGCGTTGTTAAAAGGAAAGAAAGAGAGGGAGATAGAGATAGGAGAGAGAAAGAGAGAGATAGGAGAAAAAAGAGCGAAAGAGAGAGGGGGAGAGAAAGAAGGAAAGAGAAAGATCACGAAGAAATTGATAAACTGTTTCTTCGTCAGACCGAGAACTTACAGGATTGCGCGAAAGAGAGAGAAAGTCTTACTGGAAGCTTCCACACACATATATGTACACAGAGAGACAAAGTTTTTATAGTCTTTCTTTGGTCTGAATGGTAAAATATATATTTTAAAACAGTAAAAAAAGCCAACAATAGTTAACAAAAAGACGCGAGTATTTAATTTTAATAGATAATGTTGATTTAAATGTTAATAAAGTATATATTAAGTTGTTTTATTCTGTTATGTATTGAATGTTTTTCTATTATAACTTATTAACTTACACAAAAGTGATACAAATGTAAAAAGTGATACAATATATTGTATTTAATGGCACTGTATTAAACATTTTTCTCCCTAATTGATTGATATCATAAACGGTCGTTTCACGTATTATTGTTATTGTATTTAACGGTGTTTAATCTTCATTAAATAGAATTGATCCATATTAATTAATAAATATTATATATTAATTCATACTAATTAATATAAAAATAATACATAATATATTTAATTTTCATAAATTGGCTGAGAAAGTGCTATTCGAAGACATGTACTATTAGGAATAAGTGTTGTTAAAGATAGTACAAGATGATTAAATAAAATTAAATGAAATTAGAACATAGACGAGCGTGAAAAATTAATATGAATTCAACTAGACGATTTTATTGATAATAATAATTGTCAATTATCGTTAATAAAGTCACATAAATTCTATCAGATTATAACGATATTTCTCTCCCTGGGACGTAGATCATATTCGCACAAGGAAGATTCATTACATTTAATTGCATGACTTAAGTTACGCTTTCTTCTAATCTATAGCAATGAGAAAAAATAAAATTATATTATACAAATCAAAGAGTCCTCCTAGAATATATAATCTTTCTATTCTTGGCCTCTCTGATTACTCGTTTGGATTTAGTTATACGAATTAATTACTACATTTATATGACTATTTTGCTATATATATGTATACGAGTATATCGAAAGATAAATTTATATAAAGACAAATTTATTAGGATTATTTATAAGATATAGATACTATTTTCATTTAATCTATTTTATAAAATAAATAAGACACGAATAAATTTTTAAAGAAATCACCTAAAGTATAACAAGTCAAAAATTTTCTTTAATCACTCAAAACGTATAATTTGTCTCAGAAAAGACGTTATTTTTTTTCTTTCATCCTGATGAAACTGTTTATATTTACGTATCTCAAAAGTGATTATTAAAGACTCTGAAAATTACAGAGAGAGAGAGAGATAGAGTGGGGACGAGAAGGAGGAAGGGGGGACTTTGACGTCTCTCTGATGTATCAACGCCCATGTATTACATGTATACACGCTGCTCCAGTTACGCCAATGAGTACGCCTGTATGTCGTTTGTGTTAATTACGCGGAATAGCATATCTCCACTTTCATGTCTGATCTGACGTCTATGATCTATAATAAATGTTTGTAGCAATCGCTAATAAGTAATATCGACCAAAGAGGAGATTCGTGAAACTCAAATAAGTATCAAGTATGTACATGAAAATTATACGATTACACAATATGTAAGTCTCCCAGTCGAGTCTCGGATACTTTTATATAATTTATTCGGCATTTTTGTATTTTATTCATCTCTAATATTTCTCCTTCGGCGAAATTGTTAGTTGTATTAATTACAACATTATCGAATTACCGAAACGACTTTTCTTTAAACGTAGTAAGATGTAATATGAGAAGCAGTATATTTTCAATATTTCTATAATCGGGCACACATATAGCGTCAATTTATTTTGCACTACATGAAACTCTACAGACTTAATTTGTTCTTTTTACTTAGCTAGCTTCACGTGATACGCCGAGCTTTTTATTTTAAATATTAATAAAATGACGGGATATTTAATTATACATTGTTGCGCTACTTTTGTTGTTCGCAAATCATCGTCTCCGTCGTCCAGCCGAGTCTGTAGAGTCCCATAATGCGAGCGTAATACTATGCACAGAGCGAGTGATGAAATAATTATAGATATCGATTTCCATAAAGAAAGTGTACGGCTCGGCGAGGACGGGGGAAAACGCGGTGGACGCATCATCTCCTGCGTTCCACGCGTTTGGCGGATTAATAGAAGAAAAAAGGAAGAAGGAGAAACGAGTTACATCGTCCAAGCGGGACACACGTCATTTCGTTTTATTGCGGCGCGTCGCGCGAAATTCGTGTTAAAATCATGGGGAACGCGGGGGACAGCCGGGCGCGCACGAATCGTCGCGTATTATCGCGATATCGAGGGGGAGGCCGCGGGCTCTCTTTTCGATTTAATTGCATTCCGCGCGGGAACGGCGAAAAGCCGATACATCGGGACCTCGTTAATTCGCAAAAATCATTCGGCCCCACGGAGATCTTTTTTGCGCGCGGATCGAATTTCACGCAATCGCCCGGTCGCCCGATCGGCAGAAGTTTTTGCGCTCAAAGTGTCTCGGGCTCCGAGGATTCGCAAAAATTCTAGCGGTCGGCCCCGGCGACTTTTCCCCGACTCTCGAACGTGAATCAACGTTGATTCGTATTTAAACTTCGCGATGTACATATATGTATAAATTTTTAACGTATACCTATAAACGAAATCCGTCGATTTTACGTCGATTTATTTTTGTTTTTGCACGATCGAAGAATATGCATGGAGTTCTTTCACGGAACGCGCACGATTTATTTCAGGGTATTTCAGGGAAATTGCGAGAATATCGTAAAGTGGAAAAGTGGGTCGCAACATTAAAAGGTGCACGCTATTATTTATGAACAGAGATTTCGCGATGGAGGCGGCTATACTTAGCCCAAGCGAATTTACACCTCTAGGTACAACGGGTCTCGTCCGTTTGATGTCTTCATTCGTAAGTGGGCGCCCCCTTGTATGTCGCACCGGCGCGAACGCGGCGTTCCTTCCGACATTAAACAGATACGTAAGCTGCGGGAGTAATTGTGGCGATAACGATCGAAAGAAGTTTCCAGCGCCGAAATCGATCCCGTTCAAGTACCGCCGTTCGAACCGCACCGCATATAGAGCGCGGAGTTCCGCGCCGCGAAGATCGAAAACCGGATTTAAATCCCATGGCATGGCGGAGTCCCGCGGTTAACAACAACGGCAACGATTGCGCGGGGGAAAGTCGATGTCGTCGTCGAAGCCCTACGTAACGCCGCGCGTCCGCTTTTGCCCATCGATCTCACGCGCGTGAATTCTCGTGCGACACGCGCGCGCCTGCGTGCCACATGCACACAAACACACGCATACTCATACACACGCGCGCGCGCGCGCGTGTGTGCGCATCCGCACGCACACGAGGGCGAGAGGGAACGCACACACGTGCACACACACACACACACGCGGGAACGGGCGCGTATGTGCAGGGGGTTGGTCGCGCGTGCACGTGTGCGGGGCGCGTTATATACAGGTCGGGCACATACATATCGGTCGCCGCTATCGATTATTTTACCCATGTGGAACTCGACCCCCTTCCGATCCCCGCGCCCCGTGCGAGCGCCCCACTCGCGGCGTCGCGACGCCTCGTATAGAGCGCGATATCGACGTTACATCGCAGCTCTCACCCCCCCCCCCCCCCTTATCCCCTCTTCTCGTCCTCAGCGACAACCCCCCCCCACTCCCCACTCCCGCGGCGTCGAGAAACTACCCCCTCAGGACCGTAAAATTCTGGGCATCAACGAGCCCTATTATTTCCCGACGCCCTGCGAGACATCGCAGGGTAGATGTAGAAAATCCGCGTTGCAAACAGTTGTAAATATAATGGTGAAACACATGGAAATTTTTAAATATAAAGACAGATTAATCCTGTATTTGTATAGAATCGCGAAGCACGGCGCGTAATTTATGAGCGCCACAGCATACGTTAAGTAATGTATACATTGATGCAAGCAACGTCGGTTTGTATAAATTTAAATGTTGCAGAAATAACCCACCGTTATACAGGATTCATTAACGTGCGTCGGGAAATTAAATAAAGAAAAAAAAAATGCAAAACAAATTTAAAAATAAATAAATAAATAGCGCGCGCGCGTGTACGTGCGTGCGTGTGTAGAATTTGCTCGGGAATATTACTCGATATATGAATATTACGCGGCATCCCCTTTGAATATTTATTTTCCCGCGCCGGGCATAATCCGCGGCGAGCTTTAATCACGCGGCGAATTTATCCGCTCGCGCTTTAATCCGCCGTTTCTTTCCGTTCGACTCTCCGCCGCCGGATATACCTACAACCGTATAACGCCGATATCGATTTCACTTTGTCGCGGATACACCGCGGACGGATGGATTTCGCCCTGGGAAAAATGTTCCCGAGGACTCTCCAGCACCGCCGCGCGCGCCGTGTGTTACGTTAACGTTACCTTTTCCGCGTGCCCGCTATCGCGCACGGGCTTATCTAAATCTCGAAATCGAGATACCCGCAATATGCGTCGGCCGTCGGCGCGTTCCATCGAAATTTCATCAGGTCGCGAAAGCGCCGCGGCGAATACTCGATCGCGGCGGGCGGCGGTCGATCAATCCTTCCCTCGCGGCGACGCGACTTTCCGCGAGGAATCTCCTTCGCCGTCGATCGCAGCTCGTCATTTTTCTCAATCTGGCGACACGTCGATCATTAATAATCCGGCTAATATTACTCTGTCAGCTATCAAGATTCGACGTATCTTAAAAGTAATACATTGGAAAACGCGGTATATACTTATAGTAATATAGTATGTAGCAAATAATAAATATATACAATACACGGTATATGGTATATGGTACCTATATGGTATATAGTACATAATATATTCATACATTTTTATATCAAATTTTTCAGCATTTTTGTAAATGTTGATATATTATGATTTAAATAATGTGATAAATATATGATTTAAATATTAATATTGAGCTGTAAACGTTTGAAACTTATTGGATCTTTGAATACGTAAAGATAAGAAAAATCGCAGCTTTTCACGGTAAATTATACTTTGCGACTTTCGAGATTAATTTCGCGAATCCGAACGAAACCGAAACCCTTCCGATTCGTCTTGGAAATTCCGCGTCGCGGAACCTGGAGTCTCGACAAAGTTTTCGACCTTTCCGGAGAATGCTGTACGTAGAATTGGAAACCGGCAGGCAAGGGGGGAAGAGGGGGGGCCAGAGAGTGGGTGGATGAGTCACTTGTATTGTAATTGCGGATGAATTGAATTGTAAATGGCCGCCTCCTAGAGCCGGCAGCGCATCGCGGCTCGCGGCATCGCATCGGCGTGCTGCACCGTGGCTGCATCCGACGCGCTCCCGCGATCGAACGGACGGACAGACATATAAGTCTCCTTGTATTCCGAAGCTCTATACTCCTTGGCAACTACTTAGCAAACAGTCCGAGGCACACAACAACGGAGCGCCCGCGGCGTGGCACGGCTCTCTCTCTGGCCACGGCTGTGTAATTCCAGCGCCGCGCCTACACATCGCAGTAACTTACACACTGCAGTACCGGATTCCCCAGATTTCCTTTTAATAGGATGTATGGATTCGCACTCTTCATACCTGTCGTTTATCTCACTCTTTGTGCCCCTTTCGGACGTTGATTCCACTTGGCGGGAAATATTCGCGCGCACATGACGTAATTTAAAAAAAAAACTATACTTTCTTTTATATACATATATATAGAGAGAGAAAATTATATAATATATAAAATAGAATCTTATATATAGAGGAAAAAAATATATGTGACATGTCTAGAGAAATGAATTATCTATAAAAAGTTGTAAGATAAAATAAAATATAAATAAAATAATATTGCACATCTTATCTACTAATTATTATTGTGCATATTTACGGCAATCGATTGCAATCAAGCGTTTCAAAAATTACAAAAACAATTATTTAGAAGCTAATTATTCTCTAAAAATATATTGTTCATTAACAAGTAAGTACAAATTGTAAAAATCTATTTCTCGCCTCCCTGCTTCTTGTAATAAAATGTCCTATGAAAATTATAAAAACTTTTAAAATATTTAATTCAATTTAAGTAAAAAATTATACTACATGTTCATGCATGCGTGCAATCGCAAAGAGTTGCGAATCTTTCTTATATATATATGCTTCAACTTTAACATATTCTTTTATTATAACTTTCTTATACCTTTTAACGATCCATGTAGGTTTTCACCCTGAGAGAAAATCTTAAAGTATTTTTGAAAGAAAGAAGATTATTAAATTTAAGACTCTTCTCTTTACTGAAGAGATTTATTTATGTTTGTATACTGTATCTGTATTTCGATTAAAATCATGCAAGATCGTTAGAACGAGCATTGCTTTTTCAATTTTAAAAAATATTTTATATTTTATATTTGTAATAATAATTATAAATTCTATCTTTGTTTCGGATGGGTTGTAAACAATAACAAAATACAATAAAAAGGAAATATTTAGAATAATATCTAACTTACGCAAAAACCTATTTGTGCCTGATATAACATATTATGTATTACATATCCAAAATATTATTTTTATCTATATTATTATAACTAAACAAACATTTCTTTATCTAAATCTGAATAGTAGTTATAGATCTGTTTTTATTTTTATTGTTTCCGATAAAATGTTTTGTTGTTGTGTTGCTTATCATTGTTGATAAGATACAAAACGCTCTATAAACACTTCGGAATACTTAATCGCACAAAGTCAAGACTATAAGTACAGCGCTCACAGTCAAACTATAAAGCTTTGTATGTTGCAATCAAATGGTGTTACGGAAAAGATTTAGCTCTCGTTTATTTAGCTTTCATTGAATTGAACATTAACGAATCCTGTATGCGCGCTTAATATTGAAAAATTCAGTGTTTTCGTATACACTGTGCTCGATTATTCAAAGTACACTGTTGCTCGTTCGATTGCTCCCGTTAATTTCGAAAATTCCACTCCGTCTGTCTTGTCTTCTCGCTCTTTCTCGCGAACAGCTCAATAGAATTAAATAAATTTTTGAGAAGCCAACGCGCGCGCGCGCGCGCGCGCTGCAGGTGCCGGTATAAAGATACTGCACGGCGTGACAGCCGCGGTGTGTCAGTCAATTCGACGGATCGATATCGACCTGACAATGCGTCGATAGCAAACACAGCTTACACACAGCTCCGTGTAGAAGCCGGAATCGGATGATTGTTCCCCGTCGCTCGATAAATCAAAACCTCGGGAGCATCGAACCCGGCTATCGATCCAAGCCGCGACCGTACGGGGAACGGAAGAATTAAGAGAGGCGGGCGTACGTGCGAAGCCATATATAGGAAAGAGGTTCGTCTTAATTGAGAAGCAACATTGCTGCGTCGTTCGGGGTACCGGACGCGGTCGAGTGGTCCCTGGGCCACCCCTGACTCGTTCGTCTCCCCCTTCCCCCCCCCCCCCCCCTGCCGCCACCGCTCCCGTCCCCGCCCGTGTCACCCTTCTTCGCCCTTCATCCCCCCCCCCGGTGCCGTCCCGTCCCGTCCCTCTCCTCGACCCCCCTGCGTATCGAGTTCGTTACAGATCCCCGTGGCGAGATCTCCGCCCCTCTTCCTCCCCGCCGTACTCTTGCAACCCCCTCGTGCGCCGCGCTCAACTCCGTCGTTCTCGTCTCGCCCCTCGAGAGAGAGTGAGAGAGAGAGAGAAAGAGAAAGAGAGAGAAAGAGAGAGAAAGGCACCCTCCTGCTGGAGGCTCTCGCGTAGCGTAGCATTCGCGATTTGCGCAACTCCGCACAACTCCGTGCGAGCGCGAGACGCGCTCGTTTTCTCTCCGTGTGTTCCCAACAACACCACACGGATTCGACCTCGTGCGCGCGCCCTTGCCGTAGAAAACGTCCTTCTCGCCTTCGCGCGGTTTCCGCGGACGCCCGAGGCCCCCGAGGTTCCGCGGTCGCGGAACGCAAGAAGCAAAAGAAGAAGAAGAATAAGAAGAGCAAGAGGAAAAAAAAAGAGGGATACAGTTCTGCCGCCGAGGAGAGTCGCGTCGTCTCGAGAGAAAATTTTGCGTGCCGGGCAAAACTGCGACGAAAATTCGGGAGTACGAGGACGACGCCGACGACAGCAGCGGGAGAGCGCTGAGGGTGCGAAGAAGGAAAGGAAGAGAGGAAGGAAGAGAGATATATCTATACACATAGAGAGGAAGAGCGTCGCGGGTGCGCTTTGAAGCGCGCGCACGCGAGCGCGAGCCGGCGTCGCGTCGCGTAGCGTCGCGTCGCGTCGGCGGGTCGCGGGATTACGAAGTCCAGGAACGGTCGCGTAGAGAGAGAGAAGTAACCGAAGGAATTTGTCTTCCTCACTACGCCACCCTTCGAGGTCAGGTGCGCCATCGAGCGCGCGGAGCGGAGCGTCGCGTCGCGTCGCGTCGGGCCGCGACTTCGACTCCGCAAAAGCCGATCGATCGAAAGCGCGCGGCCGAAGGTGCCTGACAGTCGATTCGACGCCGTCGTGGTCTCTCTCGCTCTCTCTCTCTCCCTCTGTCTCTCTCACTCCACCGGGAGAGAGCGGGCGGCCATTGATCTCCGTATCGACGCCGGCCGCGACCAATCGTCGACGACCCCTCTTCTTCTCTGCCACCCCTGCCTGGCGCGCGCGCGCGCCCGCGGGTGTGTGTGTGTGTGTGTCGCGCGCACATGTGTGTTATGCCTGTGTGACACGCGTGTGGGTGAATTCCGCCATCGGACTGTCGCTCGATCCGAGTTATCGTTCTCGCGGATCGTTCGTTCTCGCGGCCACGGGTAGGAAGACGACATCTTGAAGAAGCGAATCTCGGCCGCGGCGGCGGGCCGTCATGGTGGACGACGCGAACCACATCGGCGTATCGACGTTTCGATCCTGAAGTGGAGGGCGAGTTACAGGACTTGCAGCGCGCAATTTCGACGGCGATTTCCGCGCGCGCGCGCGCGCGCGCACGCGAGGAATTAAAGACCGCGGCAATTACGTGACGGGGACCGTCCGATATGTATCGATTCCGGCGATCGACCGGACAGATCGCCGCTTAAATAACCGGACCGATCGCGCGTCAACGATTTTCTGGTGAAGAGGAACAAGGTCCCGCGGTGCACACTCGAGAGAAACTTATGGCGCGAAGGGCGAAGTAACTTCCTTCCCCCGGCGGCGTCAACCATCACGTCGGCGACCTAGTTCGTGGAGAAGGGAAGTTCGCCGGAGGAAGTTGGAAACCGGAGCCGAGAGGCCGACGATTCGCAGGAGAGTGAGATCGCAAAAGAAGATCGCGCCAAGTGTCGCGGGGAAGGGGGCATTTTCGGAGCGTGTCGGGTTTTCTGAAGAGCTCGAGACGGGCCGATCTTCTCTCCGAGAAACAATTCGTCGCGCTGTGCTCCGCCGGCCTCCGACTGTATACGCCGAAAAGACAAAAGCCGACGTTTCGTGGGGGAGGACAGGTGACGATCGCGAATCGAAACGAGTCGGTAGTCGCGTCGAATCCGGAGCAGCCTTCTCTCTCATCAGCGCGCAGCGCGGCTGGGTCGAGGTCGAGCGGGACGCGCGGTGGCGGTGACGGTGGCGGGTGGTGGACGCGCCGCGGGTGACGCGCGAGTCGATGTTTATGCTCGAAGTATCGAGCCGCGCGCATCGAGCTACGTTGGTCACGAGGTATTGGAAAATCGATAGGAAAGCTGACTGACGCCAGCGGCGGCGACATCGGCGGCGGCGTCGTGGTTGGAGTAGCTGCTGGTGGCGACGGTGGTAGTGGTAGTGGTAGTGGTCGTCGTCGTCGTCGTTGTGTCGTGACGGTGGTGGGCGGTGGGTGTCCGTGTCCACCCACACACCCTTAGCGGCGCTCCGTTGACGGTGGGTGGCTTTAGCCGGCGAGGCGAGCGCGAGACCGGCGAGGGGTCGCCTCTGTCACTTAACGCCGCGCGTACGTACGAAGTTATCGTCGTCGAACAACCTCGCAAACCAACCTCGTCGAGCTTGAGCTCGAAGAAGGGACATCAAAGGACGATCGCGAAGGTCGACAGTCGTATACGGCGGATAGCTGTCTTCCGGGCCGAATTACTACGGAGACTCTCGCGTGGTCGCGCGCGGTTCGTCTCCCGATCGTGTCGCGCGGGGGGATAAGAGGACAGCGGGAGAGATTCCCCGGTATAAGGTTCCGGTAGCACCGTCTCCGGGTCGCGCCTTCACGTGGACGCGGCGGACCCTCGGCCCGACCCGACCCGTGGGGAGAAAAGGCGCGAACGGGACCGAACTGCGCAGGTACGACGGTTAAACGGCTCCGTTGAACGGTGTGCCGGTGAATAGTGATAGTGACAGTGGTTGGTGGTGTGGTGTGCGTGGAGCGAACGAGACTCCCCTCCGTGAACGAACGAACGAACGGACAAACTGACACGTGGCGGGGACAGGGGGAGGAGGAGGAGGAGGTGGAGGAAGAGGAGGACGGAGACGCGGCCGCGCACCTGGACCAGGAGAGAGGAACTCGCGGGCACGCGACACGAAGAAGCGCGCGCGCGCGAGCGAGCGGTGGTGATGAAATAGTGGTAGTAAATACGGACTAGTGTAACAGGGTAGTAGAAGCGAACGGACCAGGTGGTGTGTGGCAGCAGCGGTGCCGGGTATAGTGTGACTCGGAACACCCGGAGTAGGGACCGTTAGGGCAAGGGGGCGGAGCGGAACAAGTCCCCGATAGAGGCAACGGTGCGGGACAAGAGTGAGTGCGGTGAAATCGACCCCCTTCGTCTCGCGTATTCTGGGTCCGCCTGTGGCTCGCTCGGTCTCTCTCTCTTTCTCTTTCTTTCTCACTCTCACTCTCTTTCTCTCCTCGTCTCTTCGACTCGGGGAAGAGCCGGTGCCGGGTGCGCTCGCACTCGGACGCGCGAGCGCAGAGAGCGTGCGCTCTCTCTCTCTCTCTCTCTCACACTCGCTCCGCACACTCGCGCGGTGTCATGGGCGCACGGTGGTCGTCGTCGTTGCGCTACCACCACCGGGTGCTCCCTATGCCGATCCGACGTGACGGTGGAGCCTCAGCATCAGCGTCGTCGTCGTCGTCGTTGTTGCTGCCGTCAGCTGTATTCGCTTACGTGCTATATTCGGCGGGGTAGTCGCCGCGAGGATCGTACACGTTCGTAGTTTCGCGTCCGTGCGGCAATCAGTGATGAGAGATCAACGTGATCAGTGATCGGAGAGAGAGGATCCCGTAGCAACCCTCTTCTCGAAAACGCGAGTAACGACGGTGAACGGAGGAAGAGAACGGAGAGTAGCGAGTACTTGTCGCGAAAATAAAAAGAAACTACTTAAGTTAAGCGCGCGCGCTGTGTGTGGTGTTTGCGGCACGCGGGTGCAACGGAGTGTCGTCGTCGTCGTCGTCATCGGGCGGCGTGCGACGGGCGACAGCGAAGGAGCGAGTGGCAGTGCGCCCACTACCGAACTAGATGTGCGTAAATGGAAGGTATAGGGGACATAGGCGATCATCAATCGCATAGCGAGCAATTACTGGACTCGGTCGATTCCCCGGCGGCGGTGTCTACGCATGGCCGGGGCGGTGGGGGCGGCCCCTCGAATGGGAACTGCGGCGGTGGAGGCGGGGGCGCAGGAGGGGGAGGAGGGGGAGGAGGAAGTGGTAGCGGAGGTGGTGGTGGTAGCAGTAGGGGCAGCGTGCTCAGTGGGGGTAGGCATCACAACCACCACCACCACCATCATCACCATCTCAGTCACCACCACCATCACCACCATCATCAGCAGCAGCATCAGCATCAGCACGAGGTCGTCGTGCACGAAACGGGGGGTGGTAGGAGCGGCAGTGGTAACGGGGGTGGTGGTGGTGGCGGCGGCGGCGGCGGCACCGGCGGCGGCGGTGGTGGTGGTAACGGAGGAGGTAGCGTCGAGGGTATGTCTTCGTCGGCCTCTCAAAGCCCCGACATCGCGTGCGCGAGCCTACCGCTGGAACTGCTCGCGGCTGGCGCGCTCGGCGTCAAGGAGGAGCGAGACCTCGCCGCCGCGGAGGATCTGTCGTCGTCCCAGGAACCGCCGAGCGTCGGCGGTGGTGGTGGCGGCGGTGATAGTGCAGGTGGCGGCGGCGGTGGCGGCGGCGGCGGCGGCGGAATCGGAGGCAACGGTAACGGTGGCGGAGGCGGCAGCAACGGCGGCGGACGCGCCGTCGGTGGCAGCAACGGCAACGGCAACGGTAACGGCAGCAGCGGTGGTAACGGCGGCGGCGGCAGTGGCGGCGGCGGAGGCGGCGGCGGCGGCGGCGGCGGCGGTAGTGGCAGTGGTGGTAGTAGTAGTAGTGGCGGCGGTGGCAGGCAGAGCGCGCGGGAGTCCCTGTCGGTGATCGTGCCGCCTCAGGACGTGGACGTGGACTCGCGCGACGCCGACGACTCGGAGCTCCTCAGTCCGGGCAAGCTAACGCCTACGTCGGGGATCAGCGTGTCGGTCGCGAGCATGATCGACGCGACGGACTTCAGGGCGATGCAGCCGGAGCCGACGTATCAGACACTTACCTCGGTCGCCGAGAGGATGTCACCGCCCGGCTTCAGTCCGGGCTCCTCGTACGCCACGCTGACGCCGCTGCAGCCGTTACCGCCGATCTCAACTATGAGCGACAAATTCGTTTACGGCGGTCACGCGGCCGGCGGCGTAACCGGTAGTTTCGCCGTAATGCAGAACAACGGCCTGGGTAACATCGGCCTCGGTATGGGCGGCTCGCCGTACGCGTACGATAAGCTACCTACGATGGGAATGTCACCGCCGCACAATTATCCGTCGCCGGGCGCGGGATTACAACCGAGTCCGCTCTCGCCGCAGAGCGCGTACAGTCAGAGCGGCCTCAACTCGCCCCACAAGTCGTCCGCGAGTCCGCATTACGACCCGGCGTTTCTACCGCGGTTACAGCAGAGCCCGGCGGCGCTTAGCCCGTCCTCGCCGCCAGCCGTTTCGGCCACGGCGAGTTTCGCGCCATCGCATCATTCCCCGCCCGGCACGCATTCGGTACCGAGCGCGGCATCGCCGCCGCCAACGATGCAAACGCAACTACAGCAGCAGCAGCAGCAGCAACAGCAACAGCAGCAGCAACAACAACAGCAGCAGCAGCAGCAACAGCAGCAGCAGCAGCAGCAGTCGATGCCACAGCAGCAGACGATATCACACACGCAGCACGTGCAACACACGTCGGTGGTGATGAAGACGGTGTCGGCGGCGGGCAACGGCGGCGCCGGCGAGGTCGAGGAGATCAACACGAAGGAGCTCGCGCAGCGGATCAGCGCCGAGCTCAAGAGGTACAGCATACCGCAGGCGATCTTCGCGCAGCGGGTGCTGTGCCGCAGCCAGGGCACCCTCAGCGACCTGCTGCGCAACCCGAAGCCGTGGTCCAAGCTCAAGAGCGGCCGCGAGACCTTCCGACGGATGTGGAAGTGGCTGCAGGAGCCTGAGTTTCAGAGAATGTCGGCCTTGCGGCTAGCAGGTTAGTCGTCCACGCGTCAGAGAGAGACCCCCCCCCCCTCCCTCGTTCACCACGTATACAAAATACTCCCACCCCCCAACTCAAACCACTCGAATCGAAACACTCAATCGCGAAAGTCCCACCTCTCTATCGTATACACTTTTGTGCATTTATCTATTTCTGTGAGAAAGCAACGAGAAAAATTGTAACACTCGAGTTCTGGTCGACGTCCTCATCGTCGTCGTCATCGTTGTCGTTGTCCATCGTCGTCATCGTCGTGTGAGTCTCTCGCACACTTATAGTACATATACGAAACACTTGTAAACGAAACACACGTTTGTGTCTCACGCTTCACACACGCGTGTCTCGCTGCCTCGCCTGTGTTCTCGTCCTGCACGTCCTTGACATCGATCCACGATCGATGATCGTGATATCTCTCGGGATACCGAGATACCGACTCTCCGTGTGCCGAGTCGTTCACCGGCACTTCGCGGCTATTTAAAATCATATCTACGTCTTCTGAGCGATCCCTCAGGTGTTTCCCAGTAAACTCAATATTCGCTACATTTCACTCTTTCGATGATGAATTTAAAATAATTTCCAAAAGTTAATATGTGGAGAATATGAAAAAGCGCAAAATGCAAAAATGTTAAACCATTGCTTTTTATTATAATTTCTCGTTTAACTAAACAAGATTTTAAAATAATGAGATGTGTAAAAATGAAATAATATAAAAAAAGTGTATGCATTACTTCTAACCGCTCGCTTCGTTCGTTTAGTGACTTTGTCGAAGGACTGCGACATTATAGGATAAAACTGTGTACGAAGAGATAAACACGTTTGGAGAAAACTCAGATTTTCAGAAAATACGGATCGGACGCATTCAGAACAATTAATAGAAATCCCCATTATTCACCACACTAGCATCCAAGCGATTAAAGCGTTAACGACATCATTACGTGCTCTGTACAGATAAATATACCATAGAAAAAGCTGCGCGAAGCACGTAACGATATCGTTAACGTTTACAGAATAGGCCCCTTAAAGATATCTTAAAAATAATTCTGTAAATTACACCTGCTTGACAGACCGCGTTACAAGCCTCCTCGGCGACACCCTTCGATTCAAAATAAACTGCACCCCCTTCTATGCACGCTCCCCTCTGGAGCGAGCATGGAAAAAAAGTGTTTCGTCTCGTGCTATTTAATGTATGAAGATTTCCAATTTCGCATTATTCGAAAACCTATACGACGAACAAAATTGAAATCGGTCGGATTGCAAGAGGATTTGCTAATTTTACTAATGAACATCAATTCCCGTTCTGATCTCCGATAGGAAATCCGCGAGTACACAAGAGACTTTAATTTTTTATTAACACAACGGAAATCAATTTCACATGTCCGGAAATTGACTGCTCGGAATTACTTAACGTTTGCATATGTTCCAGCAGTTCTCAATTACGTCTTTGTGCGCTCCTTTTAGTCTCTGATAAATAAAATATTCGCCGGCTATTCATATTTAGCGACTCTACACTCGTGATCTGTGTGAAACAGAACCCTCCCTGGAACGTAGACAACTAAATATTGAAAGCTGTTAGATTAGATACTAATTGTGAAAAATAGTCGTATGTACGAATGTATAAAAACGTAATAAAAAAAAACAGCTAAAAAAACGTGGAAACTACATCGGTTGCTCAAAAGTATCAAAGACTTCCACTTTCTATCCAATTTCCCGAGAGCGGGGGGAATGACGGGCCCCTCCTGTCGATTTAAGTGGACCGCGCGGGAATAATGATGCAAAGGATCCTCGCAGAGATGATCGCGGGGGGAATAACGTTACTCGGGGACACGCGCGCGAAGGATTCGCGCGCGCGCTTCCGAAGCGCGCGCGGAGAGCGGAAGCGCACACGTGGCACCCACGTGGGAGAGGCGTTCCCTTCCATATCATTCAGAGATAGACGCGCGGAATAACACTTTTCGAATTCAACATCCTTCGTCCCCGGCGCGGTGCGCGGTGCGCGACGCTCGGCGTCGCGCCGCTCGCCGCGCCGCGCCGCGCGTGCAAGTATTGATCGCGCGCGGCGGTCACGCGGCCGCCGCCGCCACCGCCGCCGCCGCCAACGCCGACGCCGACGCCGACGCCGCCGTCGACGACGACGGCGACGACGACGATGACGGCATCGCGGCGCAGCCGCGCGACCTCGGCCTCGCTCGGCACGGCTTCGCTTTCTGGAGCCGCCATGTTCGCCACGCCGTCGCCGTCGCCGTCGTCATCGTCCTCGTTGTCATTGTCGTCCTTCCCTCTCTCCTTCACCCCTTCCCCCTTCTATAGACCACCTTCTTTCATCTACCGAGGACGAACGCGCGGGATTCGCGACTTTCGCGTCACTCGAGTGTGATCTCTCAGCAGAGTAATCCTCTCTGTTTTGATTTTTTTTTTTTTTTAAATAAAATTTGATGCAGTTTTCTCTCAGATATTTCTTTATAGAATATCATACTTCAATCTTCAGGAACGAATCGTTAGTATCTCGGCTTCGACGAGTTCGTAATAAAATGTCATTGAAATTAATTCGTTTATTCCCCCAATTTTTATTGCACAAATTGGAAGCAATCTCACATGCCAAAATATACCTTCGTATATGACAATTTTCATATAATAACGTAAAAGAATGCTAAATTACAGTGGAATTGATGTCCATTATGTTAATGGACGTCAGGGCCGAAAGGTTTAAGCTCACGAACTGTAGAACGTATTCTGTATTCAATAGCTCAAGGTGTCCTTTCTCAAACAATAGTAAGAACCGCCTTGTAACCGCCTGGTTCTCGTTAAGAAAAATAAAAATACGCTCGTCTTCTCTCACCCTTTCCCCACCTTTCACTTTCTCTCTCTCTCTCTCTCTCTCTCTCTCTCTCTCTCTCTCTCTCTCTCTCTTTCTCTCCATTTTCCGTCACTCCTTTGCGCGCCTACCGAGGCATGCAGATAATGTCGGAAGAGGGACTACCTCTACGGTTACTGTTCTACCGGTAGCCCCTCGTGGTACGAAACTCTCTTAGGGTCGTGAAAAAGGCCGGTGGGGAGCGAAGAAAAGGCGCGGCAAGGCACGGGTGCAAAGGGTTTGCTGGGAGGAGACAATGCCGAAGAAGAAGAAGAAGGGTCGATTCAGTGCTCTTCAGATTAGAGCCTCTCCCGCTATTGTTTCCCACGTGTCTCTCTCTCTCCTTCTTTCTCGCGTAAACGTATGAACCTGTCTCCTTAGAATGTGTTCGCAGCCGACCACTTCGTGCGCAAAACCTCTAAAATCTAATTCATTGCAAATCGACCGGGAGCGAATGAGGTGACTGTGACTACAATTTCTAAAAGAAAAAAAAGTATTGAAGACATTTTTCATCAGTGGCTTTCGAAATTAAATCGGCGCGAATTAAAATCGAAAACTAAATTGAAGAATTAATGTTGAGCTTCAACCGGCGCGTCGAGATTCGAATTGAAATTGCGAGTTAAAAATCGAAATTCGAATTATTTGAGAAACTGATTGTGAGATAAGTACGGGGAAGAAACCGTTAAATTACTGCCAGCCCGATTTGCAGGATCACGTGGGAAATAGGTTTCTCAAAGGGGAAATGTCTGTAGAACGCCTTTCCCCAGGTCTTCCAGGAAGCGGCTCTAAACAGACGATGAATAATTCGCTCGGCCGTTAAAACGGCAATCAATCGGGCGAGCGTAACGTTGCACTCTTATAAATTGCCTTTATTATGCCGCTGCTATTGTTGTTCGTGCTCGAATTCATCTGGTAATGACTATATAGGTACGCGTGCCTCATTGCTGGATGTCATTTGCGTTTAATTGCGTCCACCGTTATCGTCGCTATCGATCGTCGCACACGAGGGGGAAGGGGAGGGGGGGGGGGGAGGGGTCAGGTGCATTAGTCGCAGCGAGCTCCTCGTGTCTTTCTATTTACTTTCGCCAGATGCATCCCCCATGTGCAATATTCCTAAGCCCAGCTAGATGATTTACGAACGTTCGTTTCGCGACTCACATTCGGATTAGGTCTACGCGCAACCTATTTTGAAAATCGCACAGGATTTTTTTTTCATACGACTTACATTACCATTACCTCTGGTCGCTTGGACGATCTGTTATATAATTCCGAGGATCTAAATTTGCAGGGGAAATCGAGCCCCTTTTAAACCCGAGGATCCAAAACGAATCTCAGAGCCGAGGATCCAAATTTATAATACTAAATATTACGAAGGACGTCGCGGTGAACTGCGGCGGCGGCGAGACGTGAGAATCTCGCCGAATTTCGAAACTGACGCGTGCAATAAGTGCAGACGCGTTACGCATAATTAATGTCGTCTTTTCCTCCAACGTCAACCGCTTGACGTCGCGCGCTCTAGGGTCTTACATCGGCCCGGCGCGGCGCGGCCGCACACGTGTCTTCTTACACGCACTGGACGTAATGGGAAAAAAAAAAAGAAAGGAAAAACAATCGATACTGTGCTGTGTCGTTTCCCTGTCTCACGGAGCTTATCACGGAGTTACATCGCGCTACCGCGAAGCTACGCTTATGTTTTTAACAACGCGCGATCAATACCCACGCCGTCCCCGCGTGAACGCGAATTTTTGAGTTTCTAAGTTCGAAAGATCGAAGGTGGAATTCGCTTAGTACTGGTTTAGCGCGCGGGAACTTCGTCCGCAGTTCTGTTTTCTGTTTTAAATAAAGTTAGGTAGTTCGTAGTTGGTCAGAAAGGAGTTGAAAAGTTTTTCTCTAGACGGTAAAGATACATATACCGTGCTCCCAACGACTAATTTCATTAATAAGAATTACTTGGAAACTGTAATTCTTATACTTCGATTGTACGTAATAAGAGCGACGAGTTTTATTAGCAATCTAATAATCAATTCTGCTTCTAACATTAAGATAAATAAATTCGGATTTTGATTTTATCCCTGATTTAAAATTAAAAGTGCGATTGTTACGTCATTCTTATACCCGTTGTTCTCTTTTATTTTTATATCTTATAACATTTTGCACATATAACATTATCACGATAGCGGATAGATAATGAGAATAATTCACGTTAGCAAAATAAATGTTCTCAGAGGATCTCGTGAGCCAGGAACCTTACAAAATTCCCGAAACAAGACCGATAGTTTGTCCGGGAAAAATCCCTGGAAAATTGGCCTTCGCGAATTGACTTTCTAGTTCAACTCTCGTGTAACATAATTATTCACACGAGATCTTTATTACCACACCACACGATATTGTTAAATCAGACGCTAATCATCCTGCGCGTTTCTTACCTCGATTTAACAAACCATAAATTTTGCTCGCGCCGCGTTATTTAACCAAATTAGCACGCTCGTTTGCAATTCTGCAATTCTATTCCGTACGGAGTCCCCGCAATCAAGGGGGTGTTCGAGACATTTCGCGTCTTCTTCCTTACTTTTCCTATAACGCGCCTCCACGGACGTGGTGAAGTGACGTATTCTCGCGCGGGCGGTGCGGTTTCCACGGTGTTGTCGCGTAGCACGCGCCGAAACGCGACACCCGGCGGTGTGGAGTGGCCCTATGCGTGCTCACATGTCGGGCATAGCACGAATTCGCCCCCGCGTGTCCCGCGTGCCCGTCGTCGTTCCAACGGGATGCCCCGTCGGCTCGCGGGGAACGCGCCCGACCTCCCTCCCGCTCTCGTACCACCCCCTCACCCCGCCGCCCGCTCCCGTTTCCGCGCTTTTATACTCCGCGAAAATTTCTGATAGATCTCGGTAAACTCCCGGCCCCCTGTGATTCCCATCCCCCTCCCCCCTCCGGAAGAGGGGGAGCTAAATCGAGTTTATCGATATATTTACTTTTAAAGCGACAGACCTGAGTTCGGTCGACGGACTAATTCGCTCGACTGGGGGGGGGGGATTCGCGCTACGCTGGGGGGAGGGGGCGGGGGGATTAAAATCGAGTGCTTCTCAGCCTGTTAAAACCTTATTCGCGCGTCCGTGCAATTTGACGAGGCGGCCGGAGTTTTAGTTTCCGTCCACTTGGATCTTCTCGGGTCTTCCCGCAAGTTTCCCCGAGTTCTACGAAGTTCGGATCTTAATTCTTATCCTCCTCCCGCGGACGTTTGAGTTCCTCGGCCCCTCGAAATGAATTTGTCAATTCTGCGCTCTCTTAAATCTCTATTCTTCGCTCTACGAAGACCCGCGTTCCCCGCGGAACTTCGATTCTTTCGTTAAGCGTATCTCCCTGGGAACGTCAGATATCCCTCTAATTCTAATCTAACGGATCCTGGGAGTCGAGGGAGTTCAGGGTCTCCTTTTGCAAAGCGGGATAAATTGTTATTGTTTTAGCGTCTCTTTTATTTTTATCTCGAACGATGAGGAGCCGGTTCTTCGAGATCGCTTTTTACAGGGGAAAGAGGTCATTCACTAAAACGTGCGTTCTATCGGCCGGCGAGGGGAAGGGGAATCAAGGTGCAGATGTCACATCAATGAACACCTTTCGTCGTACAGCTGTTACGCTATGCGAGAGCCGATAGAACGCAACCGTGGCCTTTTATGCCTCACGGTAAACTTTCCTGGCTCGTGGATGTGCTCATGACGAAGCGGCGTTTCGCCGTATCTCAAGCGTATACAGGGCAGCAGAGCGTCTAAAAAAAAAAAGGTATCTAAATATTTCCGTCGCTCTCGAAAATACGAGGATTGTCATCGGGAGCGAATAATTTATCTAATTATCCTCGCGAGACGTATAATCTCGTTTGTGGATATGTTAGTTTTGATCTTTTTTAAAACAGAATAGATATCATTCTTTGTTAAGCTAGAAACGCTAGAATAGCATCCTGTCAAACGCTGAAACATCACATTATTTCGAACTCGATATGTGAGTCATTAAGAAGACCTAGTTTAACATAAGAATAATGAAAATAACAAAAAATAAAATAGGTAAATACATGTAAATTTTGAAAAAAACGATGGAGACAGTGAGAGACATATTCCTCTTTTTAAACATCTATATATATACACGTAAGAAAAAATTTTGCTACTATAGGGACAGCTAACATTTTTTGCAGTGAGAGCTAAAAGTTTTGCTAAATTATTTAGCTACTATTGCTAAATATTTAAATATTTAATATTATTGCTAATATTTAAATATTTAAATATTTAGCAATAGTAGCTAAATAATTTAGCTACAGTAGCAAAACTTTTAGCTCTCACTGCAAAAAATGTTAGCTGTCCCTATAGTAGCAAAATTTTTTCTTACGTGTAAGGCAGCCGACAATGCGGGAGAAAAAATCGCAATCGCGATATTAATCGGAGTAATTAACGTAGGTCACGGTCATTCGTGCGCAAAAGCTTCTCTGCTGCGCGCGACGCGACAATTCTATACGCGGGTAATTCGGCTCGCCAGAGAAGCCGCGTGTTCGCGGAATTTCGGCAGATGCGCAGCGCGCGTGAAATAGGACAAGATCGCCCGCATGCCGTCCGCGACACCTTGGAGCCGGGGGTCGGCCGAGTGACTGAAATGTCGTTTTCGCGCGCGCTTGCATTTCATTATACGTACGTATACGTACAGCCACGGCAAGGAGATGCGTCCGCTCGCTATTGCGTCGCTAGAGAACCCGATAGAGGTCCCCGGCGCGAGCGGGACGGGAACGGACGGGTCGGGTTGGGTTTCAAGTAGATCATTGATAACACGAAAGGTGACACTGGTATGTTTTGTGATAAGCGTTGCTCTCCTGGAACGACGCACTCTTAATCGCGGCGACGACGTCGCACGCGAGCGAATATTTTTATCAGCCGCGAAATTCAGCCGGCAAGTTAATTGGGAAGCTTACCTACACTCAAGGGAAACTAGTAAACTACGTACTTTTTCCGGGCCGGTGGCTGAGAATTATTTCCGCGAATCGTTTTTAAATTAACCTTCTTCTTTCTTTATTCACGGATGTGAGCTTGAAAATAAGCTCTCGATTAATATTTACCGCTTTAATTCTAGGTAAAAAGTGTAATTTCGAAAAAGCGATTTAAACGTGTGGAAATAGGCGCCTGATTTCTTGAATGAAGGATCTGGATTTAAACTTTTGGAAAGTAAAATTTTCTATATCTGCGGGATTTAAAAGCTTATATAAATAACTTATAATTGTGAGGCGTGCTCCTTTTTATTTCCGGTGGAAAGCCAGCACAGGAACTTTATAAAAATACCGGGCGATATTTAAACACGCGCAACAATCAGTCGTTAAAAAAATCTCAACGCTATACATAAATATATCTATAAGAAGGCGTGACTTCAGTTATTTAAAAATAAATCTGTCCACTAAGAGAGAGACGCAAAATTCGAGGAATATCAGACTCGAGAAGAGATTTGAGTGACTGTAGTTCGAAAGAGCTAGAAGTCCTTGTTCTACGGTCTAAAGTGGTCTAAAGACGGAAGACTGTAGAACTTCCACCGTGCTACGATTAAATATTGATAATTGTTCGACTATTATCGTAGCTCCGAAAGTAGCACATCCTGCTTTTTGGCGATACGTATTTGAGAGTACGTATTTCCGGGAAGTTTCCGGACGAATTTCTCGGATACCGCTTCCACCGGCTGACTCATCCACCACGTCACGCATGCGATATACGGGGTGCCCGGGTTTCTATCGCGGTTAAATTTCTGCCCGTGAATTCGATCAAATATGTATAGTCGATCTTTTTTCAAAAATCTCCCAAAGTCGCATGTCTCTTTAGCTCTTCGATAAAAGAATACTTGGGTGACCAAGTCCGACACTGAATCTCCGTTGGAAATAAAAATCCGAAAGATAAGATCTTGGCCATCCCGTCGGCGTCTCGAAATCAATCCGCCAAAGTACTTTGACTTTCAATGATCTATAGTTCGCCGTCCATGCACAAGTTTAAGAGAAGCGCGAATCTTTTGCGATCGAAAGGCAGCGAGTGCGCCCGAGACACCCCGTATATATGTATGTAGGCCGCACACAATGCACGCTACACGAAGTCTCTCTCTTTCTCTTCTCTGTGTCTCTCTTTCTCTTCTCTCTCTCTCTCTCTCTTTCTCTGCTATTCTCACCCCTGCGGGATTCTCCGTCTCTCTTTCTTCTACCTCCATACCCTCGTTCTCCATCACGTAGACGTAGTAGAAACGGGGTGTTCAGTGGGAACCAGCTTTCTGTTGTACGACGCATATATACACACTGTAGTTCACAACTGTTACGTACGTGTCCCGCGTACGTACAGGGTGGTACGAAACGAGAGAGAGAGAGAGAGAGAGAAAGAGAGAAAGGGTGAGACGACACCTCGTGAGAAAAGGAAATTCGGAGGCGGATAGAGTGCCACGCGGTGAAATCTTCGAGAAGTGTCCGCCATTTTCGCTCCATTTCCTACTGATATTCTTTTCTCTTTGCAGAAATCGAACTCGGGGGCTTAATTACTGCACGGCGCGCGATAAGATAAAAAGCCGTATTAGAATTGTTCGAGAATTAAGAGCGATCTATGAGGTCGGCAGGTTGCTCAGGTGAAAAGATCGGTAAAAAGATATCGATAATGGATAAGGGCGACTTATTGTTCAGGTCAACACTCCTGGGACGAAACGCTACATCGATTTACGTTGTTTTGACACACATACGTTCGCAACACATTAAAATCAACGATGAATTAACGCCAAATATGGAAATCTGGATCGGAGAGAATTTTCTCAAAAAATTTACCCTGAAATTCATGGTAATCGTAGGGCAACATGGTATTTCAAAGATTTTTATGCAAGTTTCTCTGATTAATTTCTACCACAATAAAAAATATTAATATGTACTATAATAAATATAAAATATATTTGATTAATTTTACTAAAATACATAGTAAAATCTCCATAATTTCAAAATATATTAAAATCTTATGATTCTTTATTGTTTTAAATAGAATAAATGCCAAGTAGCGCTAAACATATAAAATATCTTATATAAATTTTACAATGCAGCATAATATATATTTTTAATCTGACTTATTGTTAGTTGCCCCTGATAATTTTACCATGCAGCATGGTAATTTATCGGCTATATTTGATGATTTTCGATTATTTTCATTGTCGGGTGTGTCTAGCTACGTATTATAGATAAACTTGTATAAACAAGAACGAGAAAGAAAGGACCGTAGCTCAGAGGGATGTGCGCTGGGCTCGTGAGCCGAGGATCCGAGTGTTCCGAGTTCGAATCCGACCTCCGACCAAAACTAAAAATCGTTTTTATTCGATCGCCACCTCTCGGAATAAGGTGATGGCAACCCACCGAGAGTATCTTGCTTGCCACGTGAATTCTCCTCTTTGGAGATCCCTCAGTTTGGGGTGTTTTATTAGAATGTTAGCAATCATGCTATACCAAATATACATTTTAAAAAAATTTTACATAAAAATATGTAAATTTTACGAAGCGCATT
Source organism: Leptothorax acervorum (assembly GCA_035220615.1). NCBI lineage: Eukaryota > Metazoa > Arthropoda > Insecta > Hymenoptera > Formicidae > Leptothorax > Leptothorax acervorum. The sequence goes on along the minus strand of JASTWQ010000051.1, from coordinate 293,765 downwards.
GTAAAATTATTGCCTTGGAACACTTTACAATCTGCTTGGTAATTTTTATTATGTTGTTTATATAATGTCTTTTTCATATTTAAAAAATTTCTTTTATTACCAATAATATTTGACAGATTGTCAAGTTGTCCCAAGCTTATTACCAAACATAGCAAAATTTGTAGTGAATTTTGCGTTAAAATATAACGAAAAATTCTCTCCGTATGGAAATCTGGATCGAGAGCGACCAAAAATAACCATCCCTAATATTAATAATATTGAAAGCAAGTCCCGCATAATTCATATCGACACATTTAATCAGACAAATATGAAGCATTACTCGAGACTTTCGATAGGCTTTATGACGTAGACGCGATTAAAATTCCCGCAGATAATTCTTACACACACAACGCATAGCGGAGTCTACAATGAGAATTTAAGGCATAAAATTTAAGTTTTAAGCCTTATGCCGTAAGAAATTTACAAATCACAGTCGAATCTGAGAAGAATATTTTTTATGGCTTATGGCTTAAAGCTTAAATTTTACGCCTTAAATTCTCATTGACTCCGCTTAACAAACAATAGCACATCGCGGCTAAAAATAAGAAATCGGCGCGATGAATCAAGTTTCTCAAATATCGATCGTGTCAAAACAGCCGCGAAGATCGCGTGTGAACGATTTCGACGAACGGAAAAAACAAAGTATATAGCCTTTCATTCATTTTCCCGCATTTTCTCGGACCTCTGGTGGCTTTCATTAATCCCATATTTCTCTCTTCGTATTCCCTCGCGAAAGGCTCTCTTTGCACTTTGCAGGACTATTCGCAACTTTTACGCTCCCCCGAAAAGAATCGCAAGAGGATTATCGGCGTCCCCCTCGATAATTATATACATTTCGCGATCTCGTCCCATTTTCGTTGTTCGTCTCGAATCTGTGTAGCCCTCTTCTATGTTCTCCTCGTCCCCCGCCTGTATAATTTTGCAAACAGTCTTCCTTCTTCGTCGTCGTCGTCGTCTGAAGATTATCATCGACAGGACGCCAACACGGAAGATACCAGCTGAGAGTCTCGAAAGTAGGGAGAAAGAGAGAACTGCGAGAGAGCGCAGCATCAATTCGATCTCCATATCCGAGAGAGCCGAACGGTCCCCGTTCGTGCGCGAAAATGTAAATGTCTCTCGATCTAACCAAACGGATAGACAAACGCACCAAGAAGGACTCCGCAAGTTTTGCCGTTTTACCATTTCCTCGTCTCCGATCGAGGATTCACTCGCGAAAGAAAGACCGCGCGCCTTGCAGGACGCGAGGATCGTTCCCGTTCGCGTTACAACCCGCATTTCAATCCCGAATCGCAAAATGAGTCGATCATTGGAAAAAGGACGTGTGTCAATTTCCTCTTGCAAACAAGTTAAACAATAATTTACTAAGGAAATAAGGAAATCAGAGTTTTTTTTTTAGAAAAATCAAAGAAATTCGTAATTTATTGAAGTGAAAGGAATAAATAATGTTTCTTTTTTTTTTCTCTGCAAATAACATTGCGTGATTAAATTAGATTTTATCGTAAAAAATATCCGGACCTTTCTGTTGCGACAAATTCAGCGAAATGACATATCTGTTGTAATTATTAATTACACAACAAGATAATTAACGACAATTAACAATTATTACAATAATTACAGCGAGAATCTTTTCATCTTTCTGGCACGCTCCTCGATTCTGTAATGAACGCTCTTTTTGCAAAAAAGTCGCGCGCGCGGGAACTCCTCTCGCACCCTGTATATTTCGCTGCGATTGAACGCTGGATTTAGTTGGTTTTCCCCTGTTTTTTCGTTTTCTGTTTTACCAGGGACAACAACCTACGACCACCAGTCACGTCCACGTATCCCATGTCCCGCTCTTTTCCCGACAAAATATATTTTTTTGAGACACTCAAACGCTTGGAACTCGTAGAATCGACGTGCGGCGGTATCTTTGACGATCGAATTTTTCACTATTGTTCCATCAACGATTCAAGCACGAATTTGGAGACAGTGCGTTTTAAATAGAAATATGAGACAATTGTTTTCGATAGTCCGACATACATTGGATAACAGCCCATAAAGAGATAGTAACGATGTTACGAAGATTATCGCAGGTTTGAGTTTTTTATGTTTTTCTTTTTAAAGAAGTGGGGAAAGAATTAAAATCTCCCGGTGTCTCAAATTTCTATGTTATCTGATATTCCTAACTTCTCTCCTTCGGCATGTCAACGAGGATGATTGATCGGCAAAGATACCGTCACCGTTACTCACATTTTAGTTACTTTAGTTTTACCATAAGTTACGTGAACCTTAAGTCAGTGTGTGACGCCCCGTTTTATGTTTTATGATTTCTTTCTTGAAGTGTGCTTTTCCGTTTTGTGACCATGTCGTTTCTGTTCCGTTGAGCAAGAAGTGGAGGAAGCAAGCGCACATGTGGGTTCAATCTTAACGAAATAGAGCGCGGAATTTTCGTAAAAACGCTCGGAAACAATATCGTCACCATCGTTTGAACATTTTAATTCAATAGTTACCATCATGCTCCGGTCGTGCTATCTCCGCGCCGTTCCTTTCCTGGCTCGTAAAACGTACCGTGATCTCTAATTTGTGCATTAAGAGATATTCCGAATTTTTGATTTTTTCAATTAAATTTTCGATTGCATAGATTCATAGATTCTCAAGTCTTCTAAATCCTTGGATTTACGAATCTTTGGATTTCAGATTTCTCGGATCTTCTATTTGGATTCACGACCTATTAAATTCTCGAAGTCGCGGGATCTCGGATTTTTAGATTCACTTTGAGAGACGCTTTGTTTCAATTGAATTGCAGCTTGTTTTATTTACATCCGCGCGGGTCCTGCCGTTTGGCCTCCCGCGTCTCGGGCTTCTGACGGTCCGCATAGAGAGGGACCGGGGGTCCCTTTGACAATTTAATACGTAAACGATCGCCCCGCTTAATCCGGAGGTCGGCGCAAACGCGAGGCGAGGGAAGGAACGGACGGGAACGGAATCAGGAGGGACAAACAGAGAAAGAAATTATAAACGGGCTAATGGTTCGACGATACCAAATAAGACTGATGAGAAGTGTAAACGCAAGGTGTGTGTCTATCGGTTTGGTTTTAGCCCTGAGCAACTGCTCTGAGAGCGGAGGCGAGCCGGACGCCATGCTGGACATGCACCACCCAGGAACCGGGATCGACTCGCACCATCCGCAGTTTCACAACTCCTATGGTAATATGAAATTTATTATAATAGTAATTAATCCTAATATCTCCCCCCACCCCCACCCCCGCGCGACCCAAGATATATACCGCGATCGGTTCTCGCGCGCTCGCGCTCGCAGCGCTTCTCAAGTCCTCGACGTTTCTCGTGGCGCGTATAATTTCTTTTCGTCCCGCCTGTCCTTTTCGGCACCGTGTGTTCGAAACTAACCATCCATCGCCGACAACACGACAAACAAGTTTCGCTTTCGAACCACCGAGAAATGGGACGCACTCACGTCCGTCCATGTTGAAGAATTATATTCTCCCCTTCTTCCTGCAGCCTCCGTTTATTATCATTACCAAGAAATTATCATTATTGTTATTGAATTTTTGTTTCCGCTATTGTCCTTTATTTAGAATCTCACACTTCTCCATTAGTTGGACGAAACATTCGGATAAATTAATTCGACATTGCGCTTTTACAAATTTCTTCGTATTTTTTTTTCGAGCTCACGAGAGATAAAGAACGGAATAATACAAAACTTCTTCCTATGGCCCTTTAATAATTCACGGATACAAATTGGGTCACGAATTTCCATCATTGGACCGAACGAAATTAATAATGACGGCAGCTGTTCGACATAAGATTTTAAAGAGCTCTCTTGCTCGGCGTGTCGAAATTGATAGATTTCCATCAATTTGGATGTCGATTCGCGGTTTTTCGAGCATCGCCTTAATGGTATTACTGTTAAACGTATTTGCGCGCGGGAATACGTTACATGTACAAGAGCACCGGGAAAGCGAGAATATCTCGAGTGATCTCGCGATGTCACTCAAGTCGGTAGTATCTACAATAATATCGAAGAATTTCAGAGCTTAAGTTTATTATAAATATCTTCGCTGCGTGGAATTCTCGCGCGGAAATCATATCGAGGGCATTGAATTACCTCGTACGTGAAACATATAAAGCGCATTTCGCGAATTGAATTAATTATCCGCATCCGACTTATCGTACATGCCGTCGAGTAAAATCGCGAGTCCGCGATAATGCCATCATCCCCTCGTTAATTTATCATTTTTATCCTCTCCTTGGAAATTTTTCTACAGCGAGCATTCCGCGCGGAAGCCGTTACCGCGTATGTATCGTTTAAATCAAAACGTAAATCGGTGGATTTCAACGTGCTTTTTTTAATTCGACGATCACGCGCGAGGCAAAGAACGGAACATCTTTTCAGATATTCGATTCGCACCCGAAAACCGATGACTAAATGAGGAACGGGCTCCTTATCCAGCTCCAATCGAATTAATTAATCGGCCCTCGCTTTTACATCGATCTAATCCGTTCCGGTGGATTGTTGAATAATGCGTGATTCTAATCGAAGTCGACGCGCGCGCTATTTCGATCCCTCGGCAGCGAGCAGACGTGAATTTTGAATAAATTTCAGAAGAAAGCGCATCACGATTACACGGCACTTCGAACCGATCGGCCTCGCCGGATTAATCGACGCGACTTCCGATGGATTTTTAAACCGATCCCACCACGATTGAATTTATAGACGTATCTATATGGAGCCGACTCGATATGCATTTCGTGTCCGCGACGTTCCGCTTCGACTAATATTTTCATTCATTCGGCTAATCAGAAAGATGTAGAGAGCAATTCGCATCGGATCCCGGAGGTGCATTGTGGGTCGCGAATATAAAAACGTCAAATTATGCGTTCGCGGACCATTTTTCCTCGCAGCCTTCGAAACTTTCGACAATTACGCCTTGAAATATTCGTCACAATAAATATACAATCGCGGGAATGCCGTCTTCTTGACGTCTTGACTCTCACATCAAAACTCGTCCTCGATTCTTGCCGAGTTCTACGTTTACGGTTTCAGTATCCGTAGAGGACAGAATCGGCTGTGAATTTCGCAAGGATTCCGAAGTTCGGAAGCACGAAAAGCTCGCGCGCGGCCGAAAGCCGTCGCAGCTTTATCTCAAGCGAGGGGCAACGCGAATCAGCCCGCGGAGCGCGGATATTATTCAGTCGGGAGGAGCCGCACACCCCCTCGAGCTGTGCTCTCGCGAGAGCGACTAAGCTCTCGTCGAAGGGCGAATTAAGCGCGGCGAGTCAAGCTCGCGATCAGGAACTTTCGGGAGCAACAAATCCGCTCTTGCAGCAGTCCGCGAACTCCGGGCTGATTGGACGCGATTCCGCGCGCAGGAACGGAGACACCGCGGGAAAACTCGAGAATTAAAAAGAAAAAAAAAAAAAAAAGAGGAAAACGCGAAAAGAAAACGAAAGAGAGTAAAAAGAGAGAGGGAAAGGGGAGAAGGGACGAAGGGTGGGGGGAGGGGGAAGAGAGGAAAAAAGAAGGCGGAAAAAGGATCGATGCGTCGTCCTCCGAGTCGCGAACGCGAATAACGTCGCGGGAGTATCAGTCGACGGAGGTAATCTCGCTTACTTCGGCGGCTCATTGAAATCCCACGCTAAATTTCAATCTGACGTGTACAAAAGTCGGGCCCTTTCCCTCCCTGTCACCAGCCTCCCCCGCCAGAGATTTCACCGTCTCATTCGAGACTCCGTTATATCGCGGAGACGTAGGACGCGAGCTCCAGGCAACGGTCCATTTCCGCGATCCTCATCTTCCCCACCTCCCTCCCTCCCTCCTTCCTTCCCGCCCGCTCCTCCCCCTCCCCCCCCACCTCTTCGAGCACACACGATGTCTGGACCAACGTACGCGTATACGGGGTGTCCTGGAACCCGTAGTCCTCGCGGGTTCTCGAATAAACTTGCAGAGAGAACGTATCTAAATCTATATGTATCGGGTTCTTGTAAATATTCGAACAACGGATTGACATAGAATTACGAACTCCTGGAAGGATTCGAAGATCGGGTGGAGCGCGAGGAGAATCTAGCGCGAATGATTTATACGAGACTAAGAATTTTACTAAAATTTCGTGTACATACTAAACAATGCCCGTGATTCTTTCGGTTTGTGAATGGTTCAGAATTGCACTCTTCAGTCGTGCTTTCATCATTTCGGTAAATTAGAAGTTGAAAATTGGACATTCGTGATGTTTAATAAAATTATAAATTTTACGTCGCCTGAAACGAATCGACACTTTGACTTCGCGCGTCCTCGAGTTTTGACATTATTAAGTATCGTTTTGAATTTTTTAATTGGGACGCTTCGAGTGTTTTTAAATCAATATTTGATAACGGTTTTTTTTTTCAGAATTTCTGGCTTGATCAAATATCTTGACATTTTAACGGCAAAGAAATAATTCTGGGACACCATATACGTACACGCGGCCGCTTTTCTCTCTCTCTCCTTCTCTCTTTCCTCGTCTCCTTGAAGTCCTTTTAAGGCTCCCCCTCGCTTCCTCCCATCCGCGGTGCATCCCTAACGTCCGTTTCCCTCGCCAATACCGAACGCCATGGTATCGGTTTGTATACACACGGATAGAACGGATACATAGGGCGTACCTAATTAAACTTGGGGAAAGCGACCGGGCACGTTAGATTTTCAGCGCCCGAGAAGAGAGATAGAGCCTTCTTGCCCCCCTTTCCGCGACGCCCTATTAAAGCCGCAACCCTTAAAGACACGACGTTTTATTTCGCATATATAAGTCAGACACTCGAAATTCTGAGATTTTCACGCACTTGCGACTCGAAATTCTTCAACTTCTCATCGCAACGATATTAATCTGACATGAACAAAATAAGCGAGTAACGTATTATACGTTAAGGAGGCTTTAAAGATAATGCAAAATGATAGGAACGGCATGAAATTTATAACAGAAGTTTCTTTACAAATAACGGTTGCATGTGAATTTTTTCAGATTTTTTCACCAGCCCCTTTTTGCGTAAATTAATATCAAAATTCCACATTTTATAAGGGACCCTTATGAGAAATCCGATTCTCCATATCTATTTTCAATAAAAACATATATTTAAAATATTAAGAAGGAAATGAATTTATGTGTAATATGTGAAGTATACAATTTTGAAAGTAAGTACTAAAGTTCGAGCCATTTCACCACATAGTTTATTTGCAATACTAAAAAATATAAGTCAAGATATAATATTTTTGTCATCAGAGCTGTGTGATGGAGAAAACTTGACAACGCTGTTAAAAAACACGGGAAGATTCTGACATAACATGTAACCTAACACGTAACCCAAAATGTAATCGAGAGTCTCTTCTGTCGATCAATTGTAGTTCTACCAACTTCGGTTTCTCATTTCTGCACCGTTGCCAAGTCATTATTTGTAGTAATAATAAAATTTGTTTTAAAAAATATAAATTTATATGTGAGACTTACATAAATAAACATTAATGTTCTTTGGATTTTAAATGCATTTTATTCCATATTTTATCAAAATTTTAGATATTGTTTTAAATATAATTATTTTAGATTGGCAGCACTCCGTTTGTCACACTCTATTTCCATTGTGTGACAGCGCTACCCCCTCACTGCCCACCTTAAAGCCTCCTTAATAAAACAATTATTCACATGTTAATGACCATTACGTCACGTTTAGCAATAATCACAATAACATTAGACCTAATTGTGTAATAAACGTTCAAAACATCAATAATTGATGCGCCAATACGAGACGGTTTCTACAAGATAAGAGGCCCTTTCTTTTAACGCAACGAGTGCTCTTTTTTTTTTCTTCTTGCCGCCCTTACCTTTCCTGCCACTCCGAAAAGGGCTCAATTCTTTTTAGATGATTTTTCGTACGCTTCCTTGACGCTCTCGTTCTCGCGGTTCAAGTATTTATTGTCCGGCGACGTTGAAGGGCTTCGACGAGATGAAACAAGGGGGTGACGGCTGAAAGGGGGGGGGGGGAGGAGGAGAGGAACGACGGCTACGCGGCTTTTGTTCGGCCGCGGATTGAAATTTAGCGTAGAATTACAATGAGTCGCCGAGGAAGCGGCGAGATTACCTTTCTCAGCTGATGCTACCTTCGACGGGGCTCGCTCGTTCCTGCCATGTTGTCCGATTTATGCATGAAAGGGCCGCATCTCGCCGGCCGGCAATCGGCCTTTTTCTTTCCCCCTCATTTTTCCGCCCCTTATTTCTCCGTCAGCCAGCCGGACCGAGCTTATCCGTTATTAGCCGAGCCGCTGTTATCAGCAGAATTCCTCTCAATAACACGCGGGCTCTCTTTTGTAATTAAAATAGCCTCGTGTACACACTTATAAAATTATATTTATCAAAAGAGGCCGCGCGAGATACTAGAGAACCTCTGTTTCCTAGAAAAAAATGAGACGCACGCCGATAGAGAATTTTCTTCTCGCGATAATTTGAAACCTTTCGAGATCTCGAGAGTTAACTCCGCGTGTTCCCCGTAACACTGTTTAATCGCGGGAATTCGAAACTTATCGTTAGCTTCGCTCGCGTCGTAATTATGTCGCAGTCTTGCATCGCGACGGCTCAAAAATCCAAGGTTTCAACGTAATTACGTTCCCGGGATAACGGGAGGGATCCGAAACAGACAAGACATTGAAATAAAAAAAAAAAAAGAATAACTCACCGGCCGATGCGCAACAGCGGAGTTGTAGCATATTGCGTTGATCTGTAACATATAAATATTTTTTACATTAAAGCAGTGTCCAAGATAATCGAATACTTCAAGTAAATGATTCTCGACCCCGTTTTTATTTTAAAAAAACGTTATTTTAACAGATAGGTATCTGATTTCAAAATACTAATGTAAGAAACAATCGCGGCCGCCGCAAGCGGCTACATATTTCCGCATATAACTCGTTCGAAAATTAAAATCCGCGAAAAATCGTGCAAGTAATATTACGACTGTGCGAATAGGACTGAATCTGGCTTCTCTGATCCGAGAGGTCACAGTTTGTCGGAGATATTTTCCCAGGGACGGAAAGAACTTCTTTGTCTCATCTTCAGGTCTTGCTGTCGCGCGGGCGAAAGTAAAACAGCGGGGGCACGGTCTCCCCCTCGCGCGCGCTCGCGACCCCGTCGGCCTGGTTTGGGCGGATAAAATCCCCCGGTGGTCTCTCCCGGGGGCGAGATTCGACGGTAATCTTTAAAGCGCAGTTTCGGATGGAAATGGGCAAGAGAGAGGCGTACGCTGCGAACGCGCCGCGCCGCCCCGGCATCTCCACGCAGCTAATTACCTCGTTACTAATGAAACTAATTGTTATCCTACCCGGGGCGCCCTTTGATCTGGCGTACCGTTTAAAGATTTCGCCGTAATCTTCCCGGCGCTCTCTACGCTGTTTCGCCTTGTCAGGCGCACGCCCATCCGCGTAATGCACCTTCCGCATTAACTCCCGCGCCCGCCGCCGTCGCCGCCGCTGCCGCTGCCGCGTCGCACGTGCGGATCTACATAACGCGAGATCAAGAATTCGCGAAGAGTTATTCGCCTACGGCGATAAACAGCAGGCTGCAGCGCGAGGCAATCTCGTTGATGACACGGGTTACGCGACGCGCGGCCGCGATATTCATTATCATTTCATTGTTTCTTTCTGGAATCAGAAGTAAAAACGCACAAAAGGATTTACAGGAAGGATTTAATCCAAGTGAAAAAGGATTTTCAACGACAAATTTTAGAAAATGAATACAATTAGAGGAAATTAGTAAATCGACTTTACGAGTTTTGACGAATTTATATTTTTGTTCGACATGCAAGTTTAAAATTTAATTAAACTAGCTCCAAAAATAGATTTTTTTTAAATGAATATTATTTTACTTGAAAAATAACCGATTATTTACAATTTTGTATATTTTTTCAGATTTATTATCAAAAAACTGTTTGATCATTTTTGCTTCTAATTTTATAGGAAAGTTCTACTTAAAAAAACTATTGAGCAAAGAAATGTCACAGCCTGAGCGTTATCTCACAATTAAAAGTTGAAAGACGCGTGGTCGACATCTATAGAGGGTTCCGGTTCCCCCGTGGGAAAGCCGAGGGATGCTCGGCGAAAAAGTTTCGAAGGCGAAGCCGCGTCCTTCCTGCCTAATAAGATCAATTTTTCGATAACGAAGTGTTTTGTGTTCTCATTCGTACGGGGGTTGGAAATCGGAGGCAATGGTTCGCCGGGCTTCGGTGGTGCGAGGCACTTGTCGCCACTTTAAAATCGGTCTCGAAAGTCGCTAATGCCTTTCAGACAGTCGACCCCGTGTTTCCCGGGTAGGTATCGAACGGAGGGGCGGTTGACTCGCGTGGGACGATCGGAAACTGTTAAGACACAATAGTATCGGGTAGTATATCGGAAGAAGGCGACGCATTTAATTTCTTCGTCGTCCACTCGCAGTTACTTTCCAATATACCCCTTGTGTATGTGAATATAATTTTGCATATTATACACCGATAAATATGATTTTATATCATTAACAACAAAGATTATTACTATTATTATTATAAAGTGGAAGAGAAAGAGAAAATAAATTCAAACCTATTTAAAAGCTTAAAAGCACGTAAGTATCCAGTTCTCGGATGGTTTTACTCCGTTTTTTTTTTTTTTATGTTTATCTTTCGGGAAACTGAGTGGTTTCCAAATCGTGAAATCACTGATTCGGGAAACCCGTAAAGTTTTTAGTATCTGATGTATATCATTGTTTAAAACGTCTTAAAGAAAAAGTCGAGTCATCCCGTGGCATCGCGAGACATTTCGTAATCGCGGGACGTCTCTGTTAGGCTGAGCCAGGAAATCGGAGGCATTAGTTTTATCGGTGACGTTCTCGGGAATGCATTCCTGGCGCCCATCCATTCTCGTCGATTTTCTTCGGCGTCGCGTGTATCTAATGCGAGGAACAAACGTCGTCTGCGAGATACGAGTGATTTTTCATTTTCGTGCCCCACTAAATAAATGCGCTGGAAGCTCGCGAGAAGAGAGGGAGAGAGAGAGAGAGAAAAAAAGGGTAGAACGAAAGAGCGAGGTGATGTCGAACGCTCCGTTCGTGAATTTACTACGTAAATTTAGTGACCAATTTACAGGACACGAAAGAACGAGAGTTATGAAACTCTTACAGGAAATTTTAAAGAAAATTAATTTGCAAGAAAACGCGCAAATTTACAGGAGCGTTTCCGGATCGCGTTGCGATGAATGGCGGGGCATTTGCACCGGCGAATGTTTTTTTTTTTTCCACCCTCCAATCACGGTAGTCACTTATCGTCACTTTGTCGCGAATGAGACGACGCGACGGCGCTGAATGACCCGAATGCTAAAATTAGCGGACCAATGGTCGGTCCGTTCCTCCTAGATGGGATATATCTTATAGGCGTCAATCAAAATCGTTTAATGCCTCGCGATCGGTGTCCCGCGCACGAGCGAGTCGCGAGTCGATGATTATACATGCTCTTCCCAACCGCATCCGATTCAAGTGAGTCAATAAATTGACACGGAGCTGGATACGAACGAGTCAACAAGCGATATCGTTCGTTCATTCTTTCTCGTAAAGGGGCTAAATAGAGAGATACCGAGAATGTCGTTTCGCGGAAAATAAAAAGCTGATTAATAATTCTTATCATGAGCCAGAAAATCGATGAGCGAGAATCGGTCCGAATCTGGCTCTAAAACGCGTCCGAATCGATCGGCGACGCGAGCGTCAACGAATTCGAGAGCGAATCCTCGGGGCTAACGATCGCGATTCTTGCTCGGTGTTAACACAGTCCTCGAATTCGAAAGGGGGGGGGGGGGACGGGGGGATCGCGGGAGAGGGGATATAGAGAGAACAATGAATTATTTTTGACCTCTCCGTTACGTTGAATTCCGCGCGCTCGGAAAATCTCGCGAACACATCGCCTTCATATTAGCTTTGTTTACACGGCGGAAGGTAATTAGTCGAGAATCGACGATTTTTCACGAACCCCGCGCTCGCGGAAAATGGAATTTCAATGATTGCCGACAAAGTCAATCAAGCGCAGAATGTAATTATTGCTGAAATAAAAAAAAAAAGCGAAGAGGGGAGGGGATTGAAAAAGTAGTATACGCATCGAAAATCGCGGGTGTTATTGCAAACTGCGCCATTTTATTAAACAAATTAAACGATTTAATGACGTATGGCGCGCACACAGGCGCAATTGTTGCAATTTTAGTTTTACTTGACGTGTTTGTTAATAATTTTCGAAGTTCGTTAATAAATCGAAATTAATCTGAAATAATAATCAATAAAAATTGCATGCGTTTTTAATGTCACCTCAAAATCACATTTTAAATGAAACAACATTACGCGATAATTAATATCGATAGTATGTAGGCAATTAAGATAACTTGTTGACATGTGTACCGAGTAAAAGTTTAACTGATCGTCGCACAAGAAATAACTATCATATATTTTTTTCTCAGGAAATCGCTAAAAATTAGCACATTACACTTCAGTTATCTTTACACGTAATCTCTCTTTTCTTCTACAAAACGATGTACTTCCTCATAGGAAAAAGATTAGATACTACGAGTCTTTAGAATTTCGGCAAAATTGCCTTCTCCCTCCCGAAGAAATGAAACATGTCGAGATACGGGAAGCACCACTGGACTCTCGAAGTGGCTTGTTCGCGAAATAAAGTCGCGGTATCAGGGGTTAAGCGGGCAGATAGAGAGCGGGAAACAACAAGAGATACAGAGAGAGAGCGAGTGAGAGAGACAGAGAGAGAGAGAGAGAGAGAGAGAGAGAGAGAGAACGGAAAACTGCGGCCAAGAGATGGAACCAGTCAGGGTGAGATTCACCACCCCCGCACGTCCTTGCAGTCGCTGTCACGACTCTCTCTCTCTCTCTCTCTCTCCCTCTGGCTCTCTCGCTATGTAGTTTAGCCGAACTCCGTGGCCAATGGCGGTACGCAGCTGAGCCATTATTGGAAACTCGTTACATGCACGGTGCCACCAGCGCCGCCGTTACAAAGGCGCTGGCCTCCGATGGCTGGCCGTGTTACACGAGCATCCGCGGAGGAGCGAGAGAGGAATCGCGCGACTACGTCGTCGCCGTCGCCGTTAGATTGCAAGCCAACGTTATAATGCGCTGCCGACTGACGTGACGCAGTACATTGCACCGTATATCGCGAAGGGGGGTGTCTCCACTACGCTCGGGCGCGCGCGGGGCGCCGAATTTCTCGCCCCCGTTCCCTTCCCGACGAAGTGAAACGTCTCGTTTCCGCCCCCGGCGCGCGGTTTCTTCTCTTCCGGGGGGGGGGGGGGGGGAATCCTCGCGTTCCGAATTATCGCCATCTACACTCTGTAATTTACATGTAAATATCGGACGTCAGGAAGGAGGAAAAATCCCGAGATATTCCCGCGCGCGCTTGACTCCCCTTGAATCCTTGGAATTTTAGATCTTCGTATCCTTCGAGTCTCTGACACTCTAAAATTCTCCGAGTAGGCGAAGCGTCGGTATATTTGAGTAGGCGAAGCGCCGGGCTCCTCGAAGTTCCTCGTGTATCTACGAATCTTTGAACCTGAAAATATTTGGAGATCCCCCTCGGGCCTTTAAACGCCCCAATTTCGACGTTCATACATTCTTGAAATTCAAGATTCTTCAGATCTTTCAATTTTGAAACATCTGGATCTTTTTAGGCTTTCACACACAGAGATCGTAGGGTCTTCAAAATTTTTGGAGCTCAGAATTTTCACACAACTTTGAAGAAATCTTGATTCTCGAATCTCGCGATTTTGATATAGGTAAGATTGAAAAAAAATTCTGTGAAATTACACGATTTTTCCGACCCAGCATAGGTAATCATGTAAATATTACTTATATACTTACATTAAAAATTGCAGATTATATGTAATTTTACATAAAAATATATTCCATTGAAAATTAAATGTATAGATATGTTATACTAAATTATCACCCCTATGTTTACTTCTCACTAAATGTGCCTTGAAATTTGAATATTTCTTAAATACTAAAGAACAATTGGTTTATGCACACTGGAAACTTTTAGAAGTTTGGCGGTGAAAGAACTGGTGGCTAGGTTATGAGCTATTTTAAAACTACAAGTGATTTTTACATAAAAATAGTAATTTTACCTATACACTGAAAAAAATCCATGTACTTTTACATGATAAATTACTTGTTTGAAACCGGAAAATTACCTAATTATTACTGTAATTCTTTTTCCCAGATTTTTTAAAGTGAAAATACATATATTAATGTAAAATATAGGTGAAATTACTATTTTTATGTAAAAATAACTTGTATATATGTAATATTGCATGATTATGCTGGATGATTATGCTAATCGTGCAATTTTACACAATTTTTTTTTTCAGTGCAGGTACTTTCTTCGACCTTACTTTGGTTCGCACAAAAATTCCGTAAAATTCTATTTTGTATATCGCTTATTCTGTAACATGATGAATCACTTATGCTAAATCGAGAAATAAAAGGACCGATTTCGGGGTCTAGTTTCTTACGAAGCATTAGGTCCCGCACGAGCGTGTCACTCGGTCACGCGATGACGGCCTCATGAATCATCGGCGGTATCCCTCCAACCTCCCCCCTCGCCCGCGGCCTCCCGCCGCGGTCCCACGGGGGTGGAGTAGGTTGTGCAACCCGAGCGAACGCGGTGGCGCGCGTTTCATATCGACGAAATCCGAGCTATCGGCGAGGGCGGTCACAGGGGGTTGCGTATCGCGTGTCCTGGATCATCGACGATCCTGGCCGATCCTGGTACGTATAGGATACGTATGCGCGTTTCGCCTTTGGGCCGCTCGAAACCGTATTCGCGCTGATTGCTGTTCGGCGATCCGCAATTAATTTACTACGTAAACGCGTGAAATCGGACCGAGCCGTTAATTCCTAACAATTAATTGTCTCTCGGTCGCGATATCGCAAAATACAGGAGGATGTATCTCAATTGGTAAGAATTTTATGAGCTATATTATAAAAGGGCCTAAATAGTATATAATATCAGATAGTTTAATGTATTTGATCGGATTTAGATACAAAAATTACATTTAAAAAATTTCAAATACAGTTAAATAAAGAATTTATTTAACATACAAGAATTTATCTAACATAAATATAGAACATACATAGGTATAGAAGCTATTTTAATAGATAATTTAAAGATTCTTTTAAGCTGTTCATTAAATTATATCTTTATTAGTTATTTTAATAATTTTTATACATTATATTCTTAGTTATTCACTTACAATTAGGTAATTGCATTCTATTAAATTATTTTTTAGAATATTTTTAATTACTTTAGTTTAATGCATGCTTTTTTAGCTCGAACTCCTATCTTACTGATCGTCCGGAATATTTAGTCAGACATGTCGCGAACTGTTTTTCTGCCATGTATCCTGATCCGCAAAAGGGTAGTGTATTGTTTTAGGCTCTCCGTGCGTATTTAACGCACCCTTGTCGTGTATTTTTATTAGAAGTTATTCTTCCTTTTTTTTCTTCTACGCCTTACATCGATTCCTCTTTGGATCTTCTTCTTCTCTTTCTCTCTGCCCCCCTCTCTCTCTCTCTCTCTTTCTAGTTCAGGGGATCGACGTAACGATCCACTTATGGAAAATGCCACGGAGGAAAGGCTCTTGTCGCTCACTCGGACATCACCCCCCGCAACTCCTTTCTCTATTCCTTCCTCTTCCTTTCTCTCAACCCCCTACTCCCACCTACTCTCTCGGTCTGCTTATCCCTCGTCCTCGTCCATTCGCTATTCTGCTTTTTTTCGGAGAAGAGAATCCTCTTAGTCTTCTAGTGGCTCGTCGTCGTCCTCCCGCTCCTCGGAATATGCTTTAGGTTTATAAAATTGCGCCTATATATCGCGAGCTTCGCTAACAGGTGCGCCTACAGGGTGCCCGAAACATATACATGCACACACATACTCGAAGAATGCTTCAAATCCTTGAAGTTTGAGATCCTCGAACTCTGTAATGCTGGCTTATTGAAATAATCTAATTTCAGTAATCTAGTTACTAACATCGTAAGATTGCGGAATAAATTCTACCAGCTTTTTAGACCCCTAAGGTTTAAAAGAACAATCCCCTGGAACTGTAACTTTAAATTTAAAGAAACTTTTATTTTGAAAAGTCTGAACTGACAGGTTTCTCTTTTGCGCGATTCTTTAATGGAATTGAAATCATTCCTGAAAACAACGTCAATGTCCCGGTGTCAAATCAATAATTTCTTAAATTTCCCGCTTGTTAACCGTTCGTAGAACGTCGTAATCAAATTGTTCGCCGACTTAATTAGAGAATTAAGCATTTGTCGATAAGATTCGTCGTAACGAAATGGATCCTCGGAATGGATCATTCATTTTAAACTATTCTGCATAATTAATCTCTTCTCCTTTTAAAAATCACCCCGGACAAATAAGCCGTGCTTTCCAGGTCACCCGGTATGTAGTTTCCCGGTGACTACTCGCAAGCCTGTCAGCTAGCCGGGCTGAGAGAGACCGTACTTCGTCTTATCGCGAAGTGGCGGCTTATCGATTGGTCGCGCGGATGCATTGCTTTGCAAAGTGGAAATCGTCGGTGCACTTTAAGTCTTCGGAAGCTCTCGCGGATTGCACAATAAGTATCGGCGCTTTTGCAGGCGGCAAAACGCGTGGCGGGGCCGCCTTTCCCCCCCCCCCCCCTTTTCCCCCCGACTGACGACGTCGCCGGCGCCGCGGAGCGCGTCGCGGATTTAATGGACAAATCGTGCGATTTGTACGTGGAAATCGAATTTCGATTACCAGCCAATTATTAACATTCGACGTCCCGATCCGCGAGACGTTCGTCGCGCGAGACCTTCTCGAAAGAGGAAAAGGGAGAAAAAGAAAGGAGTGAAGATCGCATCGACGACACGAACGCGACGAATCTTACGAACGCGCGTTCTCTTAAGCTCTTAAGTATTAAAACGCGATAATCCTTCCCGGCGTGGTTGCGGTGTCTTACATAATCGGGACACGCTTAATGATTTTACGTTGGATAAGAGACTTACGTAATCTCATTAATATCGGAAATCCGCCGCGCGGTTCGCCGTTGGGCGAGTTATTTTTCGTTGTTGACGAGAGAGAGAGAGAGAGAGAGAGAGAGAGAGAGGAGGAGCAAATGCGGTAATCTTTAATATTTAACTCTCCGCGCGCGACTTTATAATAATACAATAAATTTCGTTAATCTTCACGTGCTGCGCCGAGCATTATGACTTCGTGAAATATAAATTTCTCAGAATTTCCCGAAACGTTTTGATAAATCGGGAAAATAACGCGGGGATGCGCATACTTCAATTTCTAACGCGGTCTATTTTTTTTTTTTTTTTTTGCCGAGAGAAATCGGAGCCTGGATTCGTGTGAAAATATAATCTAGGCTGCTTTAAACACACGGCGGAGGATCGCTATTTTATGACTCGTTGCAAGATCCGTTGGCCCAGTTTTGGGGGTAAAGTAAAACGCTCGACAGATATTAATTCCCTTCTCGATAGAGATTTATTCGCAAACGTCCTGTCGATAGGATCACTATTCGCCCCGATATTGGCAGACGGTCTCAAAATTGAAGAAACATCATACAAGTCTAATTCGTAGCCCCGTAAGTCATTTATCATTTGATCGTCTTGTGTGACGTTGTTCGCGGCGGGTGACAGCGAGTGGAATAGGTACACCGCACTTCTGGCATTTCGTGCTCGATTATATACGAAACTCGATTAACTAGATCGAATTAACCGGGAAAATTAGCAATATATCACTGGAAACGAGAGGCAAATGGAGATATTTAAAAAATTTCGCATCGGGCAATTTTGACTCCGCGGAATGTTCATTATTCGCGAATTTCTTCCGCGCCCTCACATACATTCAATATTCAGACGAAGTGTATTATAAACTATTTGTTTACGTGTAGCCCGCGCAGAATTTACAACCTCGTAGGATCCCGTGCGGTATATTTACCGGAGAGAGGGTTTGCGAGTTCCACTTTCGCGAGAACGTGACACACTTCTTCCACTTCGCCGCCTCGATATACGTATTTCTCGCGAAACGGACAACCGCATGTGTTCGTAATGACGCTCGGCTAGCTAGCGATCTCTCTCTCTCTCTCTCTCTCTCTCTCTCGCGGCCGAAAGGTTGCCTTTAATTAGCATAACCGTCGTGCAACGTACGGCAACGCCAGCCGGAGCGTTGCGCCCGCGCCCCCGCCCCGGCGGTAATATGCACCCCAACTAGTCCTTGAGTTATTGCCTGATCAATAATCTATATGTAGTACCAGCGGCACCGTAGGGCGAGCTGCTGTCCGCGTAACCCGCGCAAGCACGAAGCTCGCCATAAGCTCCGAGTCCTATGCATCGCAGCTGCGTATCGCTAACGTATAAATCTCGAGAGTCGGACCCCCCCCCCCCCTCCTCCTCCTCCTCTACCCCCCCAGCAGGTCGCCTCCGGCGCGAAAAAGGAGCATGGCGGACGACAACTGTTGGTGCGACGAGAGGAAATTCCTTGAACACGCCCCGCATCGTGCTTTCCTCAAAATCGTCTTGATATGTTTCAAACAATATGCGGATATTACGGGGAGCTCCGGACGCAACATCCATTTTTTTTAATATGAAAATTAAAATAGCTTGAAAATACGAGTTCTTAGATCGCGCAATCTGGTCCAATACCGAAGGAATTAAGAAGAATACGTGCGACCGAACAGGTGCGAATCTTTGGACCGACCTGCGCACCGACGCGACGTCTCTCTCTTATCTCTTCTTGGAGGATCGCGAACGGATCTTTCTGGGACAGAGCGGGATTTTTATATTTCGCCGAGCGGATGGCGGACGCGCGGCAAAGTAGGTCGCGCGAATTTTCCATCGTCCTGTGTACACCCAGGCGGGTTCCGAAAAGCAAAGCTTGCACAAAGGAGAAAAGCGTTCTCTGAAATAGTTGGCTCTCCAAAAATACCCCCCCATTACCTGATCAATAATCTATACGCGGGCACCGGGCGGGCCGCCCGACCGCTGGTGGTGTGTCCAGGTAATCGCGCGATCACGAAACTACCGCGGCGGCGAGCCGACGCCGAGCCACGAGCACTGAATATTGCAGCGACGAACGCGGGCCCGGCGAATAAATCTCCTGCTCTTGCTCGCGCGGCGATCGTTAAAAAAAAAAAAGCCGCGCGATAACTTGCGCCCGGCCGCGATGAAAAATGCGTTAAAGTCGTGGGAGAGAAATTAAAAGTTGCGCGCCGGGCGCGCGGAACGCATCCCCAACGAGCCGCGATCCGCCGCGCCGGATGGACTCGCGCGCGAGATGCACCGACACGCGCGAAATAATTAATCGCAGGAACGATATTTGCGGTCGCGCGAAACGAGTCACGGGATGAACGATGATACGAGACGATGGCACGAAGTGTTCCAACTCCGGTCGAATTGGGTCGGCGAGACCTACACGTTCTTTCCTATTTTTAAATCGAAGTTAAAGAGCTAAGGGAGAGAAAAGGTTTCCTTTCTGCATCTTTTTTAATAACTCCGTTTATATTTCGTATATTTCAAAGCTGGGGTTGACATACCTAATTTTTCGGTAAAGCGGAGTCTACAATGAGATTTTAAGGCTTAAAATTTAAGCTTCAAGCATTATAAGCCGTAAGAAATTGACAAATCACAGTCGAATGTGAGAAGAACATTTGACTGCGATTGGTCAATTTCTTACGGCTTGTGGCTTAAAGTTTATATTTTACCTTAAATTGCCTTAAATTCTCATTGTAGACTCCGCTTAATGGGATAGTAAATATTTTAGACTTTGCAGACCAAGAGATAAAGTCGAGAATATTATGTAGGTACTTATGTAACAAGAGGAAAAATTTAATTTCCACAAATCTTTTAATGATGAAATTCAAAATATAATAATAATAGCAATGATAATAATAATAATAACGCGGGTTGTACAAAACCAGATGGCGGGCCATAATTTGCCGATCACTGTTTTAATGAATTATTAATTATATTTCAAAGAGCGGATTATACTTGTAATCTCCAAAATATATCTTTGACTTAAAAATCGCAGATTTCATTCTGGATAAATACTGAATCGAGTGGCTCTAAATTCGATTCGCCTCAATATCTTAATTCAACCCAAAGCATATACTACAATCCAAGCATACTGATGGTTGATGAAACAAATTAGAAAGAGTTAACACATGCGACACGTAAAACTGGTGCGACAGTTTCGTTCGTCCTGCTATCGCCGGAGAGATCCGAAAACTGCCGGTGATCGAACACATGCGAGCACGAATTGAATTGTACCGGCTCGTTCGTGCAAATCGCGAAACCGCTCCTCCGCGAAATGCTGGTTTCGCGAGCCTGTTGAGTATCGAACCGCGGCAGCCGACTCTTTCCTAGGACCGCGAGAATTATCGACTGGCGCATCGAAAGTCCTAAAGAAATAGAAATTGAAAGATTAAGCTGTCGTATGAAGTTCTTATTATGAGAAAATAAACCTCTCCCAGCTTATCTATCATTATGTCGGTTAATATATATAAAATATATACAATTAATGTAAAGAATTATAGATTAATATTTAATAATAATTTGGAAATTTAATATTTAACTGTTTGGAACTAATATTTAGTAATAATTTGAAAATGAATATGTATAATAGACGTCAATATGTAATAATAAAAAAGCAGAGGAGAGAACCGAATCGCTGAATAACATTCCAGTTATAAATTATCTCATCAAGGTGGAGTCGGAATTTCTTTCGCCGAAAATATTGACGCGCAGATCACGAGACCATCGGGGGGTGGAACTCGAGATTTTAATCCGCGGTGCCTGTGCCCGAATACAAATGCCGCTGTCATCGTGCCGGCTCGCTCGTGCGCATTTATTAAAATGATTATTGTGTTTTCGAGATAATAAACGGGAAAACAAATTTTGCTAGGACAGCTATACGGACGAGCGCGCGAGGCATGACGAGTTATTAAAACGAGTTTAAAAACGCACGAACATGCGGTCATTCTAAATGCGCGCGTTATACGTAAATTGCGAAATTTATTTGTTTGCGGATTTAACGCATCTCCGTGTAATCAACTAATAACACACATGTATCGAGAGCAGAATATTTTGCATGAACGTTTCGATGCGTCCCGAGACAAGCTTCGAACTTCGAACGACGAAATAACGAAGTAGAGTCAATCGCGCAGTCTTCCTTTCCTCGTCCGAAAACTTCTCCATCCGAGCGAGAGGACGCGTTCTTGAATAAACTCGCAGATCTCGAAATTTCGATAATTCTGAAAATTAGCGAAGCCTTCAAAGCCACGCGTCCACGAGGACTCGTCACTCGTCCGCGCGTCTCCAAAAAATCTGACGCTCCCGAAAACTCACTTGTCTGAAAAATACGAGGGTTCAGTCACCCCCGGACACGTCCATGTTATCATCCTTCCGCTTCCCACGTGTGCGTGGAGGGTTCGAGTTGAAAAAGTTGGTCGAGGTGACTGCAGGGATCGGTGGGGGGCCGGGGGGGGGGGGGGGGGGGAGGGGGGGGGGGGGGGGGGGCGGTCGGGGGGTGGTGGGTGGGGAAGAGGAGGCTGGGGGTGGGGGAGGGGGAGGGGGTTAGGCCGGGGACTCGTATCGAAAATTCCTCGCATTTCGTAGCCGATGACGGGTAGGTACTAATTTCGATAGCCTCGAAAACGTCGGCGGCGGTGGCGGCGGCGGTAACAGCGAGAGGGTGGCAGGGCCGTGGGGGGGGGGGGGGGGGGGGGAATCGCGGGGACAGGGGGGTACGCGAATCCACCCCCATCCTCCTTCCGCTCGCGCGCCGGCCCAGCTCGGAAAGAGGCCGCGCCGACCAGTCCGGTTCTGGTTCGACGCAGTTCGGTTCGGTTCCTAGCCAGTAAGCGGCAGATTAAAGAGAAATGGCTACACGTTCATATTGATTTTTGTCCTCAGTTCGCGGGTTGCCGTGGGGTGGGTAGAAGCGAGCGGCTGGATCGGAGGGCCGCGGGAGGGCGGACGGTCGGTTGAGGGTGGTCGCCGAGAGGGAGACCACCAATCTTTGCGTCCCCCACCTCCTCCTCCATCTCCTCATCCTCCTTCTCCTCCTCCTCCTCCTCCTCCTCTTTCTCCTCCACCTCTCGCTCTCTTTCCTCTTCGCCTTCTCTCCGCGCGTCTACACCCGGTGTGCTTCTCTCTCTATCTCTCTCTCTCTATATTCCTCTATCTATCCCTTTTCCTTCCTTCCACCCTCTTTCTCCGTCGTACACCCTTCGATTCCCTCGCCAGCCAGCCGTCCACCCTCTCTCCTTTCTCCGTTCCCCTTTCCTTCTTCCGTTCGCCGTTCCCCTTGCCGCCCTACCCTCCCTATCTGCGAGCTTCGCCCTCGCCCTCCTCGTCTTCCGTCCCCTGTCTCCTTGTCCGTTGTCTCCCTCTGTCTGTCTAGGCTCTTCGTTTCCCTCTTTCATCCCTTCCCGCACGTCACCGTTCCCTTCTTCGTCCCACTCGCCCACCAGCTTTTTATTCCCCTTTCGCTTCCGTCGTGCCTCTTTCTCTCCCTCTATCCTTCACTATCCGTCTCGCTTTTCCTCCATTTCCGTCGCTCTCTCGCTCTTTCTTCGCCCTCTTCCTCCGCTCCGCGCTCCTTCCTATCTTCATCCCCCTTCGCCGCAATTTCGAACTCTCTCTTTTTCTTTCCCTTCTATCTCCCTGTCAGTCTCCGGAAACTTAACGCTAGGCCTTTCCATTCCTTTCCCATCCCTCCCGGAAAACTCGTCAAAAAATATACATTCTGACGGCCTGCAATACGTCGATGGTCGACGTCGCTGCAAGGGAAAGACGGACGACAATAATGCTAAAAAAAAATACAAAATAATTGTGACGTTAAATCTAGGCTAGGTTGGCGACTCTCCTTGACCCTTTGCACAACCCTGTTAATTTGAAATTTACTTGACATTCCTTTTCTCGTTTAGTAAATTAATAATTTAGCTACGTCGATGACACACATAAATATCGCTCAGAAAAGTAGGGCTTCTCTTTTCACCTCCCTGTCGTTCTCTCTCCCTGAAACTTTCGCCTCTAGAATCTATCGATTCTATATCCCGTCCTTTAATTGAGGCAACAGCGATATGGCAATTTTTATAAGAACTCCAGGAAATTAATCTTACAATTAGAAGAAGATTATATAATAATAAATACTTCAATTAAACTGAATTCCAAGAGAGCGCAACTGTCACATTAAATCGATCAGACTATCTCTTTAACTCTGAGATACTCTTAGTGCTCTACATTTTGAATGGCGGTTCCGTTTCCCTTACAAAGGCCAAACGCGGCGCGTAAATTTTTTTTTAATATCCGTGCGTGTGTCCGAAAAGGAGGAAAACGAAATTGGGAATTTGCGCATTACGAGAGACTCTTTCGCGTAATCGGAGACCGTCGAGTACCAGCTGCGCGAATAGGCGCGTTGCGCTGCGCTACCACGTGGGGGAAGGGTTTAAGTCCTAGCAGGAGGAGAGGGGATGAGGAGGGGGGGTGTCCGGATAACGAAGTTTCGGTTGTCTGAGAGCTTTCTTGCGGCCCACCGAAATCGATTACTCGCTCGTACACGCTCGCACACGCCTCGCGCGCCCGGGACACACCGAGTTCTGTCGTCCGCAAACACAATTCGAGTGAGCGACCTTGCGGTTTAAATTCTAACTTCTGTCGTGCCACGGGGTAATACAATTATTTCACCGGGGCTCGCCGTTCCCGCGCGCCGCGGCTGGAAATTGCACGGACAGAAAATTGGGTTTACATCGAGGGGCGGGGGGGAAGGGGAAGGGGGAGGGGGAGGGTCTGGGGGGACACCCCTCCCCCGATCCACTTACTGTCATACAATTGTTGCCGTATATAATTCGGCGGGACCTTGAAGCCGCTGAATTACCGTCGACGGTAAATATCTTAATTTAATCGCGTCCATTTCGATGTGTTTCCGCACGCGGCAGGATTTTTATGTCCAATTTACTCTCGCGTAGAATCGTTACGAGAAGTATCGCGGATTAACGGATTTCCTTCAAGGACTCTCTCTTCCCATTCACGAGTCACGACAGACTTCAAGAACGATGAAAAAAAAGAACGACGAGATCGCGATGTTTGAATCTTCTACGGTCGACGTGAGAATATTTAACCTGCCGTCGCTCGTGCGCGAGAAGGATAATTTCAAAAATCTCCTAAATACGCCCCAGGCTATTACGAGCTTAATTACTAAATCAGAATTAATTACTTAGTGACCTAATAATTCAATCACTACGTAGGAAGAATCGATAACCTTTACAGCTGGCGCAAACTTCGTAGCGCTGATTTTTGTAAAAAGCAACGGATAATTGGGTCGAAGAAAAGGCCCGCGGGGGGGATTGCGGTCGTGGAGGGGAAAGGGGGCACGCGGACGTAGAAGTAATTTCTTCCGCCCGTCAACCTCCTCTCCCTTCCTCACCGCGAAAAAGTCTTGGTCCGGGCCCCGCGGACGGCGGCCGTGTCCCCCGGGCGAAACTTGACAAATTCTCAATAAAATCGCTAATTGGCCAGTTATTTCATCCCACCCTCTTACTCTTGGAAAAAAGAATTCAACGACGCTGGACTCTCTCGGTCGGCCTCGCGCAACCCACGGCCGTGCCACCCCCCTCATCCGTACTCCTCTCTCACAGCCTCCCCCCCCCCCCCCTCCGTCCCCCTGCCCCTTCGAGTCGTCTCGTATACCCCGCGGCTATCAATGTATAGTCCCGTGCGCTATCGATCGATCGAGTCCGGCTTTCATTTTTTGCTTATTTGACTTTTCGGCTCTGGACGTCTGTTCTGTTCGTTCGTTCGTTCGTCCGTCCGTTCGTCCGTTGGTTCGTTCGTTCGTTCGTTCGTTAGCTCTTCTTCGAGAGCTATCGAGCGACGGCAGCGGCGCAAATAATTCCCGGGGATAACCCCCGGGTCGAAGCTTTGCCCCGCACGGTGGAAAAAGCTTTCGGGACCGGCCCTTTTTCGGGGCCCTCCACGGCGTCGCTTCGCTCGTCGCACGTGTTGCCGATCGGAATGTTAATTAGGTGCGAAAAGCACCTAAAACAATTCGCCCCCGGGATCCTTCTAATGCCGATCCTCCAGGAGGGCTCAAAAGACTAAGCCACTTTTTCCAAGGAATCAGGGAATTTGTCCTGATAAAGTTTAGAAAATAAAATCTAGATTAGTTATCACGAGTTTCCGATCGCAAGATACTAATCCCTGGATGGGCCAAAGTAATAAATCCGCTTTCTCTAAGATGCTTGAATAAGGAATCAAGTCTTAAACTTCGGAAAATAAAATTTGGAGCGTCTCAAGTTTCTCAAAAAGAAACTGGGTCATTCTTTTGCCTTTAAACACGGCCGTCAAGGGGCATTTGATCTGACGTCTCTCAACCCCTTCGGGAACGATTCTTTTCCAAAGAGAGATAAAAAGGCAAGTTATGGTTGCTCTTCAATTAGATTTGTAACAAAGAAAAAGTCAAACTTATACTACACAAGACAAATAATTTTTTCAAAAAATTCCGGTTAAGGCACGCCACACAATTTAACCGAATGGAGATAATCGACAAATAAGTTGGAATTCCTCCCTCGGTAAACAAGGGCCAAGTTCCGAGAGGATTGAAAAATCGCGGCGATGGCCGGGGCCGGTTCTCGCGGAATATTCCCGGTTATTGACGCTAATACTCTCTCGGTCTCAGGATGCACCGTTCACCACCGCAGCCTTCGAAACTCCGGCGGCGGTGGCGGCGGCGGCGGTGGGTATTCTCGTTGGACTCTATCGCATTATTAATAAAATATTATATAACGGCGCTTTATAAAAAGCGTGGGCGGCCAACAGGGACGCGGCGGTGGGGAAGGACCGCGGGTGGCGGGGTGTGTATGTGGTTCGAGGCGGGCTCGAATAAACCACAGATACGCGCGCGACCGTAGCGAAGCTGCCGACCTCCAGAGAAAAGAGAGAGAGAGTTAGAGAGAGAGAAAGAGAACAGAGGGGGTGGGAGGGATGAAACGGCGAGATGAGAAACCGGAGGATGAAAACCGAGCGGAAGATAGAGATGGAGAGAGCGAGGCGAAATTCTGGACGATATATCGCGACTAAAACCAAACTGACGGAATGCCAAAACTTTTTTGTAATTAAATTTTTCGCCTCCCTCGCGGTGAGCGGGAGGGGTGGACGCGAGGAATACGAGCGGCGGGAGGGGGAGGGGGGGGGCGGGAGGTGGAAGAGAGCGGAGTTGCCGGGGTTTGCACCCAGTATGCACCCGCAGCGCTTTTTTCGTCGGGGGTGTGTATGAGCGCCGACATCACTGATTCGCCCTCTTTATTCTGTTTTGCCCTTTTTTTCCCCTCTCGCTCTCGCACAGTTACGCGATCCCTCGTAAAAGGCGTGTGCTCGTGTTTTTGTTTACGCGAATTAGCCGACCGGTTGTTGCTTCCCTCGCGAAAATTTCTCCTCCCCTTCTAAACTGCAGATACACGAGGACAGATATTTTTAATTAGGAGTAATTATTAGAGCCCTTTTAGAGAATGCGATTGGCCCGATCCACAAATTACGTTGTCGCTCGCCAGAAGCGTCTTAATTTTAATTCAAGAATTTTAAATGCATTTACTAATTTTTACCATCTTTTTAGAGTCACAGTCCCGTTGTTTTAGCAACTTTTGTAATATGAATTTTTTAATTAAATTGATTAAAAGTTTTGAAATTTTTTTTACTGGGAGGGAACTTTGTTGATTCAAGATTCAAGGTTCTTCTTGATTAATATAGATACTATTAATAATATATTTTACTACGTGGAACATTATTATTATTATAAATAAATACGTATAAATAATAGGTATAATAATACGATAAAACACTAAAATGTAATGAAAGGTGACGAAAAAATGGTGCAAGAATCACATGTCAGATGACGATTAAAAACGAAAGAGAAGAAAATGGCACAGTTACATATTGAGAACACTATATCATTGGGGAGAGAAAAAGGGACAGGAGGGAAGGGTGCGTGTGTGGTATATCCTGCAATCGATGCCTTTTACTTACTCTCGAAGCAGGGCAGCGACGCACGAGAAAAAAAAAGATGGAGAGGGAGGGGGGAAGAACTGCGGCAGAGTGGCCCGTAAAAATTGCCGGGTCGGCCGCGGCGGTGCCTAATAACCAAATTCGCCCATATTTCCCGGGGCCGCAGCTACAATATCGCCCGCGGCCGCCCTTAAATAGCAAGAAAGCCCGCCTCGCTCGCCCCGGTATCGCAAAAGGCAAAAAAAAAAAAAAAAAAAGGAGGGAAAACTCGGCAACCGCGAGAACGCGGGCGGCGGGGGAGGAGCGGGGGACGAGCCCCCGCAAAAAAATGAGGAAAAAAGGTCGAAGGCGCGCACACGCGGCATACATCCCCTGAATCCCCTCCCTCCTTCCCCCGCCTCCCTATCTGCCTCGACCACCGTACGCTCCCACTCCGCGTCGATGGATGAAAAATATGTAATTTTTATTAATTGTACCCTTTATTAATTTTCACGGGCGGAACGGCGCGGCGGCCGGGGGAATAGGAGGTGGCGAGGGGCATGAAAGGGGAATCGCTCGCTTGCTCGGTTGGTCGGTCGGTCGGTCGGTTTGGAACGCGGTGCACCATTGCCGCGCGATGTGCACAGGTATATATGTATTATACATATATAATGCTCGCGTTTCTATATAATATATTACATATTCATATGCATACATATACACATATATACATTACATATACATATATATATATGTATAAACGTATGTATTGCCGAGTTGGTTACATAGGGGTGCCAGCGCGCGCGCGCGTGCGATGTATGCATGCGCGTCTCCCCGTGCACAGGTGCATCCACAAACACACGTATGTACGCACGCACACACGCTCGCGCGCGCAGGTGTGCGTGTCGCGCGATCTTACTCGATATTGGCAGCGGTACATATGTCGCGAGATGCATTCGCGGCCCGATGACGCGTTGAAAAGTAATTGCGCGCGAGTTTCGGTCTGCTGAGGATAGAGAGAACGGGCTGTTGGATGGAGAGAAACAGAGAAATATAGAACAAAGATGCGCAACTATATATTCGTGCGAAAAATTACGGAAGAGACATGAATAAGGGCGGGCGGGCAAAAATCAAATGTAACTTGCGACCTATCGCTTTGATATACAATTATCGAGTCTAATTATAGATAATTAAATCGCGCAGATTAGCAAAAGTGAACGTCCCACGCGCGTTATACCGCTGTTTGCGCGTAATTATTTACCAATGACGTGAAATTTGATTAATAGATAATATGATAAATTAATAACATTAATAATGCGGCACGTGTCTTGAAAGCGCAGCTTAATGGATTTCAAAAACACGATAATGGCAATGAAACGCGAAGCTTCACGTTAATGCTAATATAATTGACAGCTCTCCATTTCTCTCTTTCCCGCCCCTCCCTTTCTCACTATCCTCCTTTAATCACGGAAAAACGGGTTATTGTATCTTGACGGTCAGACACATCTTACTAATTGCGCGTTCCGGATTAATTTCGGGATCCGATATTAACACGCATACCCCGCACAATACATACACACACGGACGTGCACGCGCGTATACGCGTGTACATACACGCGCATACGCGCCTCCCCGTGATGCATATGGCCGCAAACAGCGTGTGTGTACCGACGTGCGGCGCACAGTCGTCGTCGGCAGCCAGATGTTAATCGCATATGCGTGTATTACACGCGTATGTACACAAGCCGCGCGGATGATATACCCGTAATCCGTGTCGCTAATTACATATGTAGATGCACGCCGCGCGAGAGGGAAAGGGGCGCGCCAGAGGGTTTGGACGCACGTGTGCGTATATGCGCGCGTGTGCGTGCGCCCATGCGGATTTCCGCGCGCCAATAAGATGCATACGCGGCGCCTCGGTATATATGCCCGCGATACCTGGTACATACATATGTCGCACACACACACACACACACACAGCATAACCCCGTCCGCGTCGATGTCGCTTCGGCACATATTGCGTGCGTGCGTACGCGCGCGCGCGTAATCACGCGCGTTCAAAGCGGGAGAGAGGCTCAGCGGGATAATAATCACTCCCGCCACATTGTCGGACTATATTAATTTCTCGTGATGCCCGGGGACATCTTCACGCTCGCCTTCGCGAGGTCTGGACCGTCGAAATGCATATCGAGTCCGATCGCGACGTGTAAACGCGACTGAAAGTGTCTTTGTTACATTTTAACGAATATCGTAATCGCTCGACGTCATGGAGACGCGAGAGAGAGAGAGCAGGCCTGGACCAGGCATTAAAATATTGACAGCGAAACGTGAGAGACGCATCGTGCCGTGAATGGTTAGAAAATTATATTCTCTTGTGAGTCCAATAATATAGATCATTTTCCTGATCTTGCGAGACAAAGCGAAGTTTATGAAAGCACCTCGCGCAAAAATCACAATGGATTTATTATACAGCAGTTCTATTATAATCCTATAAAAACTCGTTTGTGTAAATAAAAATTGACGAACTTTGAAATTGGTTTACCAATTAATTCTTATATATGCGTATTAGATTTGTAGCTCGTGTATTGTATATGTGCGACGGTATTTCGGTGATGTTTCGATTTTATCGTACATCAGCGCGTACCTAGTTTAATCGGTTTAATACGCTCCTATTTACGTTCCATCGATGAGAATACAATTCCGCCCGATTTGTTCAGAATGCCGCGTGTTAATAGAAGTTAGACTCACTTCGCAGTACTCTCACGTAATCTAACATCTCTCGGTTTTCTCTCTAAGCCGTGACCTTGCTCTACTATCCTATTTCGTGGAAGGCTCCCCCGAAAGGTGGCGTCTTTTCCGAGTTCACTCACGCAACCCCTTTTTTGACGTTGCACCGCGCGCCGCGAAGAAGATCTTCGGAGAACGCCAAAATGGATCGAGATTTCGGAAGGGAAAGAATGAGGAGGCGCGGTGGATTTCCATTATCCTTGCGACGGACTTGTGTAATATCCTCTAATTCCCGGCGATTTTTGCCGATCGCGTGATTGTCCATCACACGAAGTGGCCACAATTCTCGCAAATTTTCCATTACACGGTATTCGCGGCGAAGAATTTTATTACGACCGCCAATCTCTCCTCTTCTTTTTCTCCCCGCCCCTACGGGGGGGGGGGGGGGGCCGTGCCCGTTTTACGCGCTGTATTATTTAACAATCTATTTTGCTGTGTCTACTAAGCCCGCGATCCAATCTAAACTCAGATTCCATTCTACCGCGATTGAGAGAAAAGATTATCGATGACGGAGCTCGGCTATCCTTCGCATTCGCGTATATTTTCCCGTTAACGATACTGATAACGCGCGCGTCCGTTTTCTCTTTTTCTTATGTTATAAGCTTGTACACAAAGAGAGATCCCGGAATTACTAGACCTGCAACTGCCAGCCCCTTGATCTGACAATGAGAAGTCTTGAAAGTTTTTATTCGCGATTTATTTATGACTGCAAATATGCAAATTTCTAGACGCTAATCTGAACTTCTCTAGGAATTAATTAAGACCGCTCTCATCATGTCTACCATTTTCTCAATCAAAATTCATGGTCTATCATATCTATATCTCCCGATGTTAACACTGTCCAACACGACTTGCGCATAAAAGGAAGATACGAGAGGACCGATGAGAGGAGGAGGTGTGGTATCGAATTCGCATAACAGACAGGACGAAACCGAAAGAGCCGGACGAATCGACTTAGTCGCGCGTCGAAGGGGTTTCCCCGTTCACGAGCACTTCCGGTTTCGGTTACCGCTGCCTTTCGATCGTTATTAGGTTACCGGTAACGTTATACAAGCCCGCGAGGGAGGAGACGAGAGAGTGAGTGGCCTGTGAGAGGATCGACAAAAGAGGAAAATAATTAGGCGAGGGGAACGCGACGTGAATGAAAAGGGGATCGTGCCTTACATCCGATTCGTCCATTCTGATAAGCATCCAAATTTCTATTTACAAAATCCCTATAGGACTACAACAGAACTGATGCTGTAATAATACAATTATATCTTCGAGATGCTTTCGTAAACCTTATTCTGTTTCACGTCTCTCATTTCAAGAAAGTGATCTATATTGAATTCAAAAATTTAATTTCTTAACAATTAACAAGTTATAATTATTATAAGCGCTCAAATTTCTATTTTTTAACAAAATCCTTGCAGGACTACAATATAATCATCTATATATTCTATATTATTGAATTTAAGAATATAATTTGACAGCTTTTTCATTGTATTAAAATTATTCATTTCAAGATTTGCAGTTTGTTCATTCTTACCACATACATTCGTGCTAATTTTTGCTTAAAAAGATACATTAAAAAATACTTAACTGTGACCTCTCGAAGTGATTTTTCATTTCTTAGAATAGTGGTACAAAAATAATCTTAATTAATTTATAAGTGATAGAATATTATATATTATTAAATGTATCTACTATAATAATACATTCTCGTTAATTGCAAACGATGTTTCTTCTGTACTAAATACATTTAATATTAAAATGCTAAATACTGCTACACTCCGTATATTTCAAATTTTATTGAACTGATCAGTAACGACATATCCTCGTACTTTATTTCTATATTTGACTTCTCGAAGCGAGAAATTTCTTTAACTATAATAATCTCTCATTTCTCGTTAAAGGAAAAGTCGGTTTCTAAAAATATATGAAATCTCGTTTACGTTACACGCGCGTTCTTCGAACGATTAAAACGTACATTTCGATTGCCCGCAGCGTATCAATCTAAAACGATTAAAGAGAGATCGACGCGAGTTCGAAGCTTCTCGGCCGGGAAAGCGCGATGCCCCCCCCCCCCCCCCCCCGCTCTCGGGGGAGAACGATTTATCGCCACGGCGCGAGCGATCGGCAGTCGAGCGACGTCGCGTCGTCGTCGTTGACGATCCGCGACGCGGCGCGATTTTGGCGTCACGTTCCGCGATGCGCGCCGTCGTCGTCGCCGACGTCATCGTCGTCGTCGTCGTTTTCAATGCATATTAATCATGCGACTCACCCACCTCCCCGTCCGCCCTCGTACGTCCTGGTCGTCGGGGCGTCGCGCGATCACGGCCATTCATCAAATTGAGGGATTTCGAAATCTGCTACGCAGCAAACTGAAAACCCGATCTGGCGGCATTACCCGCCGGAAAAACCTGCCAGCGCGACGTGAATCCCGCACTCGCGCGTCGCGTTTCCGGTCGATGCACCCGCGCGCGGGCCCCGCGCTGATAATTAGCGTCCTGCATAGCGCGAATCTTGTGACGGGCAAACTCGATTTCCAAAATCAAAGTCGCGAATGTCACTCGAATAATCATAATTAACCAATTTCTATCTTTACTGACATAGAGAAACAATTCCTCAAAGTAATCGGGAACGAATTCAGGCGGAAAAAACAAAATTAAATAAAAATAGTTTCATAATAATTACGAAATGGTAATATAACATTATTGTATATTCGCTAGGAATCCATCTAGCAATAAGAAGTACGAGTTGACTGCGGTGGGCGTTTGTTTAGCAAACGTGACATTTCTACCGAGATTATATTTTTAGAAAGTTCAATTTCCTGAGATTTTATATCACTATAATCCGGGCGTTCATATAATTATATTGATTTCGCTATAATTATATTATCAAATTAAATATACGGAAAGGGTAGAGCAAAGAAAAATATCATAGACGTAGGGTAAGGTACGGAATACGGAATACGGATAGATGTCACACTTTTCAACAACTCCTTCTGAAATTGATGTTTTTAATAATATGCGGATGGTCTTATGCGCATATGATAAGGTCACCTTCCATCTAAATTTTACCCGACAATCACTACCCTGCTGTCACTAGCTGATGAATTAGAGCAAAAATTAGAAGGGTACTACTTGGGCGTCTATCCCACTAGGGTGGGATCTCGGGTGGGATAGATGCCCTTTGATGGGCGGATAGATGCCTTCAGCGAAAACAAATAAAACTAGCTTTGATATATTGAAAAAAATTTTATTACAAACATGAACAATCAACATAAGACATTTTTAAACTCTTAGGCCCATATTCTGAACTCTCTTTTATCGATAAAAACGCTCTTTTATTTCTGAGATGCTATAGTTCATGTTACATATACTATAGCCTCTCAGAAATAAAAGAGCGCTTTTACGATAAAAGAGAGTTCAGAATATGGGCCTTAAGGTGCGCCTACATATATCGTAACGCTGCGTTACGCAATAATGTCGTAAGCAAAGAAACTCTCGTAAACAATATATCTATGTTAATATATCATATAAACACACTTTTCTTTGCGCGTCAAGAAGGCTGACAGATTAGGTTACTGTTGTAACGCTAGACAAGCGTTGTAAACGTCAGAGTTCAAGTTGAATCCAACTCATCGATGAGGTTACGATAGCTGTCACGACGAGCATTGCGATCGTCGTAAGTGGTCGTAAGGAGTTTACGATAATCATTTACGATAGATGTAGGCGCACCTTTAAACATTTCTTTAAACTCTATCCGCCTTGAGCGGAAACAAATAAAAACTAACTTTGATATATCGAAAAAAATTTTATTACAAACTTGAAAAATCAACATAAGACATTTTTAAACTCTTAAACATTTCTTTGAACTCTATCCGCCTTCAGCGGAAACAAATAAAACTAGCTTCGATTTGTCGAAAAAAATATTAAAAACTTGAAATATCAACATAAGACATTTTTGAACTCTAAATAAAATTTTCTCACTTTATGCAATAAAATTATCTCGGAACCAAAGTTCTTTAGATTAATTTCTCTTTCTTTTTCTCCCTTTATTCTCTTTTCTCCTACTTTTCTAACATAACGTCTCAGCATCCTGTGTAAAAATACTTTAATTTACTATCAAAATACTAAAATAGCTAGTACGCAAAATGGATTTTTAAAGAATTGTAACTTTCTGGCTACTCGATAGTTGCTTGTGACTTCGTGAAAATGTTTACTAGTATTATTTTCGTTATAAATTTCTCGGGAGCTTGCAACTAAGCGCGCGTACGGTCCCTTAATCTGTAGCTTCGTGACAAAGGTGTGGGGTGGAGTAAACACTATACGCAGTAGTCAGTATCGCCGCAGTTATAGCTTCGTTTTGCAGCTACCTATAATGGGGCGACTATCCGTCCGGGGCATCTCTCCGTACTTTACCCTATTTATAATTAAATAAAACGAATCGTTCATTAAAAACGATAATATTAAATATCAACTAGTCACAGTTTACAGTTTAGTACACTGACAATATCGGAAAGATTAGCGAGAGCGGGATGGAACTTTCCGTCAAAAATTCGCGATTTCTAATGACTTCGCGAAGTTGCCGAATCGAAAAACTCAGCGACGAGAATAAAGGGGAAACTCGGACGGACACATCGAACGTGAACTCGGAACGAATATCGCCTCCTATTTTTTTTTTTATCCATTCTTTTCGGAAAAAGAGTCGAGCCCAAAATTCGAGATCCCCGCGTAATCTTTCACGTGCGGACCCGTCGCAAGTCGGATCCGCTCGATCGCCCGTCGCGATCGCTCTCCACCGGCCGAAACAGACGACGGGCAAATATAATCGTCGTGCGATTTTCGAGCACACACGAGTTTTCGGATTAGCGGACGCGGCTAGAGAGAAGGCGAATGGACCGCCCGTGCGGAAGACCTCCCCCTCCCCCCTCCCCCTCCCCGTTTTTCGAGGCTCCCTCGTCGCCCTGGCGGATATAAAATAGATACGCGGATGTGGATATTCGGAGCGAAGTGCGTGTGCACCACCATGCGCACGAAAGAAGCGTACATGCACGTGCATAGGTGTGCCGGACGTGCGTTCGTGTGCGACGCGCGTACCAACCCCCTCCCCGCCCCCGCGACCGGCAAGGTATTGTGTTTATATGCATATATATCGGGGGTAAGCCTCCGGACTCTCCCTTGTACTCTAACTCGGCGGCGTTTTCCGATATTCCGGCCGAAACTCTCGACCGAAAAGCCCCGGCCTTCGAATCCACCGTTCCCTCCCTCCTTCCCGCCCCTGTCCGTTTTCGCGCAACCCTCTCTATCCACGAGCCGCCGTTCTCTCCCCCTCTTTCTCTCCGCGGCCATCCCGCTCACTCGCGGCGACTCTCGTATGCAACGTCGAGCCGTCATATTCGGACAAAATCGAACGTATCCCGTCTAAACGACGGCTCCGTCTCCACCGTGCATAGCCACCCTCTTTCCCTCCTCCCCTCCCCTCCTCCCCTCTTCCGATTCTCCTGCCGTCGACGCGGTCGAAATATTTATTATAAGCCGCCACACACGAGTCTCGCGTCCGATTCCAAGTTTCAGCGGCGGCAGATAAGCGCAATCGGACGTCGCTGACGTCGTAATTCTTCGTCTTGTCTCTTCGACGAGCATAAATTTTTGCAGCATGCTCCGAGAGGGTTAAATAAGGATGTTTATAGATAAGTAATGGAGACAAGTCGCGGCGAGGTGTCGCGGAGCCCCCACCTGATGTCGCGGAAAGCGCGGGATCTCGCGATAAATTTCGAGTCGATTTTTCTCCCCGGGGGAAACTTCGGCTGAAGAGAGGCGGCCACTTGTGTTTGCCATAAATTTTCATTTGACAACTAAATCTCAATCTCTCTCGGAGGGTGAGTTTCGGAGCTAGAGGGAAGGAAAAAAGGAGGCCGCGCGCACTTCGAAAAACCAGGATCCTGTCTATTTTCGACCACGAGGACCGGTCGCCAAAGGCCACCTCTATGGCTCATATTCGCTTGCAAATTAATCCGTAACCTTTGATTCCTCTCTCGTCGCCCGAACGGCCGCCTCTCCATAGTCTCTCTCTTTTTTTTTTTCAAGGCTCGTCCCTCTGTTTATCCGCGCTCGCGTCATTATTGACTCGGCAGTCAGAAAGAAACGCGGTCGGCCCTCGCGCTATTTGCTCTTATTAATAGCACACGGCGTACGGCGGCGTGCCGGCGTCGTCGCTCCGCGCGCGGCGCTATGAAAGTTAAATTAAATTTTCGATGGTAATGAAATCAGCACAATCGAGCCGGGGGGCCGTACCGGGGCGACAAGCGGCCGATCGCAAATCAATCGGCGCGGCGATCGACGGGACGATCCAAGGATACCATCCGTGATTCTCGTCCAAAGAGACCAAAGGCGAAGGGCCAAAGGGGGTCAGGCGCGGCGAGAAGGGGGGGGTGGGATAGGCCAGGGGGTGGGGGGGGGGGGAGGAAAGCCCGAACGCGGCCCGTTCCCGTCGACTGACGCAACGGTCGCTCTCGCAAAGGATTTATCCGCGAAACGCCGTTCCCTCCTCCTCCTCCTCCTCCTCCTCCTCCACCCCCCCTTCTCTTTTTCTACCTACGCCCGTTGCAGAATTGAAACACAGTAATATGTTATTGGTAAGCTCTTCCTTTTACATCGGCAAGCGCCAATAAATGCTGCAGACAGGTTAACGAACCGGCCGCAGAAGACAGGGAAATATGGCGCGAGAGCGCGCCTACGAGGGGTTGGTGGAAGAGAAAGACAGGCGGATGGACATTGCGCGCGGAAAAAGACAGAGGTATAGGAGGAGAAGGAGGAGGAAGAGACTCGGATGGTGGATAGGTACCCAGAGTTTGCACCAAAGAGAGAAAGAGAGAGAGAGAGAGAGAGAGAGGGGGGGGGGGGAGAGAGAGAGGAGAGAGAGAGAGCACCATCGCTCGCCGCCCATCGTCACGATAGAGGTGGCATCGCTAAACTGTCGACTTCGAGCTTTTAATTCGCGATCAAAGGACCGTAACGATCCGTCGGTGCCCTCTCTCAGCACCGGCCACTCTTTCCGACGTCAAAATTACTTTTAAATTCCCACTCTTCCACCCCCCCCCCCTCCGGGCTCGCCCTCTGCCCCACGCCGCGCCGCCTCGACGTCCGCCCATACCCCCCTGCTGGATGCACCGGGGTCTCCTCACCCTTCGCTTTTCTCTATCCGCGACCGACCGACCACTTTGCCGCTTTATAGCGTATGCGGATGCGCCATGGCGGGCGGCGGTGGTGGTGGCGGACGCGAGCCATGAAACGAATTCGGGCGTCGCTTAAGAAAAAAAGAGGATAACGCCGAACAGGTGGTTCCGTCAAAGGTAATCGACTCTCTCTCTCTCTCTCTCTCTCTTTCTCTCTTTTCCTTCATCCATCTCTCTTTCTCTCTTTCTACGACCGACAAGATTCGAGAATAGTGCAAGGGAAATTCGTGCCAGCGAGGCACAGGGGTAGATAGATAGAAGAGACGGGGTGTGTAATAATGACATTTCGTCCTGACGATCGTCTCTCCTGTTTCAAGGAGGGACTCGGGTCGCGTTACGGTATTGACTTCGATCCTCATCTCTGCAGATTTTCTAAATCCCGGAAAGGTTCTAAAAAGCGCAAACTTTACGCAACGAAATTGTCGGATCCTTTATTTAGATTCGCAGCGTCGATTCTTGGTTTATTTCGTTTGGCGATTAAATACTTGAATTCTTGGAACCTCGTACCTTCAGGTAGATAGAAAGACAGAATACTTTTTTTTATAAAAAAGAAGAGAGCCCTTCTAAAATTCCATCTGAAAAGAAACCGAGAAACTTCAGGCTATCGGAGAAATTTCCTTAAATTTCTTCTAAAGGGAAATCCAAAGAAATTAAAGTTGATTTTCTTTAATTGATTTTCCCTACTTAAATTACGCTTGACTTTCTTCAATTTAGTCATTTGCATCTGATAAACCATCTTTAATCACGATCGATTAGGATGCACAGAAAAATTTGCGAATAAGCTATTTTTCAATAATTAATCAAAGTGCATTTAGCGATCTTTTGTGCTATTCGCGATCGGAATATCGAAGAGCGAGCGTCACGCGAGAGACGATTGATATACGCTTTGGCAGATCGAATTAAAAACACAGATGGATGCATTAAACGCATCGCTATTCTTTCACCGTCTTGGGAATGAGATATATGACACTTCTTTCGCCCCGGGGTATTTTTGCCGAAATGCTGAAACGACAAAATGACGGCTGTAATCATCCGAGGTCGAATCGCGCGCGCGGTGATGGACGCGGAGTTTGATTTTTTATTCCTTCGCCGGAGATAATCGGGTCGCGAAGAAAGGATTCTGAAAAATAGTCTCGACTTCTTATTCTATCCTCCTCTCCCCCCCCCCCCCTCCCCCTTCGATCATCTCCATCGTATTTTCGACTCGTATAAGATGACAGAAATGACGGACGCTTCATTTGTTTGCGCCTCGCTCGACTCGACTCGAGCAACGTGTTATTGCGCGCACAAGATCGGCCGCGATTCAATAAATAAGTCCGCGGACTTTTTAATTAACAATTCGATCAACAGAGCCGTTGGTTTTCAATTTAATTAAAACGTTGGCCTCGCCGAACGAGCGACGGTATCGAAGGCGCAAACCTTGAAACTTGAAAAGGTTACGCTATCACCTTTATCACAGCGGGACAAAGGTGATGGCGTAACGTTCTTTGCCGACGCACGCTTCCTATACGTGTTTTCAAACAAGAGATAGCGTGATCCTTATCGTAGCGCGTTCAGGATAAGAAACCCGTAACATCCGCTACGAATATATGTAGAGAGATATCTCGCGATATAGCGACGTCTGAGTATCATTGAACTTATACGCGGAAATGGACTAATTAAATTAATGATGAAAATGATGCGATATCGCTCTCAACTACGCGAATGACATGTTAAGCATTATCGTCAATTTTTATAGTTGCCTATCACGACGCTCGATTTCAACGTTTTAGTAGTCGAACGTGATAAAATTAACATCGAGACACAGCGACAGCAATTTCATGGACTATTAAATCTGCGAATCGGATACATAACGTCACGATAATTTTTAAAATAAGAAGTATCACATAAAGACACGTCATATCGATTCGGCTCGGCGATTCGATAATGCTCCGGGCGACTAATCGGCGTGCGTGGAGCGAGTTCCAAAAAGCTTCCCGATCGCACGAACCCCGCTCCGCCCTTCCCCGGCATTCTCTCTCTTTTTCTTTTTTTTTTTTTGCCTTTCTCTTTAATCGTCCGTCTCCCGAAAAAAGAGACGACGACGAACGCAGGCGAAAATATATCGGCTGCAAAGTGCACGAGCGCGATGAGCACGCCGCGCAACAAGGACGAGGACGAGGACGACGATGAGGACGAGCAAATCGCCGGCCCCGACAGATATTCAGCTTTTTTTTTATTCCCGCTTACGTCCGTTTACGTCCCCCGATCGCTTTTCGCGTGGACTAAATACGGCGTGCGTTAACAACGCCCGGCATACGTGTGTATACACCCATACACGCGTTCACACAGCCGTACACACACACACACACATTCTCACACACACACATACATCAGGCGCGCTCCCCGCATCCTCCTATCGCATAAGAGCATATAACGATTTTCTTTTCAGGATCAGGACGTCCACGAGCCTCCGCGGGGCAGAAAGGGAACTTTATGTCGATAATATCACAATTGAGATAATTGGCGTGAAACGCGGATTTGTTTTTCTCCGTCAAGATGCCCCGCGGACCCTCGAAGACGTTCAACCGGAAGCGAGCGCTTGGACCTTGGAATCCTTGGATCCTGCAGTCCACGGGCGCTTCGGATCCACGAGTTCAAAAATCCTCGGATTCCTCGAATCCCGCGGTTTCGCGGAATTCTCGAATTCTCGGATTTTTAGATATTCCATATATGTGTATTTTTTCATTTTTTGCCTTTTGAACTGTCGAATCTCAAAATCCGCGCGGATCGTCGGATACCAGGTCCTCGAGTCTCGGAAATTTCCTTGGACCCGTGCGGATCCTCGGATTCCACGTCGGCGCCAAGGGAAAGTGGTCGCTGAATCAAGAGAGCTTGACCGATCGAGCCGGAACGTAGATCAGATAGAGTACCCTCGAATTCTCTACGCTTTCGCGAAGCGGCCGCTCGGTTCGGCTCGTTGATTTCGTTTCGAATTTAGAGTGGACTTCTACCCGTAGTTTGGTAGTACCCCGAGGCGCAAGGAGAGCGACAGGGCCGTCCGCGCCGAGGGCCACTTGATTTGCGTTTTCTTGTTCTCTGATCGACGCAGCGTCCCTCTTTATTTCAATGGCGGGCATGGACGTAACGGTCCCCCACGGGTACCTGCGATTTCTCTTTCGTCGCCAATTCGATCCCGCGGTGGAAGGAAGGGAAACGAAAGGAATAAAATTTAAAAAGAAAAGACAAAGAGAAAGCGACGACGCACGGGGTAGCGCGGTTTACTTAAGGAGTTACGGCCGCCTATGGTCAGTCGGGAAGCAAGGAGTTACGGCTACTGTATGGTCAGACATATAATCAGGAGTTACGGTCGTATTCGATCAGGCAAGGTCGGAGATACGGTTTATTTGTTTAATTTCGAGGTTTATTCATCGGTATTTGTAATTTTATAAATAAATCGTGCATTTCAACTAATTAGCTGCACAGAATTCTTAATTATTTCTATAGATTTCTGAAAAAATCAGAAAAGATTATCCTTGCAATGGAAATACCGCGACGCGACGTTTAACACGATTGCGTGTCGTTCTCGATCGCGATTATCGAACCTGAATACGTCACGGGATGTCGCCGTCGCTTTCTCTGAACGCGAAAGAGAAAATCGACAACGAGAGGGTTTGTGCGCGTCGCCCCGACCTAAGAGACAGAGACGGAGTAAGAGATAGAGACGGAGTGTCGGGGTAACGTAAAATAAAAAAGAAGGAAAGGAGAGTGCAGGACGGAGAAGAGAAAGCGGCAACGAGAGAAACGGCGACGAGAAAGAAAGAGAGAGAGAGAGAGAAAGAGAGAACCGCCGTCGGATAATTAAGCAGCCGCCCGCAAACTCGGTCCCGGTAGAAAAATCTTTCCTCGTGATGTTTCGACACACAATCTGCGGTCACACAGATGGTAAAATAAAATTTTTATAGTGCGTTCGCTGCGCCACTATTCGAACGCACTGACGCTGCATATCGAACGCTCCCCAAGAAGTGTTGATTTTAATTATTAATCTCTAATTTAATGGCATCACGAAAAAAGCTTCTTTTACTGAGGCCGACTTACGTGCCCGCATATAATTATCCGACGGCGCTTCACCGTGAATCCGGTAGAATCAATTCTACAAAGGAGACCAGAGAGAACGAGAGAGAGAGAGAGAGAGAGGGAGGGAGAGTGAAAGAGAGAGAGAGAAAGAAAGAGAGAGAAAGAGGGAGAGAAAGAGAGAGAATCGCGAGTTAAGAAAAAAAAAAGAAGTCGCCTTCTCCGTTTCTCGTCGTCTCGTCGAAGGCCGTCGTCCGTCCCTGACCCTACCAAAGTGTGTTTTGCATTGCAGACTACCAGATGCGCAATGTTAACGTGAGATCGGTCAACTCTAAACGAAGGAAAACACCCTCCTCTTCCTGCTTGTGAGTCTCTCAGTTTCGGTGTTTCGTAAATAATTCCACCTATGATAACCACACATGTTTCTGAAACCAGATTACTATGACATTGTTGTAATGGTTCGAGATTACATTGACCTTTGACCTTTGTCTTTATATATTATACGAATACGCATACACACACACACACATAGACACACACGGACACGCGCGCGTGGGTGGAAAGGAGTCTTTTTTTTTCTTCGAAACCCTCTTTCACAGTCCTCGAATATCTCGACATCCTCGAATCTTCGATTCGCTAAGCAAAATCGTCGATTAATCTTTTCCCAGAGAAAATCTTTCCTCAAAGTTGAAAATATAATCAAAATTCAGTTTCGAGAAATTTCGTATTTTATTGCGAGTCGAATCTGTTGAGAAGCGGCGACGGCAAAAATGTCACGCGCGGAGAATGAAATCCGTTAGTAAATGTTGCCGCCGCTTCTCCTTTGAGAACAGAATTGGCTCTCGGTAAAACGCGATTATACATAATCGAATGTTATCCTGACGAAAAATATCGATACCGTGTTTCCCTCCTTATTTATTTTTTTTTCGGAAGGCGTGGACTTCTCTCTGCTCACGCAAAGACACTCTGCCGATGACATTTAACACGACTTGCCTTTGCGTTTTTGGTTCAGTCAGTTCGTCCCCCCCCCCCCCCCCCGTCTTGATTCGCTCCCCCGGCTGAGTCCTTTCGTCAATTGCTTTCGATTGACATGACTGATGGATGAATCGATCGATCGACCTCATGCATATATGTACAGATATTATATATCTACGTTTTATAGGCGCAGCTTCTTCTTCTTCTTCTTTCTGTCCCACCATCCATCGTTTGTTTTCTCTTTCTCTCACATTTTTGTTCTTCAACTTCTATGCAGCCGCCGCTCGAGCGAGGCGGGTCGAAATCGGCGCGGCGGGAAATCGAAATCGAAACGTTTTTCGCGCGCGATTCCCGCGGGAGAAAGATCCGAAGAGCCGAAGAAATTAATCCAACGGGACGGGGAAAAATGGCGGCGTCGCGACGCGACGTGACGCGACGCAGGCGTACGCTGCGTCGTCATCATCGTCGTCGTCGTCGTACGAGCGATTTTTCCGCGCGGTCGACCGGGCGCCCCCGAGGAGATCGGATCGGATCGTAAGAGGCCGGGGGGGGGGGGGGGGGGGGGGGGGGGGGGGGGGAGGGGGGGAGAGAATCGCGCTCGGTGGAATCGTGCCCGGAAGTCGACGGATGTCCCGCGACCGCAGGCCTCGGTCGCAGGACATCTTCCTTCGGCACGTCTTCCGCGAGACGCGAGTCTCCCCGGCCTCGCGCTCGGTGCCCCGAGCCCTCCAGCTTCTTTCCTCCCCCCCTTTCTTCTCGCGCGTTCTCCTCGGAAATGCCTCCGACGTGTTTCCGACCTTTTTTTTTTTTTTTTTTTTCCCTCGGCGCGACGTAAACCTCCTCCGAGGAGAGTTCAGATCGGAGGTGTCTCGCGCTCTCTCTCTCGAGGGACCGTCGTCGCGGCTTAATCGGTATTGCCATTTCGCGAAATTGTCGTTCCGCTTCGCCGAGAAAAATATCCGTCGGGTGATCTTTGTCAAATTTATCTGGCCGGGGATATCGGAAGCGCGCGAGTGTGTCAGAACGGACCGATGCGAGAACGCATCTTCGCGCGCGTGCGCGCGCGCGCGCGCGCGAGGGAAGGGGGTCGAAGGGGGATTAAAAATTAATCGGGAATAAACGTACGGTACGAAACCAGGAGCGCGGAGAAGGGCGAGCGATGGCGGGCTGCATTTATATATTATGACTGAGTTCTGTTTGTTGATTTAGCTGTGCGACCAGCATCGACAGCTCTCGAAAAGGCAAGCGAAAATCTCACATGGGTGGGGAAAATATATACATATATACAATGAATATCCATGCACGCTCGCTGTACCTGTATGAACCGTATATACATATATATCTATATATATATATATATACATACGTGATTATGGCCTCTATATACCCATCCGCCTACATATATTATATATATATATATATATACCGTATCTTGCTGCTGCTTCTTTAAACGTAAGCTTTAGATTAAAGAGAAACAGACAGCACACAACAAACAGCCACACCACAACACCACAACGATTCCAGTCGTATGTATATGTGACTAACCATTACAAGCAATTCCGAAAAGAAAAAAAAACAAGGAAAGTACCAATATATACCAGACAAGTGACACACGTACGGAGGCATTTTATTGAGAAGACGCTCGAGTCGCTGCTGTTGGACTGATAGAGAGGGTTGAGAAAAAAAAAACGTAAAAAAAGAAGGGTGGAAACGGGGGAGAAAGGAAAGGCCGACGGATGGAAGGGAAAGAGGGAGAAAAAGCGAACGCTCTGTTTCGAGGATTAAACAGGGAACCGTATTCCAAATTGAATCAGCAACGTTCAAGTAGTTCTTTAGCCCTTTAACTGGCCCGAGAGACGTCCCTTACAACGATCGATTTATCGCGCGGCTCGGAGCTGGAGATCAGTTGCAACTTTCGATTTTCGCGACAGACGCCGCCAACTGCTTCCTATTGCCTCAGGGCCTTTGAGGACCACGAATACAGTCAGAACGTATCGTCCTGAATATCGCCAAGGTCTTTGTTGAATTCCCTTTTTTTTCTACAACATTTTTATATGCCATTTATAATTTCAATAAAACGAGTCTTGGCGATATACAATCCCATCGTGGCACATTTATCGCGTTTGAGGCAAAACATTCGGCAGTTTTTCAAATATGAAAATCGCAACTAATTCTCAACTCTGTTGTACTTCATAGCCGTTTGCCGACAAATTTGTCCTATTTTAAACTTCGATTTTTGTCAGAGTAATTGAAGTAAAATTATGATTACACCTTGCAAGCGTGATATACGAAGAAGAAAAGTGTAAGACAAATTGTTGATTAATCTCATAGTCGCGTTCGCAGCTCTCCGTCACGAAGAGGCGAATAAGGGACGTGCCTCTTCTGACGTGCCTAATCCAAGTTGAAATTGATCGCGTTGCCAAGATCGATGAAGGGATCCAGTTAAAGGGTTAATCCGCGCCCGCGAGAGATCCAGCTTTCGCGATTTTTGCGGGTAACCTCGTCGCTACCGAGCAGCCACACTCTAAATTCGAAACCAAATATGCGAATCGGAAAGAGAGACCACGGAGAAAAAGTGGGAGAGAGAGAGAGAGAGAGAATGAAAGAGAGTGTATGTGAGCGAGAGCGAGAGGAAGAGGGGAGATTACATACAGCAAATCACTGGGCGATCGGATTGATCCGACTTGACGTGGACACGATCGCTTGCGACAGGGGCGTGAAATGTCCGCCTGTCATTGGCAGGGTTGTTTCTTGGTCACTTTGCACGGCTCTCGCTAACCCTCGATTAACGCTTTCGACGGAATTTCCCCGTACGAAAATTAAGTCC
The DNA here is from genome assembly GCA_035220615.1 of Leptothorax acervorum. Lineage (NCBI taxonomy): Eukaryota > Metazoa > Arthropoda > Insecta > Hymenoptera > Formicidae > Leptothorax > Leptothorax acervorum. The sequence continues at coordinate 248,824 of JASTWQ010000051.1, read as the reverse complement.
GCGGGGAGCGTCGGTGAGGGTTTTTTTTTTTTTGTTACGGGGCGAAGTGTGTAAAGCGTGCGCCCACGCGCTTATCGGAACGACCCTGCGAATAACACCGGAAGTGGGTGGTATTGGCTATCGATGATACCTCACCGAGATTAAATATGCATCGTCCCTTCTCGGATGATCTATATTTACTCGCCCGACCGAATTATTAATAATTATATAGTTCTACTTAGCGCAACACAAGTTCGTAAAGGTGTGCTGGTACCTTTGGAGAAGTCCTCTTAAACTAATTTAAACGTAATTATCCTTTGAACATTGAAAACATAAATGTTTTACATCGCATTAAGTACTTTGAGATAAAAGACACCAAGTGTTTCTATTTTTCATTGAAACTTGCGTTGAGTACTTTAAAAGAAAAGACAATAAGGTTTTTTTTTTTTCATTAAAATTTGCACGAAATCATTTATCTCGAATTAATGTCAATAAGATAAAATCCTAGCGAAATGAAAACCAAATTAATCTCAATTATTTGCGGAATTTAGAAAAAGACATTAAAGACAGATCGCAGACAATGCCACCCACGTAAAAGAGTTCACGCGAGAGGAATAAAAATTTTCTTTCGTGCATCTTTCCGTAGAAGGACGAGCGCTCTTCCATTCTGCAAAAAGCGATATATCCCCAACCTCGAAAGGGAACGGTCCGCGAAAATTGCGGCGAGCGCATGTTTATCGGCAACGGCAAATAATTAAGTTAATGACGGCCCGCTGAATGATGTAACGCAGCAAATGGCGTATTGAATAATTACCGTGACCTATGAGAAAACCGAATTGATCCTAACGCACTCGCCGCGCTCGCTGTTAATTGGTTTCCGCGTTTTCATTAATTTTTAACGCCTCATAACCATAATTGCTGTTTACCGAGTTTATCATTTCTACAACGTGGAAATTCCGACGCGCGCGGAACGTGCCTCCGTATCTGTCATTCTCCTTTATTTCGAAAGATCAAAGATTCATATGCATAAATATATATAAATATAATATGTATGTTACCGTTAGAACTCGAATTTTCCGTTAATACTCGATTTAACTAATATTATATTTAATTATTTCTATAATTAACTAGTTAATACTAGTATTGACTTCTATAAAGATCTAGGTAAAACTAGTGTTGACTAGTTAAATCGGGTATTGACGGAATTCGGGTTCTGACGGTAACATATATATACAGACATGTGAATATGCAAACAGGTGCTATATTAGTACACCTGTCAGTATATTCACATCATTAACTTTATTTATTTCATAAATTAAATTATATACGCGACACGTTTCAACATGTTAACAGCAAGAATGGCAGAATATTTTTCGTTAATATTGGCGGAAGAATAAAAAGCATATCATATTTTTTTTTTTACCGTAACTCGGCGTGACCTTTTCTCTCTCGTCAACGACGACTTGCCAAATGAATTTTCCTATAACGCGAAGTGATTAACGTTTTCTGCAGCATGGAAGACGCGTCAATCCGCCGACGATGATGATGTACGATTGTCGATGTATTTCAAGCAAAACCGCTCGGGATCGCGGCAAAACGCGACATGACGGTTGTATATCGGTTTGCCGATAAGTAGCGTACTGATTTCCGGTTTCATTAACAATGATATTAATCGGATCCGTTTATTTCGGCCGGCCAGCATTTCCCCGACAACGCGGAGCGCGCCGATGAAACGTGACTCTAATAACACAACACGCTGATGACACAAAATGACGGTCGTGTCTCTTTTCATTCTCTTCTTTTCCTTTTTTTTTTGTTTGGTGTGTGCGACAAACGTGAGGGGTTATCACTCGAAAACCGCGATTCACAAAAAAAAAAAAACCGAGAATATTAATAAAAACGATCATATGTGTCGCCGCGCGCGTTAGAACAAGAATAATGGAAATCGTTTGCCGTTGAAAATATTGCGAGTTTACATTGTTAGTTTTCATCCGCGGGAGCTTTATTCAGGAATTATTCAGACCGCGACAACGTTTTAGGTATTCCTTTTTCCATTCAGAAGATCGACTTGTCGGAACGAAATGTGCGGAATAATCCCCTCCCCCGGTCACGAGTGACAATGAATGAGCTCTTTTGCTATCACGATTCAGAGACGTGCACGAGAATCGACGTTTCTTTAGCCCCGTTAGTCACGATCACGTTCTGCGAAGGTTACGATCGATCCCGTCGTCCATGTGCTCATTCGATCAAGGAGCAAGCACGAAGCCACGCTGGGACACACGCACGCCCACACACACACACACACGCGCATACAAGTACATCAGGTGACACGCATACACACGCACGCACGCAAAATTGTTATACATTTTCAAAAATAATTTCATCACACTCTGTCGCTGTTTGTACGCACAGTCGACAGAGACTGAACTTGAAATTCGGCTGAAATTATTTGCGAAGAAACGAATCCAAATTACGTGCTCGTAAAGCGAACGTTCGATTCGCCCACAGAACACTTTGGCCCGTGGTTGAAATACATCGGCAAGAAAGGGAATCCCCGAAACACCCTTGCGATCGCAGGCACCCCTCGCGATCGGCGGAGCTGTGAGAATATTATAATGATCGTGATAATTCTCCGCCGGGAGAGATTGATATATCAAAGTGATGTTTTACGAGCGGAACTACCGCGAAAGCTGCGAGAATCACGAGGGGTGCGCGTTTAACGCAATTGAGAGTTGCATTGCCCGAGGAAGAGAGAGGGAGAGCGCCTTTTACGGAGTAAAGCTGGAATAAAGAGAGATTGAAAAAGCAACAAAACAAGAGGGAGGGGAGGGGGGGACGATACGGCCGGTCAGTCGGTTTTTTTTTTATTCGGAGGAAGAGAGATGAATTTCTCAATAAAACGCCACCGGGCTGTATATTTCAGTCAAAATATATACATATATATATATATATCTCTATCTATATATATATCTTTATATAAATATATATTATATATATATCCATTAAGTAGTACATATATACTGCATGGCTAACATATACATATATTACGTAATTCACGAGAGTGACTCTAACGAAGGTTTTCCCCTCCGTTCTGCGTCTTCGGGTCTGTCCTCCGCCGCGATGCGCGACGAAGGGGGTGGAATAGGTGCATCGCGGCGGGTCGCCAGTCGATTCACCCGAAAAGAACGCACGTTTCGCGAAGGAAGCAGGGTAGTCGGGATAATTCAAAACAACTGAAAGGGGGGAGGCGCGCGCGCGTGCGCCCGCCACGAGGGTGTCCCTGAACGAAAATAACTTCGCCACAAGCGCGCAATACAAGGGCGTTGTGTGCCGTTATCGTCGTCGCCGTCGTTGCCGCCGCGAGAGTGCAACGTTGCACACATATATATACACACACATGGGCATAAAGGCGCGTGCGCACGTGCGCGGATACACACACAACATGAACGATACATACCTAATATTTACACATGCACACGTTGCACACGCGCGCGGTAAGACCGGCACGAGCGACCGAAGGTGTTCTGACGTGAGGCAATTTATTTATTTCCGAGCCCGGGAAATATTGCTCAAACGCGAAATATGACAATCCCGTGATATCTCCAGCTGTCAAGCGCTTCTTCGTTTCTCTTTTTTCCCCTCTCTTTCTGTTTTACCGAAACGCGATGCGTCCTCTCTCGTGTGCATTAATGCGATTGTCGGTAGGCATCACGACGTGTTCGAATTTCAATCGCTTGCCTCGAAATTGACAAGAAAATCTAGCTTTAAAGAAAAGAAAAAAAGAGAAAGAGACGAAGACCGAAGCGCTTGATTCACTACGAGTTCGTGGAGTAATGTTGCATTTCGCGTTGTTACGTCCAATACAACGGGTTAAACGTTGATCTACCTTGCAGATCTTTTCACATAAGTTGCACCTCGCGTCAGAGCTTATCTCGCGCGCGACGCCCTATCGCGCCCTTCGCTGAACGGGACACCCGCGGGTGGGCCGCGCGCGACCACGATCCTTTCGTGGCGAATTCGACGACGGCGATTCGAAAGTTTTGTTACGTTGCTACGGCATGGAAACGCGGAGGACGGGGAACACGTGGGAGCCCCCGCGGCGCCCACGTTTCCGGTGCCCTTCTCTGTCTCTCGCGTCTTTGTCCTTAGAACACGACACGAAGACGTACACACGGGGAAAAGTGATCTTTAGACGAACTGCCGCCGCGCCAAGCGTCGACGAGTCTCACTGCGCCCTTGCGCGCGCCTGACGACCTTAATGTGGAGAATACGGCCGTCGCGGCAGATACACTTATATATATGTATATATATATCGTGACACGCTGAAATTCTCCGAAATCGTCCGCGGTGTACGCGTGACATTTCATGTCGCCGTAATTCAATCTCCGCAATTTGCACGACGTCTGCTTATGAGAGTGCGACGGGTACCGGACGGTATTTCCTGCCGCGCCGGAGAAAATCTCGTCCTTAAAACTCGCGGACGAACAAGTCCCGGGGATTGAGCGGGATCCGCGGTGTGGTCGACAGGCGGGCGAAAGGTTTGTCGACGCGTGGCCCGGGGGAATGCGATGTCTCGATAGACGCGAGCATCTTGCTGCGTGCAGAAAACACCCCCCCCCCTACCCCCCTCGCCAGACAAATCCCCACGACTAGAGTTGTGATTGAGAGTTACCAACCTTTTACTTAGCTGTTAAATGGATTGGACAAATAGACCCACCCACGCCAGGTAGTACTTGCCCGCCCCCCCCCCCCCCGCCCCCTCTGCTCAGCCCTAAAAACCAGCCCCCACGCCGCCCGTAATTTGTTAGTCAAAACCAGCCCCCCCCCCCCCCCCCCCGCCCACGCTCTTCAACAAGACAAAGCATGAATGTCGAGAGGAAGTCGAGCACAGATATACAAGTATATACAATCCCATCCGCTGGATACACTCGGCGCGTATATCATACAGCAAGTGAACAGCGAAATGTAAAAATGTGTGTTAAAGTATGTATATATTAAGTGCGTCTTTCTGAACCGCCCTTAATTCATATCTCTGACAGATGGTGGCTCTCCATATCGCGAAATCACGAGCGAGCTTCGTAGAACGAGCAATCTCTTGTGTGAATTCAGGGCGGTTTTGCAGAAATTAGCCCACCACCAATCGTGCCCGTCTCTCTTTTAAGGTCAACCGGACTTTGTACACGAAATATGCATAATGCTTAATTACATTTAGGTGCAATACGACGTATTGTGCGCGCAAACACACGTAAGTATTAACGACGTTAGTTACGTATTCTCGACGTTTCACGATTCACATACGGGGGTAGGTACCGGTCCACGCTTCTGTTTGCGCGTTCTGATATTTGACGTTTGAATTAGTGATCGACTTACGCGTTAATCCGTAATTAACGTAGTCGTTAATGCGTTCGACGGAATTATATAATCGATTTAAACCGGAATAAACCCGCGCGGCTGATTTGACTGATTTATAACTTTTACATGATATCTCTGGGCGCGTGTGCTGTATCATATACGCGTCGAGTCTCTCTCACGAGCCACATATACCGAGTGAACTACAACAGCAAACACCAAACATATGCGCGAGTGCCGAAAAATTTGCGGATTTCAATATCGCAAGAAAACGTAAAAACGTAAAATCAATCGACTGTCGGTTCAAACTCGCCGCGATTTCCCTTAAACAGGCAGCGTTTACCGTGTGTGCATGTGCGTGTGTGCGAGATGGAAGATGTACGACTTTATATCTTACTTTCAGATCGGCCTTGCAACAATCGTAGAACTGTCCGCTCCATTCCTCAAGTGGAATAGCTATATATATTCGTTGAAAATTACGAACAATCGTGATGCGCATTCATATTTTCATTATAAATTTAAATAAAATGTCCTCCGGTAATCTCCGCCGCCAGGAATAAAACGTCATCTCCGAAATCGTCGATTCCGCCCTTTCGAGGAACGAGAAAAAAGAATTAGAGATACCGAGGGTGGACCGGGGAGTGGGGCGCGGGACTGCGCGACGGAGGGTGGCAGAGCGGAAGGGGAGGAACACGAAATGGGACACCGCGAATATCGCCGGTCCCGGCGGTGGGCGCGCCGGGCAATAAGCAATAAAATCGAATCGCCGCCATAAATCTCGGCGAAGCGAGAAAATCCGAAAGAAGCCGGCCGCGTCCGCGGACCCCCCGCCGCAGAATGCGGTGCCTATTCGAACGAAGCGACGACGGGACACTCGTTAGATTCCCGACGAGTGATTCTCACTTAGCGCAGGTTGAATTTAACGCTTGGACGTTCATTATCGAAAATATTATCAAAATGTCACTCTTATCCCGAAATTGTGTCGGACAAGATGAGAGAATTTCAAAATTAATTATAAAAAAGGTAACGGCTAAAAGGGTATTTTAAGTATAAAAAAAAAAAGATAGTCGCGTTAGAGAGATCTATGGATAAATATTTTAAAATTCTTAAAATGGCAATCTCTGGAGAAAGTCAAATAAACCTACATAAAGAGCTGTCGCGAATATTGTAATTTTGACATTTCGTACTGAAAATACAGTTTTTTTTTATTTGTCTCGACTCGTCACGAATTCAAATCTCGAGCTCTTAATTTAGCTTGATATCGGGATAATCGCCATTCTTTTCAGTTCAGTTTTTCACCAAGGTAGTCCCGAGACGCTGTGTATAACCGAGAGGAACGAGGGTGAAGGGTGACCGCGTGCGTGTATTATTTTATTATATACATATATCAAGGGGCTATTGGGGCCACGTGACGCCAGGCAGCGGACGGGTACCTCGCTCGGGAACGAGATCGCAATCATTCTTGAGTTATTCCAAACAGCACGGCTCGAGTTCTCCGCTCTCGAGTATGTGGGTGAACGTGCCTGCCTGCCCACCGTCCGCCGCCCCCCCTCGCCTCACCCTCGAGTGACAAACTCGATTTTGATTGGAAAACGAAGCAATCCGCGCGCGGGCCTGGCTAGCCCGGCGGCGGCTACCTACATCACCCCGGTATATTAGCCCTCGAGGGCTGACGTCTTCTCGAGTCAAGTCGAGCCACTCGGCGAGCCTCTCGATCGCGGAAATTTACCTTCAATAATTATTTCGACAAACCGCTTGCTTTCCAGACGCTACCTTTTTAAAGAATAATATTGCGAAATTCAGTAAAGACGTTGATTTATAATACCTACATGAAATAATCTTTACCGCGCCGCCCCATGACGAAGTTTCCCCGAGACACGACGCAGCCCTCTCGATTGTAAATTCGCGATTGGAACTGCGTTCTTAAAATTAACGGCGAAACGCGGGAAAGGGGACGCTTTCTCGTGGTGCATCTTCCGGTGAGGTGCATTTTGCAACCTTTTGACCCACGTGGAGCTTGTCGCGGCGCGCTGTTCGAGCAAGCGCCGTCTCTTCGGCGAGGCACAAAGCATCGGGAGCATCCCCCGCCGTCACTTCCGCTTTTGTTACGTCCGTATGCAACGCGAGGGCGCGCGCGCGCGCGCGCGCGCGCATGTGTGCGCACGACGTGTACAAACACGTACACACATAGACAGAGGATCGCGTGGTGCATCGTCGTCGACTTTGAACCACGTTCGATTAAGCCCCACCGATGCGCGCGCGCGTGCACGTACTCCATCAGATTTTTCACGCGGTCTGATTGGCCGCTGTTGCACGGGGCCGTTCGTCAAAGCGACCGTGTCGTTGACAAACTCACCCGATATATGTATGCCGACCACCCCTGGGCCGTGGTACACCCTCGATTTTATTGTTTCCCTAATTCCCTAGCTCGGGTATTTTTAAACTCTCGTCTTCTCCCCCATCCCGACGCGACGTCGATTCCAAATAAACACATTAAAATCCAACGACCCGTCCTTAACTTCAAGTTGTTTTTTTTTTTCCTTTTTAAACTCAACATCGATTTTGTTAAAAATAAATTCTAGGGAAGAGAGAGATCGTCATTTTATTCAGTATCTCTTGCGAATTAATCTTCGAATTAAAATAATGTTTAGTGAATTCGTTGAATTTTGTAGTCCTCTCGGTTGAATTTTTCCGCGCCGCCTGGCGCATTTTCCTCGGAGGTGTTCGTGGAAGTGTCGCTTTTCTCGCTACCGACGGTCTCGTAAAGCGCAAAGTGCAAATGTACGCCGTCTGAATTATTTTCCGAAGAGTTTCCGCGTCGCGACGACCGGCGCGGCGTTAATGCTTTATCGCGATGCATCACGCGGCAACGCGAAATCGGGATAGTTTGACATCCGCTTGTTTGACGCGGCCCCAAATTTTCGCGAGACGTCGTGTCGGGAACGTCGTCGGTGTCGGACTATTTCCCGGCGAATAAACTTTTCAGCAACGGCAAGATGTCCTACGCGTTATGTGGAACGAAGTTACGGCGACAAAACTTATGAATACGCTCCCGCATGCGACTAATAAACGTGGATCGGATTTCGAAAAGTTTGAGGAATATCGGCGACGATGCGATATTAAACTGTAATCGCTAATAAGGCAAGAAATCCAATTAAACGGGATTATATAATTCTTGGAATTAATTATGTTACTTAAGTGCCAATTTAAAGCGTTGATACGTTTCTTCTTGTAATTTTTCCTGAAGATTTAAGAATGGAAGAATCGCGATGGAGACTGATTTTTATTTTCATATCGCACCGTAATTGATTCTCAATAATATGCAATAATTTGGCAGAATCGACAACACGAGCAATCATTTCCTCTCTCTCTCTCTGTCTCTTTTATTCTAATTTGTTGGCAATTTCCGACCGTATTCACAACTCGTGTTCTCCAAATATATGATCTTCGATTAAAGTGCTAAAGTGAAATTACGCGCGCGCGATACAACGACAGATATGAATATTGTATGACTGATAAAATAATTTGATCGCATTTCATTAGACATGTCAGTAATTTGCCTGCAATTTGGCCACTTTATTCTTATTAGCCGCAAATTTATGTATTAAGAAGATACAAATGGTCAAATTAATGAATTTTACAAATATTTACACAATAATTTTTCGTTTAAATTAATTCTTTAATATTCCAATATCCGTTATAACAATATAAAGAAAGATAATTAATAGCACTAATTACTTACTCAGTATAAATTTAACATTATAAATAAAATAAATAAATGTTATAGACACGCGATTGAAAGAATTATATTTTACTCTGTATTAAAAGTAATTTCAATATAAATTAAAAATTTAGAAATAATTTTAAAATGAAGAAGGAAAATTCACGTCCTGTTTAAAAAGCTGCAATTCCACAGCTTCAGTTTCCAAATTTTCGTAATAGATTTGCAATCGTCAGATAAATAAATCATCTCGACTGTCGGAAAAGGCGCACAAAGTGCCTCATGGCTCTTACAAGTCGATCACCGATGTGACTCATGATCTCTTTTATTTTCTCTTTCTCTCTCTCTCTCTCGCTCCTTTCCTTCTCTTTCTCTCTCTTTGTTTTCCGCTCCCAAAGCTCCGGGCAATAATGAACGCGTCAATTTTCTATCTCGTCCCATTCGCTCGCCGCCCTCTTGCCCCTCCCTCCCGCGACGAAGCTGTCCCTATTTTCTCGTGCAATTTTTTTTCTTCCAACTCCTTTCACCCGTTATCGGCCGGCTTGCTAATGGCACGCGATTGCCTTTCGCGTTTATCCGGAACGGCGCGGCGTTCCCGCGTCCGACCGGCGCACGGCGGGGCCTGCGGACTGCGCCCATATCCGCGACCTTTGCCCTCCGCGATCGTGTCGGCGACACGCGCGAGCCCATCCTGACGTTTCATTTCTCGCGACGCGGATCGACATTCGGGCCCCCTCCTCCCCCCCCCCCCCCCCTGTCCACGAGCGTTCCGTTCAGCCAACGCCACGTTGCGAAATTAGCCCTTCACCAGCGCGCAGCGGCAGCAAAGGAAGGAAATTTTTTTTCCGCGTTTCTCTTATTTCCTCACGACCTCTCTATTTTCCATTAATTTCCGCGTATAGCTTCCGCATCCGAGAGCACTTAAACTTTGGCTTTCGCTCTCTAACGAAATACCTTTTTTTTTTTTTTTTTTTAATAAATATCAGTAGGATGATTTATTTATTTGAATTGGAAAAGAGAAGAGAGAATAAAACGTGAAACGCGCGCGCATGTACTTATATGTATGTGTCGTCTCGAACGAAGCTGCTTCCTTCCGCGAAGGGGTTAAATCTTTCCGAATCATCTCGAAGGGTTTTAAAAGTTCAATAAAAGTCTCGGGCGAGCAAATGGATCTTAAATATATAACATACCTCCAATTCGACATATCCCATCGATATCCCATCGGGAGGGGGGGAGGGGAGGGGGAAATGGATGCGAGATAGAGCGGCGAAACCGTTCTCGCTCTGTCTCTCGTACCTTCGTTCTCCTTTTTTTTTAAAATTTACATAATTGAAAAGGAGGAAGAGAGGGGGGGGGGGGGGGGGGGGGGAACGCGAGGCGCGCGCAACGCGAAAAGTCGCGAGACGATCATTTCCAATTTCGAACTAATTTTACGGTCAAATTGAAAACGACGCAGTCGTTGTTATTATTATAACCGAGAGCACCGCCTATCGATCGGCAAGGGCCATTAAACTCGAAACGACAAAATATAGTTATTTCATAGATGAATGGAGGACTATTACGTTCGAATGGCTATTAACAATTTGGTGCGGCTTGGTGATCAATTATTATGTATTCATTTCTGTGTGGTACGAACGCGTGCATGTACGTGTGCGTATGTGTGTGTGTGTGTGTGTGTATGTATTCGGGGCAAGTGCACGTATGTGCTGCAATTTAGGACCGGCGGCACTTTTTTCCCCCTCCCCCTTCGCGTCTTTAATGGCGAAGTCGACAATTCTCCCCCGCCGCGCCGTATCGCGGTACTTACGAATTAATATAGAATCCCGTCAGCTCTTGATTTAATTATAACGCATGCCGGGCTCGAGAGCGGGCGCGGAAGAATTGAGAATGCGCGCGAGAAGCGTGAATGAAAATTGCGGTTGTCGCCGATATATCGGACTATATATTTGTATGCATCGTTAAGGACCAACCGGTTGAATAACCCAGATCTGCTTAATTCCGACGGTGATTATACGTGGCGGACTGCGCGCGCGTGCGCGCGCGCGATGACGCGGGGACCGACGAGATTTTTCGTCTCTTCGCGTGAACACATATACGATTTTACCGCCCGCTCACACCGCGCCGGTCGTTGACGGATGAAAATTTGATTCGCGACCGACTAAATCAAGTCGCTTACTCGGCACACACCGACGTCATTCAGATCACATTAAAACGTCATATGATAATACATGTATATGTATATATATATATATAAATACATACCTCTCTCTCGCCCAGCAACAATGAAACAACATTTACTATTCCGTTCTCATACAGAAAGACAAACACGAAACTCGCTCCACGGACTCTCTTCCCTCCCCCCCTTCCCATCCTCCCCGCGGCCGCTCCGGGGGATCCTCCGGTATTCTCGCGGAATCGAATTTCCGATGAACGCGTGTTCCCGAGTCCTCGAATTCACGGAGCGTTCCCAGGAGCGCCGCGGACACAATCCTCGAGAATCGCAAATCTGCGGATCGGCGAACGAATCCGGCGACTCCCGTGAGAGGGGCTGTCGGAGAGGGGTCGCGGATTAACAGGGGATCCACAGATTCTCGCGCCAGCGAAGATGCATCCCGAACCCCTTCTCGTCCCTTGCCCCCCTCTCACCCCTCTTCCCCTTCTATATACTAAAGAGAGAATGCGCATCTTTTACGATACACTTGCATCCGCCCCCCTGCCCTTTTCGTACCCCCTTTAGTGATATGTATGATTTATTATCTCAGCCAGCCAGTAGCTCTAAGTTTGGAATTCGTGTATATGCAACTCAGTTCCTTCCTATAATGACTTGTGTACATGCTACGTTTACGTACCTATTACCCTATTAATGTATATCTGTCTTGGAACGCGAAAACGAAGCGAGAGAAAAGATAGAAACGACCTGTCAAAAAAAAAAAAAAAAAGAAAAGAAACAAGACAAAAGAGAGAAAAAGGTCGTGCGACATTCAGCCACGTTCCTACTGACTAACATCGGTCTTTTTTTCTGCTTTCAGCTGCACAGATTCCACAACGCGGAAGTAAGTACGATTAAATTACGTTTGAAAAACCGCAACTGCTCTCCCCCCCCCCCCCCCCCCCCCAATCCTTCCGTCCCACCCCGTGTCTCTTCCCGTCCGACTGATCCCGCACCTCCCTTGGCACTTCTTTTCGCTCCATAATTGCGATTATCGTCAATTAGACCATTTAGGGGCGTAGAAGCGAGGATGCGGAACTATGCGGAAAATGTCACGGCACGCCACTGTCAGGCCTTTCTGTTTCGTGAATGGAAACGAAAGTGCGAATTGAAGGACTTTATTAAGCGGTCGGCGCGACGTGATTCCTCCCTCCCTTATCAGAGGACTTGTTCCCGAATCGCTTCGAACTGTAGAACTCGTCTCGATAATAGCACTTGGTTTCGGTTAACGTGAATCTTCGAAGATCTCATTGAGTCACAAGTACAACCTCTCGAGAAACGCGCATAATTATAAAAAAAAAGTATATTATTCTTTTTGAATTTTTTATCTCTCGGGTTCTAAAATCTTCACGGTCGAAAACTTGGAATATCCGATCCTAGAGTCTATTAGCGATAATCTCGGACCCCCGAAATTCCTTGTATTTTTATTTATCAAAATGTTGCTGGATATCGCGATTTTAGAATCCTCGAATTTGAAGCCCATCGATTCTTGTCTGACAACGAAGAGTCTAATTAATTCTAAGAAAAGAAAAATTATTTTGTATATCTATACCAATGTAAAGAGAAAAATTACTTTGCATACCAATCTCTCGTTACCGTTGAAAAGGGCCGAAATTAGACGCTATTATCCAGGTTTCACCTCATGATTATCACCTTCTCCACAGACTCAGTCAGAAACTTCCAAATATATGTACGTTTTGATTCCCAATCCGCACGTCATATTACGTAAAACGGGAACGCACACCTGTGAACCGCACTGTTCTCTCTGCCTCTTCCTCTATCTCTCTTTTTTTTTTCTCCGTCCCTCTGTGTCTATACCTCTCTCTCACGAATTCCTCTAATTTCAGCATGCAAGAGGAAAGACGAGATGGCGAACCAGGCAGAACACCAACAGCCCGCCCCCAAGAAACCGCGGCTGGTTTTCACAGACCTTCAGCGCCGTACTCTACAGGCTATTTTTAAAGTGAGTACCGCGCGCGCGCGCGAGCGCGCGCACACACGCCCACACAACAAACGTACACACACGTATACACACAACACGTAACTTCTTAAGAACCCCTTGTGATCGATAGTAATTGCCCTCTTCTTCTCCGCCCTCTCGGCGATATGCACAGGCAATTGAATATTGAGAGAGCGCTACCCACCGCCGACTGATCCGCCGCTTGTTAGCGGCGACTAACTTTCGCGGTCGAGAGCGCATACATACGCGAGTTCGAACTTGTGCACTCATCGCACTCGACTCGCGAGGACACCTGTGTCCTCCTCCTCCTCCTCCTCCTCCTCCTCCTCCGGTCGATAGACGTTTTCTTAAAACGGTAGGCTCTACACCGGGACTTCCCCCTCCATCCCGTGCCAAGTAAACCCTCGCACATAGGGAAACAGATGGTACACGCAATCGCAGAGTTACGTAAGAGCCTCGACGAGGTTTCTAAATACCGAGCGGTAACGTCGGTTTCAAGAGGGAGAAATCAGCCCTTTTTCGAATAACGCCTGTTTACACGTGGAAATCACGAGGAGAGATCGCCGTCGACGCGTTTACCCGATTCCTCCCCCGTGGGGGATGCCGGTTGCCCCCTCCCCCCCCCCCCCCCCCTTCCCCCGAGGGTGAATGAGAAAAATAAATTTTCGAGCGCCTTGTGCGCGCGCGGCCTATTATTCCTAATTTGGACGGGAAAGAACGGGGGAAATCGGCGAGCCCATCGGGGGTCCCGGGGTTTTCCGCCGCGGAAAATACGTTCCGCCGTGCCGTGCAGATACCTGAAATTCAGTTGCGCGCGTCAACCGACCGCGCGCGCTCTCTCTCTCTCTCCGTCTATCGATCGGTCTTGAATAATTTCGCGGCCGGTTCTTTACTTATGCGCTCCGTATTTCAGCCCGCTGATTGCGACGTCGTGCTGCTGCTGGCGGTCGCCGTCACCGTTTCAAGAATGGCCATTGATATTATCCGTTTCCTCATTAGCGTCACACGGGCGGAAAAAAAATAGCGCTATCGAAAACGCGCGTTCCGGTCGCCCCCTCGTGTTCGCATTTCCCCTGATCGGGCAGTCGTCGTCGACACGACAGCAACAGTCAGAGTTCCTTGATTGATCCGCCATTTGTCTTACAATTAGACTAACTACAAAGAAATTTATATTTTACCATTATTTATTTTACAGACTTACTTATTACAGTAATAATAGTATTTATACACATAAACTATTGAATTAAATTTATTTTTGTATTAATAAACTGCATATTAAAATGATTTGAACGTTTTTGTATTCATAAGCTGATATTAAACTAATTTGAACGTTTTTGAAAAGCGTATCAGTTTGAAAATAGCGGCAACAGCCCAGAGTTCCTCAGGTTTTTAAACACCGTTCAGATAATTTTTGATTAATCCGCTATATATATTTGTTTCAGACTAACTACGCAAAAATTATTTTACCATTATTTATTTTACAGACTTACACACTTATTATAGTAATAATAATATTTATACACATAAACTATCGAATTAAGTTCATTTTTGTATTAATAAACTGCATATTAAACTGATTTGAACGTTTTTGAAAAGCGCACCAGCCTGAAAATGTACCAAAAAATGTCTTACTAGAGGAACTCTGGTAACAGAGAACTTGAGTTCACTCAATCGTGACCTAAAAGACGGGTTAAAAAAGAGTTTTAAAAAAGTGATGTCGCTAATGCAGTAAGTAGAGTAGAATGTTAACCCGACGTGTACGCGCGCCAATAGGAATCGAACTCGCGAAATCGCGGACGCGTGACCCGCGTTGCATCGTTACATCCGCGGCTATTGCGAACTATACGATTACAATTACAGGCAGATGCATCGTGGAACAATGAAACGTGATAACTCGTTTCCGATGACGATAAATTATCGCATAAATAGCGGCGCGAGGGGGGGAGGGGGGGGGGACGCATACACGAAATTGCCTTTTCTGCGAAATCAACTTTTCTGCTTTGTCACAAAAGCGATTGCTTTTAGATCGAATAGAAATTTTTTTCCGCGATTGGTGGCGGAGAGTAGGGAGGGGGTAGAAGGGGGGGGGGAATGCGAGTATTACTCTTAATGATCAATTTTTTTTTCGGGCGGCACGCGTGTAAGGCCGTGACGCACGCACGTGTGTTTGTCGTTCGCATCAAATTTGATAAATCTCGACGAGTCGCTCGATCGGCCAGATTATTGGAACGATATTTCACAGAACGGAATAATCCAGAATGCAATTGCAGAATCGCACGGGGAATCGCGCGTCGCCTATTAGTACGGCATTCTATTTCGCGAATATTTTCGGTTAAAAGTCAATCGGTCCAAAACCGAAAGAATTATTTAATCGAATTAATTTAATCAGAAGCTCCGATTGATTTCATTAAGAACTCGGAACCGCTAAATGGGCAAAACGCTCGACTGAAATAAACGAGTAAATTTGCCATATCAAATATACAGTAGTCCATTGTGCGCGCGCGATGTACATGTACGTGTGGGTACACTGTACGTGAACAGAATATCTAATTGAAAATTACTTACCTAACTCGTTCAGATCTAGAAATACCGTTCTTGACACGCTGACTGCCATGGTGGTCATCGGGCGCCTAACATCTCAATGACGCCCTGATGGTGACTGACGCTGAAAATTTGAAAATAAAAATTTTATAAAGCTAAAGCATTTGTAAAAAATAAAAATTTAATAATAAATAAACAACAACGCGAAGTAAAAAGTGCGCGATTCAATTACCACGAGAATAGTCTTATTTAATCAAACAACATATAACACAGTATTTTAACATTCTTTATTTTATCATGTGATGATGAAAATTCTATTGTGACGTGCACGATAAGAGACATACAAAATACTCGCTGGACCAACGTGTTACGGAGGCTGTAAGGATAATGCAAAATGATAAGAATGGCATGAAATTTATAATAGAAGTTTCTCTACAAATAACGATTGCATGTGAAATTTTTTCAGATTTTTTCATCGGCCCATTTTCGCGTAAATTAATATCAAAATTCCACATTTTATAATGGACTCTTATATGAGAAATCCGATTCTCCATATCAATTTTCAATAAAAACATATTTAAAATATTAAGAAGCAAAAGAATTCATGTGTAATATGTGAAGTATATTATATTGAAAGTACGTACTAAAGTTCGAGCTATTTCACCGCGTAATTTATTTGCAATACTAAAAAATATAAGTCAAGATATAATATTTCTGTCATCAGAGCTGTGTGAGGGAGAAAACTTGACAGCGCTGTTCGAAATCGCGGGAAGATTCTGACATAAAATGTAACCTAACATATAACCCAAAATGTAATCGAGTCTATTCTGTCAATCAATTGTAGTTTATACGAACTTCGGTTTTTCATTTCTACACCGTTGCCAAGTCATTACTTGTGGTAATAATAAAATTTGTTAAAAAATATATAAATTTATATGTGAGACACTTTTACATAAATAAACATTAATATTCTTTGCATTTTAATTGCATTCCATTCCATATTTTATCAAAATTTTAGATTAATGTTGTTTTAAATATAATTATTTTAGATTGGCAGCACTCCATATTTCCATTGTATTAAAGCGCTACCCCCTCACTGCCACCTCAGCCTTACAGCCTCCTTAAATAATAATTTAAAAAAACAATAAATTAGCAACGTTTAAGCATGCAAGGAAAGGTCTTTTGAATGGTGGCGGGGATGGCGGGGACATTGATGAGAAACGAATGCGTAACAGTTAACACCAGCCGACAGTATTGGCCTCGAGTGCGAGCTTACGGTTGGGAACTATGCCAAACAGTTGAGGGGAGCCACGCTCGGCGCGACAGTCTCGCCGTTTAAGCGACGATCAAGGATCCTCCGCTGAAACACCCGCGAGAGTGATGGGATCTGGTCACAGTCGCCGCGAAAATTCCAAGCTGGGATAACGAAGCGGAAACGGATGGGAAATTTCGATTCTCGGCAAAAGGGGATCCGGGAGGCGCCTTAATGACGTCCAGCCGTTTTATCCGTATCGCGATCGCGCCTCGCGTGTGATCGCGGGACACGAAAGGCACGAAGAAATAAAAACGAAATCCGCGCCTCGAGTTTCTTTCTCTCTCTCTTTCGCTCTTTCTGGATAAACGCCAAATAGTTCGCGAATTGACCTTAGCCCACTTCGCGCATCCCGGCGCGCAATCTTTCCCCAATTGTCCCACGCGCGCGATTATCGGATTATCACGCGGGAATTTCTTGATCTGCCGGCATTCCATTCTGGCTGACATTCGCGAGTGCCTCGAAGATCGGAGCCGGCAGTATTCGTTACCGAATATACATAGGTATCGCAAGTTGGATGAAAGTACGTTAACGTTGAAGTACGCGCTAACTGAAATGATTCTATATACTGCTTTACATTTTTACATATAGAGATAATATTAATACTCGCAAATGATGCTCGCAAAATGGGGAATTGATTGGGGAATTGATATCGAAGGATAGATTTCTCTCGCATAAAATGCATTGCGTTTCGAGATATAATGGCGATCGTACTCACGAAAGCAATTTTCTTTAATAAGCAAATAAAAAAAAAAGAGAACGAGTTGAACGCGTTGCCCGGGAATATATGTCGGAGAAATAAAATTTCTCCCCTCTCGAAAAGAGAGAACGGCCGTCCCTTTTTAAGAGGGAACCCCGTTTAAACGCGGCCCGAGTCTTTACGCAACGCGCGTTACTAGGTGCGCGCGTGCACAGCTCCTGCGGGCGATCGCTATTAATTGCTTTAATTGCAGGGATAATTAATACGCGCCCTTTATAATAAAAACACTCCGAGGGCCGATTTGCGTATAATGGGCCGCGCGCAGAGATTCCGAATGAGACTTTTATTTGCCTCGGACGTATGAAGCAACCCTTTCCCCCCCCCCCCCCCTCCCTCCCTCCGATTACTTTCAAAGTAGCTCTTGCATCGCCTTTACGGCGCGGCTCGGCCTCTATCCGGATGAGTATTAATTGCTGTAATTGCGAGGATAATTGATATTCCGTTTCATTGGAAACGGCACTGGAGGACCCGGGACTGGAGCGGCGGGACACGACGCCTTTTACATTGAAATTTTAACCCGATTTGAAAAAAAAAAAAAAATACCCGAGGCTCTTTTCAGCACTCTCTCTAAAGCGGCGTTTACACACGACAATGATTAGTGGCGCCATTCGACTAGCGCCAGTAAAAATGCAAGTGTAAACACTTAATACAAACGCTAGTAGTATGGTATGGCGTTTACTGGCGATTACTGGTGCCAGGAAATCGAAAGTAAAGCGACGTTTACACACGCAATGATTAGTAGCGCCAACTGACTGGCATTTATTGGCGCCAGAAACCGTTACCATTAAACTGGCAAACTCATAAGTGTTTACACAGTGATGCTATTGGCGCATAATATGCAAAATATATATTTAAAATTTATCGTCAAAGTGTCAACTGAGTGGTTGGGTGCGACTATTCGTCACATGGGTGACTATGGGTCACTTTTAGGCATATTTCTTAGCTAAACACATATGACAGCAAGCATATAACCTTAAATTTTATATAGATTACACTTCAGCCTGGCGCCAGTACTGCTAAAAGTTAAAATATTTTAACTTCCGATTTCCTGGCACCAGTAATCGCCAGTAAACGCCACACTACTAGCGCCAGTTTGTATTAAGTGGTTACACTTGCATTTTTACTGGCGCTAGAATGGCGCCACTAATCATTGCGTGTGTAAACGCCGCTTTAAAATGTTTTAAATTTTAGCAGTATTGGCGCCAGGCTAAAGTGTAATCTATATAAAATTTATTTATATGCTTGCTGTTATGTGTGTTTAGATAAGAAATATGCCTAAAAGTGACCCATAGTCACCCAGAGTGACGAATGGTCGCACCAAACAACTCAGTTGACACTTTGACGATAAATTTTAAATACATATTTTGCATATTATGCGCCAATAGCATCACTTATATATAAACACGAGTTTGCCAGTTTAATAGTAACGGCTTCTGGCGCCAATGAATGCCAGTCAGTTGGCGCCACTAATTATTGCGTGTGTAAACGCCGCTTAAGACGCGCAAAGCAACGCCATTATCCGCTGTCAAATTCCAGTCAAATTTCTTATGCACTTCTATAATAGTCTGATTAATAGACACTTGTAGATGACTGTAAAGTCGAACATAAAGATTTTTGCGGCTGAGGAAAATAAATCTATAGGATTGAATATACAGAAGAGTTGAAAAAAAAAACAACTTCTCTAATTTTCATTTCTATTCGGTGAGAAATTGCTGCTATTTTTCTTTCTCTCTTTTTTTCTGAATAATTTTTGTTACACCTCTCTTCTTATCGATTACACCTATATAGCTATACACAGGAAGGAGTTGAAATTTAATAATAAAATTTTCACAGACACACGCGTGCCTGTTCCAGCTATCCGGCACGAATTCCGGTCAGATAGCCGCGAGTCTCGGGAGGATTAAATAATTCCAAATTCAAGGGTCGCGCTGGCCGAGCCGCGCGCGCTTTCGGACCGTGTTAAATATCTCCGAAATTAATTAATAATTTAATTCGCGGTGACGCGGGAAATCGACGGCCGGGGTTTCGATTTTCAAACGACGACGACGACGGCAGCGGCGGCGGCGGCGGCGGCGGTAGCGGCCGGCCGCGCGCCGCCGCCGCCGTCGCCGAGCGCGACAGGCGTACTTTAATTAACTCGGTGGACGTTAATTTCGCTTAACTCGCGCCGGAACACGCCGGACTTCGTTTAAGGCACACAGCCGTCGCTATTGATACGCGCATATCCGCGGCCGGCACTTCACAGGGGGCTGCGTGTGTGCGGCGGCGCGCCTGCGGCCGCAAAACACGAAGGCGGTGCCCGTCGCGCCGCGTACGGTACGTCGCGTATAGAACGGCGCATCAATTGTTGGAAATGCGGGACACTATCGCGACGAGGCATCGTGATTATTCCTTGACAGCCACTGTGCCGCGCACGGCCCCGTGTATGTTTCAAGCTTCGCGTGAACGTACGTACGCGTATACATACGTCACGTCATCGCGCCTGCCTGCCTGCCTGCCTGCCTGGCTGGTCGAGGGAGAAAGGCCCTTCGAAAGTGACGGCAAGAAAATCGCGCAACTCCCTTTCCTCAACGCGAAACGCGTTGCGCGATTTTAAAAAGTCCCGTGAATTTTATGTTCTACGAAATTCCTTCCTAAAAAGCGCGATTTTATTCAAATTAATTCGTTTAAATATAGATACATCTCTTCTTTATCTCCAATTCGTTTATCTATTTAAGTATCATTTTAATGTCTCTTTAAATATCTTTATACATATCTGCAAATTTATGCGGCGTAAATGTGACGAAATTATATTTTCTTAACGAAACGCGACCGGAAGAAATATTCCAAATTATTTACGACATGTTTAACGATAATCCACCACTCGTTCGGGGCCAATGGTAGACGATAAACAGTCCCCTGTGGTAAATGGGCTACCACGTTTTCTTCCCACGCGATGTTTCTTACCCAACGTGGCGCGATCAATAACGTGACTCGAGATAGAGTGAATCGATTGCCGGAGTAACAATTATTGCCGGCCAATACTTTCACATGGTACACATTCGAAATTAGCACACAGAGGCTCTCGCGAGGTACATTCTATCTCGAATCTGCATCTGATCTGTGGATCTTTTCATAGAGACGAGTAGATTAATTCAGCGATTGAACTAATAGAATATCTTATTACCTTTACCGCGGACGCGTCTTATAAAATATGATAATACATTAAAAGCATTAGATATTAACATAATTATATTAAACTCACATATTTAATTCATTTTCTAGACACTTCATTTTTCATTTGTTCAACTTCCATAAATGTATAAATCAAAGAGAGAGAGATACATATATCGTTCCAAAGTCACTGCATTATCTTATTGTCAGGTATATTTAAATTGCATAATTTTTTACTCATCGGTAATTGAGCAAAATAATACTAAATGTATAAAGCTTTGATCCTGTCCAACATAATAAGATTCCACAGTGAAGTATCCTCGATATAAAATATAAAGACGCCAAAAGCAATATCCAGTAATTAAATCCTGCAAATTGCGTACATGGTCAGAGTGACCTTTATAAATAAACGGGATTTAAAAGGACCAAATAATAATATAGAATTAATGTAATTGAAGCCAAAAATAATTCATATCAAAACAAATAATGTGTATAATAATATGCGTAAATCTTAATATGGAATATACAAATTTCTTGTTCCCCGCAGGAGACCAAGAGGCCGTCGAAGGAGATGCAGGTGACAATCGCGAGGCAATTGGGCCTGGAACCGACGACGGTCGGGAACTTCTTCATGAACGCCCGACGCCGCTCCATGGACAAGTGGAAGGACGAGGACCCGAAGACGGTCGCGGTCGAGGAGGAACAGTTGTCGCCCACGATAGGGATCGGCCAGCGCCAACCGAGCGACGTTTTGTGACACACGTCCGACCACGAGGAGTACCACGACGAGTCGCCCGACGAGGACCTGCCCTTCTCGTAAGGGCGGCGTACTACCTCGCGGACGTATCCTTGCCGACACGATTAGACCTCTCAGGCGACCTCTCGACGCGTCACGCGAATTTTAATTCTTACAATTCATCTCTACGTTCAGAATATTGTTGACAATTGGCTAGTTGAGATATTACTTATATTGGTTAAGCAAAAAAAAATCTTTAGAACCATTTTATTTATTTGATACTTACTTCACCAGACTTAAGCTTCATTAAGCTTCTTGATGTTTGACAAACAATTAACTAAGAGTAAAGCATTATTTAAAGAATTATCTTTACACACCTTTCGCAATCACGCGAGAGATCACTATAGTCTACGTAAAACGAAAGATATTGAATTATTACCTTTTTATTGTACTAAATGCGCGTCAACGATCGTCTTTGAAGATCGAACTGTGTCGAGCAGGGGCGTCCCAGCCGCTGAATTGCGAACGATCATTATAACTCCCGCGAAGCGATCCGGATTAGATCTGCCGATCTTGCGTTTCTTCTTCTTTAGGCTAGTGCGTTCCCGGGTATTCACGATCGACAGATCGTTTCCACGTTGAAGCTCTTAAATCGATGTTCGAAGTCGAGAAACGAACGAGTCGCTATCCAAGTGAAGGAGCTGGAGGATGTTGATTACATACAAATGATTTTCTACTTAATTTTTCACACGAGAGTTATCCGTACATATATTTATTATTCTCTCACACGCAATTTTGTTTCTCTCACGGTAAACGGGCCGTCCCTGTCACGACGAGCCGTAATTTTAAAGGTCGCAAACTTGCGTACGACAACGACTCGTCGCGCGTCTCGACTTCGGGCACCTCGCAAACTTCGTGCCATAGTTTGCCATATTAGCATAAGTTAATCCGTAACTCGGCGCTTCGCGCCCGATTCTTAGCGTTCTAGTCCACTGTAATAAGTTCCAAGAGGAGCCCGTCTCCCCTCGTCAAACTGATCGGGGCCCGCGAGGCGGTTCCTCTCCTCTAGTCAAAATTCAGAAGCTCGAATTCTGAATCCGCCCTCCGCGCCGAAAAGCGCGAAGGGGGTCGCTTCGAAAGCGCTCGCGTTTTCTCTTTATTTTCTTCTTTTTTTTTTTTACGCAGATGACCGCGCGGCTGAAGTTGTGTTTATTCGCCGCTCCGAAACGGGGCGTTTAGCGAAGCGACCTCGAGACTCCGGGGCTCGTTGGTTCCTGTTACCTTATTCTTTTTTTTTCTTCTTAAGAGTAGAACGGTTGCTGCTTTAAGAATAGCGGATATTGCGAGGGCAAATGTCGAGTAATCGCACGGAATTCCAAGCGCTCTGACAATCGCGGGCGAGTAAATACTTACAATTAGAAGAGTCCGTTTTCCACTTTTTCTTAATCCTCGAGACTAGCCCTCCCCCTTGGCCGCACGGTGCGGTGCGGAAGTTCGAGGAATCTCCGATGCTCGATCGAGATACGTCACGAGTTAAAGCAGCGATTGAAGGAATCCTACTGTGTGCGTTAACGATTTCGTTTGAGATTAAGTACAGTTTATTTCGTTTACTGGTTCAAAGAACCGACGGTTTCTGATGCTACGGGGTGTGCTTAAAATCGCGATTTCGCATTCCATTTCGTCTTTTCCTCAAGTAGCGTATGGATAATTCAGTTTGAAACTGTGAAATCCAATTCCTGTAAAGGTGGACGGCGCGCAGCGCGATCGAGAGGAAGAACGCGATTTTTTTTTTAACGCACCCCGTACGTATTATTAAAGCGAATCGAACCTCCTTGAGGAATTAATCGGTTAGCGGTGAGATCCGATGATGATCGCGCAATCAGCGGCGCGCTAAATGCGCGACCGGGCTCGTCGTGTCCCTCGTTGGTCAGACGTAACGTGAACCAATTTTCAAAGTGGCTTCGTGTGAGGGTACACGTGCCAAGTGATATATATATGTATGTATAAAACATGTATATCAGAGAGTGGACACTCTTTTGTGCGAACCGATGGCGGGAGGAAGGTTTAGTGGGGAAAGGGAGGAACGGAGAGAGAGAGAGTGAGAGAGCAATTTTTAAAATGGGTGGCTGCACCGTAGCTGTTTACGAGAGACAGAGACCGAGAGAATGAGTGAGAGCCTGTGAGTAAGAGAGAAAGGGAAAAACAGAGAGCGAGAGAGAGAGACTTTAGCGAGAGCCGCACTCGATATCGTACTGCAATTGTGCTGTGCTATTGTACATACTTAAAAAAAAAAGAAGAAAAAGAACAAACACGTACGTATACAGATAGACATAACACGTACACACTTTTATTACGTAAGCGGCGTTCGCTAAGCCGGGCGAAAACGAATCGGTGTGACGTTTGATTGCAGAAAAGTGCATTCTAGCCGACTTGCACTTCGCGTCTGTGGCTCCTGCGTAGCGAGAATTCTTTTGTGCTTCGACACACAACCACATATATACACACACACACACACACACATATACACGTACACACACGTACATCGACGCGACGTCGCGATGTGGCGAGCGATCGGTTCTGCGAGATTTCGTTGGAACGACATTTTATATCACGCCCTTCTACTTTTTTGTGCGATCGCGAGAGGATCATTTATGCTAGTCGGATTAATCGTACAGAATGAATCGCAAGTGAATGCCGAGATTCAATCGGAGGATTGACAAAACGATCCACGAGTATCGAGGGGTGAGCTTGATCGCGAAAATAAATTTATTACTACATGTATACGGTGCTTTATCGATTCCATGATAATTAAAATTTTTTTTGCTTGTAATCCAAAGACCGCATAAAAAAACTCGTAAGAAAAAGATTGGAAGGAATATTTTGATTGTTTCTTGATTGCACGAGTTCAAACAAACTGATTAAATAAATAAATCAAATTTTGAAAAGCAACAAACTCTCGATACATTGTCTCGAGGAGCACGAAAAGATCGCCGTCGTGCGAGTTCGTAGGGTACGCGATCATTCGTCTCGCGAGCGGAACGTCTCTTTTTTCGCACGCGAACGCCCGTTCGACGTTCGTTCGGCGATGTTACCTCTACGGCATGTTACTTAATTTATTATATTTTAAGGTAGAGAGGATGTGCGCGCGGGTGGCGCGTTCGAAGCAGCTTTCGAAAGATAACAGCAGTTCGTCATCGAGAGAGAGAGAGAGAGAGAGAAGCGTGTAATTTATTGTGTAATATTTTGTAAAGTTATATCGAATCCCCTTAGTGTGCATGGCGACTCGAGGTATGTTACCGCTTTCGTGCAACAGCAGCAACAACAACAACAGCAACAATCTCCTCTCTAAAGAATCCGAGTACACACCTAATACACGTTTCTCCTTAACGTTGCACGTTAATTGATTAGCATTTCAACGCTACTCTGATTATTTATTATTAATTTATCACATACGACGTCTGAAATAAACGGTCATTCAAAGCGAGCATCACAATTCTGAGTGTGTTTTGAGACTTGAGTGCTCCGTGCTGGATTAAAAACCCAAAATGGCGAATCGGCAGTCGGCTCGACGCGGAAAGGGAGGGCCTCGCATCCCGGCCTCCCGCATTCGAGAAGGAGAGGATGCGAGATCTCTTCCGACGCGAAGATAAATCCACGGTACCAAGAGAGACGCGAGCGGCCTCCTCGGTCGTCGGTTTAAGATCATATATAGTACAAAGTAAACATATATATATATATATATTATTGTAATAACAGTGTTTAATTATATATAAGATAATATATATATAAGAGAGAATGTGGCGCGCGCGTCACGCTGTTTTTCGAGGGAGAATGTTCAAATAGGACTCTGTGTTAAATCGTGGAAGAGATCGAGAGAAAGAGGCAAAAGGAAACGCGGGATCTGGGGGGTTGTCGAGTTCTCTCTCATGGGAGTTCATTCCTCGTTGAAGACGATTGTGTCACGTTGTCAGGCGCGATAATCACGACGAGGTGCAAGAATTCCGACGGAATTCAACCGGCGATCGTGAGCGGACGGACAACACGCTCTTTCGTGTTCCTTTACCATGGTTCCGACAATTCAGCGAATTTACGTGATTAACGACCCAGATAGCATCATGTCCAAAATCGGGATATAAGACGTCTTACAATATGATGTCTAAAAGACATCTTATGTCCCGACTTTGGACATGCGTGCTGTCTGGGGAGTTGACGGAAGTTACTCGACTATAATTTTACCTTGCAATTTGGACGACAGTGCGCGGATGTTTATATCTTATAACGCCAGTATTAAAGCCCTTCTAGGAAATTTGTGCGAGAATTTTTGTATTTATTTTATTACAATTTTTGTATTAATTCCTGCGAAGCGTTTTCATTGTTCGGGAAAAAATTGCGACTGTTGATTTAATGCCGAAACGAATGGGGGAACTGTGACTTGACCCGCGACGAAGATGAAGGTCGGAACTCGTTATTTGGTCTTGAGGACACGCGTGAGGCATATTACGTGCACACACACGAGAGGAACACGCATACATGGTGGATAGGACCGATGGTGTACGATATATAAAGGTGTAAATACAACTTTAGTCGCGAGAGGAAGATTTATTATCGCTACGATTACTGCATTACGATGATTATTAATTGCTGCAGACGTATGCGCGAGAGATGTTTTTGTTATATAAGAGAAGAAATAAGACGACATAAGATGCCATATATAGTTAAAGAAGGGAAAGGAAACGCGTATACACATCACAGAGGATAGAAGTGACAGAGAAAAGCCGGAGAAAGAGTGACGAAGAGAGCGTAGAATATACATATATATATATAAATATATATAAATTGATATACGATATAAATAAACATAAATGCAAATATAAATATAAATACAGATACAAATATAATATAAATGCAAATATGAATATAAATATGGACATAAGTATAAATAAATTATATATATATTATATATACATATAATTATATATATATATATATACATATATACAGGGTGTTTCAGAAATAGGTGGCCAAACTTTAGGAGCATATTCTACTCACTATAAGGATGAAAAAAAGTCATAAACATGGGTCCGAAAACGCTTCCTTTCCAAGTTATAAACACTTTATTCAATAACAAACTTTGATAAGTAAATAGACCGAAATATGAAGGTACTTTTAGCAGGACATCGTTTTTGAGCTATACTATATAGCTATAGTTATAGTTACATTTATATTTATAAATATCTTTATAAATTGACAAATCTTTCAAAAACGATGTTCTGCTAAAAGTACCTTTATTTCGGTCTATTTATACTCATCAAAGTTTGTTATAAATAAAGTGTTTATAACTTGGAAAGGAAGCGTTTCCGGACCCACAATTATACGATTTTTTTCATCCTTACAATGAGTAGAATATGCTCCTAAAGTTTGGCCACCTATTTCTGAAACACCCTGTATAAAATACGGATATTATTGCCGTCGATCACGGCGGACGGTGTTGATGGTCGCGGGGGCGATTATCGAGCGATCTCCAAGACGATCGATCGATAACGACTATTGCGCGTCTTAAATTTGAGGGTGAAAATGAGAGAGAGCGAAAGAGAGATTGCTAGAGAGAGAGAGAGAGGGAGAAAAAAAGAGTGCGAAAGAATAAAATTCGATGATCTATTTATATATTGCGCTGAGAGGGGCTCGTCTCGATAGTTACATCGTTACGTGACACATATCCAGTGGATTAGAAACTATCGACGACGACAACGTACAATATTAGGTGTCTATATCGATCTAGTTTCCACCCCACTCGCAGAGAATTTTCACTTCGTTTTTCCACGGACAGGGGTAAGAGAATCGGCGGAATAAAAAAAAAAACAGGACAGGAAAAATAAAAACATAGACAAAGAGGCTCGACGCGATTTTTCTCGAGCGAGAGAAAGGTCTGTGCGCTTTCGTCCGTTCGAGGCTAAAGGGGAGAGACAACACGACTCTAATTTTTCACTCTCAAAGAACTTTTCACCCCCCGTAGAATGAAGGGGAAAGAAAGCGAGAAAACGCAGGCTACGACCCATATTGTGACTGCTATCTCTCAGCTTGTCCGGTTTTTCATAAATAAATTACGATCGAAGCGAGCTAAGAGGGAGAGAGAGAGACACAGAGGGGGAAGGGAAACGGGACTAAGCAAGAGAGATTTCTCGAAAGATTCTCGGGATTGCGTTTCTTCTCGAACGGGACGAAAAGGTGAGCTGAAAGAAGGAAAGGAAGATAACACAAGAGCAGTTCGTACGACAATAAGGTATCGATTAGTTAATCAGAGACGAAATAATGTATAAAATACAAGTGCAAAAGCAGGTATACATTATTATTATTATTATATTTATTGTAAAGCGCGTGGTTTTCGCGCGGCGTGCTAACCGCGCGGGACTGCCGGCCCACCCTTCGGATGTAAAAGGGAAGAGTGGACGACAGTCGCAATTAGCGCGGGACGATGTGTCGGGGGCTCCGGTCGGAAATTCGGAAAAAGATCGGCGTGGACGAAGGCACAGCGTACGTAGATTCACGTAGAGTAAACGCGCGTCAAGTCGATCACTCTTCGTTGTCATAATCTATTTCCTCAGGAAAGGAAGAGCGAAAGAGAGAAGGGGGGGTCCTGTCGCGAGGATAATTTCGTCCGTCGAAGGAATCGCGATTAACACCTCAAACCCGGCGAGTCGCGTCATTACAGTTTCGATCGTGATATCATCCGTGATCATGGAACTGATGTCCGAAGAAAATATGTGTGAACAGGTTGAAAGGTGTATTTAATAATTCCGTCGACAATCGCGGTGACAATGTTGCGAGAACGAGAAATCCGGGTTCGGGGTGTTAACTCCGGCAGGAGAGCGGGGATCGATCGGGAGTGTCTATCGCGTGTGTGTGGCGTATTGGCGAGTTTTTTTTTTTAATATTTTAATTCATCGATTGATCAAATCGCATTATGCGCAAAGGCAATTTTGCTCTGCAAAAGCTGCATTTGCGCATAATGCGATTGATCAATCGACGATGAATTAAAAAACTCGCCCTATATAAGAAGAGCGAAATTGACGAGAATAAGACGAGAACGAGAGCGTGAGAACGTGTGTGTACGTGTGTGTGAGAAAGAGAGAGAGAAAGAGAGAGAGGGCGAGTCATTAATTTATTTATACGATTACGTATATCCGTTAGTAGAGGCAACCAAGTGTGGTTATACCAGCCCGAGCGACGGCTGTTGTTGCGACGGTTCGCGGTTCGTGCCATTGAATTTTCTTGCGCGGTCGACGGGCCGACGATCGAACACTTGTGAAAATGACGGGATCGAACTCCGCGGCCGTGAGGGCGCGCGAAAAAAATCCCCCGGCGTCGCAAAAATTTCCTCCCCCTCCCCCTTCCCACAGTTCGATCCGCCGATCCGCGCGGATCGACCGGGGGTCCACTTCCCTCTTTTGTACGGAAGAGCCGACGGCCTCCCCTGCGAGGCGGATCCTCCTCCGACGATCTGGAAAAGGAAAAAAAAAAAAACGTACGGGAACGGGGGGCAGAAGGTTCGATCCCGGCATATACCGAGATGTGTAATTATGTAATAGATACACACATACACACACATATATACGCATCCGCGATCGGGGGCCGCGAGGGAGAGGCGATTGTAAACTACTGTAAACTACAATGTTACTACGTTTTACCAAGAGCTTATTGTAGTCGAGAATCATAATGACACGGACACACACATACACACACACACGCGACACACACACACACACATACACATTAAATCGTACAAGAAAAAAAAAACAAAAGAACAATGGTATTGAGTGTAGCACGAAAAAAAAAGAAAAAAAGACAAACGTTCTTTACACTTTTGCACGAGACGTGTGTTGTAAACTTAAATTAATTATCATTGACATATGTAATTAACGTTTTATTACTTAGCAATTAAACTTAATTTATTTATGATTACTCGAGTCGCTTGTGTTGACGCCCTTGTTGTTGTTATTGCGGATCGTGTGCAATCAGTCCGAGAGACGATCGATCCAGGATCTGATCAATCTTGTAGCGATCGAAGGCAACTGCGATAACGCTTCGTGATAGAAATCGCGTTCTATCGTTTGTAATACCCTGCAATCTTTAGGGCAGGTCATACCGTTACAGCTTTTTATAGGAATTGCATTCCCTTAGGAAATATTCAGAAAATTATCAATCCGTTAAATTCACAATAAAATTCTAATAGAAACAGTCCAAAATAGAGAATGAAATTTCAAGAAACAGATAATCGGCGGATTTGAAATGATTTGGCAGCAAAGCAAATAAAAAATGCTTATTTAAGCTCGAAATAATCTTTTATCCTTTTGTTAATCTCTTAACAAACCATCAAGCTTATTTTTGTTTAACAACGTTATTATCCCAGGGCGCTTCAAAAATTCCTTAAACAATTAATAATATAATTAACGGATTAATTATTAAATTATGACTTATAGTACTTATATATGCAAACATCAATTTTCTTTAGTGAAAGTTACTTCTAGTCATTTAGTTATCCTGTAAGTGATTGAACATTTTCAAGAAACTTCATGGGGCGACGGACTCGGCGACGGAGGGGTGCGATGATTGTGCTTGCTTTTAGAGTATTTATAGTTAGAGAAATTATTAACAAAGTCACACGAGGACATCTCGAAAAGCAGGATAAACCGCTTTTCGCGCTTTCCTTTCGAAACGGAGCCGTTTCAGTTAATAACTTTCCTGCCGCGTGTTAGCGGCGCTTGTTTGTGATACACACACAATATCTGCGATCACATCGCGAGATGTAGCGTGGCAGTCACACTCGTAAAACACGAGATCGGGCCACCCAACGTCGTATAAATAAATAAACAACCGTAGTTCTGACATAGATTTTTATATTTTCATTTAGTATCAAATTAGTCTAAAGGCACTGAACACTTATACATAGATATATATTATATTTATACGGAGACCTAGTTATTAGATCAAACGTGAGAAAGAGAGAGTGAGAGAGAATGAGCGAGAGAGAAAGAGAGAGAGCGCGAATGAGGAATGTCGGCATTGTACATTACGCGGCTGATTAATCTAACAATAAGATCACGAAGACGAGGGAAAAGAGCACGATCGATCTGTAAATATATCGATCCTATCGTTTTCTTATAATTTGGACCACTGAACGGGAATCTGACCGCGTTCTCCGGATGTGCCGGATGCTACGGAGGTGTCGCTAATCAACGACGTTCTCTCGATTCCCGGCGATCGTTTCGAGACCAGTGGCGCGGAACAGTTTTCATGATCTCGCGATCTCACGATCTCAATCGCGATCGTGTCCGCCCTGCGCGACAAGCATGCCGCTAATACGTTTCGCGACGGCACGCGTTTCTATTTTTAAGCTCGCGTTTTTTAAGCTTTGACACGGAATCCTATTCGGGATTCGAGGGCGTTCCATTTGAAACGCGCGACCTCATGAAAGTTGATCTTGGCCGCACGATCCGGGACGATCCGGGATCGCGTGAATCGCAAATCGCCTGAAGATCGATCTCGAGGAAGAAAGGAGGAGGGAGAGCAGAAGTCAGGATTTGCGCTTTCGTTGCGCGAATTCTGTTTTCCGTCGAGAGCCACGCGTGCATAGCTATCGTGAACGAATGAAAGGGCGGAGTGAACGACGGGGTACGAAAGGCGAGAGCGAGAGCGAGTGACGGCGCATAGTGAAGAGCACACACCATGAAATTGTTAAAACGTAAAGTAGAGAATAAACGAGCAATAAAGTGTATCGAGTGATTAAAGCCTTATTGCGGCGATCTGAATGCAAAGGTAGAACATTGCACAGTTATGCGAAGGGATCAATACCGAAGGAAAGAGGAAGGGAGATATCATTATCGTCATTTTTTTCTTCTTAAAAAGTATCGATTTTGTGCAATAAATTTATTAGGCCCTCAACCTTTTGTAAAAGAGACAAAAGTACTTTTAGCTGTTCAATAATTCATTAATATATCAGCGTCAAA
The DNA here is from genome assembly GCA_035220615.1 of Leptothorax acervorum. Lineage (NCBI taxonomy): Eukaryota > Metazoa > Arthropoda > Insecta > Hymenoptera > Formicidae > Leptothorax > Leptothorax acervorum. Next base: position 217,100 of record JASTWQ010000051.1, on the reverse strand, counting down.
ATGTACAAAAAAATTCTCATTACAAAAATAATTAAGGTGGCACCTCCGCGACAACGTCGGCCAAAAGTTTCGTCCCATGTAGATATCTAGGAGATCGATAATTTAATCGGATCATCGTAGAAAAATGTATAAAACATATAATATTGACGTGGTACTAATAGATAATACAAAGAAATTAACTAATTTTGTCACACCGGTGGGAGTAAACTTTTTGCTAGAACTGTCCGCGCTATGCACCAACACACGGAACGGGTTACGTATACAGACTATACATGCTGTCATATATGCGATATATCGATATATTGACATCTTATGTATCTAATAATACCAAAAATGTCATGCTTCTCAAGGCTGTATTTTCAAAACTAGATGGTAAATTATTTTCTATTTTTTTTTCAGAATATTCGTCTAATCCCTCTCTAGTATATCCTTTCGTTTTTTATTCAATTCTTGAATGTAGTTTTGACGATAGAATTAAAAACGTGTCGTTTATTCATGTTTCGTACATGTATTACATGTAAATCATGCCAATTTCAAATGTAGTAAATATCTCGGCTTAGGGATGGTAAATCCCATTTAACTTGCACAGATGTTTAGATAACATATCTAATAATGTGTACGCCAAGTTTTAACAAATTCTTGAAAAAACGATTTCGCGGAGGTACCACCTTAACGATTATAGAGACAAAAAAATTGAGGTAAATATATAATATAGATTGGCGAACCCCTCTCCAATGACCTTGACCTTGACATATGTTGTCAACGTTATGACCCTGAGTAACAATCAAAAGGTTTTAGCCGTCGGACTTTCTTCATTAAAAAGTTATTAACAAAAAAAGTTTGAAGAATATAGCAGTTATTTTGAGTATTGAAAGGCATAAACGACTAATATGTACGTGGAAATAATACATGTATGAACGAAGGAAAGTCATTTAAAGCAGTGAATTGTTGATGTATTGAACAGTCTATTTGTTAAAACAAAGAATAGTTGATATAGAAAAGTATGTATATGTACAATTTTATGTCTTAGAGAGCATAAATATAAAGTATTCTCTGCTTTAACCATAATTGTATGATTATAATTGTAAACTATCTTTAATTGTACAGTTTTATACCAACCATTCTCTGCTTTAACAAAAAGACTGTTTAATATATCAGGGATTCACTGCTTTAAAAAAAGCAGATAACAGTTTATGCTTTTGATTAAATTAAAGCAGAGAATACATTATATTTATGCTTTCTATAACATATAAAATTGTAAATATACTTTTCTATACCAACTATTCTCTGCTTTAACAAAAGAACTGCTCAATATATTAGCGATTCACTGCTTTAAATAAAGCAAATAATAGTTTATGTCTTTGATTAAATTAAAGCAGAGAATACATTATATTTATGCTTATTTCTAACACATAAAATTGTATATAAGGTAAAAGACCCAATTTTGGCACACGTCCCTATTTCGGATGCTTCTATCGAATTTTTTAAGATAATTACTAAGATAATTTTACTCGAATTCAGTCACGTTAGGGTACACACAGGTCGATTGGATATTCAAGTACATCGTACAACAACAATTGAAAGAAAGATATTTGCTTTGAGAACAATAACCGTCTAGTGCGTGAGCAATCTGGTCCGTTTCTGGTACAGCATTCTTGGCATTCTTGCGTGACAAGGACCTACCTGTCGACCCAATTTCGGACTATAAACTGCTGTGGATAATTTATAGGTTAGTTTTGGTGCACCGAGGTTATCTGAGAGTAAGTATATTTTATTCGATTCTGAATATTGTTATATTTATTTTGGCGGTCTATTTGTTCATGATTATTATCAGTCCAGTGATTACGACGGTCCAGTGAGGACGACGAAGGTCCGGAGATACACAGTGCCGAAACTGGGACATATATGCGGTCCAAAACTGGGACATATATGCGGTCCAAAAATGGGACAAGAGGGAATGGGTTTTTCCGAAAGTGGTACATTTGCACTCGTACATATTTTTGTTAAAATAATATTTCCAATGAATTTAAGACGACTGATAAGGGGTGATTTTGATAGGGGGAAACCCTCACATATATAGCTATGCAAAGAGTTTACATCGATAGGCACGTAAATCGTTAATATTTCAACAAATATTGACCGGTAACCTTATAGCGTCCGAAACTGGGTCTTTTACCTTATACTTACTTTTCTACACCAACTATTCTCTGCTTTAACAAAAAGACTGTTCAATATACTAACGATTCGCTGCTTTAAATGACTTTCCTTCGTTCGTACATGTACTGTTTCCGCATACATATTAGTCGTTTATGCCTTTTAATACTCAAAATAACTGCTATATTTTTCAAACTTTTTTTGTCAATAACTTTTTAATAAAGAAAGTCCGACGGCTAAAATCTTTTGATTGTTACTCAGGGTCATGACCTTGACAACATATGTCAAGGTCAAGGTCATTGGAGAGGGGTTCGCTAATCTATATATTTACCAAAATTGACAGTTACAATACAACATGAGCGTGTCGAACGCTTGTAACTTGTAAACATGAAAATCGATAGCCACGTGGCATGTTACATACAAAGACAGTCTTATCATTCGGTTACTTGAGTCGCTTATCCTGAGAACGCAGCGATACCGGTGATTGCCCTCCCGAGAATCAACGCGTGAATATCGTTTGTACCTGTGGAAGAGAGAAAAAGGAGAAACGGAAACAGTCTCGAATGACGCGATTCATTAACAACTAAACGACTCGTGCTAAACGATCGCCGTTTTTCCGCGTACCTTCGTAAGTGTTCACCGATTCCAAGTTCATCACGTGCCTGATGACGTGGTACTGATCCGAGATCCCATTTCCGCCGAGGATATCTCGCGCGGAACGCGCGATCTCCAGCGCTTTGACGGCCGAGTTTCTCTTTATGATGGAAATCATTTCCGGCGCGGCTCTACGGCACATGAAATCATTTCCTGCCTTACTTATACGCGCACGTACATGTTACACACACATGGTTGTATGTTATGTATTAGCGATATATTATTTTACCGCTAATATGCATACATATATAATATATATGCAATACAGAATACATTATAAATATATATATGTATAATATATATCATTATTATTATACATTATATATCGTATATATGTATATTATTGTATGTATATTCATATTTGATTTAATAGATGTATATACAGGGTGTAACAAAAAGGTTGTCCGCTATTTTAAGGGTGAATAGTATACATAAAAATAATGAAAAAAGTTCCTATCAACATTAGGCCGCAAATGATTTTTTACCGAGTCATGGGCATTACAACTTTTGAGCTAATTAAATTCGGTTTATTAACGAACAGAATACGTTTTGAGTTGTCAAAATACGTACAAAAATTAAAGAAGATGTTTAAAGTTACATTCAATATTATTTGTATTTATTTAATAATTTTAACAACAATTTAAGCTCAAAAGTTGTAATGCCTATAACTCGATAGGAGATCATTTGCGAACCTATGTCAATAGAAACTTTTTTCATTATTTTGATGTGTACTATTCACCCTTAAAGTAGCGGACAACCTTTTTGTTACACCCTCTGTATACCATAAATATGATATTACGTAAAAAGGGTGATTGATCTTGGGAACATTAAAATATTATCAGTCTTCCTAGAAGATAGTAAAGTATTGCGTTAACTCTGTGTCTTCGGGAATTAGATCGTCATCTCTTCGTTCGAGTTCAAACACATTTTTACCTATTCTCGTCCTTCAGTCTACCGACTCGCAAGCAAGCTTGAAGACCGATCGCGATGTCGCACATCATGTCCGCCAGTTTCTTCTGCACGAGCTGATTCGCCGCCAGCGGTCTTTTGAATTGTTTCCTCTCCAGGGTGTAAGATCGGGCGATCTTCAGGCAGGCCTCCGCCGCACCCAGCGCACCCCAGGCGATGCCGTACCGTGCGTTGTTTAAGCAACTGAACGGTCCCTTTATCAAGTTCTATTATTAGATATCCTAAGCTATGTGCACTATCACGATCGCTATGTGATAATCCCGTTTCTTTATAGTCATTGACTTCCTTTTTAATATATTCTGAGAAATATCAGCTGATGGCGATAATCAACGGTAATAATGAGCAGTCAATTGATTAATGTTAGATAAAAATGGATATATATGTTATAGGAGATTCCTCTGGTTATTAGCAGGCTTACTTTGAGTCCCTGAACATTCAGTAAATTTTCTTCCGGTACGATTACGTTGTCCATCAGGATCATGCCAGTGACAGACGCTCTTAGAGAAAACTTCCCCTCGATCTTTGGTGTGGATAATTGATCACCCGCAGCTTCCCTCTCGATGATGAACCCGCGGATCTGACCGTCATCACATCTCGCCCATACTACCAACAAGTCGGCGATGGGCGAGTTTGTGATCCTAAACGAGATTTGATATTTTGACTTTTACGCTCGATCGCGAGAAAATATCTTTTTTTTTTTTTTTTTTATTAAACGGCGGAGAGTACTTGCGAGAACTAACCATGTTTTGCTGCCGTTCAACTTGTAGACCTTTTTGTCAGAATCGTAAATGGCCCTGGTTTCCATCGATCCTATATCACTACCGTGATTGGGTTCCGTTAAGCCAAAACAGCCGATCTTTTCCCCGGAAACTGAAATACACTTCGAAAGCTATCCAACGGTAATTGCCGTTTAATTCATTTTAGCTAATTATATATGATATTAGGTAATTAATCTGTCAATCTAATTTCCAAAATAAAAATCAAGTCTTTTTTTCCACCTGTCGCTTTATTTTTCGTAGTTTTTGGAGATAAATAATTGAATACTTTACTGTACAAAGTTCTAAAATCTGGTAATTATTTCAAGATTTAGAAATTAAACTAGGGAGCGTAATTTCACCCCAAAAAATCGCTTGCACGCACCCATTTCAGGCAGAAATCGCTCTTTCTGGGCGTCGCTGCCGAACATGTAGATCGCGCCGATCGCGAGGGAGGACTGCACCGACAACGCCGATCGATACCCGCTGTCGACGCTCTCGATCTCCCTGGCGAGGAGCCCGTAAGCCACCGAGGACACCCCGGCGGCACCGTAACCCTTCATGGTGCAGCCCAGCACCCCAAGCTGGCCCATCTGCCTTATGATCTCCCGGTCGAAATGCTCCTTGCGATTCGCCTTGATCACGCACGGCAGGAGCTGCTCCTGACAGTAGGAACGGAACTGATCCCTCATCAGGATCTCGTCCTGCGTCAGTTGCGACTCCAGAGCGAACGGATCCTCCCAATTGAAGGCGGCTGACCCACGAAATTCAATAAGTCAAATTTTCGATCGAAATTACGCAGTCTGAATTAATTTCTAAGGCAATTGAATATCTTTTCAAAATAAATTTCTTCTTTGAATTGCTCTTTTTACAAAATTCGGTAGACCAGGGTTGTGCCGAAAATTTCAAGAATACATCTATATGGATTGTTTAGACATATTGTTTACTTTATATTTACACGAACCTTTTTCATGTAGATAATATAAGTAATGTAAATGTGTGTCAATTGATAAATTGATTGATTTCTTTGAACTGTATTTTTGCAAACAGTCTTACAAAAATAACTTTAATTAGTTTTAGACTAGTTTAGATTAGATGCATTTCAGTTTTAATTTTTTTATTATCTGTACAATGACATAAAAGATGCATGACATTAATATAGAAATATTACTATTTACGCTGATCTCTATGAGCTTTTAAATAACAAAAATTAGTATGTTGTCTAGCTTGCAGTTGCAACACACAATATGCATATTTATTTTCTGCTTTCACAGATATAAAATCAAAATCTTTAAAATCATTGTTAATTTTTTCTGACATCCTAAAAATTGTGCCCAAGCTAAATAATAGCATTGAAAATAAAATTGCAAACGAAATATATAAATTTCCGATATTTACGATAAAATATAATCTTCGATGATCCTCTCCATAGATTATTATTCGTTATTTACATAGATGACGCGTTAAACATTATAGTTTACATTGTATATGTGTAGATCATGTAGATTATTATATTTTACGCGTAAACGCCCAACCTCAGTATAGACGACATATGTTGTGTAATATCATAGTGATGAACGATAGAACGGTAAACATCTTTTATCAGTTATCAGTAAAGATGAGATAGCGAAATCGTAATGTCGACAGAACGAACTACCGGCTGAGTCGCGCCTCTGCATCGTGCTACCATCTACATTTTACGTCGAGTCTGTAGATCATCAGTATAGATCAGTATAGATCACGCGTCATGATTAAGAAGCTATCTGGCTATTATCTACCTGATGTTTATAGATATAATTTACAATCAAGTGTGACTTACGTCTTCCTCGGAGTATGGCGGAGGCGGAGATCTCTGATCAGGATTTAAGGACGAATATGACGAGTTTTGATACATGATCTAACGAAAAATCCTACGAGTCCTAAGGTCAGTTAGGTCCTTAATAGATTTTCAAAGGATACGCCTCGTGGAATTAACGCGACACAAACGGCCGGTCCTCAACAACAGTTTCTGCATATGGCTTGCCATGTTGAACAACGACTGATGATAGCGACAAAACACTGGCTTATGTTGATCTCGTTAAAAAAATATTCCTCTTATCAATCGCGCCTGATGGCGCGTCCACACCGAGCGATCGAGACTCCGTGCAAGCGTTTCGACATAAATACTTCATTCAATATCTCCGGTGAACTGGCCTCGACTATTCAGCAGTCGATGACTAGTCAGCTGTTGCCGAGAGCATCGTGAGACTTTACGTAGTGGTTGGCTGCGATTGGCTCCACGACAATTCGGAGGCAAGTTTGAATGGCCGTCGGTCTTTTAGACTATTAGGGGAGTTTCCAACCTTTTTTATCAAGAGGGCTACATTAAAATCTTTCTAATCACCGGGAGGATATATATATATTTTATTTTTAAGTTTTTATTGCGCCTTTAATTCTACGGTTCGGCCATTGCTGCGTCGGACTTTTATAATATAAAAAACTTTTAAAATAAAGATATTTTAAAGATTGTTTTTATAGATAATTTTCAAAAATAAAAAACAAATTTTTTATTTTTGGAAATCATATAAAAACAAAATATCTTTATTTTAATTCTTTCTTTCTATTTTATTTATATTTATATTAACATTTACATTTATACGTCGAAATTTCTTGGTGGGCCGAATAAAACTTCCCAAGGGCGGAATTCAGCCATCGGGCTGGCGCGGCGGATTGTTTGAATTATAAAGACTCTCAACTTCTCGTGTCTTCGCAGTGCAAAAGCGGGAAGATATCTTTCTCGTGTATAAGTTCTACATTTTATTTGCAAAAGTTCTCTTACAGAAGATTCGTATGTACAGCTCATCCTAATTTCGATGTTGTGGAAAAATTTCCTGAAATCGTCTAAAACGGCTGAGAATGCAGAGAAAAAACATGATAGGATGGTAACGATGACAAGTTTACGCCATAAATATAGAGTATTGAAAGTACGACAGCTCTGTATTACCTTATCGCTTTATCGAGAAACATTGATTGCGTTAATATTAATTGTACGATATTGTACACAGAAATTAAGTGGACGGATCTTTCCCTCAGACTCTGCGTTCTTTTGCTTTCGACGCGACGCAACAAACATATATCTCCTTTGCATATTTATATATCTCTTATTAATAATAATAATTTCTTTCCTCATGTTCATTTTTTCCTCAATAATTTACAGCCCCAATTAAATTAGAATTTTAAATTATCAATATTTTACTAAACGGATCCCGCTCGACGGCTCGCGAATTCAGATCACGCCTTATATTTGGATAATTATCCTCTCGTCTGATGAAGCGCCAAGACTTCTCGTCTTGGATTCACGAGTGGACGACAAAAAGTAAACGACAAAAAGACTGGCCCGTGTAAAGTATCGACTGGCCTGCTACTCGAGCTTCTTAACTCCCGATCTGCGTCCACCCCGAGACATGCGCACGAGTTAAAATTATTATACTCCTACAAGGCCAGCACGGGAGACCTTTACACTTACTAGTATACATAACAGCGGCTCGTTGCACGCTATATTGCAGGTAGTATAACGGAAAAACTTCTTTGACGCGCCATTATAACTATGAGCTACAAAAATATACCGCCCCGATTACGTGCGATGCGCATATGTCGCGGTGTCCTCTCCTCGCCTATCCTATAGACCGTCAGCGTTCTCGATGTTTACATTAATATAATTACATAAAAATTATGGTGTGTCTCACTCGTGATATATCCCGCATTCGGACGCGTCGCGTCTCGCAAGTATCGCAAGTACCTCTACAGGGTGGGGCATTTAAATTGAGACGCTTAATATAAAATATGAAATATCTGGTGAAGTATTCACTTTTCGATGACTTTACCTTGACACTTTTAGACATGGAATAATAAAAGGAATCGAATGTTGTAAAAAAAAATACAGAAAAAGTTATTTTAAGATTGCATTTTGTGGGCGCACTCAATTTTGAAAAATTGAAAATGTAAAAATTGATATTATTATTCGCCATCTAAGGTCAAACTGATAAAGCCAGTGAATAGATCTTTTTAAGCCCTACAAGTTTTGCCTGAAACATTTCTTTCTATTTTGCTTTATTTTTTAGACATTTAAACGTCTCAATTTAAATGCCCCACCCTGGTGTAATTAGACATCTCTCTCGCGCGCCGCTTAAACTCTAAACGCTATAACACTATCGACGGTTTGCGCGAACGCATCGCGGCGTGTTCATGTTCAGAAGGATGCGGCAACTGCGATAGCAGAAAGTCGCTGTCGCACGCGAACCCGACGGCGAAGGGGGCCGCCTGTCGAAGCCGCCGCGGCCGCTGGGATCGCCGGGTTACACGATCAGCAGGTCCTCCTTCTGGTGAGGGCCGTCCGGTAGCTTTTGATTGAATACGCGGATATTGTAGCAGAGGTAACCCAACCCCTCCATAACCGGCCGTACGATCGCCTGCGTCACCGCCGCTAAGAAATTTCGCGTCGCCGCGCACGTAATCTTCCACACACGCAGAAACGGCGCGAGGCACCATATATGCTGCAAGGAACAACAAAGGTAGAAGAATATACGGATCGTTTAATGAGAGTCGAACGAGACCGGTCATTAACTATCGAAATTTTAAGGAACAAAAACGTTCCGTTTGCTTCAGATCTTTCCCGGAAAAGCTTGAAAAATTAAATTCCAGAAAAAATTGAAATTTTTTTCTCATCTATTTCACATCTCGAAAAAGGATAAAGGAATTGTTTGTTTTGTTTATAACTGCTTTATTAAATAAATATTAAACTTCTTCAATTATCGGTATCTAATGCAAAGAAAAAAAGAAGTATTAAATCAAAACTTATATACTCAAATTAACTATTCATTGTTTGTGTATACGCAACAATCTATAATCCTCTTATAAGAATTTCAACTTTTTTTTCTTGGAACTATATATAAAATGACTGCATTCAAGCAAGTTTTCTTCGTTTAACGCAATGTAATCTCATTTTCACGTTGAAACTAAAGATTTTTTCAAATCAAGAGTATTCTTTGTTTTTCTGTGTGAACATAACCACTCACGTTAAAAACAGATATTAATATTAAATTTATTAAGGCAAATTAATTAAATTGAAAATGAATATTGCGCGCGGTAATCCGAAGACGGGTGTATCGTAATACACCCGGAATCGATTGGTGGAAATTGGAGGGAACGGACGCACTGTGATATCGAGGTGGGTTATCGACTCACCTGAAACGCGAGGCAGGCGAATGTGAAACCCAAACACAGGGCGAGCAGAGGCGCTATGAAAACGGAGAGGAGTACGTAGCAGCATCCCCTGGAGAGCCGGAAGCAGTGGCCGCTGAGCCGCCAGGCGCATTCGGGACTTCGAATCCCTTCCGGCTCGCCGATCACGTCGTCCCACATCACCTGCGTATAGTGCGTATACGATGCGTTCACGCTCGCGTAAAATCGATATCGATCGCTCTTCAAATCGCGCCATTAATTTCGACACGGTTACGTGCATGCGAATGATCGCGCGGTGGATATAGCGCGGTTATTACTTTGTCGCGGGCAAAAATGTGAGCAACGCGATGGTCAGCCTAAAGTCCCATTAGTCTACGTCGTTGACCATCGATCTTCAATTATTTTCGCGGAAATGCGGGTTGCGGCTTTCAGCTTTTTTCCTTCACGCTGTCGCTTAGACAGCCGACAATTTAAAAATCCAAAAAGTTTGAACGAGAGCGAATTTGAGAGCGATTAATCGTTTTGTTCTTTTTTTTAAATAATTACAGACAGCACCACGTACAAAATCGGAACATAAGACGTCTTAAAGATATCTTAAAGACGTTTTATACCCCAATTTTGAACATACGTGCTGTCTGATGGGTGGATTGTGTGACAAAGATGGAAGTTGCGATTTGTAATGCAATTTGAATTTGCAATAGATAGATTGGTGCGTGCTTTATGGAATGGAAAGATGAAAGAATCATCATGCGACTTCAAGGACGCGTGCCATTCACTTTCGTCGAAAAAAACGCCACCGCATCAATTATATTATCAAATTTTCAATGATGTGCAAAATTTTGCGAAGACAAGTATGAGTTCTGATACAATGACACATCGATCGTGGAGAGAGGCGGCTCCGTTTACCTGAAGATGCTGATTCAGGTTGTTGGGGTCCCGATCCTCGAGCTCCCCGGCGCTCTCGCCCTCCGCGGAGGACTCCGGCTTCTCCATCCCTGGAATACGGATAGTCGGGCATTTGGGCATGCCGCAGCGGCAGCGGAAGCTGTTCCTGAATCTCGCCAGCATGGTGCCCCGAGTGGCCCGGTCACGCTTTCGTTATTCCCGCGCGCCCTGGGAGATCTCTCGCGACTTCACGCGCCGCCGTTTCGCGGCGGCAGACGAGGACGAGGTGCGGCTTTCCCTGCCACGCGCCGCGTCACCATCGCGAAAATGACGACTGAACGCGAGGGATACGTACCCCGGGTACACGTATCCATAAGCCATCGATTATTCCCGTTAAATAATAAATTCGCGCGCTACACTGGCTGCGACGGAGCAAGCGGAATTGCCCGACCCCGATCGAGAGAGAAAAGGAGGAGGACAAAAGGGTGGTTGCGATCAGGGGTGCGCGACGCGCCTCCGTCGATCTCGCGACCGAATGCGGGGGCGGACTTGGGGGACCGCGTATTTACGTATAGTCGTATAGCGTACCTTCCCGTAATCGCGGGCTATCGATTCGAGACGCAACGGGGCTTACACTTTCAACTCTCCTCGCGCCTTAGACTTCAACTGTTGCACTCGGCCGGATTCTATAGCGGGATTGCGCGACGAGGTCGCGGATTTTTTTATACATATAAGGCACGTGGCGTCGCGACGTCGCCCTCTGCGAGGACGATTAGCAATAGGGCCGTTCTGGCGAGATAAATTTTCGATGTCGTATCTTTCTTCTCAAAAACGACTTCTCTTAGGTCTTAGAGAATCGTATAAAATATATTGTATATACGTATATATACCTTTCAACATAAACTTATTAAATATAAAAAAATAAACAAATTTAGCAAAAGAAGATTTCGTGCTTCTTTATCTAAACATCATGCAGACATGTTACACTTAACCCTTTATAGACCAAAGTCATGAAAGAAAGGAAAGCAATAACTGTTATACCTATATTTTTTCCGTTTTCTTTGAGGAAAAAAAAATATCTCATATGTTTTGTCGCAATTAAGAAGGTAAAAAATAAATTTCCGGCAAATCTGAAAAAAATTATGCGAATTATGGGGTGGTAGAAGCGGTCTGAACAGAAACTAGACGTAGATCAGAAATTACGATACTGCGACTTTGTCCTACTTCCTTCAGAAAAGTTGCAGATCGTATCTATCGCCCCTCTTCCCCCTTCCACTCTCATAAACGATCGGACGGTGTGCTCTTTATGCTTCGCGCGATTATCGACTCGCGAAAAGTTTCAAGTACCGAGAAACCGGAGTGTCTCCGACTGTTACCGATTCTTCTTCGTCGCGGGATTTTTACCGGGTTTTAGTTAGCGCGAAACTTCCTCGGCGGATACCCATGCGATTCTCAGCCAATTAATAATAAATGTTTCCATTACACATGACGCGCCACTATATGTGTCCAACAAAGGCACAAAGTGGAGCTCGGCCGATCGAATTACCCTGTCTCGTCATCAATTATTTACGCGATTCTATTCCGACTCTCTATTCCACGTCCTTAATCATTAGTCGTTGTCTCGCGAGTTACGACGGAAAAAAAAAAACGAGGTATAGGCCGTATCCGGTTCTTTTTTTCCTTCTCCTCCTGTTCCCGACGACGCCGTTTCTCCACCGCGAGGGGCGATCTATACCGAGATTAAGATATGACGGCACGCTACGCGGATTCGGGAGATCGGAGAACACGGAATCTCCGGAGGGTGAATCCTCCCGAGCCCTGCACCCTCGTCCTCGGGAAAGCGCGCTCGCGGAAACGATACCATATACTTACTCGGTTCGCCGTTCGCCACCCTGGAGCCCCTTATTTTGCCGGTAGATCGTGAAATACTGGAAGGAACCCTTACTGCCTGATTGCGGTACACGCGCGTCGTCTCACTTTTACGGGAGTAAAGCAGTATTCGTGGTACACTTGGGCGCTACACGGGTATAAGCAGGCAGGGGAATAATCCGGGGAATCCTAAGGAGGAGAGAAGTGGACAGCGGTCAGCGCGGCTGCGCACTGTCGAGGATTTCAACCCCTCGCGGCCGATCAGTGTTTGTTGATGCGACGGGGTACAACCACCCCGGAAAACGAAAGTGAATGGCCCGCGCGGGCGACGTAATTTCGATGCCGTAAAAAAAAAAAAAACATCCTTACGATAATATAACACAAAGTGGAGACAAAAATTAAAATACGATATTGCGACAGTTACTTTAAATTCTTTAAATAGTGTCAAAGTGTAATATTTTTGGGGTGAGTTAATTAACTGTTAAATAGTTTTAAACAATGATTTTACGTTAAATTTTATTTTTTACAAATGCACTCATAATAATTAAGCAAATAAGAATTTATTCATTTTCTTTGTTCGTCATAAATTCAAATTAAAGATCGCGCGGGAAAAAAATTTCTTTCGCTTTCTTCGAGTAATCGCTAATATGATTCGGTATTAATGGAGCGCGATAATTAACATGACGCAAAGCAATTGCTATTATCGTTGATTATTATAAATAATATACGCTTAATTATCAGAGCATAATATTTAAAATTTCCATCTACGGTCAACAGATGGAGTTAGTAGTATACACGTTGAAATTAACTCGCAGCTTTACCAACAGATCGTGTAAAACGGTCGTTCAATACATCTTTAAGAACTAATTTAAAGAGTCCTCATTTTATTATCATCAATTGTAACAAAAACTGGCTTATTTCTCACTCTTTCCTATTACGTCATGTTTCTTACGTAATATATGTATTCTATAAAAGATCAACGGATAAAAAGATAACACAGACTCTGTAATGTACGTACTTCATATCGAATTCAGAGATTTCTTTCATAATTAATTATCGCAATACAGCACGTAGTAAGGTCTAAAAGTTTCCGGCCTAGGATATAAAATAAAATAAGGATATAAAGATAAAAACAACTATTTTTATTTTTTAATATAGGTAATTAACCTTTATTTCAATAAATTTTTAAAAATGATAAATTAATTTTTCTATACTAATAAAAGATATTCTGAATTTTTATCCTTAACATTAGAGCTATCAAGGAGGTCAAAATGACTCGTTTGATATTTTTTAATTATTTACAACTCATTTTTAAAACATCTTAATTTATGAAATTTTCCTTGACTTTTATTAAAATTACATAGAACATATAGATTATTAATTTTATTAATTTTTCTCTTTTTCTTTTTTCTTTTCTATATGATTTATTCGGTAGAAATAAATATATATTAATCTCCGGTAGTTCTAGCGTTAAAATATTTTTATCTTTTACACTTAAAAATAAAAAATATAATTTTCAAGTTTAATTCGCGGAAAAAATTTACCAGTGATGAAGAAGTGATCTCCGCAATGTTAAACCATTTTTTTTTAAATAGAAAAATTAATTCATCATTCTAGAAAATTTATTGAACTGAAGGGCAATTATATTAAAAAATAAGAACGATTGTTGCATTTTATCACTTTTTTGTATCCTTGGGCCGGAAACTTTTGGACTTTATTACTACATACGTAGATATTTTTTTTCCGTATAGTTATATCCTTGTTTTACGTTGTTATCGCGGTAAAAATGATTAGAGAAGCGATCGCTACGATTTTTGACGCGAGACACGCGTCTCGTCGCTGTCGATTCCGACGGAGATCGTCGAGGATCGACGCGGACAATGCGGGGTAGCGGGCTCGATATCTGCGGATGACGGGGCGGGGAAACGTATGAATGGAGGCTGACGTCTGGGGTGTCGCGATTCGCGATGGACATTCCGGCGCTTAAATCGGGTCTGGAGCCCAATTGCGTAAGCACGACAGTCACGACAGGCGTCCCGTCACGAACCGTAACGGGCATACTTTTTTCGCTCGTATAGGTGGAAAAGTGCCATACAATCACCTCGTCCCCTCGTGATCTCGCGTCGGGAATTGCGAGAACGAGAATTCGCAGCTGACGCAGCCGCACTCGCCGCACCTCGATTCTCCCGCCTGTAATTCGCGTATCTCACTCGGCGATCCGTTCGACGTTAATGTTAATCCCCGACGGAATCTCGCGCTCGTCGTTTCATCGACAATTTTCCAAATTTATTCGACCGCCTCTTCGGGCGATTATTCTGTTGACACGTCACGTAATAATCCATAATCCATATTCGCGCGCGGAGTCTTGTATCTCCACATATGATTTATCATTAATATTATTATTATTATTACTATTTTATTTATATGTTATATTAATTGTAATATATTATCTCATATCTCTTTCACTTCAATAAAGTTATTATTATTATTATTATTTATTGTTTACTCTGCATTTTAAATGGTTATGATATGATATCTTCTTTGGAAAAAATAAAGAGATTAAAGTGGAACATTTGCGGATTAAAAACGATCGTATGCCGTTTGACTCTGAAAGATTACCGCGCTGTTCAATTCTAAAAATGTATTCAACCTTTTTTTCTTCAGTTCTCTAATGCGTGTAAATAGAGAACGAAAAGTAAAAGATATAATAGAGAAACTGACAAAGAGGATAAGTGCTCGGGCTTCTCGCCGCCCTTCCCAGAAGACTATGAAATCCCCATTTTCTTACGTCATCCCCATAGCCGCTGAGTCACGCCGTTCTATCGCACCCTACGGGCCACGGGGCATCGTAAACATTCGCCACCCTCGCATTCAGGGTTATCGGGTAAAATTGTATTTCCCGAATAGCGTTCGGGGTATACGCTTTCGAAACGTCAAGTGTACAAAATGTCAGAGAGCATTCTCATACAATCGAAAGCAGAAGGTACGTTCCCAGAAAGTGAGATCAATCTTCGGTGACATGTTAATTATCAGGAATTAAAATCACTCAATCTGTCCTTTCGGAAGGAAATTATTTTCTGAAAATTAAGACTAATTAACTTCTCTCTCAGATTAATTTTCTCTCGAGTTAATTTTGAAGAATCACAGATATAACTGGCCGTTTCTGGGCACAAGATTGATTTTCGAAGATCAAGATCAATCATCAGTTCCTTCATGTTTCTCGAAAAATCGTCATCACTCGCCGCTCCGTGTTTCGATTATTCGACACCCTGTACGTTAGTCGTGGCGCCATAACAAATTGTAAATCTAGCTGTTCCGTGGCGCGGCCGGACTCGCCAACCGTGTCAATATGTAATTCCTCCGGTTATGAAACGAAAATTTACGAGCACAAGGCCGCCCTGTGCCATTATCATAAGCGAAGAAATTAACGTAATCGCAGTCACGACGGCCCTTTCAATTCCCTCAATAGCAACGACGACGACGACGGCGGCGGCGGCGGCGGCGGTGGTGGCCGATATATAAAACGTGTAATTCAAGATTTCCCATGGAACGGTTCGTGCCTGAGATCGGATCTGAATTGCGTCAATACGCGCGCGTTGCATAATGATCTGTAATATGGCATAACTCACTCAGCGTATCGCGCGCATATACGCCCGTCGCGTTCACGATCACGATATTTCTATTTCGCGGCGCTATCGACGGGGGTATCGCGATATTATCGTCGTAATATGTGGCTCTTGGCCAACGATCGACGATTTATCAAGCTGGAATCGTTATACAGGCGTTTCGTTGGACGTAAACGTCCACATTGGACGAGGTATTCTCTTCTCGACGCGAACAATGAATGAAGTCCATCCTTAAATCTTCAAGTAATTCAGGTCGGATTTCAGATAGAAACTTTTCACGCCCCGTTATACATTTTCATGTGTATATTCTTATATTAATACGTATTTTAGATACATGAGTGTTTTGGTTCTTCAGTCATTTCGAAATGACTGACACAAATTACATGACACGCAAAATTATAAATAGAACAATATCCTGAATTTCGACATGCGAATCGACATAGACTGTCTAAGGTTTAAGATGCAAAGTTATAATTTAACGTAGAGGAGACTAAATTGCCATTAGTTTCTGTCGCGACACGCGATACATATCCCCTGTAAATATACCATGTCGAAAGGTGAGGATGCCAAACACATGTAAGAAACACACGGAATCAAACGTTCGAGTCATTGTGCGATCGAGTGTTACCGTGCCAGCATTTCGTCTTCGCCGTTGCGGTGCCTGTCTAGATTCCGCTTCGCTCGATTCAGTTGCGATAACACTTATTTGCATGTCATAGAGCTCCGTGAAACGAAAGGCCTGATATATTACGGATAAATTGTGCTACACGTTGGAATAGATAAATCAGAGAATTCGCTCTCTTCACGAGGTACGAGTGTATCTTGTTTACGTGTAATCATATTTGTTTTCTTTATCTCACTTTACTTCGCATCAAAATTATTTTTAGATACTTTATTATTATTTCCGATTTAAGTATTTATTTATTACAATTATTTTTAGATACTTAATTTAATATTGCTTATGAGAGATTTAAGTATTTTAAATATAAAACACTCTTCCTTTTCTTTAATATACGTTATTAAACAATTAACAGTTACTTTGATCATTTGTCTCAAATTATAAAAAATGACTCCCAACGAACATTACGTCTTGCTTAATTTAAAGCAAATTCCTTCCGATTGATTCACCGGCATCCGTTCTTTAAAAGTAAACTCACATTTCTTATCAAAATGCATATATGTGTATTACACTGTTCAACAAAAAATCACTTTTTTGGAGCACAACAAAAATAATCGTTTCTTATAGTTTTTTTAACGCTGAATATAATCCCGTTTACCAAACTCTATCACGTCAATTTTGTAATTAAAGTTACAAAAAGGGCTATTTTAGTGTATTTTGGCATATCTATTATAATTACGATATGTGGTGAAGTTTTATTGCAATTAAAATTCGATTCCTTTCGAGTTGTTCCAGCATAAAGTTATATTATTCGCAATAAAGCATAAACAATGTGAAATATTTTGGGGTCAAACCATTTTATACGGCACGTTACTTCAAACCTGTGCAAACGTAAACAACATACAACATGTAATACATTTTTTTACCGCAGAATTGTTCTAGGGCACATTTTTTCGCAACTGTAGCACAGAGGACTGAAAATTGTCCTAAAATTATCACAAAAATTATCCGGCGCAGTTTGCTGCAACACGCCGGGAATGCTCCGTCAGAGAAATGGAATCGACGAACGCTGAGAGAGGACCGCAGCAACGTAAGGATGGAACCGAGAGTTCATCCAAAAGTTCCTTGTTACCTTTATGGCCTTATTTACCCTCATCGACAGTCGACTCGTCTTTTGTAACTCTCAGTTGTAGCTGGGAATGCAAAGGTGTCTGCGAAGGTTGTTGTTATGGAGAATTTCTCGAGAAGAGAAGAAATTCCGATGGAAGGATTTCCAGCTACAAGAGACGAGGCAAGAAAAAAATCGTGAGTGAAGAGGAGAATACGAAATCGCTTAAAACCAACGAAGCAAAGACCGTTGAAAAAAGTAAGTATGTCCAAAAGTATGTTCGATATTTCGAATTCGCATTATAAGGCCTAGAAACTTCAATTCACAGTTTTCAATTATAATACTTATATTACCATCCGTAATTATTGTCCGTAATTCTTACTTGATAAAAATTTTTCGACTGTCCATTTCGCTTCCGAGAAGCAAATGTTTAGCCGATCTGAGAGATCCGGATCAATTTGCCGAATTATTTTATATTTCGCATTCGGTCTAACAAATGTGTATATTTGTTTCTAACAGGCAAACTCTTTAACGACTACTGTCCGTATTCCTCCGATAATTGCGGCTGCAGTTCGGGTTGCGCGGATTGCGACTACGGACTTTATACGTATACAGTTAAGAACAAAAGCAAGTTAAAAAGAGTCAATACACTGTACGTAAGATCCTCGAACGGTTTCAGGAAGACGTCTGAGAGAAATCGGAGGCCATCAATCACTGTGAACATTTTGAAGAAGAAGAAAAAGGCGAGATTCCCTAAAGGTACATTATCATATTCACATTCGTGAACTTAAACGCTATGTAATTCAAAACTGTTAATTAAAATACTTTTTAATTATAATATCTACTATCCGCGATTATAATATAGCTTTAATTTGATAAACTTATGATTACTTTACCTCTAAAAATTAAATATGAGTTTAGTTAAATACGGCGGATCAAAACTAATTTATCTAATTACTTTATTACGGAAAGAAATGATGTTGTATTAACAGGATTAGATCTAATTGGAAAAATAATCTTGTTATATCAATATCTTCTGATATAATTAAGTATTAAGGCTCCCGCCTACTCGCCTCTTCTATCCCTGTTTAATGACGTCAGAAGCGAGAAATCGCATGTCAAAAATTCTTGCGGTTTTACGTTGAAATAAAAAGATATATCCATAACTCGCAATTGTAATTGATTCAGCACATTTCTAAAATATACCGAACATCTTTGGCTTTAATAATCACTAAATAGCCGTAAAATTAATGTGACATACAATCTATCTTTTTAACCTGTCTTCTTTCATTTTTCATTTTACAGCTATTTATTGATTATTAAAGCCAAAGGAAAGTGTTCGGTATATTTTACAGATGTGCCGAATCAATTACAATCGCGTTTTATGGATATATCTTTTTATTTCAACGTAAAACTGCAAGAATTTTTGGCATGCGATTTCTCGCTTCTGACGTCATTAAACAAGGATAGAAGTGGTGAATGAACAGGAGTCTTAATCTTGTTATATCAGTAATCTTGGTATAACAGTATATTAATGAAACAAATACTTGTTTTATTAAAACAAAAGCATGACGTATTATGTAAAATTAACAACATTATTTCCAATTAGATTAAGTCTGTTAATACAACATCACACACTGCTTCCATATAAACTTGTAGTAGAAAATGCCTTGGAAAGCTGCTATCCTGATTCCTCTGGCAGTTACGATCGTAAGTCGGACTACATGAAACGTAATTTCAAGCTATATATAACTAAGGATCGAATACCAAAAACCAAGAAGAGGACATTGGCAAGAAATTCAAGAAAACTAAAAACAACGAGAATTGTGAAACCTCTGAAATTGCTCACAATTAGCAGTAAGAAAGTTTCGAAGAACGCAGTGTCAGAAGTTTCTGAGAGTACGTTACATATACAAATTCCATGTTGTATATTTAAAAATCCTGCACATTTTTTAACTTATAACATTCGAACTACTATGACTCTCATTCGATAGATTTTTGACTATTTATTTTACTTCCAAAAAACCAGATATAAATTTAAATATTTCAATTCTGGATATAGCTCAAGATTAAATTATTTTTATTAATTTATTTTAAGTATTAGTATACTTTTACGTTATTTGATTTTATTATCATATACACATTCTTGTTACATCAATTTTGTTGTAATAGGAGACTTCATGAAAAACTGGTTTCCTGATTCGTCTAATAGCTGTGACTGCAATTCGGGTTGTACGGATTGCGGAAAGCTCGTAACTACAAAGAGAAAGAAGTTAAAAAACAAATCCGAAAGGACGAGAGCTTCAACGAATACAAGAATATTGGAACTTCTTCGTAATATCGGAACGTCTTCAGTAATCGATGAATCAGTTAAAAATAAGAAGGATTCGAAACAAACAGCGGAAATATTTGGTAAAAGTACGTTAAAAGACCACCTTAAATTTGTTAAATTTTTATGGATGATAATCGCAACATATATAATTACTTTCCTTGTAATAATGTATCATTTTTTATTTTTGTTCTTTGTATATAATTTTATTACATACGCAATGTAATTTGAATTATTTGTTTTACTGCCGAAAGCTAGACATGAGTTTAATTACTCCAATCTATTACTCGATACTAATTATTAACCACATTGACTATTCTAAAGTATTATTTTTAACCACCATTATATATATAGGTATTAAGAAAGGGTGATTAACTGAATAAATATTAACTCGTGTACAGATATCTATATATAGGTGTAGATACCATGCATACATAATACATATATTGAATATTATGAAATTTCTTTTTTATAAATTTGTTCTTGTGTTCTAAGGACGTTTGTCGTGGTCCTCGTGCGATTATTCTGAAAGTGATTCTTATTTCACTGTTGAAGATTGCTGCAACAAGTGCGGAAATATCCGCCAATCACGTCGTACAAAAAACGCTTGACTGCAGGATTTTATCGGAATTTTAAATAATGCTGATCAAATTAATATACATATAAATAATGAATTACTTATATTGCCATAAATAATTAATACATTACGGATGCCCTATAAAAGAAATTGTGATAAAATATACATATTAATTAACGACGTATAATTACACGCGAGGAGAAGATATGTTAAAATAAGCCAATATTTTAGTATGCGAAAATTCTCGCTGCATATTATGTATGTAGTAATATTATATATATAGTATAATATATATTATACACATAGATATATGTATATAATCAATATATTATACACATATATTATAAATCTTACATATTACATTTATTAATTTTAATATATTTTACCATAACTTCTTATGCATAATAAATACCGGTCAATAGGAAAATTACTATATATGTGATTTACATGTAATTACTATTAAACAAATTACTGATTCATGTAAGTGAGTACCGATAGAAGAGAAACATTTTAGCGAAGTAACATTTCTCATGTTAATCGAACTGTACTCACTGGGTTCCTCTTCAGAAAAATGTATATAAAATGTATGAGCAATAAAGGAAATATTTTGCATAGAATGTGCTACGGAAAGTTTCTACATTTAATCTAATTAAGAACTTTATATTATTGCAGATAGATATAATTATTATAATTTTTTATATGTATAGCGAAAATGGCTTTTCTCTCTTTTTCTCCCCCGACGAAACTGCACATGAAGCTTTCTTTCCTACTCGAGAGGACTTTCCGCGGGAATTTCGTGTTTCGTTCCGACTCGGAATCCGGAAGGACCCGATTAAAACGGTCACAATACGGGTTAATCAGACACAACGGGACCCGTCGGACGGGGGTAAATTAAATTAGCCCTCTCGCGCCGCTCCCGGGCGACGTGCACGTTCGCAGAAAGCGGCGCGCGGCTGGAATGCGATTACGTAATGCAGATAAAATCGAAATAAGAGATTACCTCGCGCGGATGAGACGGGAAGGACTAAAATCCCGCAATGACATGCAAATATTTAGATAAGATTGTCTCTACGCCGTGTATAACGGTGCTCGTACACGCGCGCGTTTCCTCCGCCGCCGGTGTGTATTTGTGTACATGAAAGCGCTATTATCGCGCGAATAATGAAGCATGGGCGGCACTTCGACTATTTTAGCGCGCGGAAATAACACCATTGTTAAGAAAAGTGTATTATCTAAAATTACCGATAGAGAGAAGATATTAAAAAGCTTCTCACAACGAGGAAGCATTAATTCCAGTATAAAAATAATTAATATCTCTCATTCTCTCTCTCACTTTCCGGATGATTATATAACAACTGAGAATAAATGATCTCGGAACATTAAAAGATAATATCATCTTTCCGCGTTGCTCCGATCATATTACTCTTAGATGAGCGTGCATAACGGTGCAACACAGATTGCTATTTTGCATCCGAGTAGAGATAAACACGGGGT
Source organism: Leptothorax acervorum (assembly GCA_035220615.1). NCBI lineage: Eukaryota > Metazoa > Arthropoda > Insecta > Hymenoptera > Formicidae > Leptothorax > Leptothorax acervorum. The sequence continues at coordinate 194,841 of JASTWQ010000051.1, read as the reverse complement.
CCACGGGGACCGGAGTGCGGACTGCAAGGTGGCCCCCGAGACGCGGCGGGAACATAATACGGGGCGTAAAGGCGTCGGGGAAACGGGCGTGTTCGCCCACGGGAATTATCGCGAGAGAAAGAGAGCGCGTTTACTTACTCCGACTGAAAAGTCGGTGAGAACGCGGGAGTGACGCCAGAGAAAACCTGCGGAAAGAACCGGTCACGTGCGCCTGTGCAACGTGCTGCCGGCTGTTCTTGGGTTCACGGCCCAGCTCTACCTTGCCAGTTGCCACCGCAACTAGGAGTTGTGACATAATAGGCTCGCCAATCACCCACACCGCATTCGCACTAACTGCGAAACCGGGCGGCGAGTGTGCGAGCCAACGCAATTTCCTTTACGGGGACTGATATTATCTAGATATGAATAAGTATATTAGATTAATATTTATCAATGTATTAAGTAGACATATTGCGGGCGGTATTTAAGAAGGTATTATACTTTAAATGCCTTAAATATTATCTGTTAATCAGTAGGTATATTAAAAATCAAAAAATATATATTTTATATAATTGTATAAAAAATGAAAATATTATATTATCGCAGTACTAATATTTGTATTGATATTGATATTGGTATTATTGTTAACACTAGAACTACCAGAGATTTATCTATATTTATTTCTACCGAAGAAATCTTAGAAAGGAAAAGAGAAAAAAAGAAAATAAATTTAATAAAATTAATCATCTATATAATTTCAATAAAAATCAGGAAAAATTTCAGAAATTAAAATGTTTTAAAAATGAGTAATAAATTATTAAAAAATGTCAAACGAGTCATTTTGACCCCCTAGTACTAGTGTTAATATACTGATAACCAATACCAATAATACAAAGATATTATAAAACAGATCCCCGACATTGCTCTCTTTCCTTAGACTGACTTGAACTGCCTTCTAGTTTCAATCAAATTTCTCAGAGTCCCGTGCGTCTGTTGTGTGTTAATCGCCGCGATTTTCGAAGAGAGATTCAGAAAAAGGAAAGCGAGGTAATAAATTACGTTAGATAAAATAGCGAAGAATTGTTAGAATTACACTCGCGCGTGCACTTGCCGAATCTAGGACGTGGAAAGTAACTGTTTATATTAGCATTACGGTCTTTCCTCTTTTTTCTTCTCCTCGTGCTTGATGACGCAAGCGCGTCGCTTCGAAGACTTCGCGGGGAAAATATAAATGTTCCGCGTTTTATGGGGCGGTGAATTTTCTCGGCGATTACACGGCTACGGCCGTGTAGGATAATGAGAATTAATTTTAGATCCCCGGCTTCGCCGCGGCGAATATTTCTGTCGCTAGTTTTACCGTTAACGATAATTTCGCTCGTTTGCGGCTGCGTTACGACACTTCGCTAGGCCGGTCGCGGCCGCTCGCGCGAGTTGGGTAAGACAAATCCCGCAAAGGTCTCCGCGTCCAGTCACATTGTTCATAGGGACCAGGTGGGAGCACTTATGCCGGGATAATGGCAATGTTTATAGCATATAATTAGTTTCTTAGTTGCGCTATCATACGTCATTTCTCCGCCGAGCCTGAATCAAAATCGATACGCCGAGAATTAAACTACGGAACATATTCGAGCGAAGAACGTTGCGTTTGAATCGAAAATAATGAAGAAATACGCACGACACGAAAAACATATAAATCGCAACAATGTAAACTCGAGCAGAGAAATAAATATATAAAGAAAACGGGAAAAACATTTAAACGTAAAATAAACATTTTGAATTCCAAGAAAATTCCGAAAGATAGAACGCATGAATTCAAAATTTGCCAATGATCCACCCTGTCGACGGAATCGAGGTGCGTGAAATTCTGAGAATATACCTCACAGATGTCTTTAAAATAATTTCGCATCCTTCAAGGTAATTTCTGAAATTACCGAAGGACACTTTCAACGTGAAAATTGAATAGTAACGGTTCGTCCGCGTCGAATTCGTCGGCGCGAATTGCGTCGACCATGAAGTACCAGAAAATCCAACAAATTCACGGGCGGGTTCCGCGTTAAATTTGCGACGAGCGGATTTGCACGCGTGTGAGATGCGCTTCACGCGGAATGCGCATCACCTCCTCCGCGCAAGGTGGACTATTTTTGAGCGTTTCGTTATATTTACGACCGGCGAAGTGCGATTAACGACGATACATTCGCGAGATTCCGACGCGCTATATCGAATCGCCGAAGAACAACAATCGCCGAGACTTCGATCATTTCTGACCGTCGGCGCGCTTTGGCAAGCTCGCGCGTAACTATCTATAGTATTCTATGGCTCGGATCGAGGCGTTCTTGCCCTCTGTGCGTCCTGAATTGCAGAGTACCGCTATTCGGGAGAGGTATTCATTCATTCGTGTACGCGCGATTAGACCGAATTTCTCTTTAACGTGCACGAGAGAAGGCAGGAATTCCTGCGCGATCGTCCGTCCGTCCAAGCGCGTTTCACGTGCACAATTACACGCGTGTCCGCCGTGTTCGTGGTGTCCGTTTACATGAATTGTTTCGTGACGCCCCGAGTCACGCGTCTCCCTCGTGTACAGCACCGCGTTTGGACGAAGAGTCACGGCTGCGATTACGGGAGATCCGCACGTGTCCGCGCGTCGCGGTACCTTTCCTGACGTAAGACGTTTATCGGACTGCCCGCTATAACGTGATCGCCGGTACACGTGGTGAACGCGAGACTCTTATGTAAGAAAGCGCGAGCAAGTTACGGATGTATAGATATATCTGAACGTGTATCTCCACCGTATAACACCCACGCCTGCGCTTCCTCCCCGCGAGAGACAATCAAAAGCGCGCTTCGTACGATCGTAGCGCGCAATAGACTGCTCGTTTAATTATAATCTTCTACTTCCGAGAAAGAGAATCCCCAATTTCCGCCTAATTTTTCGCACGTGCAGACAAATATAAAATTAATAACAAGCATAAATGTAGAAACGTGTGTATGCACATAAATATCGAAATAAATATTTTTTGTATATAGCAATCACCTAATTTATGCGAAAAGGATATTGATTCCACTTTATTTTTTACGTAAAACTGCAAAATAAATAAGCAGCTACTGTCTGCTCGATTTAATATGGCAATCGATCTCAATGCCAAAATGCGCTTCGAAAAATGTCTCCCTCAAAAAAGTATAATATAAAGATATTATAGCATTGTATTATTTACAATATATTTTCGGATATATCATCGTTAAGACGCATAATAAACATCCGCCTAACATTTTCTAAATACGGATAAATGCGCTCTAAAAATAGATTCTCCAAGAAATCTCATTAAATTAAAATTAAGAGAGCAGAGATTGTGGAGTTCCGCAAATGACGGAATGGATTCAGCTCCTTAACGAGCCCGGCTGCGATAATTATGGACGTCCTTCCTCGCTCTCTACAAAACACCTCTGCGTAAAGGCGCCCACGAGTTTTGTGTATTATGTATCTTCGCGCACGGAGATAATTATTTTTATCCCGCCCCTTTGACGGTCGAGATACGTAAAAATAAAAGAAGTTTAACGCAAAGGTCCGATCGAGCGTGTCCTCAATCTCACTATTGTTGATTCCCTCCCTGCAACCCCGGAAAAATATATGCACGCATGGTTATGGCGAAATTATTTTGAAAATAAAAGAGAAATACTTAATTTAAATTAAAGGTAAATCATTTTAGTTTCAATTATTTAGTTTAGTTAAAGATAATTAATATAGGTTTCCATTAATTCGTCAACTGTCTGTCTCAGAATTGTCGCGCTCATTGACAGCGCCGCGATAGCGTACATCAGGCACCACCGTCGGACGTAATTATCATCGAAACGACGCTATTGTTGGACGGAGCGAAGATAACGCCCCGAGACAAATAACACGGTGGCCCGTGATGGAAAACGAGCCGACGGACGCGGCGCTAACTTGCGTTGCATGCCGCGTAACACTTATCTCGCGGCTCCGTTCCGGCGCTCGCGTTCCTCCTCGCGGGCCTCCGGAGCGTGCAGCCCGGGCCCCCTCACCTGCTCCAGAAACCTACTTTTTCGAGTCACCGTGGCACAGCGACGGATTGCGGATCCCCCGCAATCTCGCGTGCCGCGCCGCCGGCTGTTATGTCAACCGCGCGAGGGAGAAAAAAAGCGCGCCTGCGGGCCAAGGAAACCCACGTGTATTTTAGCCCCCCCCCCCCTTCCCCGCCTTCACCCCTGTGCGAATCTTGGATAATCGAGCTCGTTGTTACTGGAAATAACGCCCGCGATCTCGAGCTCGAGGAAGCGCAAACTGGAGTAGAGTATTTCCGAAAGAAGCGAGCTGATCTCTCTCTCTCAACCCTGTAAAAATCGAGATATTAATAAATCCAAGTGCCATGGTCTATTTCAGGTCTAATGTGACGATAAATAAATTCTACTACAATGGAAAAACGCAACTTGCGGCTATAAATAAAGGCTTCTATTTGCGGAATGACCTATTGTGAGATGATTACGTCAATTACCTAACCGCGCTATAGGCGACCGCTTGTGCGTGCTGCAGTGCTGCACCTTGTCGCGTTTCTGACGCTTCTTTAGGGGAATCGTATGAGTATAGAGAGCGCAAAGTGTTATCTGTATATCAAGCGTATATTGAGCGCTATAATGTAAAGAATGAGTGGAAGTAAGACTTTGAACGCGGGGACCGTTTAGAAGAGAACTAAAGTACAATTGCTCGTATGAAGATTAATGTCGTGCCGAAGCCGGCTTTATTGCGACGTTCCTGTCTTTCTCTCTCCAATTTCGATATTTCGATCGACAGAACTGCTAATATCCGTGCTATATTTTATGCGCTCGTAATTCCTCAAAATCGATTCGTCATTGCTTTTTAGTCAGTCGTGCGATTTATTATCGCGTCGAACGCCAGATTCCCGAACTCAACGCGAGTACGATTCTTTTGCGATTAACTGGATGATGTAACTGTGAGAAATTTATTCTAATTCATATAAACAAACCACAATTAAATTTTCAAGGCAATGTAAGATTTAAAAAAACATAGCTATTTATTGCTCGCTTGATATTTATCGTTTGCTTGTTACATAATCGTATAGCTCGCGGTGTGACTGCATGCAAGCGCATCGAACAATCGCAGTCGTCGTAAGCATCGGCGCGGTGATTTTTCAATTAATCTCTTCGCCTTTTTATCTGCAGAGAACTGCACGGTTCACCGCAAATCGCTGCAATAACTTTATAAACACGCGATAAGTGAGACTCTCGCACATTACAATAGTATACAACTTGGTCTCTTCCCGTGACCTAAATCCAACTAATATCGCTCGAACGACTCGAAGACCAATCGACGTGAAAAATTTCAGATAGACGGTTTTAGATTTGGATTCATGTTTATCTACCTGCCATTCGTAATTCGTTCTTGCGGCACGCAAAACGGACAGTTGACGAATTAATGGAAACTTAAATTAATTATCTTTAACTAAACTAAATAATTCAAACTATAAAAATAATTAATTTTAATATAAATTTAAGTTTAAGTTTAAGTTTCTTTTAAATTCAGTTTAATTTAAATTTTAATCAAGTTAAACTTTATTTATTTACAATATAAAAGTGGCAAGAATTCCGATGGCTGACAAAATGCACCGGCTATCATCTTATCGCAACAATGTAATGCAAAGTCCAAAGTTAGCGAGGTGGAAGCATGATGCATGTGCCCGAATAACAAGGCGAGGAACCGACCGAGGACGATGATGATGCACGCAGCGGCGTTCGAGCGTCGCGCAAACATATTTGCAGTCGTCGCCGACAGGAATTGATAACGGGCCTCCTTATCGCGGTTACAATGCAGCTGCGCGGTCGCGGCCAGCCCGCGCAGATCGCCCGTTATCATTGGGCGCTGCGACTCCACACGTCAGAGAAAATTTGCTATTTTAATCGGGAGAGGGAGGGGAGAGGAGGCATGATGTAACCGTATGCATAATACCGTGGGATTTAAATATAGCCACATTTCTGCTGCCGGGAATGTCGCGACATTTCGCGTCCATCTCGCGGCACGGAACGCAACGCGATCGGGCGGAAAAAATGCGTCTCGTGCGGCGAACTTCGTATCTCGAGGGGATCTCGCCGGAGAAGCACCGGCCGAATAATACCGTAAAGCTTCCCAGACAGCACACGCATGTCCAAAATCGGGACATGAGACGTCTTAAAGACATCTTTAAAACGTCTTATGATATTATAATGTCTAAAAGATGTTTTAATGACGTCTTTAAGGACGTCTTATGTCTCGATTTTGGACATGGTGCTATCTGGGTTCGCAGCTGCTTTCGCGATAAGCAGAGAGGAGATCCACTGATCGCGAATTCCGGATCTATCTCGGCAAGGCGATCGAAATAATCGTCGTTCACCTCAACGACGCACCGAATTAACGCCGTGCACCGTTTGCATCTGCGCGTGCATTCTATATATTTGCAGCTCATCTTATCGCGCGACTTTGATAACGCCGCCGCTTGATTTGAGCTGTGTTTACCATCGAATGCGAAGGCAGGAACGAGTAAGCCGTATAGGCGTGTCCTCTCTAGCTGCATCTCTCTTCGTAATTTTTTTTTTGCGCAGATAAAATAAAGTTTAATGTAATTAAGATGTGAATATGCGAAAGAAACTGACTAAATGTTTACGAAGAATTCATACTTCCTGAGAATTCAAATAATACGTAATTTGTGTGTGTAAGAAGTAAATTGCTGCCTATAAAGAATAAAGAATTTTCGGAGAATTTAATCCATAAAGATGTAAGAACCGTGCTTTATATTATAATCGATATGTTTTCGAGGAATTAAGCGATAATTACGGCGATTACATCAAGCAAGAGATCGGAAAATTCATGCGAGAAGACCATGCGAGAGGACGCAACGCACCAACCAAGCAAACATATATTATGCATTCTCGCGCGCAAAGTGCAGTTAGTATGTTAATCGCGCGCGCGCGCGCTTACGTAATTCAGCGCTAGGTAAAAGAAATGATTTATTACTAACTCGTTAATTGGCGAGATACTATTCCGAGCGAGCGATTCTAATTAGGAATCCACCGGTTGAGTAAACGAGCGATAAGTGCCGCTCGTTTCGCGAGTGCATCGATATAAACGGAGATCGCACGTTTTTCCTCTTCGATTATCGATCGTGTTAACAGCATTATTGTCGAATGAGATATAATTTAAAATTGCGTGTCAATACATTTCCAAGATTATACTGTCTGACAAATTAAAACAGATAATAATATCAATTAACACCGGGGACACATTTTAACCGGTCAACATCTTAATTTGTAAAAACCGTCAATATCTTTTTACACATATTATAGGCGAGATTTTTGTTCGTTAAAGTTTTTTTTATTTGTTTATTATTATTTTATTTACTTATTTTAATTTTATTTTTCATTCATTCGTTTTTTGTTTCTCACTAGAAAAAGAAACTTTAATACTGCTTACATGAAACAATAATTATATTAGAAAGTTAATATTGAGAATCCTGAATTAACAATGTAAATAATTATAATAATAGCTGTCGAAATACGTCACCTAATTCAGTAACTCTACGCGTGTTCAACAATTTCTGCGCAATTTGTCTCACAACGGCAGCCAGCGGCAACCGTGTTTATTTAATAAAAGTCCCAGACTGCACCGCGCTGCGAAAATACTCGACCGTGTTTTGATAAGAGGATGCGATCGTCGGTCGTCGAACCGTCCGGCACCGCGCCGCAAAGTGTCAAACAATGGTCGAGACAATGAATCGTAAGGAATGCAAACTCAAGAAGTGCATACGTGCGCCGTGCCGTGACTTCGAATGTGCTGTTTCGTACACCTGGCGCTTTCGACACAACACGCTTTCGCAGCGCAGCGAGAACGAAAATACATTCCAATAATCGATGGAAGAAAGCACAGAAGGAAAAGAAAAATATCGATCATCTTCCTTCATACATCTCTCGATCTATCTCGCGTGTCTCTACTATGATCGATTGACTCTTCGTATCCAAGAAACTGGAGCGAGATACGTTTCGCGTCCACAAATCCGTAACACCGAGTTATTAACTTTCCGTTATTACGAGGCGCCTTGAGGAGAACGACGCGCCTCGGATGGTCTAGAAACGCGGCCGCGCATAATGGAAATCTCTATATTTATAAAACGAGCTCCCCGCGCCTCAGGCTCGCAAGACGGCCGATTATTGCTAACGGCGGGCGTAAACAATGATTGCGCAACGTGACGCAACTGTTATCGCGAGATGCACCGAGCGGCGGCGGCGGCGAATCGATTAGGGGGGAAGAGAAGAGGGGAGACTCCCGGCTGCCCGTCATCGTCGTCTCTTCGTCGTGGCCGAAAGGCGCGACACGCGATTCGCCGTTTTAAACCGATCGGATCGACGAAAGTTCAACGCTCGCCTACTCGCGATATTTCGCGGAGCGACGCGCAAGGTCGGCGATATCTCTCGATGACGCTCGTCCCGCGCGGCCGGTTTAATTGCGAGTCGCGTTACTCGGAAACGCCTTTCGCGACTCGCGATTGCCACCACGAGAAGCGCCAAGCGGCGAAAGCGTGAAGGAATATTCCCACAGATCGGAGGAGAACAATGCCGATTTTACAAAAAAAAAAAAAAAGTATCTTGTTTAGGTTTATAAATATCGCAACCAGAAGCCCGATCCACTTTCTTGAGAACGTCGAATCAAAAATTCGGAAACGCATTGTATTCTTGTTTTCAAACTTAAAAAAAAATTACTTTAAATCTTGCAACGCAGCTCGCCCGTGATTGCGTAGCGTTGCGCAACAAATGCACTTGCCACCACGAAGTCACAGACTGAAAGAAGAATTGGAGAACGCGAGTTTTATCTAGCATAAAATAGCGTGCGATCGTCTTCGTATTTTTGTAGGTTTTGCTTTTTTATTCTAAGTACGATTCTCGTTCTATGAATATTTTTCGCGAGGGACTTTCGACCCGAGCTGAACTTCTGCCAAACTTCGATTAAACTGGAAGCACACGTCATGGAATAAGGCAATAAGGCAATGCCGAAAATTCGAGAATATTGATATACGCGGCTGATGTAATCTCAAAGATATCTTGGGACACAAATGAATCAACGTTTGCAGGAAAAAGCGAAAAATATTCGTCCAGCCTTCACGCGTTTGTCAAAGTCCGCAGTGTCCGCACAAAAGACCTGCGTTTTTGGCACGCGAACCGACCTCACATTTGACGCAGCTGCATTCCGAAACAAAGGATGTAATTATAGTCTAAGATACGTTATATAGACATAAGGAAGAAAACATGTGAAATCATTCGATAAATATACGCATAAATTGTCGGGCTCTTAAAAATATCATGTGTTAAAAAGACTTCGCTCTAATTTCATACTAATATTTTTTCTTACGTCTGTAATGCCTTCCATTTTCCATTGTCTTTTAAATAATTACGTTTCGTTACACAAAACCTGCAGCATCGAGGAAAGAAGATTTATATAAACACAAGAATGAAAACATGCGAAATCTCTCGATACGCATATAATTATCGGACTCTAAAAAATCTTGTTAAAAAGCTAATTTCACCTTCGCTAATTTCACATCAATCTTTTTTCTACGTCTGCAATGCCTGCCATTTCCCATTGCCTTTTAAATTACGTTTCGTTGTATAAAACCTGCGGAATAAGAAATATGGTTTCCTAATATACTTATGCCCGAATTGATTCGCGACTCTTGGAAACATCATTCCTGGACATCTTTTCGATTCGACATATTAGTTTGATGTAGTGCGTACGAACAAAGAAACCGGGGAAGATTCGCCCTGAAAATAAAGCGCGATCGATCTCTGCACTGCAAGACGAACGCAGCATTTATTTTGACCGAAGGGCGCATTAACCGCCCCATTTGACGGCCATTTTTTTCCACCGCTGCTAATTATATCGCGCGTTCGCCCTTCTCGTAGATTGATTTTACGACGGAAATAAAATTCACCGCTACGATAAAAGCCCACACTTACGCTTATATTTAGACGCAAGGCGTACTTATCTCACTCTTTTTCTCTCTTCTTTAGGTCAATACATGTCTTTCGATAACGCGGTCGCGCGAACGCATCTCGAATTCGTCGCCACGAATCGCACGAATAGAAAAATTCACCGAATTATCCCTTGAGAGACACATTAAAATCCGAAGTAATAAAATAATAACCGAGATCTGTTTGAGTGTAAATTTAGTGTCGCGCGTCAAATTCAGAATCAATTGGAATCCGAATTTCGAAGCTATCACGCGAGATTTATTTCAATTGCAAATACGAAGTTTAAAGACACAGAAGACGAAATCGCGGGAGATCCAGCTGCGTCTTGCGCCGATACATCATCGGTTTAGCTTCTTACGGAAGCGCGCGAGATCGCGTTATACGGAGCCGGGAGCGTTATCGACTCGCCGTTATTTGCGCCGGAGGCTGACGAAAGGGGGAAGGAGAACGGTGATAACGCGTTTCATCTCGTTGTCTTCAATTTCCGTCGCGCGCGATATGACTCCGCGGCGCGCGGCGCGGCGGTGTGTTATGCAACGACAATGGGCCTCTCTCGATCACACGAGCGCCGGAGTCTAAAGTTCATCGCGCTACGCGTTACGAAGAGCTGCTACGTTCAATGACCCTCTTACGTCAAAAAGCGTTAGCATCGGGTAGCCGGGCGATGGTTTATCAGCGCCATGCCGGTTTCGAAAACACGCAGTCGACCCGCTCCCGATTCCGCTTTGTCAACAATGCTTTACGACGAAAAGGGAATTCGAAAGAAGATTAGAACAAAGAAATCGCTCGATCGTTGCCGATACGACGCGAGACTGATGAGCAAAGAAGAAGCTATTAAGTCGCCGTGACCGGCGCCTGATTTTCTAGTGACGTGCTGGTGATCTATTGATTTCTATTGATCTATTGATTTTTATCGAAGGAATCAAAATTAAAAAAAAACAGAAAAATTTATAAAATTACTTATCTGTATATTTTAATAAAAGTCAGAGAAAATTTCAGAAATTGTGTAGTTTTAAGAATAAATAATAATTATTTTAAAAAATATCAAACGTTGTTCTGACCCTCTCGGTTCTAATGCTTGTAAAAAATTAATATAAAATTAAATGCAATTTGAATTATTTAATATAAAATGTTGAATGACATAAATAGCTAAGTAACAACGTAAATAAAAAGTACACACGATTTATAATACCCATGTCATATTTAATCATATTGCACAATATTTTATCATTAATATCATTATATATTTTTGAAAATTCTTATATTGTAATGTACGCAGTAAGCTATAAAAATCTCTGTGGGCAGACAACGTATTAACACAACGTGTCTTCGACACTCATTTCCAGCGCACTAACGACGCAAAAAGTCGAGCGACATCGTGCGTCATTTTTCTACTGTTTGCACTAGGGTATACGATTATGGATGACGATAACTAGAAATTATACAAATTTCGGAATGTAGCAACCGCTCTGGCGCAATCGTCGGGGTCGACTCCCGATGATCTCTCTTGATTCAGATCGAATTCCAACGTGATAACGAACGAGTTTGAAGATAGTACAGTTTGTGATACAATAGAATTTCGTGTTTTTGATGTCGCAGCTGTTGAAACGATTTCACATTATATAACGATGACATAACGTCGATAATACACTCAAGCTTTATTAAGAAAATATGTTTATCTCGTCTCAGATAAACCCCCGACTCCAATTTTAATCTCGTAACTAAAAAAAACCGGCGACCTACTTTGTTCTATCAAATTTATATATCTTCAGATTTGAAGATTTTTAGCACGTCCGCATAAATTAAATTATACAAACGCGATCAGTTAAATCATAATCAGCGAATATTTTCGACTGCATGTCGGCTAGCTATGAAAAATTGATGTATTTTTCCGAAAATGTAATACATCAGTGTGACTTTTTGAGGCGGCCTGGACCTGACCGAAAGCATCTCTCGCCTCTTAGTCTCATCAGAGAAAACTTAGGCAGATTCCATCGAAATGCGGCGCGACTCGCGTTTCGCGAAATCGTAGACGTCAGCTCCGGTCACGTGTATGAGGCTTTACTTATTTAAATTTCTGTGTTCTCTCTTTCACCTTCAGAAACGTGACAAGCCCGAGGTTCGCGATTCGCTTACGCAACGCGGCGCGTAAGCCATAATACGTTGTTGCATGTGACAAGGCATCAATGACGGCCGGCCGCGTGTCACGTGTCTGAAAACTGTGTGTGAATGACTCACTGAGGCGGAATCCGATCGCCGTGTAGCACACGGAGACGCGGCAGCGGGTCGGGTGGAAAAAAAAAAAAAAAAAAGGAATCGATCGATGGACTTCGACGAGTATTACCGACGATTTCATAACGGCGTGATTTCATCCCGGACGTTATCGAGACTGGCTGTAATCGAGTCGCGAGTAACGTATTGTCGTATTGTCATGACGCTGATCGCTATACGTTAATAGAAGTGTTTACCTATAAGCTAACACGTTCGTTTCTAACGTTTCTGTCAACTGGATTCTATTTAAAAATCCAGTTTGGCGTTGCAAAGTTTGCAACGACGCATGATTGGAAAATTTCATGGACGTAAAAATATCTGGACGGAGCGTATTTCCGCGGGGTTGAAGTTTTTGAGGGGTAAGGAGAATCTTGATCATTTAAGATGGCGGTGACAGCTGTGAATTACACGAGTATGGTCGATTTTACATTCATTTTTCCACTATTTTTAATTGCATAATACGTAATCTTAAATCACTGTAATGCCTCGGTTAAAATCACGTCAACAGGACGTTAAAATAGATATATATCGTGTACACAAAATCTGATCATTTCAACAGATTTTCCACTCACCCCTCAAGCTTCACTCTCCTCGTCCAGAGAAGTACTTTACGCTCCGTCCGGATATTCCTACGTCCATGGAAAATTTTAATGCGGATACTTTATTATGTATTCGTTGCAATATGATACATTTTGATTTCAAGTAATAGAGTCTCGAATGGAAATCGGACGGTGAGAGCTTATAAATTAATCATTCAAAATCCATTTGCGAATCGGACGGTGGAAGCTTATAAATTAATCTAACGCCGGTCAACGTAATATGAAGCAACATGCGCTTTCTCGTGGCGATTAATATGCGAGCGTGTGACCGGTAATAAGGTAACAACGTCATGTCATGTAGAAATGAATGAAAGTGCTGAATCGCTTCTGATCGTCAGCCGTTCTTGCAGAACGAGATTAATTCCAGTGGCGGCTAGGCTGTAATTTGACTAAAAATACAGTCAACAGAACTCACGTTGCCGTAAACATGATTTTAATCTCGCTATCGCGCCGTGTATTTGCATCGTGATGCAGCAAATAATGTCAAGTATAGTCGATATACGTCACCAGACTGGATGACCTTTTCGATAGCGATTAATATCGAGATCATTGCTACTCGGTGGCAATAATTCTTTTTTCGCAACCAATAATTAAACGCGACTTCTCACGAGCTGCAGAAATAAAGCGAATAAATTTTTGAAAAATCATGTACCTACATTACAGAGAGCAATTGCATATTTAACGATAATTATCTCAAATCTCTAGCCTCACTATGCTTATAATGCGTTTGTTATATTCAATATTTAATAAATGTTTCAACTCGACTAATTCTAAGTGTGCACGTCACTGAGCATTCTCGAGCAGCATCGTTTCCAAAGGTCTCGGTTACATCTCGTCGTATCAAGGAGCCAACGAGCTGCGTTAACCGAGAGGGGTGATCGAAGAGGCAGCCTCGTTAGCGAGGCACAGCAGCCCTCTCATTAGCGCCGGCTGTAAAGCTATCCTACGAGCAGCACGTGACTACTATGCACCACACCTCTCGTAGTAACGTAGCTCGCCTACTTGGAACGGCCGTTACGTAACGACGCGATTTTTCCTCCTCTCTCTCTCTCTCTCCTCCTTTTTCTCTTCTCTTGCGTGTCCGCGACTCGCATGCGCGCGAGATCACGCATAAATATATACGCGTGCGACACACAACGTTACAATCTCCCCTGTCGCAAAAGTTTAAATAAATGCCTGTAGTACGCGGCAGAAGTTGAGGAAAATAGGGCAAGAAAAAACTGATGAAGCTGCATTAATTAAAAAGAAACGAAGGTTAAATTAAAGTCTTGGACTAGTAATTGATTTATTGACTTGTCTCTAGATATGATTTATAGAGCAAAAACTACAGTGTAGTAAGGATTAACGAGGAATATAAAAATGTAAGCGATCTTCATACTTTAGCAATCTTTGATTTTTATTTTATTTTTAATTAATTGCTTCATCTTATATTTAAGAATGGAAGAAATGCATTTTTAAGGTTTTAGTTGAAATCGAGATCGCACGCGAATGAATATATTATATCATATTCTTACGGGGAAAGAAAAAACAGATTCCCGAGAGACTGTCGGTTCCGAAACGGGTTCCAAACGGCGATTGGAAATGCAAATTCGCGCACATGAATTGAGCCAGAAAATGGGATGGATTGGCTGTTACGAAACCGCAGGAAAGAAGAGAGAAAAAAAAACGGGACTAGGTCGAGTATGTAGACCATACGCGAGCGGGCGTGCTCCGTGAGTCACGACGGGCACAAAGAAGCAGGCATCGAGAGCAGCGGTAAACATACGCGTCTCTGATGAAAGAAACGACTAATCGTCTCCCAAAATATGTTGTTTCGTGAGTAACGAGGGCCGAATCGCGGTTGACGCAGAGATTCGCTTCAACGTAATTTGACACCCGCGATCTTCTCGCGAAAAATTAATTCACGCGGAGACGCGAAAATCAACGCGCGGAATGATTTGAACAACGCGAGTTATCGGGCCGCTGTCCCTTTGAATCTTCGAAGCTTCGAACAAGCATTCTTTCCGTCCCTCGTGACAGCCGCAAATTACGAAATCGATTAAAACGATCGTCGCTCCGATTGTTTACGTGGAGCATCCATAACCGCTAACGATTCGCGGCGCGGAGCTCCGATTAAGCGTGTAATTACTCGCGGCTCGTGCGAGGCATGCGGAATCACGTATTCCGCTCCCGCACGTGTCACGTGTTCGCGATGCCACTCATTTCCGCACGCATGCATATTATGCCTCAAGGGTGAGACAAGCATCACGGTGTGTAACTCGTGATTCACACGAGAATGTTAAGACCCACAGCGCGAGAAGCGCTTCGAGCGTTTGAAAAATATGTCTTTCTAAAATAAATTAAACTAAATCTTTTTTTAAAATCTGAATTAAAATATGATTAAAAATAATTATCTATAAAATATATTAGGATCTAAATTCCATACTTTATATTTATAACATAGTAAAATATTATATTTAAAATATTTAATTAATCCCTGGTGGCGCACTTCAATTTAAACCTTATTACTATAAATATTAATGATGGATACATTTAAGTATTCTTTTCGTGTAATTCTTATACCTTACTGTGACAGTATCGTTTTAACAGTTTCTTCAAAAAGATTCCAAAAGATTTGCGAGAGGAGCACATTATAAAATATGCAATTTTTATGTCGAAATTTTTAAATTATTATTAATTTGATGTCCGACAAATGTCGATTTTCGCATTTTAAGTAAAATTGGACTAGTTCGGCGGTGTGAATTCCATTCGAATAGCGGTGAATGTTTTAAGAGCTCGATGGGCCTAGCAATTTGCGAAATCAAGTTGCAACGATAGATTTAATCGGACGACAGGCAGGTGCGCGATCGAAGGGACGAGACTAGACGGGCGACGCCGCTTTCAAAAGATATCCGTAATCGATGCCGCTTGCGTCATCCGCTCGAGACGCTTGATCGAGCGAGTGATACGTCGCAAGTGAGGCGGCAATTAGCTCTGATTGTCGTTATTTATTTTTCTAAAAAAAGAGGGAACAACGACGCCATTCCCGGACATCGACGGGAGGATCCATTTTTTTAAAACAAATTATGCTCAAATCGTGAAAACTCGCGGCGAGAGACGCGACGGAAAGCTGGAAGAATAGATGTAAGGCGGATACGTTGCCGCAAATCAGTTTTGCGTTTGAACGATGAAGGATTTCGATACCGGACGCCGATCGAGTCCCCGTTCTCGCGTGTATCTTGGAGCTTGAGGCGGAAAACGTGATCGTTATACAACCGGCGAGGTACTGTGCGAAAGGAAGTTATATAGTCGCAAAGTCCGTCCGATCGTGCAAATAACTTCGAAATTTTCATCACTCGTTCCAGGGCTTCTCTCCAAGCCTTATTCGTTCTAATAATAGCGTTCGCTATTTTATTGAATCGCTAACTGTCGTCACCGGTCCACGTCATCGTCGTCGATTTACACATCTTTTAATTCGCGCGGAAAAATCCGACAATCGCATCGTGACGCGACACGGTATTATTCGACGGACAAAAACATCTTAATCGACTAATTTTTTTTCTCGGCTTAACGCTGAAAAAAAAGCCGCGTTTTAACGAGCTCTACTTAACGACGTAAAAATTCCACGGGTGAGCGTGCACTCCTCGCACGTGAGCGTTACACAACAGCGAGAATGCACAATGTCGCCTCTCGTAATATGCACCCGATGAATGGCACACGTTTCGCAAGTTATGCATGTTTGACAAACTCGGCCACAAACGTGACCCTCATCCGATCGATCCTGTCCCATTATCTAATCCCAATCCTTGGATCTGAAACAACATCTGTATTTGCCATTCTTTTATTCTGACTCATTTTCTGTAGGAGCCAGAAATCCAGTGGGAAAGAAGAAGAAGAAAACTCATTTTCTGACAATACAAGAAGAATTTTAGGATAAAAAAAATAGAGATCTAGTTATGTGGAACACATCAGGTATCTAGTTTATATTCTTGTCAAAACTTAAAACAAATAATTCTTTGGAAAAACCGAGGGAAAAACTGTCGAGAATGTTTAGATACCGAAATCACCTTATATAAATATGTAAATAGATATTAAAAATTCCTGAGGTTCTAATTCCGGACTTCTATCTAATTCCTACGTGATATGTATCTACCTTCGAGATTATCGAAAATGAATTTTCAAGAATTACTGCAGTAATTGAGAAACTGATTTTCGTGCGCGTCCCATCGTTTCGCCGACGTCATCGACAAGAAGCGTGAAAAAATGCAGGTAGACCACGCGGGAATTATTGTGCAAATTCCGACGTAAATTACGATCGAGTTAATCCAGACGAAAAAAATCGCGCTCGACGTCCGTGAATTGGATTACGACGAAGGACACGGGGCAAAAGGCGCGAACCTTGGCTCGTCGCGTTCCTTTTGCCGAACTTCATTTTACTTTCGCACAAATCCCGCGCGCGGATAATCGACCGTGGATGTCGTCGACCATGTGCGCCGATGAAAACGGAATGTTGCTCCCTCGAGGGCGATTTGCATGCGCGCGGGGATATAATGCGCTCTCGCGCTGCAGATCCGCTTTTCGATCAATAGAAAAGCGACTCGGTCGATTTAATACAAGATCCGCGACGCGATAATGCGATTTATTAATGCGGCGTCCCCGAGTTAAGCGTATAGAATACCGCGGCAATACTTAATTGCTTGATTTTTATTGACCTTAGCCGCGCGCACGGCATGACGTAAACCAGTTTATTATGTATGCGCATCATTCTATTTACGGAAAATTAAAATTACGTTACGTAAAAAAACTACTACAAAAATAATCATAACCTTTTATTTCTTATCTTCGCCTGCCGGCCGTCGTTCTAATTTAATCGACGTATTCTCGGCCGACGATCGAGATAACGCAGAAGCGAAGTTAGCTCGTTAGACGGAAAATAAGATCCCAGCTTGTTATAATGACAGATAATTCGGACAAATTATACATTCAGTCCTGAATGAAAATCGGAAAGTAAACAGTATCCCTTCGGTCAAGTCCATCGGAGATTGCATTAAGGTTTATGTCAACCGATTATGTCAACAGATTACCTCCGCTTATCACATCCAAATGTAAATAAATGCAATCGCGTTGCAAACAAACAATTTTCGAAAGCGAGCGTACATGTATAGGTGATCGTACATCGTACACGTGAGCACGTTTCATCGGCGTGAAAAGCTATCCAGAGGAGGGGGGGGGGGGGAGGAAGGGGAGAAGGATGGGGCAAGGGGAGGCTTATCTACTACGTGCTACTTACACACGTTACAAGCGTTACGTGGGACCATTACAATCGCGCGAGCGACAATGAGAATGCAAATGAGTCAGCGCACATTGATATGGATATGCGTGTCCGCAATCTCGTTGAATAATAATCGTCGAATAACAATTACTCGCGATTTGAGGGACTTAACTGGCCGCGGCTCGTCGCGTCGTAGCGCCAATTAGTCTTATCGTCGATTTGGAATTAAAAAACGTTAATTTATAAGAATCCTGGCATCTCGGGTTCTTTGTGTGTAATTGAGATATGCGTGAAAAGTTTCCGATGCAAGGCTATAATAAAAAAAGATAATATAAAATGATTATTTCTATTTTTCAATATAATAAATTTATTTATTCTTATACTTCAACACTGGTAAATTTTCCACGCAAATCGGATCTCACTTTTAAAAATAAAAAATAATCACTAGGGGCTAAGTTGGATCTGTAAAATGAGTGATAAAGAAGTAGGTAATCTCCGCAAAGACAAAAATTCAGAATATTATTTTAGTAGTATAGAAAAATTAATTTATTCTAGAAAATGTGAAATAAAGGCTGATTATATTGAAGAATAAAAATATAAAAAAACAATAAAAATGTTTCTTTTTTACATCCCTGGGCCAGAAAATTTTAAACCTTACTATACATAAATACGCTGATTGGCGAGAACTTGTGAAACAACAACCCCCTGCACATATAAAAACGTTCCTCACGGGAATTGTCGAAGAGTTCCAGTCGAATTTTATCGAAATCTTGTATAAGTCCATAAATAAAGAGGTTTTACGTGAGTAGAAATATCTATGTAAAGAAAATACGTTTCTTTAATTTAAATTCACCCGCGCTCAGTCAAGCGCGAATGATAAAATAAAGCTCTAATGATAAGTAAAATAAGGAAGGTTAGAAATAAGACACGTGTCGCTCGAGAGGATTAAAATTGTAAAGGGGAAACGACATAGGTGAAATTATAAGCTTTAAATGTTGTTTCTCTATTTTCAGATGAGAATCATAGTACATAATGTAAATAGTAGGTTTAAGCTTGGGAAATATTAAAAAGAAAAACTCTATTTTCAGAGAAACGCACTTTGGCTCATTTCCTAGTATAAGTTCCCCTGAAGATACTAATCCATCTTATATCTATATTTAGAAATTTAAATTTGTTACGAAATAATAGGCGGCACGTGTGATATAATGGAGAGATCGATAAAATATATACATATATCGCAGAGATTTGTAGATAAGCCCGAAGACCCGCGGCCTAAGCTCTCCGAGCAGCGATCGGTTTGTTATTTAAATTCAAACACACTCCTCTACTATCAATACACACGCGCGCTGACCCAGTTGCAGTAAATGAATTAGCATTGACGGGAGGGATTGCGCTTCAAAACACCTCACAATAGACGTTGTTTGCAGAGTCATTTTGGCTCTTCACCGATCAATGACTGCCTGAGGATCCTATTGAGAGCGCCCTGTCCACCGTGTATCTCGACGGGGCGATCTCGCGCGCGATACTCTCGCGCCGGTCTCTAGCGCGGGAAAAAGAATAAAAGAGAAATTGTCGGGCAAGCCTCTCTCGTCTTTGTGTTGCGACGCGAGAGCGGGAAATGTCTACCGGTTATTTTTATTAGAGCGCCCAACACACACACATCGCGCGCGCGATGCAAGCAACGGGGGTGGGAGGGAGGGAGGGAGGGAGGGAAGAGAGGGACGACTCCGCAACCTTTATTATTAAATCAAGGTTGTTGGCTTTCACTCCGCGACGGAATGGCGAGATATACAAGATCCCCGGCGTTACACCATGCGCGCAATGCTCACCTTTAAGACCTGCCTTGACGAGACCGAGGTGTGAGGGAGGGGTGGAAAGAGAGAGAGAGAGATACTCGACGTGGCACCCCCGATAAGTTGCTCGAAATTATGACGGTGCGCATCTCGTTATTACGAATGGAAACTAACGTGTACGGTTCGACGATATTTTATTAAATCGTGTAGGATTATGGAAGATGCCCGCGCGGGGATTAACAGCCTTCTTTATTCGCGATAAGCGTCGCGAGCCGAAGTCCGCCGTTCGGCCGTTCGTTTCTTTTTATTCCCCTCGATGCCGTTAAACTATTAAAATATTTCCTCAAAAATGCCTGATTATCAGTTTATCGGTTTGAGAATACGCATCGATTATTAATTGCCGCGAGCCATTCCGTCGTTGGCGAAAAATCGCGCGGATTTCGAAAGTCGCGAGAGAAGAAAAGAAGCTCTGTCGCCGTTTCCCGGAATATACCGCGTCGCAGTATATAAGTTCGTTAATCGTTTCTCCGAGATATACCGCGCGTGTACCGCTACGCGCATACAAAGTAATGCCTGCTTAGCATGATGTAAGAGAGGTGGATAAGCATAATCACAACGAGACCTTGTAATAAAGACGCCATTTTGCACGAGCTCCTTACGCAAGTCGTGCAATTTCCCGGTTTGTTTATGCAACGCGCCGCGTACGTAATATTTTTTTTTTTCTCTCTTTCTTTTACGCTGTATCGAAGCGCGCTCGAAGCGAAGCGAATACGAATCGTTTAATCTGTCTGCCGATTTTCATATACATCAAAATATTTTACTTTATTAGGATCCATGAAACGTAAAAATGATTGCAGATTGCGACCGAGCTAAGTCGGCAAATCGAATGACGACGTTGTTGTTTATTACTTTTTTTTTTTATTTTTCCAGGCAAAAACTATTTATCTGATTGCTGAATTAATTATCCGAAGGAAAACTCGATTTATCGACACGAGCAAATTCGATCATGCAAATATTAAAATGTATCGTAATTGATATGTGTGAGATATAAATCTGATGTTTGTCACAGGCCTTGTCTGCGCCGCGCTGCCGTTATCGCTTCCATGTTGTCGCTCGCTTATTCGCCGTATCCTCCTTCTGCATTTAATCTCCGCTTTTCTATTAATGGCGCAAAATTATATATCACCGCTATTATTATACGTCGCCGCGTTGCATTTATTATTCTAATAACGCCGTATTCCCGCGGGTTTACAGTCAGCCGCGTAGCCGACGCGCGGCTTTAAAAGCGTATATCATTATTATCATTAAAATCTCGGCCTCGCCGAGCAGCATTTTTCTTGGCACGTTCGGGGCTCGCCTCGAACGCGTCTCGAGGTAAAATCCCTCGGATGTCGGTGACCAGGCGAAGGATGCAGCTGCGTCAGACAAAGACGACAACCGGTGGAAGACGACGACCGCGCAACGACAACGACAACGACGACGACGACGACGACATGCAGTCGAGCTTTTAGGACGCAGCCGAGACACCCGTGGACGTCTCGTTGGTCCCTGAATTCTTTTACGATTTTTGTCTGGGTGGAGAAGTGACTTTAGCAGGGCAAAGCCACCGTGATTTATCCGCCCGTCCCTTCTTCCTTCCTCTCTCGCTTACGCGCAACGTTCGCGCCTTATTTTCGTCTCGCCGGTTAATGACGTGTTCGCGAAACATTATTTTTACGCCGCGCGGCCGCCCTTTTCTCGCTTCCCTCTTTTTTTGAGAGAGTGCCGCAGCCTAGCTTTTTGCCGCGACTCGCATGCACCAGATACGACCTGCGCCGCGGGTCACTTATCGAGGGTGACGTTCTCGAAAGGGTTGCTCGTCTGCGTTTAAGAAAACATCTTTAAATCTCGCTGAACGAATGCGCGTGACCTCGCGCGGAAACCGAGTCATCGAGGACAGCCAGACATAATATCCCTGACTAAAATATTCTTATGCGCGCGAAGAATATATGCATGTAAGCATAAGTGATCTTACAATCACCATATTTTTTAATTAATTTCTTACAACCAGTCGCATATATAAAATCGCATATGATAGTCATAATTCAAAGTTGTTATTAATAGATGGATAAGTTGTAAAAAACTAAGATAATACTTATTGATGCGTTAATTATTCGTGCGTTTTATTAAATAAATTATTTGAAAACATGTGTTATTAAATATACTAGCTATTAGTTTCTGTTACATAACTGTGTGGAATATTCATATATTATAGTATAATATGTATACACTTTTAAAAAAGTTATGTAAGTCGGTATCCGTATCTAATTATGGCTCCTTTTTCCGTAATATTAATTGATCACCTTGAGACATATCATATGTTATAATACGAGATTACTATATATAAAACTTAAAATTCTTAATATAAAAAATTTATTTTAAATTTTAATTAAATTTATAAAATTGTACATTAAAATTTAACATAAAATTTCAAAACTAAATTTTATTTTTTAAATTAAAAATTTCCAGAATTAAAAATTATAAATTTATAAACTACAAAATTTCAAAACTTAATTATTGAAATTAAAAAATTGAAATTTTTAAAACTTAAATTTAAAACTTCCGAAATTTTAAAAATTCTTAACAATATCCTACATTAAAATTTTATATCAGTAAGAAACGTTGTTATAGGTATCCATGATCTTGATTATATTGCTTTTTAAATAAATTCCGACAATATGCGAAAAATTTAATATAATATGGAATATTTTGTATCAATTAATTTCAATTTAATTGATAATCATTTCTTAATTACTTTAACTCAATTAGCGAACAATTATCTTCTTCGCGCGTGATGAGCGCAAAAGTGATGTGCACTTAACACATCGGGAACAACAAACGCCTTCGAACAAACTACAGAAGTCAGGTAAGGCCTAGACACAGATGGCCAGCGTCCGTGTGATGCAAATAGTGAAACATTTCGTAATAAGATATTAATTGACGTGAGGTGCAGCGGGGCGTAGCGTATCGATTACGTAATAGCGACTTAATGTCTTCGTCAATCTAATCGCTATCAATAATTAGCGTGTTGCCACGAATTTACGGTTAGGCTTTCCAACACGCTTGCGACACGCGCGCTTAATTAATCCGACGTTGTAAACGTCTCACTGTCACGAAATTGCTCAGTCTTTTTAATCTAAAAGACAGTCGAATAAATCATCTTGAAAAAATTTATTTTATTTTACAGAAAAAAGCAATTCCTGAGATACACGTTATCATATATTTTTTATTCATACTTGTATTTATTCTCATCTATCTTTTACATATTTTTATATCAATATTTTAAATCTGTTTCTCATCTACATATTGTAAATAATAAGTATTATAAATAATAATGCTTAATTAATTTTAATGTCATAATTTGTAACATTAAATGACAATTTAATATTTATATATAATTTATATACCATAGGTATACTTAATATTTATAATATTAAATAATAATAGTTATAAATAATATCTCTCTTCGTTAATCACGATTATTTGCGAATATTCGAAATAGCGGAACCTGTCTTCAATAATAGTTATATCTCAACTCGATCCTCGAGATCGCGCGATAACGAGACGGAGGCGAAGAGAGATGCCGAAGGACACGAGTTCTCTCTCTCTCTCTCTCTTTCTCTAATTCCGCTAACGGCTTACATTCTTTGCAGCCTAACGGTTGTAGTTCGGCAATCTCTCGACCATTCGTTAGTCATGTTACGTCATGTTTCATAATGCGCCGAGCGGCCGTCGTGTCATTACGCATATAGGCCAATGGGTTGCAATAGGGCTGCTGCGCAATTAGCGATGCCACCACGCAATCCTTAATTCGTAATTAAGACTCCGCAGAAATTAGCGTCCTTCCGAGAATGACTCCCTCGAGTTATCGAAATAGAATCGACAACAGACGCGAATATTACCTCTAATTACGCCCCAAAACTAAATTTTACGATTTAAAAAAGCAGCTGAGCAATTTAAAGATAAATTTAGTAAATGTTAAAATTCGAAATTTATGCTGCATAAGATCGCGAACGTTAGGCACTTACTTCCGAATTGAGAAAGAAAGATAAAACGCCGTTTGTTTATCTCATTATCTCGTTTAGTCGTCCGAAGTTGTTGGAAACTGAACGAATACATAAATCGCGGTCTACTTGATACATCCTCGATTATCCGAGCCGAGAGAAATATGCACCGCGCCCACATTCACAGACGCGCGCGGCACGACTATACGTGTGGGTGGACGCTATAGTCGGTTATCGATCAGCAGAAAGATCGGTAATGAATCGGAACAAGTCGGACTCTCGCGATAACGGTAACTATTCCCCGTTATACGTGCAGCCGCCGGAATAAGAGGGTAAACCGAATTACGGATCCTCACCTCGGACCCCTTTTCGGACGACTGCAGAAACGGTCGCTACGGTGTCTTAACGACCGTCTCGCTAAATTCTTTTTTTACTCTCGATCGTCAGATCCTTCACAGTCTGCAACCCGCATTTCCGCTTCTGCATCCAAAAATCGCAACATTCAAAACAAAAATAACGACGAAAGATTTTAGATAGGTACTGAAAATTAGGATAAATTGTAAAAATCGAGGATGTGCAACTACTCGGGGAATTCAAAATGTCCCAATTGCACGACTCAAATTGCACACGCACGTATCGTGTCGTAAAATTGTGGAAATTTTTGGAGAATACGAAGATCGGGGAAGAGCCTTATGCAAACTGTTTAGGGAATTAAGAGTCTATCGGTGCGTAGTTTAACGGTAATCGCGAGACTGCAAGGCGAATCCGTCCGGGATGGACGTGACGTTCTCTCTCTCTCTCTCGTGACTCCGACAAGCCGCGTGCTCTCTAAAAGAGGTCTCACCTTTGCTCCACATCGGCACCACGCCGGCACCATGAAGCGGCCGCGGCGGCGCGACGCGGTGCGAGATGTGGGACACTATCGAGCGTATCCGGGGCAGAGCAATAACGATAATGGGTTAAAAACATCGACACGCGACACCCTTATGCAGATATCTGCGATAAATCTTCATGACCGGCAACGCGCGAGTGCGACGCGCGTCGATCGCGTCGGTGGATCTCTTCGTTCCCTCGATCCGATTCTCCCAGCTGGCTGCAAGAATCGAACGAGAATCGAATATTTCTCCTGTTAGAAAGAAAAATCCAAAAAAACCCTTCCGGTCGAAAGAGAAAAATTCCGCTGGGATCAAGGATTTAAAAAATTAACGACGCAAAACAAACAACGAAATGAAAAAGATCAAAGATCAAGGAAAGACTCGAAGAGCGCAAGGATCCAAGAATACAAACGTTCGAACGTCCCACAAGCGCGTCCATTTAAAAAGCCGCGGAGAATCTCGCGTTAATAATCGATGCCGTCTTCGAACTTGCGCACTCATCCGCATAATCACGGTTCACGGGACAGATAAGATCGCAAAAGGGAATTAATTACGGCCGAGACAAGTCGCGTTAAAAACCGTCCTCAATGCGCGGTGTTTGTTTTCGCGGGGACGGGAAATGTCGCGCGCGTTGCATAATCGGCGATTGGCCGATAAAAAAAAAATAGAAGAAAAACAGGAAAAAACGGAGGAAAGAGACCGACGAAAGTGGAACAAGGATGCGCGCGTAGCTGTCGACGGAGCGATTCGTTCGTTTAACCGCGACGATATTCAACGCGATGGCCATACGTTCCTCTCGTCAATATAAAATAATAACCGGTAATCGCGCGAGAACGTTGCGCGCGCGCGCGCGCGCGTATTGCATCATCAGCGTTGCATCTCATTCAGCATTATTCAAGCGCTTGTTTAACGCTATTATAGTGGTGCATTATTCCGCGGCCATGTGTGTTACGCAACACTCGCACACAGCGCCCCGTAAGTTGCAAAATTAACGCTTACAAAATAAGCCGCGGATTAGCCGCCGTAATTTTAATAAATTGCTCCGCGATATCGACGTTTCGCAATGTGTGCGCCATGCACGCACGCGATACGTATTAGCGCGCGCGAGCCGATTAAAATTAAATAAATGTAACACAAGCGAGCGAGATACACCGGGGGGGGGGGGGGGGGGCTCGAGTAACCTGCGAGTGCAGGGGCCCGTAAACCGGTTCGTAGAATTTAAAGTGCATCTCGCTGCCAAAGGCAATATCTTTGTTTATAGCTCGCGCGCGTTGCAAAAGTTCTACTATGCGTCATCGTATATAGAATCGGCGACTGTGTGGGGAAAATAATCTACGTTCCCGTGTAATCTTCAATACGCGATAAGTCAGTCAGGCAACAAGATAAAAATATGTAAATGCCTCATTTCCACAATTACAGACGAGGAAATAACAATAAAGTCGATCGCCGTTCTTTCACTTGGCTGATAACATAATAAGCCGATTTCAATGGCTCTCAAAGTAATTCATCGGACAAGCGACGTATAATTTTGCATAACTGCACGGGACGTATACGAATGATACGTGACATTAGCAATTATTAATATCATCGTTCGCTCGCGTCAATGTTGCGTAACCGCGCGACAACGCTGGACACGGTAACAACAATGGCGGCCAGTGGCCACCGCGGCGGCGGCGACGATGGAAGGTCTAGCAATTAGGTAAAAAGATGAGCAATCGCACTTCCTGCGGTTCTCATCCGACGCGACGTCCGTTCGACGACAATGATGAGGCAACCGGCTATAACGGAGAGTATTGGGCAATCGGGGGACTGGCACATCGTGTCCGACGGGGTATACCGCGCGGTGTCAATAGCCGGCGCATCGCATTTCTCGCGCGAGTGCACAAGTCGCGAAATGCGGTCGTCATCGTCGTCGTCGCCGTCGCGGCCGGAGATATCGTGCGCTCGGAAACGCGAGCCGAATTAAGTCGTCGGCGCGAATGCGACACGTCGATCCTCGACACCGATCCATGCCCGAAAAGAAAAAGAGAAGTTTTAAAGAAGCTCTTCTTTCTCGTCGTATCTTCATGTCTGAAGAGTCGTGACATTATTTAAAGAAGCTACTTGCATGTAAATCGAAAGATTTACGGTCTCTCGAAGGACTGATCGGCGGCGCGGAAATTTCAAGAATTACAGAAACGTAGTTATCTCGAGAAGCATGAGAGAAATACTCAAGGATCATGTCTAAGGACTTGGAATGCACTCGCGGCATTGAACGCGAAGCGACCTCGCATTTTGCGCGGCACACACATTTCCGTAAACATCGCGTCTCGATGTATTATTCCCGAGGTGATCGTTTATTTTACATGCTACTTTGGAGTCGAGTAAGACTTGCTAATTGCACGATTGCAAAATTGACGGATTGCGAACAATGTTGCATGGACGCATGAATCGCTTTGCGACAAATCGCGTATGTACACGCGAAACGACTGCACAAAGCAATCGCGGTCATTTTTCTAAATTAAGCCGCTCAAGGATTATATCGTGGATTAACATGAATTACAATAATGAGAATCGATATCGGTAGTATTCGCGTGGCACGAATTCAAAAGTGTTTGTAAGTATATACGTATTGAATGATATTTGCGCGCAAAATATCTATTTCTGGACGCAACGGTATATGTGTCGCGTGCGCTCTATCGGCGCCTATTATGCAGTGGTAAGTAATATGCAAACGTTAGGAAGTATTACGTTTGCAGGCACTTACCGCTTTTACGTAAGAGATGCCATGGTTTCAAAGAACCACGGTGCATACATATACATGCATACCTATATAATAAGCAGATCTTAATTGCAAGGTCGCGCGAGATCCCGTTACATCGCTGATATCAACGTAACTCTATGATTGCCACGTTAACGTAAATTAAATAGTAATAAACATAGCGTGCGCACGTTTCGCCTATCGACCTTGACCAGCATACCGTGAACTCCATGTAATATCCCCGTTCCCCAATTAGTCGATTTTTCTAATCAAATTAGCCGTCGCGAGTCGAAAGGCAACTCGAAACATTTAACGAGATTGTACGGATGACAATGAGACATGAATTAAGTATGGATGACACGATGTCGTATTAAATATTAATTTCGCACAAAATTATGGCATGCCTATTATATAAATTTTGTTAAGCGTCTAAATAAAAAATTATCAAGATTTTTTAAATGTATGAAATAACCCAGACAGCACGCATGTTCAAAAGTGGGACATGAGACATCCATGTAAGACATCTTTTAGTCGTTTCACAAAATAATGTCGAAAAGACGTCTTATGTCCCGATTATGGGAACGATCTTGATCTAAAACACTACTTCTCGTGTGCATGTTGTATATATTTTATTTATTAACCATAAGGAATTCTAATGATGGCTAGAAGATGGTACCACACCTAAGCATTAATGTTTTCCCGACTCTGCGGTATACACGCGCGTCGTCCTTCGCGAAAGCGGCGATAAGGAGCGCCGACAAATGGGGAACGCCGACAAAATGGCGAGGCGCGCGACCACGAAGATACGCGGGAAACTCGCTCGTGTGACTGTGGTGTGACCCATTGGCCCAGATTACACAGGCGGTAATGCCCATCTCGTCGACGCGAAAGGCCGCGTTGCGTGGCGAACCCCGCCATGCGAACTCGCGCCTGAGAGCGCGCGCGTAATCCGCGCGCGCTGCGTTAACTACCGTACATAATACACGACGTACGATTTAAACGCGATTACGTTACTTTGCTTCCGTTCGACGCCTCGCAAAATAAAACATATGATATAACGATATCAATGAAAAACAGTTGTACAGCCATAACGCTAAGCATTTTCAGTTATAATTTGCCCCAGTGCGATTTTCTCAGTACTTATCTCAAAAGAATATCGTAACTCTAATCCATATGTAATAATACTTCATCTCCATCAAATAAATGACACGCAAGAAACTTTACGGAAGAGAAAGAAAATTATTGTGTCTGCACAAATTATTGCTTTCGCGATTAAAATTCTCGGATTAGTCGGATTAATGTCGCAGATATCACATAAAGCGAATTAGCTTTTTGTCCTCGAGGTCGTGGATTTTCGAGATCATAGATTGCCTAGATCTTTGAATCTCTAGAATTATAAATTCATAAAATTATAATAGTTTCTTTAAACATTCGTCCCTTTTCTTGAAAGTTTCAAACAGTTTAATCATGTAAAGATTTGAACTATTGTAAAATAAATTTAAAATAAAAAGAATAGATTTGTTATTCTATATTTATATATAAATTAAAGAATGAATTGCAATAAGAACGTGATGTTAAAAAACATTGTTCAACTGCCATTGTCAAATTTTACAAAATTTTTAATGATTGCATTTCGAACTTTCGAAATAGTCGAAAATTTCAAAACTTTCGACATATTTTTAGTCTCAAGTAACAATCAAAACGATTTGAAATTTAATTCAACGTGTTTTAAACACATCTTTCTAAAACGTATATTTTTTTTAATTACTTGATCACAAGCGAGTAACTAAAAATTGGAGTAATTATGGGTCGATTTAAATCCTTGTACTTCCCAATTTTTGCCCAAAACAGAATTTAAATAAATCTCGATATTATAGATTCTTGAAAATTCTCAGATCATTAGATTCTTGCACCTAATAACAAAGAACGGAAACAAAGAATGATTCTACACGTGGCCGCGTACACTCTCAGTAACTCCCGGACGGTTCCCTCTCTTGTTTCCAGAAGCCTATAGCGGGGTGCTCCACTTCGGCGTATTTTTAAATACACCGGGCCTCCTCTCATCGCTTCCTCGTCGCGCTCCCACGGACCCGACCCTCGCGCGACTTCCTTCTCTTCGGCGACCCGCCTCACCGCCTTGACTTCTTTCGGTCTACTTTCTGTGCCGACGCGCACAATCGCGCCCGCGCCCGCGCCGCGCCGCGCCGCGTCCGGGTGGGGACCCTCCGGTAAATATTTACAGTTAACGTCGTTACATAATAAGCGTATACTCGCCACCGCGTTCACGGACCAGTGGGATCCGGGGCCCGCTCTGGAGAAGGCGACGCCGACGCACTTCGCTCTTCGATGCGGATAACGGCCCGTTACCTGCCCGACCTTCGAAACCCAATTGCAGAAACCCCAAAATTCATTTCGGTGTCTTGATCACTTTTTTTACGATAAACAGTACGGACCGGAGAAGCCAGATTTAAATCCCGGCCTGACGGCGTTTCTCCCCTCTATTTACGCAGTATGCACATAAGACATTGAAGTAAAAGAATAACTCACCAGCCGATGCGCAACAGCGGAGTTGTAACATTGCGTTGTAACATTGATCTGTAACATAAAAATATTTTTACATTAAAGCGGTGTTCAAGATAATCAATACTTCAAGTAAATAATTCTCGCGCCCGTTTTAATTTAAATTTCAAAAACAATTTTAATGTAACAGATATCTGATTTGAAAATGCTAAGTGCAAGAAACAATCGCGGACGCCGCAAGCGGATGCGTATTTCCGCATTAATTCGTTCGCATAATTAATCCGCGAAAAATCGTGCAAGTAATATTACGACTGTGCGATTCGAATAATAGAGACGCGACGTTCGCGATGTAATATCTCTTCTCGCATATGCCGCGGAGATCGAACTCCGGCGAAATTGCGCTGGAGTTAAACCTCGAACGGTATTATACGAGTAATGCCAGTTTCTACCAACGTCGCTCTCTTCGTTTCTTTTTAACTGTCCCCATTATGCCCGTTTCTACCAACGTCGGTTAACTTTAACCTTAGATTAACTCACTCTTCGTCTCTTTCTAACTGTCCCCCTTATGACCGTTTCTACCAACGTCGGTTAACTTCAACCTTAGATTAACTCACTCTTCGTCTCTTTCTAATGGCGACAGTTAGAAAGAGACAAAGAGCGAGTTAACCTAAGGTTATAGTTAATCGACGTTGGTAGAAACGGGCATTAGAAAGAGACAAAGAGTGAGTTAACCTAAGGTTATAGTTAACCGACGTTGGTAGAAACAGGCATAAGGGGGTCAGTTAGAAAGAGACGAAGAGTGAGTTAATCTAAGGTTAAAGTTAACCTACGTTGGTAGAAACAGGCATTAGAAAGGGACGAAGGAGTTAACCTAAGGTTAAAGTTAACCGACGTTGTAGAAACGGGCATAACGAGTACATATCATATGAATCAAGTCGCGCTTGAGAAAGTGGCGGAATCCGCCACAGAACAGCAAAATAATAAACAAATAACAATTAAGTACCCACCCCACAATCACTCTACTGTCGTCCAATGCCTCCCAGGCCGGGGCCTCTTCCTCCTCTCGGTCCTCCTTCGTTGTCGCATCTCCGTTAGCGCACTCACTCACGCTCCCATTACAACGAATATAACGTCGAGATTGCTTTTACGTATTAAGGGTATTCAAATAAGTTGAGTAGATAGATGTAGGCGCACCTTTACGCAGATTTTTCTTTGACCTTATATTAATTCATATACATTTATTCCTGTTACGTCGCTTATATTACAATAGGGGTATTCAAATAAGTTAGAGTTTAACGGTTTGACAGGTTATGTATAGGTTATGTCGGGTTAAACTCACTCTTCGTCTTTTTCTAACCTACAAAGAATTAACTTTTTAACCCGACATAACCTGTCAAACCGTTAAACTCTAACTTATTTGAATACCCCTATTGTAATATAAGCGACGTAAGAGGAATAAATGTATATGAATTAATATAAGGTCAAAGAAAAATCTGCGTAAAGGTGCGCCTACATCTATCGTAACGCTGCGATCGTGGTCGTAAGCAAAGAAACTCTCGTAAACAATATATCTATGTTAATATATCTATAAACACACTTTTCTTCGCACGTCGAGAAGGCTGACAGATTAGGTTACTGTTGTAACGCTAGACAAGCGTCATAATCGTCAGAGTTCAAGTTGAATCAACTCATCGATGAAGTTACGATAACTGTCACGACGAGCGTTACGATCGTCGTAAGGAGCTTACGATAATCATTTACGATAGATGTAGGCGCACCTTAATATGCCAACCGAAAATACGATCGCGCTGCTTTACTAATTGTAAGGTAATTTTGGTTAACTAAATCTATTATGAACATTGTGTCTATTCTCCACGACCGCCAAATATAACACGATTAAATACGAGATTAAACGTTCTCCCTCGATCACTAATATCGAACGTAAAATTCAAATCGTTAGCCTATTCTATGCTACATATAACGGAAATAGCTTAGAAATATGTGCCATTGTTTTACCAAGCGATACATCAGATTCGTCAAAGCGCGAAATATTTTGAAGATATTTACAGAATTATTTGTAATAAAGTTCTGTGGAAACTTCGCGAAGAAATACTCGAATTTCTACTATTTTTTATATTTAATTTATGAAGCCCGCAGGTGTCTGTGCAATTTACGGTTATTTAAGTACAACTACAAACGTGTAATTATCCGTGACAAAATTAACGCGATCTTCAAATTATTTTCAATAACAGACGCTTTTTGGAGACGCATACGTCAGACGAATAGTATGATAAATGTATAATATATCATATATTTCAAAGAAAAAATATCTAAATAGTGCATTCACAGAACCTGTTCCTTTTGCGAATAAAAATAAAAAATTATAAAATTATTAATAAATCAAATAACTCGATAAATCATTCTTCAATTTTCAATCGCAACCAAGTAATAAATTATACGCTCTTCGATGCGGATAAGGAGGTTAAAGATCGCTGCGAAAGTGACTGAAAGTCCGGTCGCTGCTAATTTTATACCGATCCGTTGTCCAGCGAGCATATAATGATGTCGATAGCGATTCATCGATCACTCGATCAGCCTACCCGCAGCGACGAGGATCCTTGACAATCCGCCAAGGTCTCGTAGCTGAATAAAAAAGCGGAGGAACGAGCGAGGTTTTATCTGGCGCGATAAATTCACCGTGCGCAAGGTCGTAAGCCGTACACGTAACATGCTTTTACACCGGCGGCGCGGCGTCCGTCTTCGATCGATCGATCTACAATGTCAATCGTTCGCGGGCCGAGATCGTTTGTGTAACGATTCCATCGACATTAGTAACGCGATCCTTGAGCGCGTTATGTAAACGATCGGGAAGCGTTTCGAGATTTAGTCATCATCACGGTCGAAGAATCTCACGCGGCTTCCGGATCGTCAGGGGCACAATGGAGAACTCCGTCGAACACGAAGTCACGACGTTAAAAGCTTGTTATCGCGTCCCAATCATGTTCCAATCATTTTTCACTAGCATTTCAGATATTTATTCCGTCCCGGAAGAGATCAGCAAGAATGAAGAAGTAACTGATGCATATATAGCTAACACAATAAAATACGGCCAATTTTCGAGCAATGTTAGGGTGATAAAAAGAATAATCAATTAATTTTCAACGAATTTCGTTTTATTAAACAAGCTTACGTTTCGACCTAACTTGGTCTTCCTCAGAAAAAATTATAAATTTAGGTACATTCAGAAAGATGATAATAATAAAATTAAAATAAATTGTTGGAGCTCACATTGTAAACGCAAGGATAACAATGCGATTTACACTAATCAAAGTCAAATTGAACGTTGCGAATAACATCTAATTTCTCTATTTATTGTTAACTGATGCATATATATTTGTCGAACGTGGTAGAAAATGACTTGAATAACTCGACGTACAACTTTGAGTAATAATAAACAGTCCGCACGAACGTTCGTGATGTAGCAAATGCGAGCCGACACGGTTAAGAACTTGCACCTTATAAGGCCGGTCGACAAGGCGCGTCCTTGTCCAATTGACGTCTCTGTAATCCGTCGGCATTTTAGATTTTTAAACCGTCATCGTCATTGAACGTGACTTCCGCCAGGCAATCACGTTCTATCGGCGTCCTCGCATGGCACGTGCAAGTCCGCGTTAATGCCGTCGCGCGGAACCTCGACTAATCCTATTGTTCTAAAAACTGCCCTTCGATTCTCGCGAATTGATCGGCGCACCGCGTCGACGCGACGGAGTTCTCGAGCATTTCTTCAAAGCGAACGACGAGAAAACTCGCGTTCTATAGGCTAATGTCAACGCGCGCTCCGAGGAGAGCTGAGAGAGAGAACAAAGAAACGGAGCTCGCGGACAAAACGTAACGATATGAGGTAATATATCGTGAAACGACGCAGAACTCGCGTGACTTTCGAGATAGCCGATGACTCTTCCACGCGATCTTTCCTCGAATCCCATGAATCAGCCAAGGATTAACCGCGAGAACCGTAACGTACAACAAAAAACGCGCGAACGAAAAGGCGAAACGCGTAACGGTACAGCCCGAACAAGGCTGCCACCGCCGGAAATTAACGTCTCGCCACAAAGGAAGGCGGACTCCTGAGGGGAAAAAATTGACTGTACCGTTTATATCTATACGAGCGAACATTTCGAAAAAGAGTTCTGCAGCTATAACAATTCCACTTGATCCGTGATACCGGATCGGCAAAACAAATGTCACTCATAACAATAAATAATTAATCAGCATCGATCAATCTCGTACACCTGATCGCATCAAGAGATCAATTTAAATCGAAATTGAAAATTATCTTCGGGCGTAAATTAAACAAAATTAAAAAAAAAGAAATTACCAGTTACCAGGCATATTATCGTGTTGATTATGACATTGACATTGGCATTGACGAAATCAAGAGCCGGGGGCACGTGACACGGCGATGTAACCGACAGGATACAGCTACCGGTTCAGCCGAAAGCATCCTCCGATTAGCGCGCGCCCATTACGTCGGTCCTCTCCACCACCATCTGCCTCCCTCTCTCTCCTCCTCGTCATGAATAAGTGTTACATGTACACTTTCTTTGTGCAGGAGGATGGTAGGAGCGAGCGTCGCGTCGTGAGCGTGCGGCGATGTGAAAGTTGCCGGTTGCGGCTTCCGACGGAATTATGCCCGCGCTCGCGCCAGAAAACTTCCTTCTCGCATTGAACTTGCCCGCGCCTCTCGCCCCGCCGCGGGGATCCCTGACCCGGAATGCAGGACCCGCCAAAACACGATTTCACAATCCGCTCATCTGGGAAAGGCGTGGGAAAGGGTAAGAGAGGAGGGGGAGTAAAGAGGAGAAAGAGAAAAGAAGAGGGAGGGCTATGTACGCGCCCGGAACGACATAATCATGTAAACTATTACGAATAAGGGGTCAAGACTATCTCAGAGAAACGATCACGCGAACGGTATCGGATTCACTGATTTGTATAGAGGAGAGGGGGAGAGTGAGAAGGAGAAGAGCAGAGAGAGATTCAAATCGCTTGGTAAATGGGACATTGTAAATTCACCAGCGATGAAAAATTGATACCGTATAGGATCGATAAAAGATATGCTAATATAATTTCTTATTTTTACACATCATTCTATTTTATATCTCTATTATATTTTTATATTATTTCTTAATTTCTTGTTTTTCTCACTTTTAACTAAATCGGTACCTAATTGTCAATGAAACTTTTGAAAAGTGGTAGCTGTCGAATCGATCGTTGTGAGCTTGTTTTCAATTCACCTGATTTCATTGCAAATTGCGTCGCACATTTATAGAAACTGCACGACTTTCCTGAGGCGACGAGGGACGCATACGAGATGTGATTGTGGAGCTTCAAGAACGCGATCGCCGGATGCCAGTCTCGCGGCTACGGCGACGACGACGTGCGGACAATCGTTCCCGATGAGAACCGCTAGCCGTTTCGGTTACGAAACGCGGTACGAAGCATTACGAAACGTAAGGACGTAATATCGCGGCAATGTAGGCGAGTTAAAGCCGGGCTCGCCGACAGTACCGTTAGATTTTCTCCCGACTGACGCGATCGTTGTCACACTTCTAACTAGAATGGCGTTAAAACGACGCCCGCTCCGATCGTTCCAAATTCAGAATAATTCACGAAGAAAAGTAGCGCAAAGTATGTTGCGTTATCCTGCCGAAGACGTAAGATGTAACGTATTAACACTAGAATTATCGAAGCGGTTAAATAATTGTTTTTGTAATTTTTTTAAATTTATAACAATACATTTTTTTTTAGATTTTCCATGATTCTTGTTGCAATATGTAAATAATTAAATTGACCAATTTACTTTCACCCTTTATTTCTTTTTTTTAATTATATAAATATAATATACTTAAATGCCAGAAAATTAATTGTTGATAGCTAACGTATGAAGGAAACATATTAAATTTGCGAATCGAAATTTATATTTTTCTCTATTTATTTTTTATATTTTTAGTTAATCCGAATTAAGTTGAATTAAAAAGCTAAGATTTTTATACATTAAAGTGCGATAAGAACCTGCATTTCCTACAGAAATCCATTCGAGATATATGAAAAATTGAGATCCCTTATTACACGCTTTTCTTCACGACAACGCTCAATTAAGAGAGCGTTTCGCACGATTGCACGCCGCGTGCGATTAAGTACGACAACAAAAAGCGGCGGCGTTACTCTTTCTCTTCGCGCCGATACTTCCGCGCCAGAATGCAACATATAAACTGCATAATATATTAATTATGTAAGCGCGGTGGCGCGAGAGAGACGAGCGGCAAATATCAGCGAGAGGTGACACGCGTAACGTTCAAATAAAATCTGACCGATGAGAAAGGAAAGGAGAAAGAAGGGAGGTGAAAAAGGAGAATAACGCGGCACTTCCTGCTCCGCGCGCCGAAGGATTTTAACCCCGTCACGGTCAAACTTCCGCGAAGAAATTCGCGGTTGCGTGATAGTTAGAAAGGTAATAAGTAAGCGACGGCAAGGAAAGTTCCTCGGGGAAAATTACGGAGTGAGGTGAGGTAAGACCAGGCCGCGCGAGAGATGCCATTACACTTAACTCGCGCGATGCCATTACTCTTCTGTGCAAGTACGTGAAAGTTGGTTGTTCCTCTCCCTCCCGCCCTCCCTCCAACGCTCCCGGCCGGCCGCGGCGCGGCGTGTTACACGAGCATGTGGGCCGCGCGATCTTGCCGCGCGGAGAGTATATCGCGCGATGCATCGCGAAACGCGATTGCGAATGTCGGATGCAAAACGCGAACGCACGCCTCTCGCTCCGTCCATTATCTGTGTCACGACGACGGCTCCGAGGGGAATCTCGACGGAGAGATGTGAAAATTGATGTAACATCATTTCTCAATTACACGCGACCGAAGTAAATTGTTGAACTCTGACGCATATTAATCTGGCTGTGTTGTTGGCATTACTAATTTGATTTATAAGATGTGTATACGTTGAGAAAAACATTATGCTGTAACATGGAAAGCTTCTTAAGAAGCACTCATACTTTTGTCAAGTTGTAATTTTATATAAAATATAAAACAGATTAAAATATATATCTAAGCGCAGTCTTTTATGTTATAATTAATCTAAAATTTTAAACTGCATATTCTCAAATTTGATGAATTTGTTACTTATTTAGGAACATGAAGATTTCTTAAGATTCCAAAAACTCGAAAATCAGTAGAGAACCTAAAAAGTAGGAAGTTCCAGTAAGTTGAATTTACAATTAGAGAAAATTAGAATTCAAAAGTACTAGGATAAGAAAGTAGGTCCAAACGTTTATTAAATCAGCCTCGTCGGGGGTTTTCGGTACTCATCTAACAAACGTGAGTAAACGTAACAGTAACTTCACCGACGAAACGTGACTCGCCTAATTCTTAGATACTTTCCAAAAATAGATGGACACCGTTAGATTTCGCGGTGTGGCGATACTCAGTCGATTTTTCAAGTGTATGCTTCAACCGCCGTGCTTCGTATTCCACATTAACGGGTCTTTCAAAATTAAACAACGGATTGACGATTCTTTAAGGTACATAAGTTATTGCTGTATCATTCTTTTGTGTCCGATACACGAGAACGTGATTTTAAACATAAATTAAGAATTGTCGATTCTCTTGATGCACTTGAACACTTTTTAATTAAATTGTGATTGTCAAAGCGCGCAATCAGATGTGATATTAGAAACGTATTGCGTGTCGAAACTCAAATACTCTTGAAGAAGTACAAGTAGACGATAACTGCAATTAAACCGAAAACTACAATTGAATTTCTAGGCCAGACTTAAATTTTTCAGCCTTTAAAAAATTGCGGAAAACGTATTATTAATTTTGTATATAGGTAATGTAAAATTGAATAAATTTTTAGAAAATATTAATTGAAATATTTGGCACACAGATACACCATTCGCGATATTCCACACGAAGTGATACCTTAATTCCTTGATTTTATTCCTTAATTTTATTTTTATTTTATAAAGTGCCACTTAATCCTTTATTTCTATGTAGCTATATTAATTAAAAATGGAAAACTTGAATACAGCGATATCATTGCAATGTTCAATTGATAAACTGTTAAGAATCTCTATCCACGAAAGATATATTCTTATTTCGGCTTCATACGACATACAGGATGTCTCTTATACGCATATGCACAGGAAATCAATTAATGCGAAAGATGTCACGCTCTTCAGACTCAAATTGCACGGCATGCGAATCCTTCCATCCGGGCGTTCAAGTTTGACAGCGGGCTGATTTCTTTTCGTGCATCTCGTACCGCAAGGTGCCGCGGCTTGCGGTGTCCTTGATCTGTCCCGTATCATACGGAACGGAACGGTAAGTACGGAACCCGTTTTCGGCCGCGTCCCGTTATGTCCGCGTGACGAGGAACCACCGCGAGAAGAGCAGCGAAACGAAACATCGTGTACAAACGAAGAGGAGGAGGAGGAGGAAGAGGAGGAGGGGGGAGGAGGAGGAGGAAGAGGAAGGTGGCCGACAACGACAACGACGAGAGAGGAGGGAACGGAGAGCCAGTTTTCGAACGGTCCGGAGAAAGTGGTGGCTATACATTTACTGACCTACATTACCCTCGTTTCGTCCCTTCCTTTCTCCCCCTCGCCCCCGCGGCCCCCCCTTCCGACAAGCTTGACACCCACCCGGGCGCACCGCCGCGCCGCAGCCCACAAATTGTCCCGTTACACACGAGCCCGTTGTACACGTCATCGCCGTGACCCACAAAATGACACCGGGTGCCCCCTCCTCCTCGCGGACCCTCTTGCCTCCCTCTCCGTATACCGACACGCTGTCTTTTATTCTAAAATTATGTCACGCCGCTTCGACCGAGCGATTCCCGCGACGCGGATTAGAAGACGAACAAAGACAATGAAGATGTGTCCGTCACGGGGCTGACGGGGCCTACTTCGATTCTCGAGGGCCAGTTTAATGCGAGATCGTACCACTGGCACTGCAAGAACAGCAGCAACAGCCATCACCGCTTCGACAAAATGATATCAATATTTTGCCATGACGAGACCGACCGAAATTCGCGAATATATCCGGGTGCTGCGGTGCGAAACCAGTTCGGGGCATAAACCGTATCTCATTTCTTCTCTCGTTGCGAAGCAAATTAATCGGCAGAATTTCGCGGCTCCTACGTCGCGCACTTCCGCAGTTAACCGACTTTCCAGGCCGCGAGTTTGTTCGCCGCGTGTTTATTCATTTGGCGATTCACCGCAGTTAAGGAGCGCGACAACGAGCGTACATTTTCTCCACTAGTTTTTTATTAACTCGGATAAAGGATTAAAAGCTTTCGGACGATGTGACTTGAGAACGTACGCCGCGTACGCGCGTTTCGATAATTGTTAGAGGCGATTATCTGCCCTCTCCCTCGCACGCTAACGGCACCAAAAGCCTTGGCATTATTTCTTCTCCGCGTCGTGCTAACAGCGTTACTCAATCGCGTTACGAAACTTGACACATTGTCCCGGCCAATCGGTAGATTCCATGCGCGAGCGAGGGAAAAACGAATGTTAATTGCACGAAGATAATCATAATCGAGTTCACTATCAGAACAGAAACGAGGGAAAACGAATGTTAATTGCACGAAGATAATCATAAATCGAGTTCACTATCAGAACAGAAACGAAGGGAGACTTACAAAGCGGCCAATCGTTTCGATATGAGTATGCAAATAAGTCAAATACATTGTGCGTCCACAACCTCGTTCTAAAAATGACGACGTGCAACTATTTATAGTCTTTAGAAATCTGAGGTAACAACAAGATTTTTGTAACACATCCAATCGATAAAGATATTTTTAATGCGAAAACAACGTTTTGCCCGGCCACGTTTCAGCGTTATAAATTAGAAAATCTATTTTTCTAAATTAAGAGACCTATTTTTATCGGGTGTATATATACGGGATTGACGAGGAGCGAAGGCCGCTCGTTATTTATCCGTAAAGATGGAAGCGGCTACGTAATAAACATAAGCGTAAATATGCGCATCCTTTTTTTTCCCACCTTTCTCCTCGCGAACGGAATTAAGCGGATCGGTGCGACGCAAACATCGATCGCTGTATCCCGGTTGCAACCCGATATGTAACTCATAAAACGGTAATGGAGTCACGAGCGGTGAACTAAAAACGCGGTTAACGCGCCACTCGAAGGGCCCTCGAAAGT
The DNA here is from genome assembly GCA_035220615.1 of Leptothorax acervorum. NCBI lineage: Eukaryota > Metazoa > Arthropoda > Insecta > Hymenoptera > Formicidae > Leptothorax > Leptothorax acervorum. The sequence continues at coordinate 154,522 of JASTWQ010000051.1, read as the reverse complement.
CAGTCTCGGTTACGGTTAGCGCGTAAGGCTGTGCCTTACCGACGTATAATTAAACTAGGCAATAGACTCATCAAGTAAAAATCGCGATTGGAAAAGATGCGAATTCTTTCCCCTCTGAATACAAAAACATTTTTCCTCTTGCCTTCGTTACGTCCCACGCAAATATCGGAATACTATACGATAATGATTAATCACTGCTACGAGAAAGCCATGAATAAATTCATGGCATTTGTTTCCTCAAAGCCTTTTCAGCTTAAGATAGTTTCGCACATCGCGATGCAATTAATCCAACAAGCTAATAACATATAGTATTTAGCTTACGAATTTTTATAAACGTAATCATGTTTTATCTCGCGAATAAAACGGAACGAAAGCAATCGCGCGTAAAATATCGATGGGATTAATTGTGAGGAATTTAAATTCCCGCGGCCCGCAGAACCGAGTGGCATTCGCGCGCGCATTCGAGAATTCTTTTCTGGCATGGGACATTGAACCGCTATTCGCTATTCGAGGTCGATGGGAAGAGAGTTGTCGTAAAGTTAGAAGTTCTTGGCTACTCTCCCTGCCGCAACGCCCGCAACGAACGTCGCTGCCGTTTGGATTGGCACTTTCTCTGCGGTGAAGGCAAATAAACATCTATTCGAACATTTCGAACCGCGAGTCTCTCCTTCTCTCTCTCACTCTTACCCATTTCGTCTTCCCCTTTTTCCTACCTGTCCGGACGCGCGAGTCACGCACCAGATTGCACCGCCGCGGAAAAACTCGTCGAAGAAACCAGAGACGAATTTATTTTCCCGATATCGAACGAGAGGGGCACGCGAGTCTCGATTTACGCGGTTTTAATATCGAATCGGTTCGAATCGTCGTTCAGCTCGCGGGCATCTCTTAGGAGAAACTTCGAAATAAGATACATAAAACGAGGTTTATTTCTTCGTCGACGATATTTTTTATGGTCCTCGACTTGTTGTTATTTTAATGGCAATATTTCTTCCACATTGAATTAAATTATAGAGATATCATTCAGACACGGATTGACGATCTGACACATAATAACGGGATAACCACGCAAATATATTTGTGGAAATTGATAAAGGAATTTCCGTGATTTAAACGCGGTTGTACGATATTGAATGCCAACGTCGGTATTTATAATCCTTCAATGTGATAAACGCAGGAAAGTGGATCATTGTTTCGGGATCATTATTACATGCTCGAAGGAATTCGTTGCCGCTAAATTGATGTGTTTCTCAAAAGGAAAACGACGAAAGAAATCAGCGCGTGACGCTGTTTCCCCAAAAACGTGGAGTCCGTTTCATTAATCGCGAAACCGAATAACGAAACCGCGTCACGCAAAAGCGCCGCAGCCATAAAGCGCCGGCGACGAGAATAGAGAGAAAAGAGAGGAAAAAAAAACGGAGACGAGCAAGCGTGCGCGCGTGAACCCCGGCTGGGGAACGCGTTTTATCCACTTATCACGTGCTTCAGAATTCGTGCGTTAAGCGATGATAAAATTAAAGTGGAGCACGGAATAGACCGCCATGACCCAGTTTCCACTATCGACACCCGATAAAGATATTAATAAATATCCCGCTCTCTCCCGTGGAGGAGCAATGCATTCGATGCGCGCCGGGCGGATAATAAAAAGATGACGCGATCCGGTGCGCGATACGCCGCGGGTCTTTATGCTTTACTTTTACCGCGACGCACCAGCAGCTCGCTGTATAATAATTACGCTAGATTTCGCGCCAGCCGGGACCCGGCTAATCGAGCTAACGACGCGAAACGACAATGCTTGCATTCAGCGGACAGAGCTGCTTCAGTAGCGATCAAACGTGATTGGTTCCCACTTTTAGAACCAACAAATCAACGTAGAGTGTTGATAAGACGAACTCAACAGTTGTGTTTCCGCTGAATGCAGCCAATATCGCCGGCTGTTTGTCTCGAATCGTGCAACCTCTCGACTCGATAGTCACGGCGAATCGCGTCGTGAGTGAAAGCACACCGCCGGCTGTATAGTCCCGCAAGCGCATTCCATCATCCACTTTTTCACGGTAACGACGCCACTTTCCCCTCATTTTCGCGATCCCCTCCGCCCCCGATCACTATACCTAAGCGTCGATCTAACGACGTTTCCCAGGATCGGCTCTCGCGGACAACGTGGTGACGCCGCGCCGTTGCAAACTTAATTCGAAAGTGTCATTAACCGAGATAAATATTCGGACCCGGCGACGGAATCGGAAAACTGGGATACGTAAAACAAGCCTCTCTCCTCCGTGTCGATAAAATAACGAGGTCAGAGAGATTTATATATGTATACATACGCATATAGTTGTTATTCCATATGTACATGTGCATACATATAAATATATGTATATAGAATTACGACTCTCGGTTGTCTAATCTATATTGTAACTTCAATTGTAAAAGTGCTCATCTTTCACGGCGACGTGCGCCTTGACAACAGTCGATGGACTGACCGATAGATTTGGAACTGTGAGAAGACCTACTTTTCGAGGCTACAATTGCGCGGAAGATCGTTTCAGAATAGCCCCGTCTGATATATCGCCAGACGAAATTAAACGGGGAATTTTCATCCTGATTCGATTGCATTAATATAGAATAGGTTATACATAACAATGCATTATTTGATTTAAAAAGCATTATTTAAAGTTAATTAGTTTCATTATACCTGACCTTTACGAGTGCTTAACCTTATACATTCATTGATTGTTTATTAATGAAAATCAGGCCGATTTTATTATTTGTATCAATCAGTATTATATTCAAATTAGCTAGATCGAATTTCATTTCGTATATTTCACACGCATATATTTATACACTCGCGTATAAACATTGTGCGGACGGTTAATTGTATATATCAAGAGTTTAATCTGTATTATTTTACATTGAAAAGATTTTAAATAAAATACACCAACGCGAGAGATAAATGTTGAACTACCTAATTAGCAGGGTTATCTGTAGTTTCACTTGAGCGACGTATAATTTAATACGAGTAACCGCTGACGTTTTATGTATAAAAGTGATAAATCTCCATTACGTACACACGGTAGCCATGGCGAACGCGTATAATACGGTGATACGTAATTTCACCGCCAGCGTAAATGTACATGGAAACTATTATCTCTCTCCTATCATTACGCCGTTGTGCGATGAATTTTCTATTGGGGAAACTCGGGCCGGAACAAATCGTTAATTGTACGTTCCCACATAGATCATTGTTTCCTTAATAAAATAACGAGAAATGGATAACGAGGAGAGAAGATCGACTGAAGCTTAGAGAGAAATTCCAGTCGACGGATTCGAGAACGCGCGTTTCGGAAGAGCAATATGCCGCGATTCAAGACACATAAAAGACTCGCGTGTTAAATCGTCAAGACGCACAGAATAAAAAAAAGAATTGAAAAGAAAGATTGTTATACGATTACTTAAATTACTTGTATCTGTACTGAAGAAGGTTAACAAGTAAAGCCAAAACGTTTACTTTTGATACCTACTTTGACGATTTTTTCTTATATTTGTTTCTGTCGCATAAATAAATTAATTTATTAAGTTAACATCTTTTTATTTAGCTCGTATAGTTGGCCCATTTACCACACTCTTTGAAAAAAAAAAGAAGTATCAAATCAACACTGATACTTATATATACGCAAGAATGTATAATCTTAAAATGAGATTGTATTACGTTAAAGAAGGAAAACTTGCTTGATTGAAGTCATTTATATAGTTAAGCGAAGTTTTATACAGTTCAACCAAGAAAAAAAAAGTTGAAATTCTTATAAGAAGATTATATGTACAACCTATGTATATTCTTGCGTATATTATACAAGTACATCAGGGTTGATTTGATACTTCTTTTTTTTTTATGCGGCCAACGACGCAGAGCAAAGATTTCACGAGTTTCATACTTGGCGCAAGTATTTCGCAACGGCGATCGCCGATAGATACAATCGAATGGAACGAACGACGATCTCGCGACAAAAACGTTTCTCTATTCCGTGTCTTATTCCGCGATCGTAACGAACCCGCGTGTCATTTCTGATGGTTCATCGCCGAGCCATCCTATCTCTCTCATGATTCATCTCTTCCGCCGTTAATCGGTCGGAAAGGATACGCGTCTCGATCTCTCTGTCGCCGGCGCAATTTCGAGAGATCGAATAATCGCGTTCGGCCACGTAACACTTACGCGGTAACGAGGATAATTCCTCGCGGCTCGAAAATACAGGCCACACGATTAGAAAGGTCCAACATCGCGATCGTCGTTCGTCGTCGCCGTCGTGAAATTACATTACGGAGGAAGCCGCGGCGCGGTGACTTCGCAACGCGGCGTTACTGTTTCACGGTGTGGCAGTCTAGTTTAAGTAAAGTAGGCCTCATCGCGCGCGCGCGCGCTGCCTAGTATGGTGGCACTTGACCCCAATACCTCTCGCTGCCGGGTCTCTTTCACCACGAATAAACGCCGTCATTCTCCACCTTCCCTGTTCCAAAGGAAGCGGCGCCGCGTGTGTAGACCCGCGCTCGCCCATTAATCCGCAAACATTTACAGAAACGAGAAAATTGAGCTCCTATAGCGAGAAGAAAACGATCTAGAGCGAGCGACACACTTATTACCTCTAATTAGGATAATCTTCACACACTTATGTTATCTCTCTACTTCGCAATTATTTCTCATCCTGTTGAAAGTCTAAAAATAACATTCTTACACAAAGTAAGCATCAACGCTTCCAAAAAAGAGTGAATGGAAGAAGCTTCCGTTTCGCAAAAGTTACCAAATGAAAGGCGTCAAATGTATTGAAAGTCCTGGTCCACATGGAAGATAGAAGCGACGATAAAACAAGATTGTTGCAAGCATTTGGCTCTCAGCGCGCCGAGAAGGCCGCCACCGCTGGCCCTGAACTTGAATTCGTGGCCCGGGCCTCGAAACCAACCGGGCGGACTCGTTCCATTTGCTTGAGTTCGACGGCCAGGTTCATCGCCTTCGAAAGTTTTTCGAGAGAGCCGCGCGTTTCTATGGTTGGAACCGCCTCGAAATTCCCCGCGGCACCTGCGGGGTATCCGTCATAGCCGCGTTACGCGCCAAGACGCGTGCCTGAATTACGCGCCGACGATTGCGATTTCGAAAGGCGAAAGAGTTCATTGCCACGCGCTGGCGTCAACGGTGTAACACTGTTACGTTACTCGTTCCGGGTTTATCCACCGCCTTTATAACAATACGTCCCTCCGAATTTGGCACTCCCTCCAAGAAGGATGATAATAAATGTTGGAAATTTATACAATCAATTAGAGAGAAAAACGCCATTCACGGTCCGGACTGAATCTCAGGCTGCTAAGATCCAGTCCGGACCGTAAATGGTGTTTTTTCTCTCTAATTGATTATATTATGTCATTATATGTATCGTAAACGGTCGTATTTCACTTATTATTGGAAAATTATTATTTATATTGGGAAATTATTATTATTGGGAAATTTATGACAATAAATGTCTGCGATAACAGTGATTTTCCAAGCCAAACGAAAACTGAGGCTTCACTGGAATCGAAAATCTGCGTACCAATGATTCGAGAACCATATAGATGTCGAGCATATACAGTAGAATTCGTGATCTGCAGTAATCAGTGTAAATGTTATAATAGAATTTGTTGAACGAAAGGCGAGAATCATACGAGATAAAGACAAGAGTGATCAATGATCGATCGCTCTGCAGAATCAAAAAGACGCGCGGTTTATACGATCTCGTCGGATCTCATCCCGAAAGTCTCTAGTCCACTTTCTCCCGCGACGACAATGGCTCGCGGTGGAATCCGCAGCTTTCCACATTCTTTTCGCGGCGCGAAGCGGATAGGATGTGACGTGAAAATCTCGCGGCCACGGCGGTTTCACGTTCGAGATCAGGACTTTCTCTCCGGCGCCGCGGCGCGGTGGTAAAACGTGGCACCGCGCGCGAATCGCGCGGCAGTAACGGCCACGATAAAACCAGACTGCGCCGACCGGCCCCACGGCGGAAAGTGGGTCGTCGCAGTGAAAACGGCCGCGATCGATTATCGCGACATCCGTTCGCGGCTCGGAAGCGCGAGTCCGGGACCTGGATTGAACAAGTGACAGCCTAAAATCGCGTGATTATTTCGCAGAGTAAAAAGAAAAAAAAAAAAAAGAAAGACAATTAACGCGCCGAGCGAAATTGAACGAGCTAGGCACGTCAGAGGCAGAGGAATGTTCCTGACGCGTAATTTCACGATTATTACGCGTTTTTTTACATCGTTTTGACATCGATGCATCGTTTGCAGAAGGGAGAAATGGAAGAGCGACTTTCACCATTAGACGACTCGCGTCGCGCTTCTCTCTTTCTCTCTCCTTCCCTCCTTCTCCCTTCCCGTGCCGATCGCAGCGTCGCAACGCTACGGCGAGTCTCCTTTTACAGGTAAAGTGAGCCCGCGCGGGTAACACCATCGTGAATTAGACGTCGATGAAAGTGCGGCGGATGTATAATCATTTAGGTAATCGCTGTGAGACAATCTCCCGGAGAAAATCATCGTGCGCCGCTGCCACGGCCAAGGAAATTGCGCTTTCGATTCCGCGGCTCTTATGTCAAGGAATCGTTACTTCGTGTACTCTCGCGTCGCGATTAAGCGCGCCGATAACCGCGCGCGGTTTCGCCTTTCTACGCGGATCGTTATAATTCGTGAAAGTCCTCATCCGATTAGCGAAATCGCCCCGTAAAGCTGACCGCGAAGCATCGCAATGCCCGACCTGTTCTTCTTACCAATCTATCATTCGTCGACGGAACCGATGATCCGTGAATCCAAAACTATATATAAAGCTTCACGTCAGCGAGATATGACGGCCTGACTAATGTTTTGCGATTATAAATCTCGATAGAGTAGGTATCAATAGAACAAAAACATCGGTAATTACATTAGCGATTGTAGAATCAAGATCTTACGATTAATTTACTATTGACATTAATTTCGCACGAATGAACGAGAGAAAAGGAGGTGGGCGATGTCGCACGACGGACGTGGATTATACCTAGGCAATAAACGTGGGAGATGTCGGTTCTTTTCCATTCTGCCGTATTGCGGCCAATGGAAAGCTGAAAGTTTCATGAAAGTGCATCGCGTGCCGGTAGTTACGCATTTTGTCGAGGTACAGCGGGGGAGGAAACGGGGGAGAGAGTGAGAGAGAGAGAAGGCGCGAGGGGGAGAGAGTCGAGACAGGAGAAAGAAGGGAAGGTTCTACTCGTTAGCCGATCCCCCTCCGTCTCATCTCGATATAGAGAGCTCCTTCCGTTCTTTTCAGAATTCAGAGTTGTCCAAGTTCGAAACGAAACCTCCGTATAAGAACTGCAACAATTTCTCGGTTCTCGCACTTGACACGTGCAATATAATTTCGCAATGTAGTTTCGCATTCTTTTAAATCGAACCACCGCGATAATACCGCATTATGAAATCTCGCATACGTAATTACGCCATATAATTTTGCGTTCTCAAGCGTCGCCGGATCCATGGAGCTTTTAGATTCGTTGGCGATTTCGTCATATCGCGTGCGCGTAACGCCTTGAGGAGCGTTCGTTATCAGGCGCGGTTGCGTGCGTGCGATGGACGCGATATATTCGTCCGCGCGAGAAGCGGCCGCGCCGTCTCTCGCACGAGAACCCGTAATTATGTCAGAGAAAATTGTCCGCGGACCTTGGTCGTAAATCTTGAATCGGAGTCGTAAAGCGATCGGTTCAAGGATACCGTGAACGAGCTGCGAAATCGAGTAAAAATCTCACGGTGAAAGCGCGACGATCCGCGCACAAACGGCAGAACTGACAATGACACTGAATTCATTCCGGTGCATCCCAGGGGCATCAATTAAAGATATAACAAGGACAATCACCATTTTACTTCGTTCTGTCATTAAAAACTAAAATTCAGAATTAAGTTTTTTTTCTCTCTTTCACTTTTCCTTACGTCTTTTATAGCTGTATGTTACTTATTAATTTTATACATTAGCAATAAAGATTTTATTATTATTATTAATTATGATGTGTGTGATCTAAAACAAATATAAGATGAATAATTTATTCCAGATAATAATTATTCAAAAGCGAAATGTTTTGTCTTCTGATTTTATGAGATTAACATTATAAATGTCATAATTAATTAGAGAAGATGTCGTTTTCGGTCGGGCTGTGGATTTTGGTAGCCTAATAATAATATTTCTGTGTGAATTTTGTGTACACAGAAAAAAAGAAGTGTCAAATCGACACTGATATACTTGTATATACGCAAGAATATACAATCTTCTATTATAAGAATTTCAACTTTTTATTTTAACTTGGTTTTCTTGGTTGAACTATACAAAACTTCATTTAACTATATGAATAACTTCATTTAAGCAAGCTTTCTTCGTTTAACGCAATATAATCTCATTTCAAGATTATATATTCTGGCGTATATATATGCAAGTACCTATATCAGTGTTGATTTAACACTTCTTTCTTTTTCTGTGTACTTTTTCCAACTCGGAATCAGTATACTGCGATTTTGGAAGTAAATCCATATACTTAAATCGATAATCGATTTAACTTTTGATGCTAATAAACTATTTAGATCACTGCAAAGAATTTATTACGAAAAATATCACCTCAGGGTTCGAACTTGATCTCCCTTACAATCCGTAACAGGCATACGAGATTTATAACATTTTATATATAAGTATTATTATATATAAGAAGGATATTATAAGCTATCTTTTATCATCGCGTTCATCAAAACGTCATTTATTATCATTTGAGCGGCCTGCAAATAAATCCCCTCGAGCGCAGAAACCAGCGCGAATCGTCATCGATTAACCAATGTCGGAAAATTAATGTCAGCCGTGCACTCCCACGATTTCGAAACGCGACAGACCCGTTCTAACCGAGATCGCTGCCAGCAATGTGACACACACTCGCGTCGGGAACGATCAAAAGCGGGCGCTATCAAGAGAAAGAGAAAGGTGAAGTGCACGCAAGTTGCATGCGTGCACGTCGTCGGAGAAGAAAGTGCAACGCGACGATGACGTCTCCGTCCCGCCACCCCTGCATCGTCGTCGTCGTCGTCGTCGTCGTCGTCGTCCGGTGTTTCCGTTCGCCGCCAATTCCCACCTCGACGTCGGGGTCCCTATCGTTGCCCATCTCCTCCCCACGAAACCACGCTGTAAGTACCTTCACCGCGTGTGCAACCTCCCACCTTCCAAACGTGTCTTATCCCTCCCCGATCCCTCCTCCTCACGCCATGGGAACTCCGAAGTCCACGAGAGAGAGCCGGACCTACCTCAAGCCGTCCTTGTGTCGGAATCGACTGCCAAAAGCCGCGACGAAACTTCGCGTCGAATCGTATTGAAACGCACAATTGTATATACTATATACAGAAGCGCGGAGATATCCCTCTTTCCCGAAACGAGGAAAGTTCGGGAAAATCATCGCCATGGATGTTTCAAAGCGCACACAGAAAATAAAAGAAGCGTTAAATCAACACTTATATGCTTGTATATACGCAAGAATATATATAATCTTCTTGTAAGAATTTCAACGTTATTTCAACATTTTTTTTCTTGGTTGAACTATATAAAACTTCGTTTAACTATATAAATTACTTCATTCAAGCAAGTAAATCTTATTTCAAGATTATATATTCTTGCGTATACAATATACAAGCATATAAGTGTTGATTTGACACTTCTTTCTTTTTTCTATGCAGCTTTTTTCAGATCATGACTTTGAGTCTCATCGTGAATTAGTCTGACAAATCTCGCGCGCGTAAAGAGCGAATGGTGAAAATCTTCTTCCCGCGATTAGGAAAACAAGAAATAAAAGGTGATTAGGTGCACGCGAGAGCAAGGTTTACGCAATTCGCGCGCGAAACCTTCACAGTTGGAACTTGATCCTCGCGTATCGCACCGCGGCTCAGTCAACTTTCTAGTCTTTCTACCCGGCGCGGGCGTGAGCTGCTGCAGCCTGCGATTTTTTCCGGCGCTAGCCTCGTTTCGACGATACGAAACCGTTACGTAGTCGCGACCGGAGCGATCCCCGATGCGCATCGGAGCTTTCACGTGACACACTAAAATGCACGCGAAATGTGCATGCCGAAGAGTATACTTATCGGAATAGAGGCTCGTTAAATCCGACATCGGCGACTAATAGAGCGTTACGTGTCGCCAGATATACGTAAATAAACTGTGTTACGGAATTAACCGTCAACGACGAGTAATTAGCCGTGCACAATTGATTTAATAATTATATACCATATAACAGTTTACGTGTAAAGAAACACGGATATCAATACAAATAAAGACTTAAAGAATATTGGAGAGATGTTAAAAAAGACCTATATTTATAATTAACATTGCAATCTTGTCTATTCTTACGCTAAGAATCAATTTCATCGTGATCCCGCCAGTTCTCGCTTTACAACTGATATTTTCTACGCTCATTTCTGTCTAATTTGAAAATAAATGATAATAAGAGAGAAAGCTGGTAATCCGAAGAAATGCCGTGGCAACCGCTGCCTTCCCATTCGCCGCGCGCGCGCGCGCGAATGTACTTTCATCGGGCTATTTCGCTATCGCGATTTGAAATTCATCGTGGATATTGGAAACGCAGCCTTGTTTCCGAAAATTGCGCTTAATCATCGCGGTTGCGTTTTTGAGGTCAGTCGCACTATACGCCGCGTCGAGAAACTATATCTTCCGGTTTATCGTCGCTCGCGCGCCGAATAACGCGTGGCGTGATAAACGCGACGAGCCCGCGTTATCTCGCGCTACTCAAACAAATATTATACAACAGATTAGAACTATAACAAGTATCGCGACGCTTCATCTCATTGCGTAATCTTTGCGGTGCGACGCGCGAGACCTTACGAGCTATAACAAACGAACGCTCGTCCGCATTATGCGTAGCCTTGAGACAAAATGGGTCACCCGATACGGCGATAACAATTACCGCCCCGATATTGGTTTCTTGCTATAAGCGAATGAAAAATGTCCCAAGATGTTCTATGCGCGATATCGAAAGACCGAAAAACTCGGGCGATTCACAGAAGTTTAATTGCTCCACAATTATATAAACGTCTAATATTCGTCGCATCAAAACTCACACGTGGATGGTTAGTTTTCTCATCCTCCTGATTATTTATCAGTTTAATTACACTGAGAGAAAAAATATTTTGATTTAAGTAATTAACCTATTAGAGATAACCTAATAAATAATTTTTTTGAATTAATATTTTTTTGGATTAAAATATTTTTTCTCTCATTGTACGACTAAGGAATTATTTCGTCGAAATAAATGTAAGTATGTAAGTAAAATTAGAATTATTAGGATAAGGAAAAAAACGTAAATAAGGTACTTGCACGTACATTTCTAAAAATTATCTTATCTCCTCTAACGGATAGAGGATAAAAATTTTTCAAGACAAACTTCTATACAACAGTCTTATTTCGTATTATCATAAATGTAAATAAGAAATAAATGTAAATATGTAAAAGAATTATTAGAATTATTAGGACAAGGATTAGGCTAATTAGTCACCTTTGATAGTTATAATTATAGAGTATAATAATAATATCTTGTTTTTATATGCAAATTATGACCAATCATGCTTGCGACGTTCAATTCACTCGTAACAATGAATCATAAGCCCGATAACTTGCACGTACATTTGTACACGTAATAACGTGTCAAATAACCGCCGAATGTTTCATCATCAATGCGACGTTCCGTCGTCGTGTCTAAATGTTTTGTGTTATTGAAATTACTCGGTCGATTAATCATCACGGCCGAATGATAACTGTCGATTGGCTATTAAAAATATCGCTTATCATCGATGGAATTGCAACCTTGAAGTATCTATCGTAATGTCGTTCAAAAGACGTTTATTCTATTACAGTAGATTTTTTTTCCCAATCTACAAGATCGATCTTTGTCTGGAGCTAACCAGCTAACTAACGTAGGTTTTATCAGCGAAAACGAAGCAGATAAAGTGTCGATTTACTCGAACAAGAATCGACGCAACGGAAGTGCATCAAAGCGGAATGCATCGGCCATTGTTACGAAAAGATAACGATGCAAGCGAACGAATGCGTCACTGGCGCGATTATCGCGCGGCGATAAGCCGACCAGCAGGGGAGGAACGCAATCGGCAATACGTGTTTGCAATGACATTAGACGGTAATTGCGCAACGAATTTGTTTATTCGCTCGTGCGCGTCATTTCGAAATCGGCTTCGTAATCGTTCGCTGGGGATAAACAGGTGCATATACGAGCGTGGCTGTTTTCGCTCTTCCCTGTAATCTGCGTTTCCGAGAAGCGGATCGAGTGTGGAGGGGAAGCAGGCAGATAAAGACGAGTCGAGAGAGGGTGATTCCTCTGTGTAATGATGAAGAAATCCCCGAGCGCTACGCCGCAATTGCGCCGCCTCGGAAATTTGATTGTCGTCACAGCAGGTGCTCGTATTCGCGACCGGTAATCCGATTGTACACAGAGGAACGTAATGGCGTAAGAACTGATTTTGTTCCATGTCGTGTATACGAGTCGTGTGCATTCCCGCTGCACGATTCCATGATTTTACTGGGAAAACGAGACGTTAGCTCGTTTGTCAAAATAAAGAATTCTACCACGTCTATTTCTGGATTCTAATCGTGTGTCGCAGATTTCTAAAAATTATCTTATCTCTTCTAACGGATAGAAGATAAAAATTTTTCAAGACAAACTTCTACAGTCTTATTTCGTATTATCATATATGTTATATGTATACGGCACACGGAGTTACCGGAATCTATTTTAATAGGTTAATAAAAATGTATCTCAAGAGAGATCGCGTTTGAAACAACAACAATTGTTCACGTAAAGTCATTCCTATATCGACACGAATCGTCTCTTGGAATGGCGTTGCAACGAAGTGGCGCGTAATTACGTCACGTTGGTTGGCACGAGCCGAGAAACGTTCGCGCGCTCATCGTGCGAATGTTCACGATTATCGCATATGCAATTATATTGCGACGCGGTTTACGTAATAATCGCGACCGCGGGTTCGGCGCGGAAAACTTGGCCGTCGTTCGTTTTTCTAAACGAATAACCGACTCGTGCATCAGAGTCATGTCGAAGGAGAATCGAAAACAGCTCGTCCCAATTACCGCGCCACGTGACAAATGGAGCAAAAGGGCCGAAGGGAAGCAGGCGGAAATAGACGTCGTTCACGGCGGAGACCGCCGACTTCCTTTTATGCATGGTCGCCGGCGCACCGGTAATACCGGCGCGCGACAATGAAATTAGACGGTGAGTAGACCAGTGGGACGTGGAATCGACGTGGAATGCAAAATCGACGACCGGAAAGACCGGGGGCGACCGGATGCCGCGGTCGAAAATAGACAAGCCGCGGAATTCCCGATCGGGAATGTCGGGCAGAATCTAACGTCGAATTTCAAGGGAAAGTATTACGTTAATCCCAAAAGATAAAGCACAATGAATGCCTTAAGCTTCGTGACCGTGAAATGAAAATGACAGTGTAAGATAAAGCTAATAGAAAAATAATGCACTCGGACTCCAATACAATCAAAACAATGTCTATATATTAGACGCACATGATTCCTTTCGTGTTTTTGTTATCAGGTCTACAGACTTCAAGCATCCTGCTGTTAACTATATGTATTTTGTAATTTTTTCTAGTTATTATTATCTAAAGTATTGGTTATATGAATAATAAGTATGAAGAAAAGAGCACTCTCAAATAATCATTCCTAAAGCTCGAACGATAAGAAAGGTAAAAAGCAGACTAATGCCTGTATATAGGAAAAAGAGTAAAACGTCATTTCGTTGCGCAGCAACCATTCTTCCGGCTGACTCACGAATGTGATAAAGGCCGAACGGGCTTACGTGTTCCTCGCCACGCAAAGAAAGGACCTCATGCGGCCGGCCTGGTTAAAGTTAAGCCTTTCGCTAAATTACCGCCAGATCGTCTCGCGTTCGTACCAGACAACTCTAATTACCAACTAGACTCTAATTACGGTAGACTAAGTTATTATTAATTATCGATACGCGCGATACGTCGCGACGGGCGCGTCGATCTGCGCGTCTCGCATAAGTGCGTGACAATGTATAATTAATTAGTGGCTATCTTCGTACTGCAACTACTACACCTGGGGAGCGAGAGGCCTCGACGATTCGCGTCGCAGATCGATATCTGACACGTCGGTTACGTGATAGTCAGCCGAGATAAGATCTCGCGACTGTAGAGTCGCGGCCGGGCGCGCGCGTCACTGCCATTCGTCACTTTACCGTTTCGTGTCGGAGAGAACGTCGGCCTTCAGCCGTGCTCGTCCGTGAACGCGATAGAATTTTCTTTGATCCACGTCACCTCACCTGTCGTAATAGATACCACCTGCGCGATATTTCAATCCCGCGCGAAGAACCCACGCGGAAAACGCGCGCGCGGCGAAGGACCCCGCGCGCGCGCGCGCGCACACACACACACACACACACGCGCGCGCGTCGTTTCTTCGCGGGAACTCGTGCGTTGCCTAGGAATGAACGATCGAGAGCGAAACCTACAATTAGAACGCGATGCACGGAGATGGTTGGACGCGATAAACGAGAATGGAAGAAAAAAAAAACGAAACGCACCACGAAAGTGAGATAAAGGCTGGCGTTGTTCGCGGCGCGGCGGCCGGGTTGCGCGATCGCGAGTTAAAAATCTCGCATCAAGGGAAATCTCATTAGCTTCGATTGATTAATGGCGTTGAATCGCGATTCCGTGTCGGGCGTGATATTATGTATACGCATCTCGCACGTATAGACCTCACTATACTCGCGCTGCATTTTTATATAACAGCGTTATAACTATTTTATGTAACGCTCTCTCACACGGCATAGCGCGTAGCCCGTTACAACTCTTACAGCACACAAGGTAACGCGCAAGCGGCTATCTTATAATGAATTACACACGTCGTAATGCGTGTAAGTCATGTACACGCCGGTAATTAACGATTATCTCGCTGACACTATTTCGCGCAATATCCTCGTAATACGGCCGGGAAATTATTATTATCGGAGCGCGATCAATTAAGGAGGTTGGCGCAATGTCCTATATTGTATAGAATTTTGTTTTCATGATTAAACAGTGTAAAGCTAGTTTCAGAAATGATTCATAAATAACATGTTATCATTGGGACCAGAAAAAGCGTAAAATCGCAATTTTGTCTCATTTTTATACTTGATATTGTTTAAATAAATTATTTAAAAATTGAAAAAAAAATTTGCTTAAAAAATTAAAAAACCGTGATTGCAATTCTCGATGTCACAGAGGCGTAACATAAAAATTTCATTCATTTTTACCGTACAGGAGCAGAGATATGATTTTACATAAAGGGTACATCTATATATATACATTTCTGTAACTTTTAAAACGAATATCTTCAAAACGGAACGGTAGTCAATAAAATTTTTTCTACATATTGTTGATATAATTAACTTTCGTATTATGTTTGTATTATTGACCTGTCTTATATTTCGTCCAACGCGCCAACCTCCTTAAACCGTCTCAAGCATATCGGGGGAAAAATGTTGGAATAAAGGGGATAAACAATGAATCAGCGTTAAACGGAGCGTCGCCGCGGTCCGCAAAAGTAAGAGACAAAAAAAAAGAAATCTTTTCTTTTAATCTATAGCGCAACCGGTCGCGCGGGTACCGGTACCGTTATAGCGGGGCCATTACGGCAAGGTGAAATGACACACACGCCGCCTCGCGACGCTAAAAGGGAAATGTCATTGGCGATCTTATCGCCGTGCCTGCTCCCGTCTAATCCGCCGTTTCACCTTCGACACTGTGCCTTCGCATTTAATGCCGGGTACAATCGATCACGGGTGATTTACGTTCGCGTCTCGCAGGTCGCAGGAACGAGATGAAGGCGCGAAACTAGTGAGGAATTGATTGAAACACCTCCGGGCATATGTACATACGCGAGTATCGTTATCGTTCCGTCTTGTACATGCATATTGACACAATTGGGACGATCGTAATTTAAATGCCAACTCGTAGAAAGGCTCGATTTAAGAAAACCTCCATTTAAAAACATTGCGATTGCGATATTATTTCGGCGTCGCCGAAAATAAAAGCAACGCCCGTTAGACACCGACTATTGTCGTTAGCGTTTCGTCCATGACGACGGGGATCGTTGGAATCGCCGCCGATCGATTTTCCGGCCACCTGTCATGTAACGCGATCGGCAGAACGGGAATCTAACGATAAAAGTGATAATCCCGGCTCTCGCGGGCCAATGTCGACCGCTGCATGCTGCCTCACGTCGCGTTACATAATGGCGATTATACAAGAATCGCATGCCGCGCGCCGCGCGCGCCCGCCGTGGCTGCCGGATCAGGGCCAGCGGTGCGCGTTATTACGTAGCGAATAAATATATAATTGGGCTTGGCCGCATCTCTCGCGGGTAGGCACGAACCAAGGCTGGGTCCATGACATAGAATCTCGCTTGCAATTGCGGTGTTCTTGCGAGTTACGCCGCGCGGTGGTATTAGCGCGATATTATAACGTCATTACGAAATCACACAATCGTCTCCCCCTCTGTTAATCTTCCACACTCTTTTCCCTCTCCCACCCTCCTTGCGTAAGAAATCCCATTTGTTAGATCGACGACGGGCAGAGTACATTATTCGTAATATATTCGTAATATTATTTGTAATAACGTTTCGAAGAGATACGTCGCGAAAATTAAATAACGACGCATACGTAATCAATTGTGAATGAAACGACGCGACGGCCCTCTCGCGTTAACAATGGATGCGCCTATACGACGCAACGTTCGGCGGCAAAGGCGAGCTGTTATTTAATCGCGCGCGAAAGTTTCATTAACATTTCGACTACGTCAATCGTAGAATCGAATCCCGTGACGCGAGACTTAATTAGGAGTAGAGAAGTAGTTCCCTCCTTAAGGCGAGGAGCGAGGCGCGGACTTATCTCGCTGCGAAAAATAACGTTCGTGTACCCCAACGTTGCAAAAACAACGATAAGCGAGGCTGCAGGAATAATAAGTTGAACGAACGGCCGTCGTCGTTTCGTGCGTTATTCTGGATAACAGCACGCGCCGCGGCCGTGGAGGAACGTTACGTCCATCAGCTGCGGCGCGCGTCGTGGTTGTTAAAAACGGAACCAGAAATTTTCACGTAACCGCGAGAGTATTCGGGAACCTTCGAGATATCTCTCCGTCAACAAGACCTTGCTCGTAACTACGCGTGTAAAAACAACTCTTTGCAAACAAGATTAAAGAACGCGTAACGAGAGACCAATATCAACCTGTGCGCGAGCACATATAAATCACACACGTGAGACATAATTAATCCGATTGCACGAGCGTCTAATTAAACGTCAACGGAGACTCGCGTGGAGTATCGCGCTCGCAAGTTACTCGACTTCCCTATAAAGCAATACCGGAATCAAATAGGTAGAAAAAAGACCTTATCCTCCTCTCGCGAGAAGCGCGGCGTTGTCTCATTGCGATGACCAAAGTGTTTCTCTCTCTCACATGGCATTCGATTAAATTGCTTAAAGGTCGCTGCGAATCAACGCCGCTTTTGTAATGCACGCGCATAACGCATATTGATCGACATTGAGTAACGACATTGAAAAGACTACATGAAACCGTAACATTTTAAGATCAAGAAAGAGCAAACAAAATCTTGACTGTAAAAACTAGATTTAAAAAAAAAACGGTATCTCTTTGTCGTGATGAGCGACGTTAAATTCGCAATTTCTCTTTAGGCAAGTAACAGAGTCTGCGGTTTCTCGATCCAGATTCCACGTAATACGATGACACATTATTTCCGGCATTGGAAATGTCGGTAAAAACTATGGTTACCACGGTCACAATACCGCGTTACGATCACTGTTCTTAAAAGCACAGTTCTTTCATCAATGTTCATGTCGGAGAGACATGTTAAATATTGCCAGTTACGGTCGGTTTAAAATAATTTAATTCGTTAATCATTACTGGCGAAAGAAATCTATTATTCTGTTCTTAAAAGCGTCACGCATTCGTCGGAAAGCATTTTTATCTGCAATTGCACTTGTAAATTCGACGCGCGCGCGCGCGGCGTCGCTTATCATCCGCCAGAATCTACCAAAGATTGACCGGTTATCGCTGCGTCACAACGAGGAAAAAGCGCGACCGCGCGTTCAACGATCTCTTTTTATTTTCGTCGAGGTAACGCCGAGGTGACTAGATCTGACAAACACGCGTCTGGTACGTCCAGATAAAAAGGGTTACCCTGACGCAATCGCACGTGTCCCGATAATAATACCCCGATTCTCGGAGAGAGAAAGAGAGAGAGAGAACTCGCGCGTTATTATATATTCATATTGTATCTGACGGCCGCGCCGAAATCCCGGCGCTGAAAATTGCGAGACGCAGTCAAGCACGGATCGATGCGTTAAAACGCGATCGCTTCCAAGGCGAACCGGCCGACTTCTCGTGCTGCCGACGCGTTTATTTGTTCTCGATCTACGAAACGAGAAATAAAGCTGGAACCCCGAAGGCGAGAGGCTGCGCCTGACCGATTATTTCGATAGCGCTGTCTATATACGGAGATTTAGGCATCTTTTTACTCCCGAACCGAAAAAGCTTATCTCAAATTCACGTTAAACGCATGCTCTCTAAAGACATGTACTTACGACGTTATCGTGCGTTTTCTACAGTTTTAGAAAAGCAGTCTATGTAAAATAAGCTGTGTTAGATTTTTATTTATTTATTTATTTATAAATTATAGAATTAAAAGAGGTCCCTTTATGGTACACGTAGTATAATTATAATTACGACATCAGCAAGAGACGAAGAATAAGATGTAGAAAGAAGAATATGAGAGTAACAAAGAAAAGATAAGATCTAACAAAGACATTTTTAAGGATATTACTCGAATATACCCAGTTGCTTCGAGCAATCGCGATACTCGCGGCCGCAGGTAATACACACACACGTCTAGATACCTGTCTATCACCCGAGATCGCTAATTAGCCCCGGGACTTAATATCCGCGTAAAAACTTCCCGAGTACTCCTTTAAGCTTGTTTACGCGAACGGAGAAAGCGTCTCGAATGGTAGCATTACACCTCACGATGATTCGACGCGAAACAACATGCATGCGTTACATTGTTTTATTGCATATTATTTTCCAAGCGGAACCTGGTTACCTCGGTACCTGCTAATTATCTTGTAATAAAGTGGGTACCCGGATATCCAGGTAATACCTAAGATAATATCCCATAAATACCCGGATATTTTTAAATATCTGCATATAACCTGTGCATACTCGAATATTGATCGCACTAATTCTGTATTCGCGATTAATTAATAATAGTCGGCGATAATAATTAACAAATAATTTTTGCCTTCTTCCAATGATATTAATTTAACGAAAGGTAAACTGTACTCTATCAATTTAATGCAATTTGCAGCAATAGTCCAATATAGTAAATGCTACCCGTGTTTCAATTAATTTTCTTACTTCGGGTAATATTTTTCGTAATAAATTCTAAATTCTAATTAACATCCTTTAGCTATCCAAAATCGTTGTCAAAATTAATAAATATTTTCTCGTTAATCAATTATTGGCGGATTATACTATTACTTTCTGTTTCTTACTGCGTTTAATAATATTAGTTTAGGAAAGAATAATAAATCGCGATTTTATAGAATTATATAATGCGGTTCAGAGCGCAGTGCCTTCTTATTATCAAGTGAACCGCGGTTAGAGGGACAATATTATCAAAAGCAGACATTTCCGTTCTTTCGTGAGAAACGCGTCCCCGCGTCGGAGCCGTTCTAGGGCATGGGATAACACAATGAATGACAAATCTCCCTAATATCGGTCCCGCGATTACGTCGATCGACCGGCTGCGGTTTCCTCCGCCTTTCCTCGCTATCTCGTCTGCGACGGTCGGTCGATCGGGCGTGATTTAACTTAACGACAATGCACTTTGTTCGTGGACAACAAAGAAGACCAACGAGACCTGCGAGAGCGAACGAGGCCGTGGAATGATCTGGGGGGGGGGGGGGGGGGGAGAAAGAGAGAGAGAGAAAAAGAGAAAGAGAGAAAACGACGCCGGATGGCGCGGGAGAAAGAAAGATTCACGCGTGGCGACGAGAGGAGAGCGGGTTTCCACGCGATGGGCAAAAGGGAAGGCGTGAGGGAGGGAGGGGTCGCTCGGCAGGGCCTTGGGCAGGCTTGTCCTTGACTCAGCACAGTTACCCCGGACCGAAGTGTGACGTCATTCTGCATAACTCGCCTAATTGCATCGTTGCTGCCGCTGCGCTGCACCGACCCCGGCTCCCCTACTCCGCCGACCCGTTCCCCGCTCCGGCTGTGTCCTCCCCCCCCCCCCCCCCCCCCGCCCCACAGCCTCACCGTGAGATGCCACAAGGTGCTCCCCCGTGCCCCACCATACCGACCAGGCCGCGGAGCGAAGCCAGCGATAGCTCTAACTGGGGCCCACCACGAAAGAGCGCGACCGCGACCGCGGCCGCGGCCGTCGTGGGTGTGCGCTGCATTTCTTTTTTTCCGGAGTGCGCATGTAGGCGCGGCACGCGATAAACGATTAATTCGTGTTTGGTCCCACAAATGAGAAAAACCCCTGTGTCTATTGTAGCTCCACAAATTAAAATCCCAATTTTTGCAGAAATTATTGTATGAATTATTTTTTTTTATTTTACTAGAAAATATAAGGTACACTTAATTATTATCTTAACTGCGATTTCATAACTCATTGTACCCCAGTGTTTATCATTTTGAAATATTATATACTTTAATACTTTTCGTAATTATCCAAGTAAAACGATATATCGCCGTTACGACGGCGATTAATGTCGAATTCGATTTCCTGCGTCGCGTCGCGAATACTCGGGCGGTTGCAACGGTTTGCGCGTGGCGTCGCGATTTCGTATTCATATTCGTTAGCGTGTATCGCACCTGACCGCCTCGTTCGAAAACGACGTCGCCGAATAATTTATTCCGGGAGCGTATCCGGTCCGGGCGGGCGGTTTTGCGATACGGTTGCCTTGTGCGCGTGCTCTCGCGCGCGCGCGCGCGAGTCGGTCGCACGAGTCAACGACATCATTAAGCGACTCGTGTGCAACGTATAGAGGACGGCCGTGGCAATGCGCGCCGATCGGGGCGAAATACTTTCTCCCGCGACGACGTTCCTCTTATCGCTCGCCTAACTGCGACGTCAAAAACGTGCGCGAGGTAATCAGCGAGTCCATCTCGGGAATAAGTACATTCGCATGTACCGACACGTTCGCGAAGTCGCCGTAGGCGAGCTGTCCGCGAAAATGACGATTGACAAACATCGAACAACTCCCGTCGCGTCGACAGAGAACCATTTGCGATGGACGTGCTGGACAAATCGGATTCGGAAGAAGAAAAGAGAGGAAGCGGCTTAAGATTATGAACTTTGATGAGGAATTATTACTTTATAATAAATCTCGAGTTTCCCTTGTCGCGGGGTAGGATTTAAAAATTAGGAAAGGATCAACCGAGAAGGCTGGCTAAATGCGCGGCTGGCTTTCCTTGGCTCGAAATATTTTACAGCCGTCTCCTCTCCGCCATCTCTTCCTCCACCTCCGCATCCCTCTCTCATCATCTCGCGAAAACGCGACCCTGAGATCGTGCCCCTACCCCGGCGTCGCGCCGCGCCGCTGCTGCTGCTGCTTGGGAAAAAGACGACGGTGGAGGCGCGAGGTGGATCGTTACGACCCTGAATTGATCCGTATAGCACGGCATCGTCGTCGTCGTCGCGGCCAGCTGAGAGAGAGAACCAGAAAGAAAGGAGTCATCGACTCGCGTTTGACTTGGCCTTCGGCTATTACCGCCGCGGCCAACTGCAGCCAGGCCTTTCTGCAACGGCCACGTAGATAAACAAAGTGTCCGACGGGCCACGGGGTCCGTTCCTCTTTTTTTTCTCCCCTCCCCACCCCCCCTCTTGCCCTCGGCTGAATCCCGCGCGCAAATAGCGCGATCATCGATCGCCTTCAATCGGCCGATTGATCGCGGAGATCCGGATTATTGTACGCCCGCGATAACGCCCCCGTTGGCAATCCTTACACACAATTCGTTCCAATCGCCCCCGCCCGTCCTCACCGCCCCGCGCGAATTAGCGAAACGAGAACCGCGACACGAGGTTTATCTTTGTCTATTTGCGCTTCCCCACGAGCCGCCGCGCCGAGCTAATCGTACCTCTTTGTTTGTCGCCGCGATACAAGGGCGTGTGACGCGAGTCGTTACGCGCCCGTTTACGAAACGTCGATCGCGGGACAACCCCACGGATCAAGAAAATATTTTTCTTTCCGCTCGTCAATCACGTGCGCTTCGCAATAATGATTCGCGGACCCTCGATTGGTTCCGTTCCGCGTTGGGGTAAGTGCCATAAACGCGCCGCGAAATATCGGGGAAATTATGAGAACTGCCCGAGGAGTTCGACAACAGGTGTGGAATGATAACGCGAGAACACGCAGCCGTCGTTATTGCATGCACGCGCGAGCGCGCAATCGAACCTGACGTCACTGTCGCGAATGGAAATACAATTATCTTTATTGCATCTCCTTTTCGAGGACGACCGTCGGTGCCGCATCGCACGTTGGGCTCGATTCCCGATCGAGCCTGTATTTGTGGAAAAAAAAAAATAAATAAAGAAAAACACTGCTCAAGGACGGAAAGCGAGATGGAATCATCGGAGCTGCTAAGCGCGAACTATTCAGCGACGCAACATTGATCGAAACAATCTGCATTGCCAATATAGCTGCAATTATCTGCAATTGCTAATAATAATCTATTAGAGGAATCACACATGTGTCATGGATTAAGAAAAGAGGCCAGAAATTTATATAACTGACAAGTCGACAGCGCGACTTACGTGCTTTAGCTATTGTTTGTGATCGAGAATTCACCCTGAGTTATTCGCCGAACACACGAATTGTTTTCAGTCATTGCCTGTTTGTACGGAAGTCATCGACCTGCTTAAAAATATATTTTCGCTCCTCGGACGCCTGAATGCGCGATCGACGCAATTTGTTATGAATGATTCGGAACTTAACGACTTATTGACATTCGTCGTCGCACAAATCACGACCGGCTCCCAGCTCGACGCGTTAAAGTGGATTCGCCGTGAATTTAACGGACGTAGAAAAAGTCTAATTAGCAGATCGCGGATTTAAACCGCGGCTGCATTAAAGTCAATAAGCAATGAAAATCATGTGTAACTTTTCACCGTGTGAGCGCCCTCGATAATTTATCAGCTGTCACATTTCCCGGCGGAACCGCGAAACGTCATTATCATATCAATTATTCCGTTTTTCCTCATTAAACATATACTTGAGCGCAATTAATTTAATTAATTAACGGATACGAGATCGCGATCTTTTCTTTCTCTCCGCGACGATTATACAAAAGTGATGACGATCCCAACCTTTTAATGCATAATTATTCAAACGATAGTGCAAAATATTTAATACGACATGCTTCCGAATCTCCTTTTTC
The DNA here is from genome assembly GCA_035220615.1 of Leptothorax acervorum. NCBI lineage: Eukaryota > Metazoa > Arthropoda > Insecta > Hymenoptera > Formicidae > Leptothorax > Leptothorax acervorum. The sequence continues at coordinate 130,947 of JASTWQ010000051.1, read as the reverse complement.
GCTTGCCTTTACTTTGTAACGCTGGATTTGGACAGCAGACGCGAAGATAGACAGGATGTGCGGGCGGAAATTTGCGTGTACATAATTAACGTTCGCGAGACGCACGGTGCTTTTATTCACGAGGGAAATGTATGTAATTATGATTGGCACAATGGTGAATTTGGCGAAAATAATTTGTGCAAGTTAACCCGATTATAAAATTAATTGTTGCTTAAATACGACTCGTAATATGCGTATATTAACGACGGAAATTTCCTGTTCGCATACTTAATAAATGCAAAGAATAAACATCGGCTTTAAAAAAAAAAGTCGTTAACCATGTTTTTATCGAGGGAATTAATTTCAATTACTCGCGATCGCATTACTAGTAATCATTATGTGTAATCTAGTACATGGTATTTATTGCTACTTGCTAATTCGTTGTGGAAAAAAAGAGAAAAATCATACCGGCGTAAAATGTAAGAAGTCTAATAATAAGCTGCAAAACTGGGTTAATAAATCAATCAAGAAACATGTGCAACGGATTTGTATAATCTCTCTCTCTTTTTCTATCAAAAATATATTTACTTATATATTTATTCTATATATTCTATATACAATATTCTATATATTTATATACGTAATTTTATATATAATCTACACATCCATTTATGTACCTACATTTATTTTCAATAAATTAAAAAAAAAGTCAAATTTCTAAAATACATCCTTAGGTCTATATTATTCGTAATGTCTCGCATTTTATTAATTGTGTCTACCATCAACATTTAACTCTTCCTAGCCGTCACAAGATCTATCATGTTCTAAAAACACTGCTGCTAAAATTTTAGGCACACAGTGTTCATTTTCTTTTATTTGCAATAATAATAATCCAATCATTAATCCATATAAATCTATCTAATAATCAATCCATGCATGTTTCTCGTTCTCCTCCCGTAAAACGTTAACCGCTGATCTTGAAACAAAGTGAAATGAAGAAAAAGAAATACAGCGGCATTGCAGTCTGAGAGCAGGCGCTCAGAAAGGGTTAACGAGTGGTAGTTACACACCGATTCACGTCATCGGTCTCGGCCGCGTGAATTTTCTTGCGAAGGCGCGCGCGTGACGGGCGAAACGAGCCGCTGTCCGCCCCGTGGATTTGCGAACGCCGAAGAAAGAATTCTTCGGATTCGCAAGGATCCGGATTTAGTCTCTTTCTCCCTCGCCGGGGAGAGGAGAAGAGGAGATCGGAGGGAGGAGGGTATCGCGCCAAAGCTGGGCAAGGTGCGGGAGAGAGTTCGAGCGAGCGCGAGATGCATGGGAGCGAACAAGTCGCGCGCGCTCCGCGCGCTCCACGCCTGCAGATGCAGGCGTATACGAGCGCGAGCGAGAGCGAGCGAGCGAGCGAGCGAGCTTTATTGGGAGCGTCTGGATGCAGTTTGGCCGTCCGTGACTACGAGACTCCGAAGGTCCCCGGAACGTTGACCATTCGGCTCTCTTAAAGGACTCTGCCTGCCAAGGTCACCTATTGAGTCTCCGTGTCCACCTCTTCCCCGCGTCTCCTCGCCATCCTCCTCGCCCTCCTACCTTCGCGTTCCCGTATCCCGCGTGCTCGGATCTTGTCGAAAACGCGCGTGAGCGTGAGCGCGAGCGCGTGCGCGATTCTCGCTCACGCACGATCCAGCGAAGCGCCGCGCCCGCGCCGCGGCCGATCGCCACGAGATCTTTTGATTTACACGAATTCACGCGCAACAGCTGGGATTATTTATGGCTCTCACCGGAACACGCCGGCGAAATCGTTCGCCGCGTTTAGCGAGCGGAATCCGACACGCGAAACGGCCATTGTGTTTCGATCTCGCGTATATGACTCCGAGGCGCATTGGAAATAAACGATGCGCGTATATTCAAGCCGCCACCGCGCGGCGCGGGCGGTGCGGTGGCGTGACTGACCCGATCACGCTTCGTAAGCTCACCCGCGGGAACATCGATCTCTCCCGGTTCAAATAAACGCGCGGCGATCGGCGCTTCGCGACGCGCATTGATCACGACGGCGGGTGTCTTCGCGGCGTCTTTCCGCCGAGAGATGAAGCCATTAATCTTCCTCGCGTATATACACGGCACACGGCGCGTCGGCTCGGCTCGGGACCGGGGTGCTTCAGGCGCATTTTACGGTTTACCGGCCGCGAAATAAAGCGCAGGGAAAGAAGCGCGCGCCGCTAATGTCAAAGCGCGAGAATTAACGGCTTCCCCCCTGCGCTCGCTCGCTCGCTCGCTCGAGTAATACGACTTCTTTCGCATTAGTCGACACTTAACAATTCCGACCGTTCGAGGAGATCCGGTATTACGGACGGGATTACACCGCGCACGCTTTATCGCTCATATCCTCGACCGAGGAACGACCAGATTGCGATCATCGAATTGCACCACGCTATTTTTTTAAAATGTATCCTGAGAAAATTCGAGTAGGTACTCAATTTGACTTCCTCCTTTAAATTACTGATTACATTTTAGAATATAAATCCTAAAATAAAAATATAGATTAAGAACGAAAAGCTCAATATATCACCAAACTCCAAAATAATTCTTCGAGAAACGTTCAAAATCAGTTTAATTAATTCCATGTTTATCGTAACAGTTGCAGATTCGACGCGATTTGTTTCTTTAATATGTTTAAATAATGAAGTAAGATAATAAAAATGCGAAAAATAATAAATAACAGGAAATAGCAAATAATAAAAGCGCGAAATGAGCTTTTAATCGGCACAGCGAGGGCGGGGTGAATTTCGGGTATTGATCCACGGCGTGCCGTGGTACGCGTTTAGATGCGCCTGCTGCTTGCGTGGCCCCGAGGAAAGAACGAGGATAAAGACGCACGTGGATAAGTGAACGGGCAAACATCCCGTGACGCAACAGCAAACATATGAGTATATCCGCAACGAACTCGAGCGCGATGCAAGTGCAGCTTGCCGCGGCGGTTATCACGCATGGCGAGCACACGCGCGCGCGTGTGCGCGCGCGCGAGCTGCGCGAGCGCGTATGCGAAATGCTCGAGGAGAGGTCGATGACTGAACTCGCGTTGCACATTGAAATTTCGGGAAAAATGTCTGAACGGCCGGAAATGACTGTGCGGCCGACTGTTGCGACCGTAGGAGCGAAGGAGTCGAGTTTAGTTGCGCTACGGGCCGGGCGGGGCAACGGACCGTCGATTGGCATTTAAATGTTGCTGTTGGAAACGTCGCGAAACGAAAGGCAGCGGAGGAAGCATAAAGAATGCCCGGTTTAAAAATATGAACTTAAGACAACCGCGCGCGAGCGGACCCCGGCCGCTTTCGGCTGCGGCGATCGTTTAATCTCGCGAATGCTAAACGCCGACCCTTGTAAAAAAAAAAAAAAAAAAAAACAACATAGCATTATTGTACAAAATTACTTTTGGTAACTCACGTACACGACAGAGGAGAGTACATATTTCTTATATACCTACCAAATTGCGATCGAAAAATTATTCCACGTACGCACCTGATTTGAATGGTTAAACGCTTAAGACAATTTATCGTAATTTTATGCGCCGTGCGCAACGTGAACTCACACGTTTTTCCGAAAACTTTTTTGCTATCGCGAGTAACGCGAGAAAATAGCATATGATAAAAAATATCGCTGCATGTTTGCGAGCGTGTAAAATGTGTTTACCGTCGAGATGGGGAGAGGGAAGAAAAGAGAGAAATCCGAAAGCGAAAGCGAACGACGATGGTGACATGATCGACCGATTACAGATGTAGTAAGTCTTGATGTCACTTGGGATAAACAGATAAAAAAGGAGGCGATAAGATCGCGAGATCGCGCGCTGCAACCGAGGTTTATTAATTGCAATCGCGAAATAAATCATGGCAGATTGCGCGACAGGCGTTGCAAAACCCGCACGTACACGACACGAGCGTTGAACGACCGATGTTCGATGCAGAACACAAAGGCGCAAAAAGCGGTAAAAACGGCGGAGAAAGCAAACAAAAAGTGCGATAAAACGCCGTCGTCGTTGTCGTCACATCGCGCCACGGCGATGAAACGGTCGTTGAACGTCGATCGAGATTTATTCTTAAAGCTTATGCATGCGCATATTAAATAACGTAAACACGACGAGCGTCGAAAAACACGTTTTGTCGTCACGCCCCAATTAGCCGCCGTGGCACGATTTAATCGGATTTCATTCAAACAACATTAATTTCGCGAATTATCGCGCGCAAACACAGGAGTAATCGTGCATTATTTTAAATGTAACGATGACGTTCGCCGATCGCGACGCGCTCTCCTTCTGTCTCTCTATCCTTTCTCTCTTTCTCCCATTCCTCTCAGCACAGCGGAGGATCCATCATCGGAGCGCGAATCAAATTTTTCTCGTCCGCGCGCGTTTAAGTACGCCATCAGAGAGACGCGGCCCGCGAATTTTTCTCGCGGCGCCAGCCGCGTCGACGGCGCGGCGCGGGCGCGCTTGCGATATTTTCAGTTTTGACGGAGCTAAAAACGCGCCTCGTGAATTTCGCCTTCGGCCGAAAGACGTCTGCTCTCCGCGGTGCATTTCGGCTGCGCCGCGCTCTCGGTTCAACGAGGGTCATTCCTGAGTCATAGACCGGACGCCCCGGGCCAATGCGCTCTATCCTCCCTCTCCCTTTCTCTCGCTCCCTTTCTCACTCTCCTTCACCGTAGGCTTCGCCTGCCTTCCAGAAATTTCGATGACGAATTCCCGACCACGAGGTACTGTTCCTGCCACCCTGCCCTTCGGAAGACGTGAACCTGTCTTGTGTTTGGGAATGCATCCGGAAAAAACGCAATACAAGGATAGAAGAATTGTGATCGTAAGAATCGCAATGTCGTTATAAAATTTAAAAAAAAAATTGTTTAGTTTAATTCACGACATTCGAGGCTAATTGAATGAGCTAATTGATGAGAACACTCGCATGTAAACATGATAATAAGGACAAATTGCAATTTTATAAAAGAAATTCCGTTTTTTTTTCTGCTAGTTCTTCCCAACGACTTTTGCCATCTTGTTTTTCTTTCATCATCTTCTTGAAATTACTGAGATTTTTTATTCCAATTGCGTTTGACGTACCTTAATTGAGGCCCATATGAATTGCTTATCTACCAGCACGCAAAATACGGAGTTTTATTCGCTGTTCGAGAGGGATCATAATTCGGGATATAAATCCGACCGTGGGCCGAAGCCGCGGAGGGAGAGTTCGAATAATCGTTCTATTTTAAGACCGGATTACACGGAAAACGTGAGTCGGCGACCTGTGCAAAAGCCTCATCCCCGGTCACATTGCTGCAACGTGACGGAATCCCTTATTTCGACTACGTCTAACCAACGTCATTGTTCATCGAACGATGCGCCCCCCCCCCCTCCTCCGCTAAAAGACTAAATATATAATACTTGATGCACGAGCACAAATCTTCGAAACAGATATCGGCGCCGAAAGAGAAATGTTTACCCGAGATACGGCCGCCACGTGACTGCATACTGCACGTTAGCTCGGCCGGTGCAACGCTCGGCGAGTAACGTACGTACGAGATTTTGGGAGATTTTCTGGGACTCTGGGAAACGTGGGATTCTTGTAATATACATTCCTTGCCCTCTCGGTTCCATAAATTTCCCAATGCCGCGAAACGATATCCAGAAGCCTTCTTTCTGTTACGTTTCGAAACAGTCTCGCGATTACGGGAATTAAGGGATATATCTATATTTCGCAGCCGCGCGTTGCAACGCCAAAGTGCAACTTGGCCGAGCGCAGACTGAAACGCGATACTAAATTAAAATAAAATTCATTAAGCCTTCTTAAGTGCAAGAGCCATAAATTATGGCGTCGTCCGCCGTTTATATTTCAGATAAAGCGAAAAATTAGATCACGGCGGCGCGGCGCGGCGGGACGAAGTTTGCAAGTGCTGCAAGAAGAGGAGGGGCCGGGAGGGGGGGGGGGGGGTCGTTTCGCAATTTTCCAGATGATCGTGACTAAAAAGTCCGTCGCGAACGCGAAACAAAAGAGCGAGAGACGTGCGACCGCGGGAACACACGCGCGGACGGTCGTAGATTTCCTCCACCCCCTCCCCCTCCCCCCGTTCCTCACCCTTTCCTCCAGTTCCACACGCATTCCATCCGACCATTCGTTTCCCCTCCGTGCGTAACCTTCAACCGTGTATACAGGGTGTCTCTGATCAAGCACAGTATCAGAGAGGCAGATGCGACGGGCCGAAAGTCTAAACATCGTCATCTGGATTCTTACAGAGTTTACGAAGGTTTATACAAAATTCGTGGAACAGAGAACGGCATTCGATGAGAAAACGATCATCCCAACCACATTCGCGGATGCATTTGCAATAATTTACGGTACGTTAAGTCAAACTGCGCGTCGCTATTTTAACCGCAGGTTTCAAAAGCGGCTAACGAGTTAAAATTAATCCAGGGCTTCAATATTATATAAGTATAATTAATATTAAAATTATATATATTATATATATATTGTTATTACATTTATTAAAATTATAAAGTATAATACATACTGCTTGATTATTATTACAGTATAGAGTGCATTATATATATAGATATACGGTTTATTAACTATTACACTGTTAATTGTTAGCATGTATTTTCTTATTACCGTAATGTATTATTATTCCGCGCACGTGTATCAACACCTCGATTTACAATATTCGATTCGAGTTCACCCTCAATGAACGTCTTCCGTTGTTTCAGGGTTCACTCGCGTTCATCCTTCTTTTCACCATCAAACTTCCAGTTTTAAGTTTCGACAACGCGAAGAAAACCATGCAGCAGCGGCCGCTCTACCTAGTACCTCTACCCCTCGGATCCCTCCCACCCCCGCAAAAATAGGTCAAGATCCGCCACGATGGCGCGTCCTCGGAGGACTCGGGATGGCGGAGAAAGGGGTGGTGAAGGGAGAGGGGAAAGGGAGCGACACGGCGGAGCCAGATAGAGGGGCGCATAGAGAGAAAGAGAGAGTTGCATGCTGCACCGAGCCATCAGGCGATACGACGTGGAGGGAGTGCAACGAGCGGAGGTGGGGTGTCCGGATAAGGGGGGCGGCGAAGGGTGAGAAGGGGGCTGGCGGCAGCGGCAGCGGCGGCGGCGGTGGCGGTGGCGGCGGCGGCGCGACGGCAACCGCCGTTCTGCCTTGAACCTCGCACGGTGCATTGCCCGTCGCTCAAGGGCGTCCGCTGCCGCCTCCCCTTCGTCGCCCCGCCGCGCCGCCCCACAAACCCCCCATCGACGGCGGCGCGCGAGCGCTCGATGGAGGCGCGCCACGCCGCGCCTCGCCTGCTCTCGTCGTCGTCGTCGTCGTCGTCGCTCGATTCGGGGGCGATATGATTTCCTAGGGTATCGGCTCTCGTAACTTTTTCGGGCCGTCTTTCATGATATTTTGAAACGAGCGCGGAGACTCGGGGTGAGTTGTACTTTGACGCAGGTTCGAAAAGCAAATCGAACCCTTTCGTCACTAACATCGACGGCGACGTCTCATTTCCGTTTGACAGAAATTGCATTGCGAGTGAAATGATTCTCGAAGTAAATAAGTTTATTCGTTAAATTTTCCAGAAACAATTTCTAAACATATTAATTTTTTCTAAAAAAAAATAGTAATATTATTATTTTACAATAACAAAATATCGATAAGAGAATTTATCTGAAACTTAAAAAGTCAAACTGATCGCATTTTGATTAAAATTTTTTTCATTCTAATTATGATTATTAATAATTTAACATTATATGATAATATAATAATTTAATATTATATGATTATATGATAATAACAAAAATATTAGAAGAAACTTTCTGAACGACTTCCTGTTTTCTTTTCTTCATCTCATAATATGCGCGTAACCGTGCATCGTGATTATCAGATGTTTCTTAATCGATCATGCTTAAAAATTATGCCAACATATTAACATGAAAAAAATCTTATTTACTTCTTTGTTTAATACGAATGGTCAATGGAAGGTCACTGGTGACGACTTAGTCAACGAGTATGCGGTACCTAACAACGAAAGGGTTGCAGCAAGCACGTGTGCACGCCACACGTTAAAATCAAGGTCGGCTTAAGTTGCACCAGGACTATTAATAGTCCCAATGTTCGTTGCTTTCGAACAGCGAGCAGATGTTTCGGTGGGTTAATCGAGTTTCGTTATTCCGACCGTTCGTCGCGTCCTTATAGGCTCACTTCGAGAGAGAGAGAAAGAGAGAGAGATCGCGACTGCACTCCGCTCATTCAAGGGCAACAACGTTCTCTCGTTGCTGACGGAAAAAGAGAGAAAGCGCGAATATTGTGTTGCGCCAGAACATCGCATAGCGGATGCACAGTGTTTGGCATCGGCCGTACGTCCAGTTTGATTAATTAAAGCGACGAGGCATTCATCCTGGTATTTTAACTCACAGGCGGAGATGTTTTCAAACACAGAGCGCGAAATGGACGAGCACGTGCACTTTTAGCTCCGCTATATCATGCGTATTCATTCGCGCGTGATGCATCATAAAGACTCACCGGAGCTGCTTATATCGGCAATTCTCTGCAACTGTAAATAAGAAAAAAAAAAGTATTAAAAATAACAGCCAGTAAAATGCACGCAACTTAAGTACATAATTAAAAAAATAATCAATATATGTGTATAACATAAATAAACTTAATATATAACAGTAAATATGTATATCGCGTAATGTATATTAATTAATGTATTAAGTACCGAATGAACGCTAGTAAGAATTAAATAGCTGCAAAAGACGCTCGAGGAATTAAACTTAATCGAAACTTCCGTTAACGAATAGATTAATTCAATGCGAACGGCCGGCTGTTTCCCGTTAGGAGAAACAGCATAAAGGCGGACGATTCGAGGATCGTAAAGCGACGACGAGGTGCAACGCGCGTCGCAAACGACAGGTACCGGCAGGGTTATCGATTAAGACCGCGTAATTCCCGCCTCGGCGCGAGTGACAGGCATAAAGGCGGCATATACACCTGATATATTACAGACCGGCGTGAAATCAAGTGATTCACCGACAACGGCTACGACATTACGTACCTACTCCCCGGCCGGGGAGTGTGTGTGTGTCGCTGTATTTTCCCATGACAGCCGACAACGGATGACACGAAAGCCTAGAAACTGGTTACATCACTCGCGGCATGTCCGACTACTCTCGCCGGAGATTCACGTGCCGGTTTCGCGTTATCGCGTTTAAACGTACAAATCGATAACACACGCGCGAACGTCCGCGTGTCCCGAATGCATGATCCTCCCGTTTATTCGTGCCGAGACATCACACGTTTCTGTTAGCAAACTGCGAAATCGAGTTTTAACTCACTGCTATTATATGTATAGTAATTAACACGAAATTACATATTTCAGCTTTTACACATCGGACATCTAAAATCGGCAAATTCTATTAAAACTTCGAGAATTTTTTGTTTCCCTCGAGTTTCGTCGCTGGTGTAAATCGAGAGCGACTGCGAATTAATGCGACACCGCTAACATCCTGATTACCTAATCACCTAATGGCCTGCCGTTGCGTTAGACGGCGATTCTAACGGCAATATTACTAAGCGACGATTAGGCGAGGGGAACAAAAAGGAGCGAGCTCGGCCATCCGCAAAAGTGCATCGACGCGATGCAGTGCAGTGTGCGGGCCTGCAGCAGCGTCCCTCTGTGACACAAGAACCTAGCAGTGCAACTAGTTGCATAATCGGCTGCATTCCCCGTACTCGCTTGCTCGTCACGAGGCTCGCAAACGCATTCCACACCCGGCTGTGTGGCTTCTTTCGTGCACAAGGTGCTGTCCGCACTGGAGCGTGCACGTTTATCGAATAAATAGAGAGATTATGCAGTCGCATTTTTACCTTGTGAATTAAATTATCCCGCAATTATTATACGTATACCTAACCATCATTAAAAAGCCACGCGTTTAATCGTAAACTGCAAATAAAGTTTAACATTATTCCGATTACTCATTATGTTTCAGTGCGACTTGGTTTACATATTTTATGCGCGTTTAAGAGATTTTATTTTAGAAAACGAGTGACACACGCTTTGAGCGATGCATAATGTAGGTATATTAAATACACGAATTTACATCGAATTGACCGGATTAAAAGTAGAAAGTATCAAACACAGATTTAACCAACAATCGAATCGGCATTCTTCTTCCAATGTCTTTTTAAGTTTTTTCTTGCTATTTATTTTACACAAGGGTCAGTTGAGTATATAGTAGGTATATTAAGTATTAACCCCTTGCCTATCGATGATGAGAATTTTCGTCATTTTGGACTTTACGTTCACTGCCGCGAAAATGCATTTTTTCGTCATGAAATATTTTGTTATATTAGAGCCGCTAAGTGATTTTATCACTGAAGCAAAGTGTAACTGGGAGGTTTTGGGTTCTAAACATGATTTTTGAGTCCGATTTGCAAAATATTGCCTCAGAAAAAAGATATGGCTATCGGAAAAATAAATATTTTCGAATATTCTCGTCATAACACATTTTGTTATATTAAAGTTTTTCAATAAATTAATAACTGAAACGAGGTACACTTAGAAGTTTCTGATTGTGCCAAACATGATTTTGAAATCATATTTGAAAAAAAATAAACAGTTTTGACAAAAAATTTTTTAATTTAACTTGAAATTCGTTATTAGCATCATCAAAAACCTTTCAACATAAATTTTCATTAATTTTCGAGAACCTTTTGTTCTTGGCATTTTAGGAATTGCTCGAAGAAAATGGTGTGGCAGTCAAGGAGTTAAATATATTCTGTGTGAAAGCGAATAAATATTACGGGATTGTTCGATGTAACACGCGGCGAGCGCAACTTTGTCGAGCGCAACGCGTTGATGTCGGTTGATATAAAAAAAGAAAAAAAGGGAAGGCGCGGCGAGACGGGGGGAGGGTGGGAAGGTAGGCGGTTAGGGCGCGCTCGAAACACGCTCGCGCGCAAGACGAGCGGAGGCAACAGAAGGCGAGCAGGACGGAACGGAAGGAAGGGTGCCGCCGTCGCGGCGCGGCGGCGCGGAGGAACGCCGCGCCGCGCCGCGCCGCTCCGCGCCGCGCCGGGGGGAAGTTGCGGCAGAGAGAAGGTTGAGATTATAATACCATTGGAGCAGTGGCCGCATGACCTTGCGTATGCGTCTAGGTCGATGAGCCACGGTCATTAGGCGTCTCGACTGCCGAAACTTCGACGAATTTCTCTCTATACGCGACAGCGCGCGGCGCGGTGGAGGGGGAGGAGGGGGGGGAGCCGCCTTACATAACGAGCCTTGAAAAGAGTCGGTTTAGCACCGGTATTCAAGTGCATTGCGCCGCATTAAGTAAAACGACGGGCAAAAGGAATCCGCGCGCGCGGCGCGGCGCGGCGCGGCGGATTTTCAACAGGAAAGAAAAAGGAGAAACCCGCCCGCGGCGACCCGAGAAACGCGCCATAATCGACGCTAAAACAGACGTTGTTTATCAATGCTTCATCTCTATATGCATAAGTATCGGAATCGGAATGTATTAATGTTTAAGAAAAAAGTATGCGTTGAAACGTATTAATATTAAAAGTAACTATTTACTGTTGACCGCTCGTCCCGTCTAGCCAGGCCCAGAGCAAAACTTTCGAGAAACGCTTGATTAGCTGCAGTCACGGCGAAGCTAAAGCGAGTGCTGCGCTTTCAATAAGAATGCAAATCGCGCATCAGCAGGGATTACGGAAGACGCGGCGACGATTGCGCGAGGCGGAATTAACAGCGTTTTTCATTCGAACGGGACTTCGTGTCTCGCGCGTTCCTCTCTGAACGGTCTAAGTCGGTCGAGATCCCTTTAAGCAGATTTACGGCTGTGGTGGCGAGACCCGCGGGAGAATAAATATAAAATAAATCCGTGTGGAGAGATTTTCTCGCGTCGCGCGCGAGACGCGGTGGGACGAATGCACGTATTCCCGTTTTGAGCTCAGCGCGGCGTCGAAACGCGTGATTTTCGGAGTGTAGAGTCGATATGGTTCTTGGATAAATAAGACCGCGCCGGCATCGCTCGTTGCGCCGCGACCTGCACGGTTGCATAATCGCCGCATTCTCGCGCGGTGCTCGGTAGGGCTTGCAAATGCACGTAGGTGGGTTAGGGCGCGTCCGAGTGTGTGAACGCACGCACGCACAGTATGTGCACGTACGCTGCACGCAACGGCGCGATGAGCGCGATAAATACGCGAGCAAAAACCGGGACAGTGCGAGAGACAAGCTCGCGGGAAAACGTTCCAGAAGCTTTCGAGGAATCGTAATCGACAATTACGCGAGAGAAATATTACGTATCTTCGCAAGCAGATAAAATGAACTTTACGATTTCGATAAAACATTAATTAAATAAATAATATCCTAAATAATTAAATAATCCTTAAATAATTAAATAATTTAATAGAATAAATTTCTCTCGTGATTCGTGATATAACAATATTGCTCCTCCTCAGTAATTAGAATTATTAGCTCGAAATAACGTCTTAAAATTCCGAAGCATTTAACATCTAAAATGCCTGCTGTAAATTTTATGGGCAATCTCTGGAACCTCGAATACGCTCGTTGTTCGGTGCGATCGAGGTCACTTCTTCGAAATGATCGGTAATAGCGTCGTGAATCACGTTTGCGCAAACGCGTATATTACAGAAGAAGGAGAGAGAGAGAGAGAGACGAAGGAGCGAGAAGAAATGACACGGCGCAGAATGACCTTGCATATGCGAGGTCTGGAATGAGCCTGGAATATAAGCCCGGAGCCGATGCGCGACGTGTCGTCGTTCCCATCGTCGCCGCCCCGCGCGGAACATCCAGCACGGTCGCCTCCCTTCTCTCTAAAAGCGAAGGTCCGACGCACAGGATGCAACGCGGTATTTATAAATACCCTTGGCGTTTCTGTCTCCGTTCGTTTTGTGAACGAAACCGACGAGCGAACGAACGTACCGCCGCGCCGCGGAAAGACATTACGAGACGCATACGGGAGAGGTGAATGCGTTTCGCCTGCGAGGAAAGTGCAATCGCAGTCAAAGGCCGCGGATGAGCTATTTCTACGAGCGCAGAAAAAGAAAGAAAAAGAAAGAAAAAGAGCGAGAGAGAGAGAGAGAAAGAACAGTCGGAGAAAAATTTTTAAGACCCTTGCATACCTCGCGGGTTAAAGTGACAAGTTAAAATGCAACCGACCCCCACCCTCTTCCACTCCGAGAATTCGTAGAACGAAGCAAAAGGCGTTACTCTTAAAAAGCAAGTTTTTGTTATTTTCAGTTTTTTAAATTAAATCCTTCCAATTCGCGAGCAGCGTTGTTTACAGAGCTCACAGCGGCGTCTCTCTCCCACTCTCGGATGTTAAAATACTGCGCGATGCATCGGCACTTTCGTTCCCTTCTAAGAATCGCAGTGTCATTAACTGATTTACGAGGCTGATATTTGTCGACGATTAATTTTTACGATACTAGGAGAAAAAAAAAACACGACGCGCGATAAAGAAAAAAAATGAGACGCGTCTCGCGCGCCGGTGCATATCCGATCGAACACGATATATCTGACTGCCGATGTCGCGATTGCCGTCGATTGCTGAAATCAGGTGATCTGATCGGCGATAAGAGAATTTCGCGCTCGTGCGACTCTGCAAATATAACATACCTCCCGCAAAGTGTTGGTTGCGTCTATCGCGACTTGATTTCGGGGAATTTCGTATCTCGACTGTTTTTCGAGGAAAAACGTATCTCCGTTGATTATTCCCTCAAGTTGATCGACGATGCCATAAGCCGACTCGTCGTCGTCGGTTATTGCAACCGTCGTCGTTATACTTGTCGTTATATGCGTGCACACGTACGCACGCACGTACGAGTACACAGCACATCGATATGGACACAAGATGGATTGCAATGTCATACCTCGAAAAACAAGACGCAAACGTCTCGGCGGGTTCATCGTCCTGTTCACCTTAAGACACGCGTAAACATTTGCGAAATTCTGTCTCGCTTACGCACGCCTTATTTAACACGCCGATTAACAGTCTTTCGGCGAATCTGCGAAATTCTTTATCGCCCGGGCTTTTTAAAGACAATGCCCACGTCATTGTTATATAAAGCCGAGACGGGCGATTACGGGGGAGGAAAAAAGAACAAAAAATTCTTGACATATGATACCGTGAGAATTTTGGATAACATTGTTTATTGTGTGTTTTCGGAACCTGTCGGCCAAGTATCGATTTGATACTTGGAAGTTACATAACATGTGTGTATATTAAACTTTCGGTATATTAAGACTGTTTTAATCTTTTAATTACCCATGTTTACCGTGAAGTAATCTTCGACCCACGAATAAACAGTTTTAATGCTTAATATGTTACAGATTAATTCATTTAATTATTTTCCTCTTCTTTCTGCGTTTGTGATTCTGAATAATCTCATTTTTTTTTATAACAAAGAACATTGAAATCGTTTTTCCTTAGTAAATATTATTGGTGATGAGATATTTTTATTAATATAGAAAATCTATTATTAAACTAATAGAAATATGTTATTAGTGTCAATAGAAATCTACTAATAAATTAATAGAAATATATTTATAAATATCTCTCTCATCACCAATAATGTTATTTATTATATATGTGCACTTATTATTTATTATAATCAAGTAATGTCTTTCAGAATCTCTAAATATTTAGACAGAAATCAAAGTAGATAAATTAAAAAAACAGCAACACTCGGTTAACATGTGCATATCTGATCTTTCGGATTCTGCTTTTTCTCGACTAGACAAAACGCGAATGTTAACGATGACGACGACGATGACCACTACGAAGGGAACGACACGACGACAGCCAGGCTTAAGTGTCGGTGATCTCACTTTCGGGGAATGCCGTCCGTACGTTTCACCGAAGTGCATCGTTCGTTGTCGCGACAACGATATCGACCTCATATCGCCGACGTGCCAAGCGACATCGCTCCGCAACGCCTGTCCCTCACGGGGTCGAAAATAAACGAGACTCTCTCCATCTCTCTTTCTCTCGCGGTGGTGGAGGTAATGGTGATAGAGAAAACGGATGAGAGAGAGAGAGAGAGAGAGAGAGAATGAGCGAAATTGCGTCTCGCGCGCCGCGAAAGGAGTATCGATCGCGTTATCGCAGGCGTTCGCTCGCGTCGAGATGGCCGTGAAACACGCGGCCTGTGTTTTATTCAATTCCCCGAGAGGAAGCCCGACATTCACAAAGCCTCGCGCGAATGACATAAGAGGAGAGCCAATCGAGCAGCCAACGCGAGCGCGCGCGCGCGCGCGTGCGCGCGAGCGCGCGAGCGCGCAAAAGCGTAACAGGTCAATGCCGATATCATCGCGGCGCGACATTGACCAAGGTCCGGTTTCGATAATCCCGATAATAAACATAAATCGCGCGTGCGCGTGCACTTGTCGATAAGCATCGCGATAACAACATAAATCTATATAAAAATTGACAATAAATACTTTGTTAAACAAACCAATTATCGGAGCGACGGAGAGAGAGGCGCGTAAATAGCACTCTTGATCGAGAAACGTGATGGTATCTCTCCTTTTTTTTCCCCCCCTCTAATCTTTCCCCGCGACGCCCTATATAAGACTGTTATTATGACCGTGGTAATTCCCGGCTGAAATTCGCAGAAAAGAATTCGCGCCAGACGGTTGCGCAATCGAGGGGACGATTACTCGCAATCGATCGACCGTCTACCTCGTTGCCGCCTCGAGTGGCCGATTATCCGCGCGCGGCTTAATTGTTTTTCGTCGTTTCCTCAAGTTTAACCAATCATCCGTTATCGGGCCACCCGCGCCACCGCCAATTAATGAGCCGCCAGACAAGCCAGCCGGATACCTATATGCGCCTCAGTTAGTTACAAGCTTACAATTAAGTTACAATCGCGAAAGCAAACGGCGAACAAATGTATCGGCGGTGAAATCGCGCCGATACCACAAATGCCCATAGCAACATTTCTCGCTCGCTCTCCTTCCCTCTCCCTTCCACAACAGAGGAGATGCGCGCAATGCGCTCGCCGTAATCCAATTAATAAACCGTAATGTGGATCGCTTTCTCGCCTCCATCATCTCGTTTCCTCTCGCACTTCGTTCTCTTATGCAACTCGATTGCGCGCATCTCGAGCGTATTAAACCAAGGTTCGAGACGAACGTCGAATGTCTATATCGAGAGCGCGAGTGATGTCGACTACTATAAAGTGCACTTTTTCTAAAGCGAAGACCTTCGCCTATATTATCCGCTCGGCTCCACCGACATATTTATATTTAATCCCGTGCGACGACGCCTCTCTCTCGCTCTCCTTTCCTTTTTCACGCGGCCACTTAAGGGGGTAAAATAAGACACGCGTTCGCCTTAACGAACCCCACAAAGTGTTGCTTAGAGCGAAGAACGCCTCTAGCGTGCGCTCGTTCCAGCGCGCGCGCGCGCGCGCACGTCAAAAGAAGTCATCCAAACCGGTTAAGGGGGCTAACCCGAAACCGCATTTCTTCATCCATCGCCAGGGACGAGGCGGGGGGGATGGCAAAAGGGGGGGGGGGAGACACGGAGGGTGGCGGGTGAGGGGGATGAGCGCATCGAAAATCCGGAACGACGCGACGCGGAGAGGGAGACGGTCGTAATCGAGAATTTGCTAGCGAGGACTGCCCACGCCCGCGTCGATAAACAGAGGCGACCGTGGGAGTGGAGGTTTTTAACGGCTTGGCAGGAAAGTAAAGAGCGGTGGGGGGGAAGTGAGGAGAAGAAAAAGAAGACTCAATAAAAAATAGAAGATTCAAGGAAAACCTATATACGATCCTCGGCGAGAGAAAGAACTTCTTTAATTTCGTCGTAATCTTCCGGCGAGATGTTTCGATCAAGCGTAACACGATAATGATCGCAATTTTCCGCGCTACAAGAACGGCAGTGGGAGGGGGGGGGGGGGGGAAAAAAAAAAAAAGAAAATCCAATAAACTCGAAAAATCCGTCTCAATTTGACCATGATCGAGCGAAACCCCCGACGAGCGCGACTGATAAAATTGGGTGAAACGCGCGTTTCAATTACGAGGCGTAAATACAGGGATCGTTTTCCTGCTCCGATAACGAGGGGATCTGGTCCCGTGGAAATCACACGCATTCCGATCCACGAGTTTCGATTCCTGATTAACGATATTAATTATTACTAACGCGTGGGCGATCGATTACGCTGAGATTCGCGCGATGAGGCTCGCCGAGAAGAGAATAAGAAGGAGGAAAAGAGCGAATTGCCGTGTGGCGGAGCGTGAGAGCGTGAGAAAGAGAAAGAGAGGAAGAAAAAGAGAGAACGCGTATGTGTGTGTGTGTGTGCGTGTGTGTGTGTGTGTGTGTGAGAGAGAGAGAGAGAACAGGCAGCGCGTGCGCGAGCGAGACATCGCTCTCTCGCATGATAGAGCAAGGTGCAATGCTCGGGCGGCGATGCACAAACAGCGTCGGGCGTCGCGGTCCGCACCAGCCAAGGTCACCCGGGTAATGTCCCGATGCCCCCTATGCAGGACAAATTCAGCCACTCGGCCGAAAGCACACTCTCGAGTCCGCCTCCGACCGGCGGCGACGGCGGCGGCGGCGGTGTTGGCGCGTCGGCGGGCCGGGAGGAGGCGGAGGAGGAAACCGACCCGCTCCTCTTCACCCGCTCGTACCTCCCCCTCCCTCTGGAATCCGCTATTGAGAGGCGAGAGGGAACCCTGTGGTTAAAGCCCGTGTAAGCGGTGGCGCGAGCGCTCGTCCGCGTACGAGAGCGCGTTATGCAATGCGCCACGCCGAGCGCGAAGAAAGCGCGATCGGGCTTGATTTGTCGGAGAGATGATGCCTGATCTCTAATTGTAAACGATAATTGATACACCGTTATAACTATTGGGTCGACGAGGCGATAACGTAAATAAGTATTATGTAAAATAATAGAAAGACCTTAGCACTTTCAAGTTCACGGTTTAGCTCCGCCGACGCGGAGCTTAAAAGCTCCAGAATCGCCCGCGACGTGACTTCTCTTCTGAATTAAGAAATCGATCGAATTCAAAACAAGACGCTATCTCAATATGGTTTTTACGCCAAACCATATACGTAACGAAGTTTATCATTCGCCCAAATTTATCACGTAAGCGTAAATAAACGCACAAAAGGGGACTCGGTGGGGAGAAAGGGTTAAGGCTCACGCATAAACGCGGCGAAAGAAATGGAGTGCCTACACGTGTTCGGCACGGTTCTTGCGCGAAAAATCGTACGACGGGATGAGGAGAAAGAAAAAGCGGTCGCCATTGCGTACGCGCGTCACGCACGCCCGTGCAGCGGCGCTACTTATTTTTATGACGGACGCGCTCGCGCACGCACGCTATCGCGAGCGGCTTCGTGGAATATTTTGTTTGCGGCGCATCCGTCCGCTGACGAAACCGGATGACGCTCTCGGGACTGAAAGTCAAGCGCGTGTCCAATGAAAGAGAGCACAAGGAATAATTTAAAAAAAAATATATAATATATGTATATACGTCATGTGTGTGTGGAATTTATCCTTATCGAACGGCGCGTTAAAGAACACCGAGTGTTTAGATATTCTCGTATTAGCCTCTGAACCCAATATCTATTAAAAGGTGCAGATAATCATTTTTCTATTAAACCCTGTATAAAGCTAGAAAATTAGAATTCCTCAAAAAAGAAAATAAACACGTTCTAAAACGAAGAGAGCATACTAAAGTCTGGCAATTTTACAAAAATTTTATTTCTTAATTGACAAATAAGGTCAAATCTTTTACACACGCCACTCCGATACAATGTCAGACTTCTTGATGCTTAAGGTTGTTGAACCTTAAGGTTATCGGATCCTGAAATCTAATCCTCGATATTATATCGGTATATCGTTCAGATTAATATCCTAAATCGATCTTTAATATCCTAAAATCTTAAGAGGGTAAACTGCCGTAAACAAGCACGTTGAATATTCTCATTGAAGGACATGATAGAATGTGAATAATTTTCGGAAGTTCACCAAGTGAATATTCCAGGAATCCGTCAGGATTCCTGGAATATTCACTTGGTTTCAAAATCCTTTGTACTCGGCACTCTTGGACCCACTGACGTCACAAGGCTCTTCTCTAACAATAAGCAGGATTAACCGTTGCAACGTCTTATTAACGGGGAAAAAAAGATACGCGTGGCTACGAGAAGCTTGCCGTTTGTCTTTAACGCAAAACATCACAGCCTTGGCCGGCGCCCAATTAAGCCTGCTCTTTTTGCAATATCATCTCTCGACGCATGATCTCGCGTCTATATTGCATACTGTATATAACTTAACGCGAACAGAATATAATGGGCGCGCAACGCAGTTTTCGATGCGCGCGCACGCGAAAACGATTGTTCGCACGAGCGAATCGTTTCCCGGAACGACTACGTCGTTTTTCGCCAAAATTTAATTACAGCAGCGACGATCGGCCCGAATTCGCAATGACGCAACTACCCCTTTGTATTCCCATTCGAATCTGATTATTCCGCGACGCGCCGTATCAGTCGCCATTCAAGCTAATTCCAAGTAATTGATAGATTACCCTGTTTGTTTTTCCGAAACGTTCTGTGCGATCTGCGTCGGCAAACGTTTCGTAAAAAAAAAAAAAAAAAAAAAAAAAAATTACGCCATTCAGAGCGTAAGCGAGCCGATACGCGCAGTTATCAATGCCCGTTATCTGTCATTGATTACTTATGCAAGATATATATGCTGTTCAATGAGACGCAGCGGCGAATTGCCAGCTGCCAAACATAATAAAAATAGGTCACTTTACGACGAATCACGTTGCATCCATTCCGAACGCGTGTAACGCGAAAATCATTTGGCGCGAGCGAGATCCACTTTGGTTTCTAACGATTTCGCAAGATGCCTCATCGCCCCATCGTGATATAATCTAGTTCGACGCGTGGCTTTGTTTACCCCGTTCCCGACGGATAGGCAAAACACGGACTTTTCCATGGACCAGAGAGTCTGTGTCGAGGCGACACGTGGCGATGATTAACTTCGCGTCATTTTCCGCCGGTTCCGCGAATTTGAATGCGCGCCTCCGTTATAAATCAATCGCGCGATATACTAATCTAATTGAAGGGCGGAAAATCTCTCGCGTATTAAGCAGCGAGGTTGTTTTCGACATACATACATATATTCCACACGCGGCACGTGGCGTTATTATTTCACATCATTTCCTGCCGGTTCTGTCGACGTTGCGAATTTAATTGCGCTCTCTTCATAAATCAATCGTATAGCATATGAAATCTAATTGCAGACGAAAAATCTCACGCGTGCCAAGCGACGAAGCCACACTAAATGTGTATTAATCTAACGCGAAACTATGTCATTTTGCACCAGACGCGTTCAAAACATACCGATTAATATGATTGAAAGTCGAGTTCATTAAAAGCGAAAATTACAAATCGAAATTAAAAACGCGATCATAATTGCAATTGTTTGCAGAAAATATTATACAGTTCTCGTTACTTTCGCATCAAGGAATGGTTTATTCTGTACATGTACATTGTACAACAAAATCACCTCCGCGAGAGCGCACTCGTAGAAAAATAACAACTAGAAAAATAACAGCTAGTGCACTTATACAAATACATCTGTTTTCCTTATTCCTTTTTTTTTTTAATTTTATCGCAGTCCGAAAAACAAAACAGGTGAATTTCACAGGCACGAATTTGCACAGGCAACGAGAAGTTTTGCCGAAAAACAACATTACGTCAATGCGGTTCGTCCAGGCCGTAAAATACGGCGTTTACGGTCCATAAAACGATTCGCCGATATTCACGGTCACGCGCCGCATAAATTTTGGATGCAACTGCAATTCCGCAACGGACGCTAAAGAATGACGTCAGCGAAAAAAAGCGCGGATCCCGAAAACACGGCAATCTCCTAAAGAAAAGGACACGTGTCTCTAAAATAGGACGCAGGTTACGAAAGACAATATACATCCATGCGATACAGATCTCTGGATAAAATTTACATTATCAATTGATCTTCAAATCGAGTCCTTTGTCCCCGATAAAATTTTATACGACATTAGATTACATAGATAGAAATCTATCTACGTATTCTCGCTTAATTTGAATTTTCTAGAAGGAATAACGTTCGAGTTTGGAAAGTAGATTCCTCGAATAAGAGTCAATATAGGTAGGTACAAACGTGCATCGTACAAATTTCGCGTTTACACGAATGTCACGAGAGCCTGAATCAGGTTCGTTTGGCTTTCGGCACGCGATTCGCCGTCGACGGTTAACGAGGTGAATCGCGCCGAAGAATGAACCTCGCGCGCCAGGATCGAACGCAGATTGCAGATTCGTCCGCAATGAGAGAAGGGAGAGGGATAATATTGCGCCGCACAACGGAGTTTATGAGCCGCCTTTCTTCGCGAGTTATTTCCGTCCCGACAATCCGATCAGATACGTTCCTCAACGTACGACGACCCCCGTTCGGAACACAGGTTCCTATCGACAGGCATTTCGCCCGCGATGTCACTTGATTAAAACTGATCTTTCTCGGTTGCGTAACGTTGTCACGACGCGACGTTGAGCGTCCGGGATGCATCGATACCCAAGCATTTGACCTCCCGGTAGGCATAATATGCATTCAAGCCATCTTCGCGGGATGCAATTTAGTTTACCCGCGCATCGATCCATCTCATATTCTCGTCTAACAAAGGGGATATCTATGAAACGAGAATAGAAAGCTCTACGTACCTATAACATTTATATTGTATCCTAATCAGTTTAGCCTTTAATTTCACATGTAATCAGGATACTTACAATTAGTTAAGTTGGATAAAGAGAGAGAGAGAGAAAGTTGCTCGCTGAAATACACACTGTTAAATTCGTAGTGTCAAATTGTAGGTACTCAATTTGAGTCATTTTTAACCATTCTTATAGGTCACCATTACTCTTATTCAATATGTCGTTAATTTAACTAAAGTAACTAAACCAATGGAGTTAAACAATACTGTTTTGTGTTAAAATAATAAATTTCAAAATGTTATTTAACTCAAGGTATTGGTTTAAATTTCATTCTTTTTAATATTTAACAGCGTAAACTTTGGAGTATCTTTTTCAGCGTCAAGGTATATCCTACAGGCCTAAAGAAATTGAAAATTCGCGGATGATGATCTTCAGATATCCCGCAGTTCGAGCCGCGACGTAACGTCGCATCGGATTCGCATTCGTTGCATCACAATCCCTCGTTCTACCTTTTGTCTTTCTTTTTTTTTTTTTTTTTTTTTTCATTTCCTGTGGGAGGTCGATCCGGCGCGGGCGTTCGAGGCCTCTCTCGCGCGCGCTTCTCACGGCCACGAATCTCATCCCGCCTTAATCCCGAGCGCGCGCGCTATTTCCAAGTGCCGAAATTTAAGGTGCCGTTGCACCGGACGCGTCGACGACGGAATCGTTCGAAGTCGCGCGCGAGTGGGTGGTCGCCCTCGGGAGCGAGCGACGACTCCACCGAGCGTTGTAAGCCGCTCATACACGCGTGTGCGTTACGTGTGCGAGATGAGCGAGCGCGTTGCTATGGCACCAGCCCGTGCGGGCACCGCCTAGGACAGGTCAGTGACAAAGCAAGGTCACGTCAAGTGCTTCGAGGGCTTTCGTTATGCGCCCCGATCTCGCCACACTCGCTCTCGCAATTCGCTCCCGCACAGAGCTCCCGACAGAGGCCTCGTTTCTCCGCCATTTGTTCCTGTAATCTGATACACCACGCGCGGTAGATGCGCCATGGATTAATCGTATCCCTTTCGTGCTTAACGCTTTATCACGCGCCAGCGTGATAAAACCCTCCGCCTCTATCGCGCCACACATCTAAGTATATGCATTGATTCCTTTCGCGCTAAATTAAAATGTTAATGTTTCGTATGCTAAATTAAAAATGACTGATCCAGTGTGTTAGCTGCGCCAACATCCGGATGCCCTTTGTCTCGCAGATTAATTATTTCGGGACGCTATCCCGAGAACGGATTCGAAGAAGGCGATGCCGTCATTCCGCATGCATTTTTGCAAGGAGATTCGGCGGGATGCAACGACCCGGCCTCTGTCCAAGGCGATCCGGCCGGCCGCCGCGCGGCGACGCATCACGCGAAAAAAGAAATCACGGGTAACGCACGGCACGCCGCGCTTTCACTAAGAATAGGCAGCGGCACATCGCGGGCGCATATACGAATTATCGTGTGAAAACATCGTAAACCATTCTTTAACTCTTTCCAGCACACGCGTTCCTTTCGTGCGCAATCTGGATAAAAACGCGGCTCTATAAATTTTTTGGATACGATCAATCGGGAGACTGAAATCACAAAGTACTTGAATTTAGAACACCGATGGAAAATACGAGGAACGTTTGAATAATACCCCCAGTGCCAGTGGTTGGAAAAGAACGAGGAATTCAGATCAAAAGTAAGCCAAGTACGAGAAACAGTTTAGTTTGACGGAGTACTTTCGCAAATAATCTTCAGAATTCAGATCCTACTCTTCTCCGAATAATTTTTGCCGGCGAACGACTACATAATTTAACGACGCTGTGTTCAATCGCTTTCACATTCTTCCGAGTGCATTTTGCATAAAGAAGTAATACGATTCCGTAAAAGAGGAAAGGAAAGGAAAAAAAAACAGTGTTACAATGTGAAAGTGACAGATGAGAGAGGCGGTAATCGCGTGTCGTAATTAAATTAATGATCGAGTGGGTAATCTCTGCCGTTAGTCTTTGTTCTCGTTCGCGCAAAATACCTCGTTTTTCTCCATCTTTCCCCGACGCTATGAGAAGCGTTCTCAGATCGTTCGACGGTTACTACCGTCGCGTCGCTCTAATTAAATCGAAGTTCCTCCGCGAGCAAGCGCGAAGAAAAGACTATGGCCGGTATTCATAGTCGGATCTTATATTTAAGACCGTCTTAAGTACAATCTTAAGATGCCATGAACCAATCACAGAACCGTATTAACATCTTAAGACATTACTTAAGGTGGTCTTGAAATAAGATCCGACTATGAATACGGGCCTATGACGGAAAGAATAAAAAGAGAAAGAGAGAAAAAGAGAACGATCAGAGATATGATCGCAAAAAATAATAAATATGTTTATGCGGGCGTTGATATTTTTTAATGCGCTCTCGTCATCGTCAGACCTCGCTTAAACTTTTATTTAGTGACAAATCGCCGGAATGGAAACAAGTCTGCGCGAAAACGGATTAAAAAAAAAAACATCATGGGACAAAACGGGGACGCGTATATCGTCATAAGCGCGATCTTTTCTTTCACAGCATCACGAGCCGTGAAATTAAGGCAATGACATTGAGTCGCAAAACGACGACACTCCCAACTGTTATCGAAGTAGGTAAAGGTCAACCCGCTTTGTGCACGATATTTTTTCAACTCTTTCGCCCAAACTGAAAGACGCGCAGAATGACTACGCATCTTCGCGTTCGGCGAATTACGACGATGAGGCATCAATTACGCAAATCGAGCAAACAAATTTCTTTACCGAGTTCTTCATTATCTTAAAATTATCAAAATGGTTCGCGTAAATGGCCTTGAAGAGTCATTACGACACTGATAAAGACAAGTTTACTTATCTATTAACTATATCTACTTCTGCTTTACTTATCTATATATTTATCTATCTGTTCTCTTTATATTAGGATCTTCCCTAAGCGTCACACTTTTCGCAAATAAAAGCACGTCGCAGATGATTACATAAGGGAGCTCGTGTTAATTTTTGCGTTCCATTTATCTCTGAAATCTCGTGTAAAATCCACGTGATCAGTGTTGCCAATGTTTCAGTAACGTGAACGTCGCGGTCTAAATTTTGTTCTTCCGAGAATCCGCTATTATACATATTCCCTTCTGTTCTCTCAGAGCTATTACTAAACGAATCATATGCAATTGTTCAATTAAATGTACAAACGCCGTAAATATTCACTATAAATATTCCTAAACCATTGTTTCACACATTACAGTTGTTATTAATAAATAGATGAGACTTGCGCAAAATTTATTTTGTGCGTTAAGTTAAATACCGTTTAATTACAAATTGCATACAATTTACCAAACCACTCACATGATATTAAGACAGAACGGAAATTAATTACTTAACACATAAAAATAAATGTATTTTGGGTTCTTATCGCCACGAGCTCTACATCAGACTGATTGTGAGCTGCAATAATCGGATATAATAATTACATGAAATAATTCGAATATTATATTAATTAACATGAATATTCACCTGTTTATGCAGCATGGGGAAGACACGAAAATTTAACAATTCGCTTTCGAGCTCGCCTTGGATGGCCAAAGTTGCGCGAAAGGTTGAACGAACGTGAAACGAGATTCGTTAGCGAACGAATGGGGAAAGGGGGCCGGACAGACTCAAAGTGAGAGTTTCTCTCTGGGGGTCATTGACAAGCGATGGATTTACGATGCGAATGAGACGATCGGGCTCCTCGACGTCTTTCGCGGGCGAAATCCCTCGGGGCGGGCTGGCCGGATGCGGAAACCGCGCAATTATTTTCTTACGAGAAGCACGCAGCGTCTTGCGTCACGATGTTACCTAGTGGAAAAGTGATTGGCTATACCGGCTGTCACGGAGAAAGAAGACGGAAGCCTTCGACATATGCGACAGCTCCTTAATATTTCAAATCTGTATAGTTATGTCAGAGGAAACAAAAATATCGAGTACCGGAAGGAGCAAGGATCCAAAGAGCAAACGGTTGCGAAAGTTTGTACATTTAATTTGGTAATAATCGGAATAGCTGAGAGCTGCTTCTAAAGATAACCACGATAATATTGACGCACAGTGATTCATTGTTATATTATCCCGGAAAAAAAAGGACCGCGCATTGCTGATTCACGAAATTTACGAAGTGAGAGTCACGTCGGTCATCGCCGAGCGTTTCGTTGCAAATCGAGGTAACTGACCGCGGTGTCTCGTCCGCGAGCTGATTTACCCTCGTAGCGACATCGGAGAAAGTCAGCGTGAAACGGGAAAATAGTTTTCCACCTTGTGCGGAATTTCGTTGCGGAGAAAACGCCGCGATCGCATTTAAGCGAAAAACTCACGCGACAGTATCGATCTATTGCTTAAGTCCCGTTACTTTTTTCAAACGTATTTTGTAAATTGCACATTAATTCAAAATTTCACAATTAATAATTCTATATTGACGCGATATAAACTTTCAGATAGGGATTGGTCGAGTGCCAAAAAAAAAAAATCCGCGGTTTGACGAGCTCGAGATCCGGTTGGCCGAATTTCGATCGTTCACAATGACGGACAAGATATCACGACTCCCGGAACGCGATGGCATTGATCGTCACCCGGCCGGAAGGAAGGGGCCCTCCGACGCGAAATCGAGGTGGCTTTACCTGCCCGTGACATAACGAACGGCGTCGCGGATGAGCGCCCGGTCTCGCACCGGCATTTTCACCGGCAAATATTACGAGGTCGATTCGCCGCCGCCGCGGCCGGGCCGACCGGACGACGATGATGACTCTCGCGCGGAGCACGAGCGTAACGAGCAAGGGAGAAAGGGGACGCGACACGAAGGAAGAAAGGAAGGGAGGAATCGCCGCCGCCGCGCGCCGGAAGAAAGACGCGGTGTGTTGCGGCCAGTGTCAGTGGCCTTGCTTTCTGCGACCCACTTTCTACGCCGGTACCACCGGCGAGAATACCCGCGCGCGCGCGCGCGCGCGCACGTAAAAGCGTGCGAGCGCGAGCGCGCGATCGTGAAATGCAATGTCGCTGTCACACCTGGGAAAAACGCTCGGCAAATTTTCACGTGACCCTCGACACCGCGGGAAAGATGACGGCGGAATGTTTAAAAGAAAGAAATTCTGAAATATTTACATTATATCATATTATGTTACTTATATTGTATACTTTATATACGTATATCTCTGATTTATTGACTAGAGATTAAAAAAAGTGATAAATAGATACGTATTTTGATACAAAAAATTGACGTAACGCTAAAGACTGAATTCTAAAAATATTCGTCTTTGCAAGAATTTAAAGATCATTGCCACTGGCGAGTAGAAACAATCGAAGGTATAATTCAATGCCGTCGTTGAAATTAGCGTTAATTCATTGACTAAATCCTAGACGCATTATACGTTTGCATACATAGCGCGTTGCGTTGCGCGAAACTATGTTTGTGACGAATAATCGAGTTTAATGTACATACTATACACAGTCTGTCTGACGCGGCACGCACGGTATAGCGGGTAATAATTACAATTTAAATTAACCTAGGAGATTACAATACAAGTTAGCCAGAATATAAATTCATCGGATTTCTCTCGACGTACTTCCAGGCATTAATTACGGTGGTCTCTAAGCCGATCGCCGGACTTATGTAAGGCACAAACAGGTGGCGTGTTATTATCGCGAACGCGACTGATGGGGGGTTGGTGGTTATAAAATAAACATCAAAACGTGTCACGGGACGTACCTATAATACGATCGAGAGAGCCGGTAGAAAGTAAAATTAGTTCGAAGAGAGGAGAGGCGTTTGCGTCGCCACATATCCTGCTTGTAGGTTGTTGACACCCGGCGTGTCGATGACGAAGGCAACGAGGATTGGAAAAGGTGTCGATTGCTAACTCGGCATTGCATTAGCATTTCTTCGCCAACTGCCGCGATCGATGTTGTAATCGAGCGGCAGCCGAGTTGATCGACTCGGAGGATCGAGAAAAATTATCGCATTGTGAAAAAAAAGATCGTGCTACATTCCAGCAGCTATAGATTTATTAATAGGAAGAGTAAATAAATAGGTAAATAGAGAATTTAAAAACAGAGAAAGGGATATGAAAAATTTTTGAGATCCCGCTTGGAGAAACAAAAAGAATCAGCGGCTTTATTGCCAAGAGATAATTTAGTCGATCTAAACAGTAAACACTCGACTGGATGCCAAATTAATCCGCTGATTTATCGCTAATTGCCTATAAAATGTATAATTAATCGACGAGCTTTGATTTATAGAGCCAGGAACTCCGAATACGGCGTGTTGCGCGTTTAAATACGAGGCGAATGTGAACTACGGCAAATTACGTAAGCTCCCATCGCTCGCGTTGTAATTATTCTCTGTTGCGCGTGTCTCGTGTGTGTCTTCCGGGAAGGAAGCATAAAGGATCAAAATAATCACGAGTCTTGGCTGGCGTACTGCAACGAGACAAGACTCTGTGATCATTACTCGTCGCGCGTGCTGCGCGAGGGAAAGAGTGAGAGAGAAAGTTCGATGACGAGAACGGACGAAGGGAAAAAGAAAGGGAGGACACGCGTGTGCGCACGTGCGAGAGATAAGCCAATCGCGCGCGATGGACAGTATTACGCGTGCCGCAACGCGTGTTTTCCACGTGTAGCGTATAAAAACTGTCGTTTATTAAAATCGAGCTGAGAAAAGTAAAGAAACCAAATTAGAGAAAAATAAACCGGAGAAAATCAGAGAAAAATAAAATTTTAGGAAAATTATTGTCTAATAATATTTCCATTTTGAGTCCGCTTTAGACGACGTATTTTTCCCGTCAGATTTCAGGATAGACATCTGTTTGTGACTTTATATGTCGTATATTTTGACGTATGTGTGTCATTTTAATACATATTTTATGTATATATATTCTGGCTCTTCGGACGCTTTTTGTATTATACGTCACATAAAGAATTAATAAGCTTTTCGTATAATAGCTTCGTGTAAAATCAGATTTCCAAATCAAGCAAAACAACATGGATAAACGAATTTGCTTCAATGAATACAAACGAGCCTAAATTTATACGTTTCATCTTTTTTCGGTACATCAAAGGAAAGAAACTCATTATACTCGTTCATAAGAGCTCAGTCTGGATCCGCCTTAACATGCAATTCCTTGTTTTTTTAAATACGCGTTTAAAATGCAATTTGAGAAAATAAAGAAAGGGATATCCCGTATGTATAATATAGCATACGTATATAAACATATAGCACGGCCACAATGTATAATAATATGACATACGTTATGTGCGCTTGACCGCGTATACGAGCGCACGCAAGTTCGCGCAGTAACGCGCGTCCGCTTTATATATATGTATAGTTAGCAAAGCGCTACCGCGTGTAATAGCGTGTAATACCGGCGCTTGTTCTTACGAGTTCGCGATTGCAGAGCGCGCGTAACCCGCTCGAGTAAGTTGGTAAGAGCTCCGCACTGTAACCGTTCTGCGAGCGATACCGTACGACGCTCGTCTGCGGATTCCGAGACACATCCGGCGGGATCTGTCAAATTAACGTTATTCCTCAATAACTAATTAAAGAACCCTAATAAAGGAATATCTTTCGCGATGTTTCGGACAAATTCGGGCCGAGTTTGCCGGGAACTGGGAGCGAATCTCATCGTCGTTTATAAATCATTGAGTAACGGGAATCGATCTCTAGCACAATTTCTAATTCTCACGCATTACGCGCGAGCCGCGAGTCGAATCGCAAGTGTAAAAGAACCGAGAATTTGAAAGAATTGTTTAGAATGGCGGTACCGTTTAGCCAATCGATAAACTGCACATATCGTCGACGTTATCTCACGTTCGGAATAGCGTTCCGCTTGCTTGCCGTCGCTATTTTAACGCGTGCACGCCCGTCACACTAAATACACCTAATTGATTCGCAATATACGTTAATGATGCAGATACGCACGTCTCGTGAGCGATCGCTCGTGAAAGCCAAAGCTAGGCCGCCGATTAGCGGTGGCGTCCGGCAGGTTAGCGTGCGTTTCGCTTTAGCGCGGAATGAGTTACATAAAAGTCGAGTCGGGGGACCGCGCGCGCGTTGTGGAAGGCCAATGTCCTGACCGATCGGTACGACGCCATGCTCGTATAATAAGAAATGCACCGCTCGAGCGGTTTCTCTTTCGCGGTGAACGACACGTTCACGTTCGAAACGGATGAACACGCATGAGTTGTTGTCATGCGCCCCGCAATTTTTCCTCCGAATCCTCGAGGCGCATAATTAAATATTTCTAACATAATTAAATAAATCGTGTAGAAATTAGATAATTTGTGTGCGAGTGTGTGATTAAGTTATGTACATTATTTTCAAAACAAAACACCAATTAAATGTATTGAATTCAGGTTAAATATGTTATTAATTAAGGCATTCTACATGATATTCTATAAATTATTTATTTAAGAATTAAGAAACTGACTAATTATATTTAATTGAATATTATTCAATTAAACATTTTTTTTACACTTATTATTCTTTAAAAGCTTTAAGTTACAAATCTCACTCGTTGATTTAGATTAGAACCCTGAGTATGTCTGCGATCAAGGAGCGATCAAGGAGGATTCCGTCGATTTTCTCGGCATATCACGCAGATTAATCCGCTCGCTCGATCTCACATATCGCGAGCTGAATAGAATTGCATAGCGGTGCACCGATGGGGAAGAGCGAATCCGACCGATTGGAGAGGAGATTGGAGAGGAGACTTTCAAATGTACGAATGCACTTGCCGTAGAAACTTTCTTCGGATACGGGACGAGAGCGCGCGAGAAAGCAACTCGCGCTCCCTTATAAGCGTATTTCATAACTGCTTAACGTTCCGTAACGCGACAAAGGGGATAACGGGCGCCACGGCCCCCATGTTACAAGGGCCCGGGAGCCAACAAACTACCTACACCCGGTCTCGTTGCATGACGTAATTTCACGCTTTTCCCAACAATTCTCTTGTCTTGTGCCGCGTAATTTGAAGTTGAACTTTCGGCGTAACGCAGCTTTATCTAAAATACCGCGGAAATGCAACGCAGTTACTAATGTGTCTCGGACATTATATATAGCTATTATTAGAAATTACTATAGAGTCCACAAATTTAAACAGCATGCAGGTTTTATATTACGATCATCGTATATTACGAGTTATAAATACAAATGTAATTCATGTGTTTTTACATTTACGAGAAAATATAAGTCATACATATGTATACGTGACTTTTTTCTTTTCTGAGAAGTACGGGAGAAACTGAATTTACAGTTATGACACATGACGATCGAGGAGATCGCGGATTAAGAAACTGCATACTGTCACGTATCATCCGCGATTTCAGAGATCGGCGGGCCGGGGTCGACGAACGGCGCTGCCGTTTTCGACATCACTTCCGCGAATTCGGCGAAAAATCTGCCGATTCAGGATCTTCCTGTCGCAAGTGCCATGGCACGCCGGCCGATACGACGCGCGGGTCCTAACGGGGTCAACGACTTTCTCCGATTACCTGGCGCGCGCGCGCGCGACAATGTCGCTGCAGCAGTTGCAACGCGACTTGCAATTTTCGAAACGTCGTCGCGACAGGACGATAAAAATACGTGATATCTTTCACATTAGATAACTCGTTAGTAAGATAACTATCGTCGACTGCCGCTTGTCGGAACAAGAAATTTTTGTTTCTTGCTCAAAGCAATAAGTATAATTTCTCCGCGCCAAGCCTCGCGATAATAAATCAACATCTACGCTACGTTTCCTGGTGATCAGTTAGGGCCGCGAATCACCTTCGTGTCTCCCCTCGATCCCGATTACGTAAATTATCGTGCGTGCCGGGGCGATCAATGGATGGAGCCTCCAAGTTAGTTTCTTACGATGTATACCTATAGACGCGTCAAGAGAAACCTGCAAGCCGTCGCGTCGGGCGGAATCGCGGCGATAGTTTCGCGGACGCGTTAACGTTTTCCCCCACCGGCCCGGCATTGCTCTAGAAATTGCAGCTGCGAACCGCGGTGGTGGGAATGCTCCGGAAGAGTAAGAAAGCGGAACGGGGCGAGTGCTGCACGTTACACGTACTTGAAACTTTGTACGCGGCCCGTGTGACGTGTCTCCGCGATCGCATCTTTTTTCCCCTACTCGACAATAATTATTCAAGTTGATAAACTCGATAAAGAGAAGATCAGCGAGATCTGTAAGATCGGTATTAATTTCAGGAAGCTCGCGAGGGTCGTCGGTTGTCGATGAGATAAAAATAAAAACCAAGGGCTATACTGCACCGTGTCATGAAAATGATACTAACCGAAGCCCGGCTCGTCGGAAGGCGCCGAGCCACGGCCATAATTTCACACCGAAACAGGGGTGAACGATGTTGACAGGACGAGAATAACTAATGAGAAGCGAAATGCCTTACGTGCGAGGGGACCACCGTTCTCGAGCATCTGCGAGCGAGGGCTAATTATCCATAGCCTTCGTCAGAGAGCGGGAAAGAATTAATCTTGATTAGGTTAGAGCGGTTAGGCTAGTAGTTTTCGAGCCACTGGTATTTTTAGGCGATCGAGGATGGGATCTAAAGCGTAAAAGGTGCGGTTTCCCGTTCGTGATATGAAAGTTTTTCCAACGACAACGATACGGCTCTTCTCGAATATCATTGATCGTTATCGACTGCTCATTCAAGGGTTACCGCTGACTTTCTCGTATAATTTCACGTTTCGCGATCGCGTGTCGAGCCCCCGTCGCAGTCCCCGAGATAATAATCCCCTCCCGATTACGAGACAGCACAAAAACCGTGTAACGACGCAGCACTGCGTGCGTTGTCGGCGAAAAAAATCATTTGATGTTCAATAAATACTCGTCGCGGTTTTCAAACCAGTTATTTTTAAGGATAGGTTCTTTCGGACTTAAAATTTTGGAAGAAAAATAAAGTAAAAAAAAATTTTTCTTTCAAAAACAATTTAATTTACACATTGCGAAAAACACTTGCAAAACTTATGTAATCTATATACATGTACTGGAATTAATTAATCCTGGATATTTAGTCCAGCCATTCCTATAGAGGAAATAATTAAGATGCAGGAAAAATTAATTAAATTTAAATATTGCGAGAAACTCTTGGAAATTTGTGAAGCTTGTATAGGGTTAACTAATCCTAGACATTTCTAGATTTACGATTTTCCGAAAGAATTAAGATAAAAGGGAAATTAAATGTTTGCCGAAAATTTTAATCCAGAATTGCGAGAAACTGTCGGAAACCTGTTGTGCGTCCCGTACACAGAGGTTGATTAACCCTTCCATCGCTCGGTTTCTCGATAACTGAACTTGCAGAGAGCGGGGGGGGGGGGGGGGGGAGGCGACATTATTATATTATCGTATGCAGACGCCATTCTTCCATAGACGAGAATAGATGCAGGCGGGCGCCATTGTTGCGTCGTGAAACGAGCGATGTGGAAGAATAACAGGAATACCTAACGCACCCATTCTGGCGCTATTATGCCGGGGAGTATGATTATACGCGCGCGAGTCGTGTCAACGTGATTCCCGTACTATAGCCGGGGTCTACGACTACAACAACCTTAACCGAGGTGTCATAAGCCGCGGCTTATGTAATGCAGTTTTATGCCCGCGTTACTAATCGCGCGCACCTACGCGTGTCCGTTTCGTCCCGCATAAGATATCAACGCTACATGGACTTTGACCTCGCAGTAATGTCATGAAATATGCATTTCTGTTTATGACAAATATACGCGAGCGCTGTCTTCAATTTCATTATATGTAGGTATACATTATTCAATTCTACGTAGGTACACACCGTCCGTGAGAGATGGCCAATCGCGAGAGAGATTCTTTTCATATCGTCACTATACGGATCGCAATTTAGCCGTAAATTTGCGCGATAAAATTAGTAATCTGGTGGTATTACGCGAGCGCGATCATGGAGATTTTCGGAGGAAGATTTATTCGCTCGTCGTTCAATCGCGTCATTATAGCCGTATTAAGCGAACGCTTTGCGAAAACATTTTAACGAGCGTCGCGCACTGTTATGTCATCGGCGCGTAATTTATCGCGCGTGGCATTTCGCCCGTTGCTTGCGATCGCGGTGAAACAATAATCGGCGGGTCGGGACGGAGCTAAAATCATTTACATTGACAGCGACCGGGCGGACGCGGACGTTACCCGCGCGAGCGAGGATTGTTCGCGTGTAACGATTACCAGGACAAATTTATAGTCGCTCATAAAACATCGTGAATACAAATGATTTATAGCGCCTCGCGTGAAGCGCGGAAGCGCGTGCTGCACGGAAGTGCGACGACGAGCAATAATTATCGCAAAAATCGTTCGACGTATCGCGGCAAATGTCCATTCTCGGCTTCGCCAATATACGAGAGCAAAAATCGGATCGTTAAGGACATTCTCCGGCTCCCAGTGGTGCTCAACTTGAACGAATCATTATTCCTACATATATTTGTCCCTCTTGTTGAGAGAAATAAGATTAGAACCATTTAGCTGTTTTCCTCCGCTTCCCATGCGCAGAAACGCAAAAAGAATTTCAAAAATTAATTAATTAATTAATTAAAATAAAATAAATAAAATAAAATGTTAATTTACAATTTTAAAAAATATTTATAACATTTTGAAGTTTGTATTCATGCTTGCATGTCACTCTGAACCGAGCGAAAAATTAATCAAATCGCGTACGTTACACAAGTATTTTTCGAAAACGAGTACCGCAAGTGGTATTGACACTTATCGCATATTATTTCTATTTTTATGGAGCATCATATAACTAATTTATCAAAAACATTTAGAGAAAACTTTTTTCACAATTCATTATTATGTCTCTTTCGCAATAGCTCGGAATAGGAATCCCGTGTTAAAAGTGTAAACTTTGAAGCTCAGTATCTCGATTTTTAATATCGCAAAGGGTATCCTGAACTTTATACCATCGCATAAAGCACACCTAATATACTAACGTATATGTAAAGTTTCAAGAAAATTTAGAGAAAATCGATTTTCCAGAGAACTTCCTTAAGGAGGAAAAACTCGCTTCCTAACGCGAGAGGGAGGAGGTGGGGAGGCGTTTCCTTCGTAACCCCGCTCAAACATTTGTCGTACAGTGGCAAAGTTTCGACGCAATACACACACGTAAGTTCTGACCGCCGTCGTGACTCACTGCGTGCACTTTTAGCTCTATCGATCGTGTTATCTGTGCTATCCATCCCCCCCCGGTGAGCGATGCACCGCGCGTTACCCGACCGAATTACGTGGACGCGATGGACTGCGCCTCGCGTTGCATCGCGAAATTGCGTCAGCCCACGAGATTCGACACGTATTCGGGAATTCGAGGGAAGAGATAAACGAGAACCAGGGAATCCTGTAAATGATAAACGTGATCGCTCGATTTTCACGTTTTTGTGATAACGCGTAATTCGGTGATCGCGCGATGAAAAATACCGTTCGTCGAACGTTAAATGCGATTTCCTTGCAAAACGGCCGGATCTTTTTAACGTTTGAGGAAGGTTATGGCGGGGCGTTGGTGATGACGCAAGCGGCGGCATGAGGCAAGACATAACCAGGCGGAGAGAAGCGGGCGAAACGGAAGAAGGGAGACGGCACCCTGGCACAGCCGCAGGACGCGGAGGGAACGTGAGGGCGAAGATATCGGAGGGAAACGCCAGGAAGGGCGAGCGAGAGAGAGAGAGATAGAGCAAGAGAGAGAAAGAGAGCGACAGGGAGGGAGGGAGAGAGGCAGGCACAGGAAAGAGGGTGTCCGTGTCGGGACAGAAATAGACGCCGTAGCTGCCGAGCTCGTGTGCATGAGCCTCGTGAGCGCCGCGCACAGCCTTCGAAAACGAAGCGATGCACGCCAAGGATGCACGTGAAACTCGCTTATCTCGCCGTTCTTTTTCCCCCGGCTAGTTTCCAGTTTTAGCGCGCGTCTTGTAACGACGACGGATGGCCGTCATGGAAAAAAACACGACTAAATATTGC
This sequence comes from Leptothorax acervorum, assembly GCA_035220615.1. Classification (NCBI taxonomy): domain Eukaryota; kingdom Metazoa; phylum Arthropoda; class Insecta; order Hymenoptera; family Formicidae; genus Leptothorax; species Leptothorax acervorum. Next base: position 95,225 of record JASTWQ010000051.1, on the reverse strand, counting down.
TCGAAACATTGCCTAATCCTCGTAGAGTAACGTTAATCGCACATTAAGGGCCAGTTTTTCAATTAACTTTAATCTTAGCTTAACTCACTCTTCGTCTCTCTTTCTAACTGTCCCTTTTAGAAAAGTATGAAGAGTCGAGTTTTTAGCTTAGCTAAACTTCAGTTTGAACGATTATCGAAAAACTGGCCCTTAATCTACCCATCGGCCTTGAGACCTTCGAATGAGGAAGGAACGAGACTTCATTATTGAGAAAAATGTAAGGCTATCTCTCAATCCGTATGAAATCAATGCCCGATATAGGTACAATTACGAAGTTTATGACGAGGGTAGGAGAAAAAAGTACAGTCTAAAATAAGAAACCTTTAGGCACTCATTATTATCTACAAATTTTCCTTTTAAAAAGGAAGGATAATAATTCAGACGTCAGAATTAAAATAGAAGGAATACCCGGCAACGGTTATATATTTGGTACAAATTAATAAACTAAATTAAAATGAAATAGAATGAAGGAAATAGACTGAATAAATAAACAGATTGCAAGATTTGATTATAGGACTATGTTTTTAGCTGCTTCGGTGATCGGGGCTTTCTAATGATTAAATTTTGCGATCGTATCGCTGCACTATAGTCGGCCGTTCGTCATCGATATGTCGCAAATGCGGAAATCGGAGAGGCAATAATCGCGGGAAAGCGAGGCTGCAGACGGGAAATATTCGAGGCAAGAGAGTTGTTACATCAACGAGAAAGATTGCGCGAGTCGCGGAGCCTGATTGAAGATCGTCGAGGGACTATATCGCGGTTGGAGTTTCCGAGAAAAAGGGACACGCGCTTGTTGATACGAGGGACGCAACACACTCCGCCGCAGCCAGACAGCCCAGGATACTGCAGCCGCGACGTTCCTATCGCGCGCTGCGGACATCCTGGATGCTGTGCTCGCGCTGCAGCAGCCTCCCATATAGCGCGTGTCGTTAACCTTACGCGTTGCGTTGGAAGACAACTGATATAAACGCCCGCCGCGTTTCATCCGCTCGTGATCGTTATCCCTTTCGTATGTGTATATTTCTGTCGCAATTGTGAGACAATAATCCCTTATAATTTAATAGTGTGTCAAATATAAATCTCTGTTAGATTGAAACACGCAAGATTTTAAAAGATAAACGATATAAATTTTGGGAAACCTATCGTAATATCATTTCGACATATTAATCCTCAGCAGAATTTTAATAAGCTTTTTTGATATTTCAAAATTTATATGCCCCTTTCATTAAAATTGAAAGATTTTTTTGTAAGAGAATGTGGATCAGTAATAAAATACTCAAGATTTTATTTTTCGTATATTCCATTATTAGTTGCATGACCTAAAAGACTTCGTCGTACCTGCTGAAAATTAATAGTTTGTATAGCGAGAGTTTACTATGGATATTATTGCAAAGGGTTCAACTCCAGTTTTATGACATTTCAAGAAAGCCCTTAGCTTATTATCTTTTCGAGGGATAACCGTCAAGCGTCTCAAAGCTACGATAAGCAATGTCAGTCCGCCGGACTGGCAGACGAGGAGCATCTGTCCTGTCCTTCTGTTCCCAAGACCGCGGGCGATTCTTGGCTGCTCTAGTTCCAGGGTAACCGATCCGTCGTCGGTCGTCACGGGACTCGTGCGATCGTGCGCCCAGGGATGCACGTGACGACGACGACGACGACGACGGGGAGAAGCGCGGAGGAAGCGCGACGAAGCGGGACGGTGAGGCGAGGCGATTTCTTGCCGAGCAGCCGGAGACGACGCGACGTGGCCACCGCCTCCTCTCTGGGTAACACGGTACCGGCGAGCAACGAAGGAACTAACGGTGTTCTGCCCTCGATAACCGCCATTGTGAAACTACATATTATGACAGAGGATCCGTCGCGTGTACCGCTTCACCACGACACACTTACGGCGCAGCCTTAACGTCGCGTCGTCGTCGTCGTCGTCGTCGTCTCGGCCTCACGATCGCTTCCTCTCCCTCTCGCATCCCTGCAGCCGCGTCTCCCCCCTCCCTCCCTCCCTCCCCCCTCCCCACGGATGCATTTGTGCATCGTCCTATTCACCGTGCGACAATTTACATCGGAAATCGCCGCCCCGTCCGCCCCGACTCTATCCCTCGCCGCACTTTCTACGTCGCGTCTTGGGTCTTACGAACCGCTGACAGCGCTCGAACGCTCGAGGGTGTCAAATCGACCGCGTGATAATCGCGAGATAATTTTGTCATACCGATAAATAGTGAACGAGAAATTCCTCAACTTTAACGTTAATCTCTCAAAGTATGTTTATCTATTCTGCAGGTAGACGAGTCTCCCGCAACTTTGTGAGACCTTATACATATGTATAGTATCGCATATTCTCTAAAATTGTAAATTGTGTATAAAATTGAGAGAAATCGGGATTATAAAATCTTATATTCCTATCTCGATCATATCAATAATTTATCAGATTGCATGAATAAAATAGAAAATAGATAAAATAAATTCTCCTGTTCAAATTAAGCTGTTTAATTTTAAATTGCTTGTCTTTTTCTTCCGCTAATCAAGCTTTGCACGCGTATATCTTCTCATAATAATGTCACAACGCAGTTCATCATCCTTATTCTCCGCGAAGAAAAAAACCGATTAATTATGAAGCGGAGAAGTTAATTATGGACGCACATATCGACGCGGAATACGATGATCCGATTTGCGTAGATTATTTTCGTCCGACGTTCTGCAATCGCGACGTTCGACGACATTCTTTTATATGCAAATAGCGCGGAACATCAACTGTACCGCGAACGTGCATCGCCGAGCGACGCAATCACATATGTGCAGTGTTTGTCGATCGTTATCTTCGCCCGCGCTGCGCTGTCTCGATGCGATACGTATCGAGAATTTCGCAACAAAGAACGACGATTTACCGCGAAACAACGTCGGTGATTCACTATTGCGCAAAGTGAACCGCAAATCTTTCTTCAGTATCGCGTCATTTTTAATTTTAATCGCCACAATGAGATTGATTCCCCTCGTTAAAAGTGTAAGAGAATAATCTGGGAATTATATATATGCAATAAATATTGTATAAACTGCAGTGCTCACGCAAACATTACTACATTAAAAGCTAGGCAAATTATTATTATTACTAGGAATAAGGAGGTTAAAATTTTTGAACCTATTTCGAATGAATAAACGCGGCCTGAATGACGAAGAGAGCGGCGTGACGTGCGTTTATCTCGGTTTCGCGACACGATTCCGAGAGACCGGAAGAGCGCTTAATTGTCTCGTTTCACTCTCTCGACGGTGTCGAATCCAAGTTAAAAAAAAAAAAATATTTCCCGTTACGCCGCGCGAGCGGTACGGTAACGTAATGCGAGACGGAGCAGCGTAACGTACACCCGCAGATTACTTTGCATCTCGTAACAGAGACAAATTCCCCGGGCACAATAGGCGGGGGCCCCGAGGCCCCCGCCGATCTGCGCTCGTACGCGCGAAGGATACAAAGGGAGGCCCCGAACGTACGTGGCGAACAATGATCGAGGGATGCAAGGAAATCGATGAACGCCGAGCGAACCCCCTGGATCTTCTCTTTTTTTTTTTAAGCCAAACTCCCGTTCGAAGTTTGTTATTGGGAAGAAGGGCGCCGTTTGTAAAAAGGCGATCGAGATTTCCCCGATCGACCTCGATCGATTGTACCCCGAGCCGCGATCCCTCTGTGTCGTTGCACTCCTAATGCAACGGATCTCGAGATCCTCGAGAACATATGGGTCACGATTTCGAGGGAAATCTCTTTCTCGCAACGCGAGTGGGGCGAGGATAATCGACGAGACTGATCCTACAATGACCTATTTCCACATGAATGGGTAACATATGGATTTTTATATATTTCCCGCCGAGGCTAGAAGTGTAAGATGACACTTGAAGAATTAATTTCGACTATTTATACGTGAAAAATTCAGATTCTGACTGGAGCTCGCGTGGGAGAGAAAATTATGTCGCTTGAATTCTTTGTTCGATTAAACAATCTAACACGATAATCAATCTTCCGATTCGTAGTATTCATTGGCACAACGCAAGTTTATTCATAGACGGATAAACTTGCAAGGAAACAATTTGCATTCGGGTAACATAATTAACTGAGAATACGGAGCTCGTAAAAGAATTATTGAAATGAGATTTAATTTGTGTCGAGCATTCGGGGGGGGGGGGGGAGAGAGAGAGAGAGAGAGAGAGAGAGAGAATTAAGGCTAAATACGACAAATATCCGGAGCCTCGATGTAGCCGATAAATTAGCGCAGATTCGAGAACAGCGAATTAATTGGTCGGTCGTTGGCCGAGGAGGAAATACGCGGCGGTCGGTAATTAGATTGCGCCGCTAGCATTTCGTCGGAAATGAGATTATCTCGTAACGAAGAATAAATCAGCAGATTGCCCGTACGCAAATAGCCCCCGACGAGCCGCGGAGATGGGTCATACACAGCTGCAGATTATTAAGTTTTATCTTCGCGCACAATGGCATTAGAGCGGGCAACGAGTTCGACGTCGAGCGAAAACAGAGATGGGACGAGAGAGAAAGAAAATGCGAAATTATTGCGCCGCCTCCGCCTCTCGTCGCGTCGTTCCAACGAGAAACATCTCGCGCGCTATTCCGGAGCGGAAAAATATAAATGAGAAAATAGGGGTACGAGATTACAGTTAAGAATTATCCCGCGATTCCGGGTGGTATATCTCTTCGACGAGAACTCGCGAAGTCTGTTGCGGGACGCTCCCGTATAAGTTTTAACGTTACATCATCGAGATAAGGTGTTTGCTCAGACTACGCCGACTTTAAAGAGATCCTGGCTCGGCACCAGAACAACGTAAATAATAGCTAATACATCCGTGTTACGTAATGGACGGCCTCGAACTCAAATGTGCGATACACGTGCTCCGTTGGCCTACTTTCCCGATTCCGAAAGCTCCACGCGACCCTCTCGGCTTTTCCCGTTTACCAGAATCTTCTTTGCGGAAACGAAGATTCGACTTGCTGCTAATATTTGAAAAACGAAAGAATTCGCCAGGATGCGTTTTTGCGATCGACAGCTCGAAACATACAGATATCTCTTAATTTTATTTAAATTTCATAATTTATTTACTACTTTGATTGATATACAAATGAATAATCGAACATTTCAGAAGTTAGAAATTCTTTAGTTTGACTTTCTTCTCTTTTTCGGTGTTGCTCATTTACATTTAATATAAATAAAATACAAGGCTATCAATATTTTGAGTTTCTCATAAATGAGTGAATAATTTTGATATATCTCAAAATAACTCCAAGTACATTCGGTTTACCGGTGTATATTTCAGTTAATTTTCATTATTGTTTACTCCAACTTCACCGCGAGTTTCATGAATGGCACTACAATAAAAGATAAATATATGACTCGAGAGTTTGCTTTTAGCTCATCGCGCAACGTGATTCGCGATAAGACACACTCCTTCACACACTCGCATCGCTGCCGCTGCTGTTGCTGCCGCAGGAAAAGTGATAAAAGCCGCCGAGTATTTCCGGTGTCGCAAAACGTCGTCGATTACCACCGATTAAAACGAGACGTATTAAACGAGACGCGCGTGTATCGATAAGCGAACATTGTCGGGGAAAAATAAACGATAAATTCTTACGGGGCATCTCAGCCTTATCGTCGCCTTTTATCGTGGCGAATCTTATCCAACTCTGTTGTATGAGCCTGGATTTAATCCCGCGAAAAAAAATTACACATTAAATGCCAACTTTCATTCGTTACGAAAGACGCGAAATTATTGTTATTAATGTTAACAAAATTGCGTCGATCTAGCCTGACCTAAATCGATTTTAAGTCCGACTTTCATTCGTTACGAAAGACGCGGAATTATTGTTATTAATCTCGATCAGTAACCACGCCTAATCTAACTATAATCGATTTTAAATCAAAGACAGTATATGAAAATTATGATTATTCCGATAAAAGAATAATAGTGGAAAAGTATAAAGCACTTACAGGACTTACAGTGATGCGGAGGATGCAGCTGCACGACGCGACGCGGCGACGCCCAGTAGGATCTGAAAACATCATAAATACCAAATTCATAAATATCGGCAGTGTTACACAATATTATAAGCAAGAAACATCGAAAGAGAGAAAATACAGATAAAATTATAGAATTTTTGCTTTCCATGACGCAAATAACTAGATTATATTTATACGCAAGAATTAGAAGAGTGATTAATTGATAATTAATAACTGATAATTAATTTGTTATCGTGTTTTTCTGTATTGTCATTGTGCTCATCGTAACGTTATTGTTGTTATTGTACAATACAAAGAAGCAAATAAAGGAAGCACAATCAGAGCGCAAAAAGAATATATAAGAAATGAGTAATAAATGCAATAAAAATGACGTCGAAGGTAATCAAGGGACATTTACGAATACAACAAATTTACTCACCAGTCGTTGTCCTCGGCATCACCCTCGCCGATCCGTATATTCCGTATCCTTGGCACTGGACACTCGCTCGCGGAACCGATCGCGGAAACGCGAGCGACGATAATCCCCGCGGCGCTCCCGGCACACGTTGACACTCGCGCGACAAAGCTTCGAAACTCCCGGTCGTGTAATTAATACGCGCATTCGATTAGCGAGGAAAATCAACGACACGATTGCGTACACTCGCGATGTATTCCGAACGAGGGGCGAGGGACTGGTATAACCTGTTGCTATCGGGCAATCGACAACCAAAAACACTGCACGTGCGCACATCGACGGACGGATTAATTTCGAACGCACGTTACAGAACGCGTTCGCGCGATAATTTGTGCGCGCGCGCGACACGCATTTTTGGCACGCTCAACAGAATAATTGCTCCGCGTGTTCTGGGAAGTAGGGGGAGCGGGGAGGGGAGCAAAATACTGGAACACGGCGCGTGTGCTACCGAATTCCCGGAATTGAGCCAGCAGCGCGACGAGGCGGCCGCCGGCCGGGCCCGGGGCCGGCGGGGCGAGAGGCGCGAAGGGCGTGTGTGTCTAGCACGGATTTGGTATAAACAATCTGGCCTGCGCGAGATACTCCGAGATACTCCGAGCCCCTCCGAGCATCGGAGAATTTATTACTTTGCAGTGTCGGCATTATATTCATGATTTCGGCAAACAAATGTATACAATAAATATATAAAGTATAGAGTAAAATATATCTATAATTATATCTATGTATATAAAAAATTAAGCAAATTTAAAGTACGACCGTATATAAGATAATAATCAATAATTAAAGGAAACGCCAAATTCGGTCGGGACTGGATATTGGTTGTCCAATAAATTCGTGAATTTTTAATAAAAAAATTAAATTTTTAATAAAAAATTAAATTATGTACAAATTATGTATATGTGAAAATTAAATTGCTTAACTATGTATATTAATAGGAGCCTACCTCAGCCTCTCATTAAAAATAATTTTTCAAATTAAACGAAACGATCTCAAAATTCTTTTCTCATGAATTTGAAGAGCCAAAAAGGCTGGCGCATTATTAATTATTACACAATTAGATTCGTTGAATTTTGATCAAGTGGGGGGGGGGGGCTAGCTAGGCAAACGTATATAAAAACGTATAAACACGCGATCATGGGCAGTGGAGAATCTAACGAAGAGGGACGTATAACGGATGCGGATTATCTCGGAAACAATTTTGGTCGAAATATCTCGCGCTAATATAGCTTGCTAGATAATGCGTTATTATTGCACCCGCGCTCGTTTGTTATAGATAGACGATCAAGAATCTCTGCGATGAGGGGAATAACGATTTCAGGGATAATTTCATTCGTAGGAGATATCCTATCCGGGGCTAAATTTATCACGCTCTATTAGACCAGCGAGACGCATCTCGACGAACAAGTAACGGCATAACGATAATCGCGCGGTGATTATGTTAGCGTTCCTTTGTACCTGTTGCAGGGAGTTCGCGTATATCTGAAGGCAAGCATTGAGCACTGAGCTTTCCTACCCCTGTTCCAGCAGCACATTCCGTTCGAGCACTCGTCAAATATTGGATTCCTCCCGATTTATGTATATTTACTGTTCTCCGTTTTATTAGTTTATCAGGCATACGCTCGCTGCGCGTGCACCGACGCGACGGATAAATACGAACGACGATTGTTCGACGGTTCTATCGAGTATCGACACTCTTCTGGTGCTTTTTCTATCACTCGCGCGATCGACGCTTTCTTTCACGCTTTGGACGATCAAGGATCTACAGGAGAGTCGCGGAAGAATCGCTAACGCGTCCTACCTCGCTCGCGTCGTGTAAGGAACTAATGGCGCTGTGACGTCACGCGGTCAACCGCCAGTCGCCACGGGGGTCGAAGATCGTAATACAGGGACTCGCGACTCGCGACCGTTAACTCTCTTTTTCGGAATAATCGCGCGACGCTCCGAGTGCTGTGTTAACTCGCGATATGCATCTCGAATGAAGAGATTTATACGTGTTCACCATCTCCGGACACTTTTTGCGGTACTTTCAATACTTCACTGCGTCTATAGTGTCTATACGATATATTTTAGACGAATAAAAAATTGCGGAAAGTGTCGCGCGTCCTGCCTCGCTCGCGTCGTGTAAGAAACTAATGGCACTGTGACTGTGACGTCACGCGGCCAACCGCCACGGGGGTCGAAAATCATAATACAGGGACTCGCGACCGTAACTCTTTTTCGGAATAATCTCGCGACGCCCCGAGTGCTGTGTTACTCAATTACATTCCCCGGACACTTGTTGCAGTACTTTCAATACTTCTCTGCGTCTGTACGATATATTTTAGACGAATCAAAAAGTCGCGAGAATCGCGAAAGGTGTCGTGCGCCTTACCTCGCTCGCGTCGTGTAAGAAACTAATAAGCTAATAACTAATGGAACTGTGACGTCACGCGCTACGGGGGTCGACAATCATAATACAGGGACTCGCGACCGTAATTCTTTCTCGGGAATGTATCATTCACTATAGTCCATACGCCAGGTCGATTGAGCATTTTTATCCAGGTTGATGGCTAAAGTTAATGTTTTTTTATGTCTTTCGGGTCGTAGAACAAGAATCTGTAAATAGTTTTTCCGTAAGTCGATGCAATAAGAAGTTATTAACAATTTATTTGTTTAAATTGCCCTAGCGATCAAACTATACATCCTATAAAAAATGAACCAGAGAAAATTTGTTCCTCTTTTCACGACAAACAAAATGGCGTTTGAATTTTTCCAAAATCTTGATTTTTGACGGAAATATGTGAAATTTTATTTTTTATTTTTTTTCTAAATTTAAAAATTTTTTATATATTTTTTCGTTTTTGCAAGTTTGAACAAGTTCAGTTTCAACTGTTTTAACGATAAAATTGAGCGCAAGCGCGCACGCCTAACAAGGCTAACATGGCGAGCGCGCTTGCGCTCAATTTTATCGTTAAAACAGTTGAAACTGAACTTGTTCAAACTTGCAAAAACGAAAAAATATATAAAAAATTTTTAAATTTAGAAAAAAAATAAAAAATAAAAATTGACATATTTCCGTCAAAAATCAAGATTTTGGAAAAATTCAAACGCCATTTTGTTTGTCGTGAAAAGAGGAACAAATTTTCTCTGGTTCATTTTTTTATAGGATGTATAGTTTAATCGCTAGGGCACTTTAAACAAATAAATTGTTAATAACTTTTCATTGCATCGATTTACGGAAAAACTATTTACAGATTCTTGTTCTACGACCCAAAAAACATAAAAAAACATTAACTTTAGCCATCAACCTGGATAAAAATGCTCAATCGACCTGGCGTAAGGACTACTATGCATCCCGCGAATGGAGAAATTTGAGTGTCCACGATTCACAGGTATTTATCACAGTAGGTAACTTTCAATACTTCTCTGCGTCAGTACGATATATTTTAGACGAATCAAAGATCGCGGAAGGCGTCGCGGATCCGAGTCGAGGCGTTTTGTCGTTTCACGCTCTCCTTTGACGTTCTCTTCGTCATTGTCGTTTTTTTAAAACTGTTTAATATTAGAAACGAGAAGTCTCCTACGAAATCCAATTTATTTGTCACTGTTGATGCTCCAACGATAATAAGACAAAAAATAGAGATGTTAAACCCTTTTCGCTTCTCCGTTCAAATATTATGACAAGTGAAATCTTCTCTACAGGCGTACATGAGACCGCCGATGAAAAGCACGGCTGTGCAGATCGCCAGGATCGTCGCTTTTACTCTGATCATGATGTCCGTCCTGCTTTTGGTAGCTTTATCCTGACGTCATCCTGAGTCCAGGGTTTCCTGCACGCCGGAATCGATTGCAGCAATGCAGGCTGAGTTGAAGTTTCAACAGCAGAACTATATGGATCGTATCAGCCGCAAGGTGAATTCCTGAAACATTTGCAGCCAAAGGCTCTGGTGCAGGTGAGCTTATGTAAAAAAAATTATACAGTAGAATAAATGGCGAGAATATGTCTTATCATAAAACATAATATACATATATCTAGGTACATCCGTAAAAAGAAAACAAGAGTAATGAAATGCTGGAATATCTTGCCTCACTCGCGTCACGTAATGAATTAATACGCTGTGATGTCACGCGGTAGAGCGGTAACAAAATCCGGAAATCAAAATCTAAACTTATAAACTCGCAATTCTTTCGAAATAGTTCTGCGGCGAAATAATTCATTTTTCAAATGTCACACACAGAAAAAAAATATATTCTTGATTTGAAAATATCATTAATTTCAACGTGGAAATTTTTAAATATAATTATATTGTGTTATAGGAAGAAAACTTGCTTCAATATGAAGTCATTTTATATATTTCAACCAAGACAAAAATTTAAATAAAAAGTTGAAATTTTTGTAACAAGATCATAGATTATTTTACGTATATATACGAATATACATATAAGTTTTGATTGGACACTTCTTTTTTCTCTATGTAGGTATATACACTTACCATGCATGCCAATAAGCTAAAAACGCACATTCGTATTATCTGATACTCTTATTACGTCACCATAGATTCCGTTTTGCGTTTGCGATGCAATTTTAATGAGTAAAAATTCTCGATAATCGCGAAGATCGCGTACGGATCTCGCCGATGGTTGTATTAACTATAACTAATATTAATTCATATTATAAGGAATTATTTAGTGCGGATGGAATATTTGGCGTTAAGGAGGTTGGCTAGGGTCCCGCTGAGCGGCAGGCGGCGCGGCAAGAGGGGAAAATTTAGAGGTGTGTTCGCATTGCTCGTACTTATGCGTTGCTTGCACTTTTAATATTTTTGCTATGTATAAGTTATGTTATTATGTATAATGTTTTGCCCGATGTATAAGAGTATAATTTCAATAATTAATTACTAGTATAAGAATTAGTTCAAATTTATGGAGGATATTTGTCTATAGGAATAAGTCGTCCATGCCAAAGTTGAAGACAATTGTCTGCGACAATTTCGTCTATGGACAGATTTCCATAAACAAATATCCTCTATAAATTTTAACTAATTCTTATCATTTTGATATACTCTTATACACAGGCGACATAGCAAAAATGAATAATTCAATAATTAATTACTCGACAACCATGTAGACAATTGTCTTCAATTTTGGTATGGACGACAGATTCCCATAGACGAATATCCTCCATAAATTTGAACTAATTCTTATCATTTTGATTTGAGTAACCACCCTCTTTAAAGCATTAAATATAATAATTCTTGCAAGTATTTTCTTCTTTCTCTCAGAAAAGAGAGAAAGAAAGAGGAACAATTACTAATTCAACTTTTCAGAATATTGGTAAAGTCGACAAAAAAGTAGTAATTAAATGGGACTGTAATCTTTCTAACTCGCGGCGCGAATCGAAACAAAAGTCAAGTCTCGCGAATCTTACGTAACAAAATTAATTCTTGAGGAGCTGGATGAGGAGCTGTGTGCGCAATACCTATATGAACAACTTATCGCTCCGTTCGTTTTATATCAAAACATGAGTGTAATTGTGCGTAAATTTGCATTTCTGATTAATCTAGATCAATATTTACAGCAGGAGTGCTGTTCGTAGATTTACTTGATAAATGAAAGTCATATTCGAAATATAAACGGCACGTGGCACACTGTTTACACGCTCAATCGGCATTGAGACTAAAAGTCTCGACACTCTCGACACTCGCGGCCTTCTCTTCGCAACAATCGCGCGAGGCTTCTAATTATATTTGATACATCCCCCATGCATTCCGAAATAACAAACTATACATATGATATCTCGACGTCTGTCGCGATGCGCTAAATATTTCTTCGCAATGCACTTTCGACGACGTAAAAATTCGCGATAAATTAAAAAAAAAAAGCAACACATCATTAACCACTTGTGATGTACCCGCGATCAAGAAACTACAGAGACCGGAGATCTGATGATGGGGACTTACGATCGTTTTCTTTTTCTTTATAATATCCGGTGGATATCGCGGTATCATTAACGCTGCATGTCCGACGAATAAAAAGCGCAAGCCGGCAGCTTTTGATCCAATTAATAAATCAAGCGCGGCGAGGGTAGCATTTCCTTCCAGGCGACAATATCGATAAGAATTGCCGTCGACCGTGAGGTTCAGCTGTTCATTCGCTCACCCGTTATTACAACACGTCAGGGTCCCGTGTAATCTCCGCTTCGGGCGGAGGACAGCCTTCCCGGGAGTTTTTCACGACCGCGTCGCGTCGTCGTCGCGACGGCCGCCCGCCCGCGACACCCAATAAGTCCCGAGTGGCCTTGAGGGCCTTGCCCCATCGACACGGACGACCGTGATCGCCCCCCGGGGCCCCTCAAGGTCCCCGGCAGTGCAGGATGTCAACCTCGCGGATTTCGCGATCGGTCAGTCCGATCGGTAGGACCGGACGGTGAGTCAGCGTCATCGGATGACGAGGCGCAGCCTCCGCCGCATCGCGCTCCTCCGCGATCGTCGACGATGATTCAAAAGCGATTACCGAGGCTCCGAGAGCGGAGATCGGGAACGCGGTTCTCACGCTACCCCGCGTGGAAGGGAAGAAGAAAACCGTCGATATATTGACTCGTCACGACGAGTCAATCCACGGAAAATGACGTGATACGTCATCCAGGAATGTGGCCGAAGCCAGTAGGAATTTTGTTGAGTAACCTATGGTGATGATAGCGATGATGATTCCTACGCGCAATCGGGATAAGAGATAAAAAGCGCATCTGTTACGATCTGTTATGAGTCGTTCTATTATTTCCTATGATAGGTTTAAGCATGCTTATACAAGGTGAGAGCTTCTTTCTCCTTGTTTCGCTCCAATATTTTAACAGATAGCTTTAAATTATACTTTAGTGATTGAGAAAAAAATTTTGTTAACGCAGCTTGAAATAGAATCTTTCGAAATTTATATTTGAAGAGAGAGTTTTCTTCCCCCCCCCCCCCCCCCCTTCGGCAATATTTTAGTATTTAACTTGAATATCACTATTTTGACCAATAAAAATAAATAAGTAGTGATGAATTAACCAAATTAATTTATTAAGTCGACTTTATTGGCATAAAAGATAAGTGATTATCTCACAACGTTTCAACCCTTCGGGTTGGGGCCCTTTTCAAGTGATCTACGAAAGTCAAAATGCAGTTCAGATATTATACTCCGTGATCGCAACATGACGAATGAGACACGTAAGATTGACCAGACCTTTGCGCATCTGTTCCCCTTTTTACAAACCCGTCACGTATATTGAATAGTTTTCAGATCTGATTTTTATGGGAGAATTTCATATCCGCAAAGACGTCTCGCTGCCACAATGACGACTCATTTATGAGGAACTAGTTATGGCCTTTAGCCACTTTTATATCCAAAAATATTTACTTCCTTTGTTAGTCTAGTTATTTTTATATTTTGACTTTCGTCGAAACGTTGTGAGATAATCCTTATCTTTTATGCGAGTAAAGTCGACTTAATAAATTAATTTGATCTCTATTTTGATTTAAAAAAGTTTCTGTTAACACAAATTTCAAATAAAATCTCTCAACTGAATCTCAGAAAGTTGTCCTAAATCGCAGAGAGTTGATGGTAATTGTTACGGCTCGTCGATGCAAAAATAGCCGTGCTTGCATAAAGATACGCAGATGATACACAGGTACTTACGTCATCGATGATTACTTGATATATCGTCATACTGACTCGTTCGGTGTTTGAAGTTTAATGTTTGCGTTTTAATTAGTAGGATAAGCGTGACAGAGTCCTGTTGGCATGTTCCGAGCGCACTTAATCGAATTAAGAAAGCTATACAGTTCATTTAGGTCGCGAGAATCCTGTTGAAGCTGCGAGAAAGTAAAATCGACGTCGCTCGTCGTCGCGAAGAAAGAAAAGCGTCTCGATCGAGAGCCGGGAACAAAAAAAAAAAAAAAGGAGTCGCCTTGCCGCGCACGCACGTGAATTTGCATCTTTGGCGAGCTGCATGCGTGCAACGATACACATACATCCGTAAGTAGCGAAGGCTGCTTTCTCCGATCTAGGCGCTCGCTTGGGATTTCCTGTCTCTCGCGCGTGATCTTGGCTACGCGCTCGGCGCAAGTTACGCCGGAGTTACGTGGACGACGATTAAGCTACTCGTCGGGCGAATAAAGAAAACCTCCTTAATTCTCGTATTCTATTGTAGTAATACGCCGCGATTGCTCAACAACGCAGTGTGTCGCATACACACTTTAGTCCGCGAATATTTCCAAACGCAACTTTTCCTCCGCGAAAACAGATCACACTGTAGAAAGTGGAGTAGATTGAGTTTTCTTCTCTTCTAGCGAGATCTTTCGAGAATTTATATAAAATATCGACTAGAAAAAATTTAAATTTAAATTTCTTCCTTCAATTTAAGATAAATGTAAAATTTCCTCAGAATTTATATTTAAGGTGAGAGCTTCTCTCTCTTTGTTTCGCTCCAACATTTTAACAGATAGCTTTAAATTACTTTAGTAGTTGAGAAAAAAATTTTGTTAACGCAGCTTAAAATAGTAGAATCTTTCAAAATTTATATTTGAAGGAAGTTTTCTTTTTTTTTATTTTGTCCCCCTTCGGCAATATTTTAATATTTAACTTCAAATATTTCTATTTTAATTAAAAAAAAAAGTTTCTATGTTAACACAAATTTAAAATAAAATCTCTCAACTAAATCTCAGAAATAAGTTGTAAATCGCAGAGAATTGGTAATCGTTAACGGCGCGTCGATGCAAAAATAGCCGTGCTTGCATAAAGATATACGCTGGGCATTATTCAATTGTAGGTATATGAAAAACAACAGGGGCGTGGACGCGTCAACGACCAAATCATTGCTTTGACCTTTCGCAACGGTTGCAGCGGAGTGCCACTCTCGTATCTTAACTCTTTCGAACCTGCTGCGCGCGTATCGTTATGCGGTCATTTCGCAACACGCTATTCGTTAAATGGCATTAAATTACGCCCGCGCATAGAACGCGACGAGATACCTATACACTTTCAAGATAGCAACCGCCGCAAATTTTCAGTTTTCTCCGATCGATCTCCGCCTCTTTTTTTTTTTCACGCGCCACCCTCTCTTTATGCGTTGCCCGCGAAGATGCGAAAGCTATCTCACCGTGCTTGACCCGTGCCGAACGAAATAACCCCCGCCCCGATAAACTCGGTGTCTCGCACACGATAGCGGTATTACAATTCAGAGCGGTTACGCGAAGAGATACTGCGGCCGCGTCCACCCGAATGCACCCTCGGACAAAATATTTATATTTACCGCGCGATGCAACAGAAAACGAGAAAGATCTTGCTCCCGTAATAGCGCGCCCGTTTTTCCTCCTCCGATTATTATACGGGCATCACGGGCCGATAAAACAATTTCGTACACGATGTTATGTTTATTCCGCGCGCGTCCGATTAAAGGCGAGATTTATTTTCACTAGAGGCGGATGTCGACCGTTGACCTTAGGCACCGAAATCAAGGGCCGCCCCGCAACGTTCTCCATCGTAATCGGCTTCATCCTTCCTCCTCCTCCCCCCCCCCTCCCTTAGCCACTCAGCGCGCATTCTCAAATGGGTCGACTGGTACACACGCACGTAACGGCTTCGTCTTTTTATCGTACATTTCACCTTTCTACTTTGCAATCAAGCACTTTCATATTGCTTTCACTTGGCGCGGATGAAAGTACCGTCCGCAAGCCAAGTAGGCTCCCGTCTTTTATACAGGGTGGACGAAATGGCACATCTCGATGATACATCCGTCGAAGCATCGAGAATGAACGCTGGGAGACAAGAAGGCGACAAATGGAATTAAATATATTATCGTCTTGTACCTTTTTTTTTTTTTTTGCTCCTTTTAATCCAAATCGACGAACAATTTGAATAAAATAAAGAAAACAATGACACAAGAGTTGTCGATCCTGTTGGCTTCTATCCTGATAAGACTTTGAGATTCTCCACAGCACACGTGTGGACAGCTCGAGAAAAGTAAGTATGTGGTGTTTCTGTTTGCGGCCGACCTTCTGGAATCCAGCGGAGCGGCCTGCGGAATCGTTATTTTCGGAGCACCCAGTGTGAAACGCCAACGCGCTCGCACGTTTTCGTATTTGAGATTTGGAATACGGGGAGGCCAGTGAACCCGACCGGATCTGGTCGAGAACCTTAGGCTTCGTACAATCGCGATTGACGCCTCGCCACAGTTATCATCGTTATTGCACGAGCTCGCGCGATAATTACACGGCGACGCGAGGACCGAATTAATCTCGATGTTGCAGCTGCATCGAGCGCAACAAACGAGAAGTCACATTTCCCCGCCGGGTATACCTACCTGCGTGGTAAATCTCGCGTCGTTTGTCATCGCCAATTTGAGAAACCGAACTTTATGCGGTTTTATCCCCTCGACTCGAGAATGCTCGATGTTTCAATTTTAATCCGTTTTCTTATTCAACGAATGCCGCAATCTTACGTCAGCCCCGTTACGTTAAATCCTCTCCCGCGATTGTTGCGAGTTCTTGGAATATACAAGCCTCGAGTTTTCGAAGAATCGCAATTATCAGCATCGGAAATCCCGCCACGAGACCCCATCCTCGGATCGAACTCGACGCGACGGAAGGGTCAAAAGGGGGAAATCGCCGGACCTCGGGGGGGCCTCGGGGCTATTTGAAACGCATTCGCACGCGCAATCTCGCGATTACACCGACATCGTCACTATTACTTTAACAGTTACACTTTCTCCTCGACGTCTCTCCACCGACGATAGTTAAGGAGAGAGCAGACCGCGAGCGTGCCGGGGAAATGATTGTTGCTGAACAAGGTGGTTATTTAAAATATGCAACTCTCTCCCGTTATATTAATGATCTAACTAGCGCACACGGCAGAATAGAAACGCTCTTAGATAATATTAATATTCCGTCCGCTGGCATAATGTCCGAGCCGCGCTTCGTCCCTTCCCCCTGCGCGGAAACGAACCCCGTCGATATTCTCTTTTTCATTTTTAATTAGTCACTGATTGTGAGAGGGAAAAAGAAAGACGATCGGTTCAGATCGACGTCGCACGAATGCGATTAACCCCTTGACCACCGATGACCGAAAATTCGTCATTTTGGGGACTTTGTGTTCACTCCCGCGAAAATGCATTTTCCCGTCATGAAACATTTTGTTATATTAGAGCTATTGAGTGATTTTCAGTAACTGCTGAATTTTTAGTCCGATTTGCAAAATGTTGCCTCAGAAAAGAGATATATGGTTATCAGAAAAATACAAATTTCTCGTCATAAGATATTTTGTTATATTAAAATTTTACAATGAATTAACGACTGAAACAGGTACATTTAAAAGTTCTTGGGTGTGCTGAACATGATTTTGAACTCATACTTGAAAAACAAATGTTTAAACAGTTTTATGACAAAAAATTTTTAAGTTTGACTTGAAATTCGTCATCAGCAGCATCAAAAACCCCTCTATATAAACTTTCATTAATTTTCGAGAACCTTTTGTTTTTGGCATTTTAGAACCACTCGAGAAAAATGATGTGGCACTCAAAGGGTTAAGTTTCGCACGAGCATATACTACGCTACGCAATCCTTTATTGGCGACTTATTCGAGATGCATCCCACAGATGCGCCGTTGGCGAACGCCCGCTAATTGGGAAGGGGGGGGGAGAGAGGAGTTGATCGAAACGACTCTATCCCCGCCCCGGCACGCTCGCGCGAATAAATAAAGCGTAAACCGGTATCGCGCACCAGGATTTCGAAACCTCCTCGAGAAAAGCTCGTTGAGATTGAGATACGGAGGTCCCGGCGCGGCCTTGCGCGTTAAAGACCGCGATAAGACGAGGTGACTGGCCGTGGCCGTCCGCCTGCGACTTTCTTTCAGCGCTAAGGACGCCGAACAGTCGAGAGTCCAATTGTTTTCCGGCAAAAGAAAATAATGTGCGACGTGTGCCTGCGAATGAACGAACGAACGGATCTTACCTTCGACCTTGTATAATCAATTTTTTTCGCTTATGAAGAAAAATATTATATAATTGATAAATAAAAAATATTGATTAAATCATTGAAGAAAATATGTTACTAACTCTACCAAGTCACGCGGCTGAAACGACTAATGAGTGATTAATTGTAAGAAAATTTACCTACTATAATTCGTTTAATTTTTTCAAGCTGTCGTTTACAAAATTCAATGATTCCATTGTCAGTCATTTATCGTTACAATTTGCGCTAAACCCATTTATCGCGAAACGTTTCATTATCTTGAAAAAGAAGTATAATCGGATGTTTGCACTTGATGTACGTATGGGGGGTTATAATAACGTCATTACGCGTGCATCTCACAGGTGCATCGATGCGGTCGCGTTTAATTACCGCCGCAGCGATTTCGCCGTATAATACGCATCGGGTGTTTTCTCGCACAGGGGGAGAAAACCTAGGGACGTTATTGTTTCCCGCGGGGAGAGCAGATTTAATTATCGCAAAGCGGTATTGTATGGGCAACGCGTACTCGCGCGCGCTCGTAAATCATACCGGCCGATCTCACACGCCGGCGCGAGACTTACGTCGAAATGACACGCTACCCGCTAATGACTTGGCGCTTTCGCGGATTAAATACGTTTTTGTACGATGCAAAAAAATCCCGAAGAAAGAGAGGGAGAATGAACGGAATCTCGCTCGTAGGAGCTGCTCTTAAACCTATTTATCTAGCTTTCGAATATTTTGATCAGCTCGCGCACATTCATCTTTATACGAGCGCGTGGCTACCGAGAAACGATTAGGAATTAGGAAGTGAAATGCGAAGGACAGTTCCGACTACTGCGGTTGACGATTCCTTGAATATTCACAATGGTGCTAATAAATCTACATCTACATCTTCGTCAGCCGGTTTTCCAGGTACGACTTGCGAGTTTGCACAAAGCGATATGACTTTAATATCGCGTAATACGCACATGTATACGCGTCGATCTAGATTTAATATACAAATTTAATTTCTCAGTTTTACGATTTATTTCACGAATTTTTGAGAAAGCTCTTTCTTTCAACTTACACATATTAATTAAGATAATTTTAAATATATTTTAATTACATATATAATTAATGTATGTTTATATAAAATTAATAATTATTATATATAATTGATGATTTTTGTCTCAAGTAATCCGCAAGCGTTGCAATATCGCCTCTTAATTAGGTACGTTATTTCGATGGATCGACTCATCGAAGCTCCCCTTTGGCGCGCGAAGGAATAATCGCGCGGTCACATCCGATTCACAGATGTGCGTGAGGAACGCGGCTATGTATACTTAAACTGCATGCTCTTTCCGTACTTTTCAATGACGCATACCGCACGAGTACACGTGTCCGTCACGAGTTGCAGGTCGTGAGCTGCCGCGAACACAACGCGTCGCAATAAGTTAAGTGCGCTTTGTTTAAAGGCGACGATTCCTCCGTTGTGTTTAGAAATAGTTATTGCGCATGGTAATGTAGTTGCGTATAGTACGGCATCAGCCTCGGTACTTTCCTCCCCTTTATGCTAGGCGCGTGTAACGCATTGCACAACGGAACGACATTAAAACGAAGTAATGACGAAACGGGAGTATCGTAAATGAGAGATAATCGTAATTATTATAAACGCGAGACAAGTGAGAATTGACGCAACGCGGATTACGTTTCTCTCAATATCGACGCCGCTTCACCTCTCCCGTTTGAACGTTAATCGAGTGTTCGTTAAAGAAACATTAAATAATTTATACATACAATATCTATCGTCAATGAATTAACAATATATCTATGTGACAATTAATAAAATTTTTCAAGAGAGACAAAAAGCTGTGCCAAAAATGAAGTATACCACAATTATCTATGAACATTCTCGAATGAACATTGTATAATCATTTACCCTGCGGAACGAACAATCGAAGTCAAAAAGTGCATTTGGATCAAAATGTCACGTAGGCGGTATTGTTTGTTCAGAGACGATATATTTAACGCAGACTTCCTTTTCCGTCAGACTTGTTTTTCTACGTGTGCGAGCGCCTATCGCTTTCCATTAAGGAAGTTCCTTTCTTCTCTAACCAGTCGCTCGTTGTTTTCCATCGCTCGATAGCTTATGATTCCTCGGATCGTTGTACCCACCGTAAACAGTACACGTGGCCCCGCGCCGCGCATGAACGCGTGCACGCGTGCACGCGCGCATACGTGCGCAAAACTGCGTCCGAGATATATAGCGACGCAGCGCACGTCGTCGCCGCACGCGCGCGCGTCCTTGAAACACCGAATTCGCTCACCGCCGCACCGGCGCGGGCGCGGCGGGCGCGGCGGACACACGTGATATCATTATGCATGTGCGATCTATGCAAATCGCATTGTCGAACTTTGTATTCGCGTCCGCCGCGAATTTTCCGCCTATCTTCCGCCGTTTTCTTTTTTTTTTTTTTCCACCAACGCGAGCGATTCGCTTGGAGCTGCATGGCGGAGCGTGTTACACCATCGGCGCAATTACGATATCGCTATAACATCGCTCTACATATTGTGTAACAAGAAATTATAATTTATGCAAATATAACTTATATAAAACTGATTGTGGAAAAAACTCCCGGCATTGTTTCGCGAAATAATGCGCATTATAATCGTCGGGCGTTATTTGACGTACGATTAGGAAACCGTCCTGATAACGCGACAACATCCTTATCCCAATTGCACATACGTGCCGTTAATGCATCGATAAAAAAAATAAGCGATACCGATTGCATGTGGATATTCATAACGCGCGAGGAGGAGGAGGAGGAGGAGGAAGAGGAGACGCGGTGCGGCGCGACGAGGTCGGGTTCACAAAGTTGCATAAAAAGTGAAGGTGACCGGCGGTGATTCACGGGGGCTGATGCCCTCGTTGTCTGGCATTCGGTTTACGGAGGACGGTGGCGATGGAGGAGGAGGAAGAGGGGAGAAGAGAGGAGAAGAGCAGAAGCAGCAGCAGCAGCAGCAACGACGGCGGCTGGGGAGGAAGAGGAGGAGGACGAGGAGGAAAAGGAGGAGGAGGAGGAGGGTCCTTGCCAACCGACCGGCCGAACCGAGAACTCCACCAAGAGAGTGGTCTCGGCTCTTTGTTTTGGCTGGATCGCAGCCGACGCAATTCCGAGTAGTATCTCGCTCCGATGCGTATCTCGTTACCGGCCCGACCCCGCCGCGATCGGCGCGTAAATCATTTTTTTCAGCGCGACCGCGAAATCGCGTCGATTCGCCCACACGCGTGACCGAGAGCGAGCGAGCGGCGAGGAAATCACGCAGGGTCGAGAAGGGCGGGCGAGCATTGCACCTGAATATTTTATTGTAACCTTTATTGTGAATATTTTATATTGAAAGGGATCTTTCAATCTATTCGCTATCGGCTATACACTGTTAAATTTGTAGTGTCAAATTACACTCAATTTGAGTGATTTTTAGCCATTTTTACTCCTGTAGGTTGCCACTGCTCCTATCCAGACAGCACGCATGTCCAAAATTGAAACATAAAACGTCTTAAAAAGACATCTTTAAAACATCTTATGATATGATGTTTAAAAGACATTTTAATGATGTTTTTAAAAAATCTTATGTGTAATTTTGGAAATGGTGCTGTCCGGGTACTCAATAATCAATATGTCGCTAATTTAAAATTTAACTAAATCAATGAAGTTAAAATAATACACTATTTTGTGTGAAAATAATAAATTTTGACACACATGGTAGTTAAAAATAACAAAATGTTATTTAACTCAAAATATTGTTTTAAATTACCTACATTCTTTAATATTTATTTATAGCGTAGAATTATAAAATTATTACTCTAATTCCAAGATACCGTAATTTTGTATCAAATGACGAGGAACGGATGTCGCATGGCCGAGGCATGAAACAGAAATAACTCGTGATTTCAATTTAATTTTCTAACATTCTGTCGTCGACCTGGCCCTTGTACTTTTGGCGCAGATCGATCTTAATGTCCCTTCCACTCCGACGGGGGCACACCCCAAAGGTAGCGATTAAAATTCGTGGAATGCAGACTGAACGGAGGGATCGATAGCAGTCACTGACTGTCAGTGATTGCGCCCACTTGCATAGATATATAAATATAGAACGGAATCAATGCTCGATGATATTTTAATCTGTTAGACATCCGATCGAAGTCTATTTTTCTAGAAAGAGGAATACGAGATTATTTATTTCCTAATTTTTACACACATATTTTCATAATTAAATTAATCTTCTAATGATAAGGTCGAGGTCACGACCCACGGCTTCGTCTGTCTTACATTTTTTTGTTTTACCGTAATTATTCAAAGTCAGTTAATAAACTTTAAAACTTTATTAACTGACTTCCATATAAATAAACAGAGAAAGAAGTTTCATTATTATTTACTCCTTTTACCTATTTTGTGCATTGATTAGATGGAAAATGAACAAAACAGAAGGGTCGGATTCGGATTCGACGCCACTTTCCTACCAAGACACAGCACGCATGTTCAAAATCGAGACACAAGACGTTTTAAAGACATCTTTAAGACGTTTTATATCCCGATTTTGGACATGGTGCTGTCTGGGTACACTGAAAAAAAAAAATTTATTATTTGCAAAAAAATTGATTTCTATGAATTTAGTTTCCTTAATTCAAAGAAATATTAGGTAGATTTGAGAAAATATATATATATATTTTAAATTCAGAAAAATATATTTTCTCTTTGAATTAAGGAAACTATTTATAGAAATCAATTTTCTTGCAAATAATAAATTTTCTTTTCAATGTAGATATACGTTTTGAAAAGCCTTGTCATTAGCGGGTTAAGAAACAAAGTAAGATCAGGACACAAATCAATAAATCAATCAGTAATTGAGCGTTTCTCTCGATTTAATCTGCTCTCTCAAAAATGCTTTATTGTTCAATTCGCTTCCCATGGGCCCGAGCTTTTCGTGCATTCCCGACCTTGGTCAGAAGTTCGGCTCGCATTTCAGCCGTCGTCGATATAGCCGGACATTTTCGCCGATTCCCAAGCGAATTGACCAAGGAAATTCCGCCACATCGGCGCGGCGCGCCATCGACGAGGTGTCACTCTCGTGTGGCAGTGGCACTTGCGTCGCGGTCGCGCACACGACGCAATCTAATCGCGCCGCTCGTCCGCTCGGAGCGACGACGCGGGTGCATTCCGCGGCGGCGGCGGCGCGAGGATACCGTCGCGGCCGTTGGGGGGGAAGGGGAGGGGGACACCGGGGGGAGCGTCGTCGCGCAACGCACGAGCGAAGTGGAGTGGGGGACCGGACGATCTGACGCAGAAGCGCGTTGGGAGCCGATCGCGCGGCGGTGCGGCGCGGCGGTGAGACTGGTGAGGGAGGCCGTCGAGCTCCCCGGGGGTGGGGAAAGACCGCCACACATAAACCGAGTATAAACCAGGCGTAAACTTGTCCCCCCCCCCCCCCCCCCCCCCCCCCCCCCCTCTCCCGTGCCCCCGTCTCGCGCGACCTACGTTCAGTGTTCACCAACACGTATGTACGCGCGCACGCGCGCGCGCGCGCGCGAGGCAACCCCGTCCAGTCAGCCTTCTCGACATCGGATCGGAGCCAGACGACATTGGGGCCAAGACGGCGGTACGGCAGTCAGTGTCGGAGTCTCACGCGGTGCGCGCTCAGTCAGTTGTCAGCCCGGCTTCGTAGCGAGCGGACGTGTGCGTCTACGAGAGTCTTGAAGTCTCGCTCGTGCAGCGGAGCCCGCACTACACACGTATATTATATCTATATATACAGATATATACATATACGTGTGATCGCATATATATTTACGCCGTCGCGTCGTCGAGCTTCACGCAGCAGTCAGTAGTGCAACGACGCGGTTACGTCGCGGATCGCACGTCTTGTCACCCGCGAAGCGCGGAGTTCAAGTTCACTCGCCCGAGCGCGGCAGACGAGACAAGGAGGAAAGGGCCCCCCCCGTCTCTCGCGTCGGAGGGTCGGAGCAAAGTCTCCAGTGGCAAGCCGGAATTCGTTCCTTTCGGGAGTGCGCCTCGTCTCTCTTCTTCCGCGAGTGTGTCCCGCACGGACGCACGTACTGGTACGCTTTTTTTTGTTTCTCTTTTCGCCGAGTGCCAACGCAACGCCCGGAGTAAAGTTGCCGGAGAGATTCGTGTTACGGGGACGACTGTTATGTCGCAGTGACAGACTGACAGCCGCGCGCGCGCCGGAGCGGAGGTTCGATGAACGGAGCACCGCGTGCCGTTCCCGTTTCGACGATCGCATCGCGATAGTTACGCCTGTGGAACCGCGCTGGGTGAACTGTACATATATACGTTTCTGACTGTACCGCGCTCTCCCCACCTCCGAAGGTCGCCAGGAATCGACGGAGATATCGACGACAAGGTGGATCGCTGTTCCATCGCGCGCTCCGGATCGACGGAATCTTTCAAGATTGGTGAGTACGAGCTACCTTGGCGCACGCTGGCGAAACGTCCGTCGCGATCTCGTTACGAAATCGTGACGCGGAAACGTTAATTCGTTCGCGTTTGAAAGCGTTAGAGAGAGGACGACTGGCAGCGCGAGTTTTCGGAAGAGCAATCCCGGACAACCACGCATGTCCCAGATCGGAGAGAGAGAACATATGACTTCTTAAAGACATCATTGAGGTGTCTTATGTCCCGATTTGGGACGTTGTGTTCACTGGGATGATGCTCCAAGTCTTTAAGTGTCGTGTATGTACGAGAAATTGACGAGTCTCTCGAACTCTTGAAATCTCAAAAGTTTGAAAAATATAAGCACGCGTCGCTTTTCCGTAAAAATCGCTCGAGTCTCTCGCGCATTTGCCCTCATCGATTCGCGACGTTAGAAGCATCTTAGAGCACGTGCTTCCACCGCAGATGAGACGCGCGTGCAAAATTCCGAGTCACGGTTTGACAGAGCCCTATACTACACTGTTAAATATTAAAGGATGAAATTGATCGACCAATACCTTGAGAGTTAAATTATTTACATTTTGTTATTTTTAACCACCATGTGTGTGTCGAAATTTATAATTTTCACAAAAAACCGTATTAATTTTACTCGATTGGTTTAGTTAAGTTAATGACTTATTTTTTTAGTACAAGCAGCTAAAAATGACTCAAATTGAGTATAATTGACACTACGAATTTAACAGTGTATTAACTCACCAAGAGAGATCACCATTAGATTCATCAAAGATCGACTGCTTGCGAGCGTCGAAGATTCCAATTACTTCGACGTTGCAAAATACTTTAAAAACCAAAATTCGGACAACGATACTAAATTCCTGCGAGATTCTGCAAAATATCAAATCGACCTCCTCGCTTCGTTTTACACAACAAAATATAGATCAATCAAAATTAAGGAAAACGCTGCTTAATAATATTATTCGCGTGAATTTTACGTTTAAAAGTATAAATCGTTTTACAAGATCTATACTTCGTCGTATTTTGCAAACGCGAGATTGCAAACGAGGTACGTTAAAGACGCGCGTCCGCGCGAATTCGCGTAACCGCCGAGTAATTGGCGATCCGAGTTAGCTCGCGCGCACGAATGACGCAATATCGCGCTCGGCGATATATATTCGCGAACGTGATCGTCCCCGGGTGCATCCATTGTCCGGCCGCGCGCGGTGCATATCTTATCGTCGCGATATTCACGGCTGAATCACGCGGGCTCTCGAATAACGCAGGTGTAGATAAAGGTTTCGAGAAAATGCAATTAATACACGTGGTGACGTCACATACGCGCGGTCTACGAGGATAAAGCGTCTTCGCTTTCGCGCTCTTAATTCACCGAGACTTACGAAAGTGCGTGCAACACGCGCGTCGTTGTTGGTCCGTACGTTGCATCATCCCTCCCCGCGATCTGCACGAGGGCCCGCGATAAGGGGGGGAGGGGGGGGGGTCTGAAATTTCGCTTCACGGTTTCGATTCCGCGCGAAACTGGAGGCAATGCAATGGAGCGCGCGACGCGGACGGTTCCGCCTTCGCGTTACGAGTGCGTTTGCGAAATGCACTCGCGCGATCAAGGATCAAGGTCGGATTTTATTTTTATCCTTTCGTCTCCGCCGCCATCGCCGCTCGCGCCGCCCGCTCTCGGTTACGTGAGAAGAATCGATATTCTCGTCGTATACGTAGGCTCTCTTCCATCTTTCTCCTATTAACGGCCGATTATAATTTAAAATTAGCCGATCCCGGTGAATTTGATTAATTGAGACACATTGCGGAATCGAGATATACGGTTGATAACATTTCCTCGCCCCTCGCGGTCTTCGCTGCGAGGTAACGCGACGATCGATCTCGTTAAGTCCTTCCACGTAGCCGCAACAGCTATCGAGGAGTGATCCATCGATCGCGAGATCCTCTCGCGAAACGGGAACCTCCCCCTCTTTCTCTCCCTTCTTCTCTCATTACACCGATTCCCCTTCCCCATCGATCTCCCCCCCCCACCTCTCGCCGCTCTGCGTGTGCCGCTATGGCTCTCTATCAAAGTGGGCCACGGCCCAATTTACGGAGCTCTCTCAACCTCGTAGCGTAAACCGTCCGTGCAATAAACTTCACGGACTCCGGCCGAAGGGCACGCCACTCGCACGTGCACTCGCGGGCACTCGCTTAGAATTAGACGTGACCGATCCGCGGAAAATCCTCAAATCCATCAAGTTGCAGAAAAACCGAGAAATCGGACGCCGCGCCGGTGAGAGGAGAGAGACGAGAGATGCAGACCGAGTCATTACTGTAATCATACAACTGCCGGTTGTTCCAGCAATTAGATAGATAAATGTGTAAATAAGTTGTACACATAAATAAAAACAAAGTGTCAAATCGAAACTTATATACTCCAATTAACGCGTTCATTGTTTCGCATATACGCAACAATTTATGATCTTCTTATAAGGATTTCAACTTTTTTTGTTCACTCTGAACTATGTATATAAAATGACTTCATTCAAGCAGGTTTTTTTCGTTTGGTGCAATATATCGTAATCTCATTTCAAGATTTCTACGTTGAAGATATTTTTAAATCAAGAATATTCTTTTTTTTTCTATGTACAGCTGCACCGATGACTTCATTCAAGCAAGTTTTTTTTTCGTTTAACGTAACATATCGTAATCTCATTTCAAGATTTCCACGTTGAACGAGATATTTTCAAATCAAGAAATCATCTTTTTTTTTTTCTATGTACAACTGCCGATAACGTGTCGTGCGCCGAAGTAACGGGTAAATTACATTGAGCCTTCGGATGACGGTGCGTTTATTCGACAATAGAGAGAAAATCGGGGTCGGCGCTTGCGGTCGGTTTCGATCGCGTGCGATCGCAATTTCGCGCCGGTCGCGCCGACGACGCCGACGGTTTCCGCGAAAGAGATCGAGTTATCTGCCGATCGATATACGGATATTGTCTGGCAGGGTGTTGCGGTCGCGTCAGAGAGCGGATTAGCGGTATCTGCGTTGCGCGCGGAAATGCACGTAGTCGCAGGTGTTATACTGCAACTTGCGAGCGCGAGCGGTCGCAAGTGTGCAGCTACTGCTAGTTACGGTTCTCCCGTCCGTGCGTGTGTGTGTGTGTGTGTGTGTGTGCGCGCGTTTAGAAGTGTGCGCGCGGCCGGATATACCGGCGATATCTGGGTATATATACCTATACGTGTCGTCGCGTCTCGGACATTGTGGATTATACGTTGCGTCATCGGCCGTTCATCGATCACCACCGTGTAAAGAGAGAGGGAATTAAGGAAAGAGAGACACGGTGGGCGAGCGTCTTGTATTTGTGATACTCTATTTCTTATTTAAACGATATCGACGCCTCTCACGACAGCGGAATTTTAAGATTATCCTATTCTCGCGATCGATCGCACGAAATCGGTAAGCGATCGGCAAAGTGCCGCTCTATTTCTTATTTAAACGATATCGACGCCTCCCGCGCGACAAGGGAATTTTAAGATTATCCTATTCTCCTAGCGATCGATCGCGCGAGATCGGTAAGCGATCGGCAAATCGCTATTCGGGGAGATCATTTCCAATTCTCGTTAAACTCCGAGGGAAAACGCGAAGAAATCAGCGCCTTCGATGAAAATATATCGTGGATATCAATGTTTCAACGACCGTATTACTGCGGCGGGAATTGCGTCACTCGAGCGCTAATTCGAGGCTTCGCCTCTCACGTCGCGGAATCGAGCGATCGAATTTCGAATTCCGCGACGATCGCGGTTCAGAAGCAGCTGCGACTGCGGCGGCGGCAGTGCGGCCGGTTTATCGATCATATTAGCAAATATCAGACTCCGTTGTTTGCCGCGATGACCTTTTCCCGCTCGTATTATGCAACGAAGGTGAATGGTCTAACATAACAGCCTGCACGTGTTGCAGTCACGTGGCGGACGGGACGGCCGCAACAACACAAGGCGAACCCGACTCGCGCGAATTGCGCGAGCGTTTGCGCGCTATGTGCTAACCTAACAGTTGCATCACGCACCGCGTTATTTCTTAAGCGACTTTCACACCGCCATGCCAGCGCAGGGCCCCAAAGAATCGAGCCGTACGCTAGAAGGCCGCGCGATTTATTGTAGCTACCTAAATCAAATTACGGTACATTTTTATTACTGTTAATTATAGAAATTAAAATGCCACATTTCTCAAACTTTTACCTTTTAAGGTAAAAGGTTGGTTTTAAAGGCGATGAGAGAGAACGCATTAAAATTTTATAATCATTATTTGTAATAGAACGCTGTGGTATACGTATGATTATATGCTACATTACGTGTCACAAGAATCATAATTTTACGGAGCAACAGGACAAACAAATCGGTCTCTTTGTTCGGAGCACGCGGAAAAAAAAGGGGGAACGTCGATCGTGTCACGATATTGTCATCACGCGCGTAGATATATTATGTAACGGGGATAAACGTTTTTGCGCAAAGGCCTCGCTCGTTATCCGCCCGTGTCACGTGTAGTGAGAAGGTCGGCGGGGCGGGGCGCGTCATAAGAAACGCCGCGGATCTCACGTGGATCGTGAGTCCGCGGAACGTGCGACATTGTGCGAGAAACGCGATCGAAGCGCGTTCGCCTCCGGTAAAGATCCCGGAGAACAAATTATCGCGAATAAACGCGAGGGACGCGATCGGCGATTCTCATGGCAACGCAAAGTCTCAAAAAGCGAGCGCGAATTAAAATTCCGTGGAAGCTCCTCGGCGTGGCTGCCGCGATAATTACGAAGCGGGGCGGTGCGTCCGGCGGTCCAAAATGTGTAGGAGCCACCACACACACACACACACACGCTCGTCTCATGTAATTTGGTCTCGCTTCTGCCTGGCCTTTCCCTTCCCCGCCCCCTCCAGCATCGAATCGTATCAAGCCTGCCGCGTGACGCACGATTATGTAACGACAAAGCGTGCCTCTGTTACGCGACTATAATGTGACTATACCGGGTGTCGCCGGTCAATCTGCCGTTGTTCCCGACATCTCGTTTTTCCGGAACTTCTTATCGAGCACCGGAGTTCTAAGAGCCTTGGACACGCGCGCGATTACGATCTTCCTTGAGACTTGAGATCCGCGATCACTCCCTCCCCTTTGCTTCGGCCTCTCGGGGATTTAATCTGCGATCTCGCGATGCAATCGGGTCGCGCGCGTCGTAAACATTTTCCCTTCTCGTTCCGTTTGATGATCGGCGAGGCGTTATCGCGCGGGCCGGTTGCATAATGAGGCGGGAAACGAAATCGGAGACCGGTTCGAAATGCCTCGGCAGAGAGGCCGATAACGGTATCAGTGCCTCGCTGTTACGTGAGCGCTGACCGCAAATCGTAACACGTCGCACCACGGCCAAAGCGCGATGTCGGGTGGCCCGGTGGCATTGTGCACATGCCTTTAAGTGTGTACCAGCGGGAGCGCGCGAGCGCGCTTTTAAGTTCGTCGTACCCGAGACTATTTTCGGGGCGTTCGCGCGCATCCTATTCAGCGGTTTTTCTGAAACGCACGTTCCACAAGTAATAATATCCGGCGGACGGTCGCACTCCCCAAGATCGTCACGCACAGACCCAAACGTACCCCCGAGTTATTTTTTTTATATACGTACATATCCGCCCACATCCGCCGCCTTGTTATCGATTCAGTTAAAATTTTTTACGCCTCGCTTACTATCGATTATAATTCCGTATAATTCCGCCGAGCTTTTATCGGAGCTCCGTAGGATCGTTTGTGATCGTTGCGCGGAGAGAGTGTTATTCTCTCCTAGATATAATAATTTTAGACTTCCGCCGTCCCGTCGCGATATTTTCCGGCGGCCGGCCGACCGCGGCCGGGAAATAATGTAAATAAATTTCCGGGAAGATTATACACAGGCGGGGAGGGAGGGCCACACACGGGTGAGAATGCACACGTCGCGTATGCACATTGTAAGCCGCTTCTTCGAACGAGCGCATCAGGAAAAAAAACAAACGCTGGCACCGGGTCAACGGATGACTTAATCGAGATACGACGTGATATCATGCTAGTTATTACTCATCGGACAACATAATACGTCGCTAATTATTTTGTATTCTAAACTATGATACCAATTTCGTAAGCGTTGCTTATGAAATCGCAATAAACGCTGTTTTCGCGGAAGTTGCAACGTCATCAATATTCCATTTTCATGTGTGTATACATAATGTATATATAATTTATTTGCTATATCATAAATATATTTGCTATATTTATATATGTTTGTGGATATGCGTGTGTATATTATAATACAGCAAATATTGTATAATTGTACGATTGCATGAAGATCCTTTCCTCAAACGATCGTCGCAATGCGGAAAATACGTCGCATTCTCGGGGAGCTAGACGGCGCCAAACAGCTCCGCGGAAAACGCAGAACGCGCGATTTCGCGCTACGCATTAATACCGGGGGGCGCACTTCCCGCGCGTCGGCACGGCACGTTCCCGGAAGGAATTGCGAGAGTCGCGTCGAGACGCAAATGCGACGCTTAGTGCTATGCACGCAGCAGCGGGCCACGTGCGGCCCGCCGGCCGCGCCGCGCCGCATTGCGCAACGCGCGGGCGGAGCACGTGCCCGCGTACGAACAACGCGTTCTATCTCCCTCCGCTATTTTTCTCTCTCTCTCTCTCTCTCCTCTCTCGGCCGTTCCCGGAAAATTAGGTGATACCGACGGCGGGAGGAGGGGCGGGGAGATAAGATTTCCTCGGAAATGTCGATTGATATAGTGACGACGGGGAGAGAGATACCGCCGCGCCGCGCCGGGGGGAGGGGACGCGTGCTCGGAGGAATTACCCGGAGGAACGCGCAGTTGGCCGCGACGTTTTCTCCTGGTGCGAGCAACAACAACGGCGACAACAACGGGCGAACATATTAATAGCGCGTGATTCGTGAATCCGACTGCAGACCGATCTGATCCAATTTCCCCGAGACGCTTTCGATCTCGCTTATTGACGAATTCCAGCGGCCTTCTGATTTTCAGAGAAACCACGATTGAGATCAAGGTAGAGCGAGAGAAACACATCAGATAACGACAATCGTTAAACCTAAAGATAGTACGGTATCTCGGGAATATTATAGCGCGTAGTCTAATGTTTCTAATGTGAAAAGAAGATTCTTTG
Organism: Leptothorax acervorum; assembly: GCA_035220615.1. Lineage (NCBI taxonomy): Eukaryota > Metazoa > Arthropoda > Insecta > Hymenoptera > Formicidae > Leptothorax > Leptothorax acervorum. The sequence goes on along the minus strand of JASTWQ010000051.1, from coordinate 63,150 downwards.
CGCCACGGAGAGTAACAGTGGAGAGTTGACGTGGACCGCCACGCGTTTCACACATATACACACACACACACACAGTGAGCTCATCATTAAATTATATCGAGCCAAGTCATCGAGTTATACGATTCGCAATTTCGCACGTAGCGTCACGATGATTTTTCGAAGTGGAGATCGAGTGGAGCAACAAACGGTATGCGACGCGGCGGAGCTGCGAGATTGCGCAACGGCGTCTGGTGACGTTTCGATGGAAAACCCGTGGGTGCAGCCACCCACGATATATACGCGCGTAACGTACGTAACCGGTAGCGATGATTCGCGGCGAAACCGATTGCGAGAAAAGCGTTGCCGTGTTTACGTGATTCAGTCTCGTTTCTCGTTGCCGATGACGCCTCGTCCGCGGAAAATGCACGAAATCGTCCTCGTCCTGATGCATCACGTATCTGCTCTTGCATTCACGCGAACGAAAAATGAGACGGAGAGAGGGGGAGGTAATGTGTATACGGTACACGCGAACCTTATTACGGAATCTAGAATCGGCCGATCAATTAAGCGGCGATGCGCTGGTCGGAATAATAATATAGCATAAATATACGAAAGCGGAATAATAATATATACGACAGCGATCGATGAGAGTTGCGTAATGTTTCCATTTAGTTCTACGCGTTAGAATCTCATGAGCATTCATTTCCCCGGTAGGCACCCTCATTAGCCGATAAAAATAACAGAGCAACGTTAATTGCATGTTCGACGTCACGTCGTTCCATCTAAAGGCCGTACCTCGATTTGAATATCAGAATAATGCGCCTTTACGTATACGTCTTCGTTAATTTGTACGTGACGCAATTGTTTCATAATCGTAGGATCATGGATCACGATGAGAAAAAATAAAAGAGAAAGAGCGGGAGGGATGACGTTAGGGATGTTTATCACGTCTATTCTTTATTGCCGTTTTAATTCGATAAGTGATGTCAGTGCTTCTTCTCGGATGAAGAATTATTTCGTTGGTAGATAAGATAAACATCCTATTTATCCAAAGTTACTTCCGTTCATGCAGAGAAGTTAACGCGCGACGCAGTCTCGCGGTTCGAACGCGAGGAGGAACGAAGGACGGAGAGGAACCCCCGCGATATACGATCCTTCCTTCCTCGATCGCGCACAAATTCGCCGATTATTTCGCTTCTGTCGTAAGCGGAAGAACGGAACGTGATTCCCCGGCCGTAACACACGTGGCGTACGTCACGCGGCGCGACGCAACGCGGCGTTTCCGCGTGCGTCACGGCGCGCGGTGACGCGAAACGCGACCTATCGCGGCCGCGGTTGTTTGCGCGGCGATCTGCGCGTCGAATTATATATTATAGCCAAACGATATACGTTGACGGCGCGCGCGTTTTACGCGCGTCGCAGCCCCGTGCGATCAACAACGTTGTTTACGCGCTTAATTAGAGACGTCGATGCAAATAAACACTCCACTTTCGCAGAATTGCGATTCACGGCTCGCCTCTCTCCCTCGCGGCACCTCGCAGAGACTCTCGAGTGTCATTGGAAGCGCGTGGCCGCGCGCGTACGCGACAATCGCAGCCCGCGCGCGCGCGCGCCCGAAATCCGCGCGTGAATCGCGCGCTTCGAAATAGATCGCGCCCGCGAGATTATAGAGCAATTTACGAGTCACCGAAATAATTTCGAGCTAATTTCAAAACGCAGAAGAGCGTCGTGTCGCGGGAGGTCGTCCGCCGTGGGCGGAAGTCGCGAGGCTCTTGGAGCACGTCCATCGGGATTTCGCAAAGTTGCGATATCAACGAGCGCAGCCGTACGTTGCACGATTCTTTCCCAATTGATACGTAGAGACGATTTTTCCTCTATAAAGAAGAGTGGTTCGAAATTCTATCTCCATTATGTTCGCTCGATTTTTTTTTACAAACGGCGCACAATGGATATTAGAATTATATTGTTTCAATATGACAATATTACCCAGACAGCACGCATGTTCAAAATCGGGACATAAGACATCTTTAAGACGTGATGTCTAAAAGACGTTTTAATGACGTCTTTAAAACGTCTTACGTCCCTATTTTGGACACGGTTGCTGTCTGGGTAGGTAGATGATCGGTTTCTCATTTGAATGAGCCTCGTGACTTGCGTGGGCGGTTTCCGCGCGAGAGACGCGGAAAAATCGACAGGTCTCGGTCGGATCGAGCGAAGGATAACGTGAGTCACGCGAAACTCGTCGCACGTAATTGGGCGGCCGGCTGCAGGAATTCCAGGAGATTGCTCAATTTTCGACGGCGTTTCGTGCCCCGATAATTCATTGCCCGTGTCGCGCGCTCTGATATATCGAGGAAACCGACCGATCGCCTCGACTTTCAAAGCCGGTCGGAATCGTGTCGTAATGCGCCGATAATGCGGCTCGCCAGGAGAAAACAGACCTCCAGTCTGCATCCTTCAAACGACATCAGATCCTGCGAGCGGAGTAGTCGCGGTCAACTTCGCCCAAAATATACAGTATAATCGGAACGGCTCATTTCGCGGGAAACGCGTGATACATCGTCATCGCGAAGATTCTGATTTACGTCCTTAACTGTTCTATTTCCCCGCGACGTGACGCATAACACGGTGTGTTGATGCGCTGCTTTTCCTCGTGTCTCGCGAGGCGCAAATTATTCGACCCAGTTGAGCGAGAGAGTCGCAGAATTAATGAATCACTCCCGAACTTCTGAAAAAACAGACGATACGGCGAGTTGCGTAACGTCATATTAAATGACGAGCGCGAGTCACGCCGATCTGAGTCGTCTGATTTCCATATCAGGATCCTAGAAATCTTTGCTGCGTCGCGTCGTCACGAATCTTCGGAGATGATTTTTCGTTTTGGCGAGAGAGGTACCTACTCCTCATGTCAGTAAACCCGTCGGAGTCGCGGTAGTGCCGGATTGTTTGTTTGCGGTTATTTTCTACATTTGTCTCTGTTAAGGAGGTTGGAGCGATGTCCTATATATATAGAATTTTGTTTTCATGATTAAACAGTGTAAAGCTAGTCTCAGAAATAATTAATAAATAACATGTTATTATTGGGACCAGAAAAAGCGTAAAATCGCAATTTTGTCCTATTTTTATACTTGATATTGTTTAAATAAATTATTTAAAAAGTGAAAAAAAAAAAAAAAACTTAAAAAGTTAAAAAACCGTGATTGCAATTCTCGATGTCACAGAAGTGTAACATAAAAATTTCATTTATCTTTACCAACAGGAGCAGAGATACATAATATGATATTTACATAAAGGGTATATCTATATATATATACATTTCTGTGTAACTTTGAAAACGAATATCTTCAAAACGGAATGGTCGGTCAATGAAATTTTTTCTACTTATTGTTGATATAATTAACTTTCGTATTATGTTTGTATTATTGACTTGTCTTAGATCTCGTCAAACGCTCCAACCTCCTTAAAACAGATTCAGACCCGAACGAGCACGAACGATCGCGAACGAACGAGCGCGCAGTGAGTTCTTTCTTTTCGACAAGAGAGGAAATGCTTTCGTCAATGTAATCAATAAAAATTTACTTGTTTGTGCTCGCCGTCTAAGCTCGTTGAAGCAAATTTAATCCTTCGTTTGCACTCTTTATTTAGTCTGAACTTTATCGGCCTCGTGCTTGTCCCAAGATTGAAAGGAATGAGCTAAACGTTATATCGGACGCACGATACGTTTTTGGCTGGACCAAGCAAACGAGCGCGAACAAACGTGATTGAACAGTTTGCTTTGACGAATCCACTGCGAGCACTGGCGAATCTGGTTCTTCCGCGAAGTCCGCGAAGAACAAGATTCTCTCGCGGCAACGGAGGCTCGACTCTCATTAACGCGCTGCACGCGTCTTACGAGATGAACGCGTAGCGTACGCTTCCGCGGAAATGAGCGCTGCTAGCTAGCGGCTTACATAACGCGTGTCGTTACATCCGTCGCGCGAAACGCTTTATCATTTATATTGCTGCCAGGAGATAAAGTTCATCAATAGTTGCGTAACGACGTATATACGAGTGGAGTTTTACTGCCAAGATCTTACTTCCCGCGTCGACTATGATTTGATAGCGTGACGAGTATATGTCTGAATAGAAATCCGGTATAACGAGAATTAGGAAGCGAATAGGAAACTGTCCGACTGAGATTTGTTTATATAAAATATGCCGTCCAATCAGTGATGTAAAGGTATAGTGGAATAGGTAAAATTTTCTACGCGCCGCGCAGGAAATCTTTTTTCTAAAGATGATTAATGTCCATTTCTGTCAATGTAGATTAATTTTTTTTAAATCTCGGTTTAACTTACTTTTTATCCTTTTCAAATTCTAAGAATTAGAAAAAGATTAAAGTTAATCTACATTGGTAGAAATGGACGTAAATGAAGTTATTATCTCATGTTTAGTTTTTTTCGTTGGTGAACAGTAGTTGTGAAATCGCCAGACAAAAATCGACGGATGCCTAGGATCGTCGAGACTTTTACGAAATCGAGTTCGCGTATACGATTATCTTAGCAACGATAAGCGATGCGGTTGACACACAACACACCTATATTACGATTAAAATATTCTCACATATGTATATATATATATATATATATAGAACACGCCAATTTACGTAACGATACTGATCTCGTTTGTAAGAGTGGATTCTTTAGGTCGCGTACAAATCATACGATTAGCTTCTCGCAAATTTGATCGACGACGATTGATCCGAGAAAAAGAGATACTTATCTTTCTTGTGCATCTTCGCAGTCATAATTAGTATAACATTAGCGTTAATGGCCTCAAGCCTCACGGAGTCGCGGGACTCGTGCAATAAATATCGAAGGTCGAGCAAACGTGCGTTTTTTTTTATTATATCATCTGTATGTTTTCTGCCGTTGCGACGACGGACAGCGCGGCCGCTCGACATCCAGAACACGTGGATCGGCGCGGTGAACGCACGTGCGCGGTTGCATAACCGCGCCGCGCATCCGCCGCTCGGATTAAGGCTTACGTACTTTCTTACGTACGTACGCGAAGACGATGCCGACGAAGTATTTTCATCCGCGATCGCGGGTTAAAAATAAACGCGCGAGGAGACCGCGCTCTCGTTCCCGCCTCGTGGCGCTTAATCGCGAACCGATAATCGACGTGGGGACAATCTAATTATACAAGCTTACGTCACGGTTGCCCCAAACGGTATCTCCGTCGTCAAAATTGAAGAATGTTATCTCGGATAAGCCGCCGCTAATTGGCTGATTGTCCGAGAGATCTGCTCGGAATTCGGGTTCACTGCGACTCTTCAATCTCTTGTAAAATCGCGTCGCGGATTGAAAAGATCAAGGATGAGGTCCGTTTTTGTGGAATGTCGATTGTTGCGTAAGAACTCGCGAAATGACGACGTATCTTTTTTCTTTTTTAATCGACAGAGATGAGACGAACGACCCGTTCACTGGCCGGGTTCACTGACACCTTCGACCTTGGCGAACGCGACCTTACTCAAGGCTATTTTGCAACTTCGGACGAGAGAAGTGCGCCCGTTGGCAGGGCGAGCGCGAGTCTCTCGATCTCTCAAAATTCTTTATCTCTGGCTGTTCTTCTCCCGCGCTTTTGACGTCAAAAGCAGCCGCATAAATCAGTTGGCTTGGTCGCATTAAGACGTATCTTGAAAGAATAAAACGGATTTGATGAATAGCAATTTTCCTCCTCTGCATCGAAAAGATATTTCCAAATAAAAAAAACTTGAAAAAGATAAAGATTATATTTTTAAAAGGGAAGTTTTTGAAGAATTTTGCGATTCGGATTTATAAATTTCCATTTTTCAAAACCCAGATCCAGCACAGTTTGATAATAAGCTTTCAAGATTATATAAGTGTAATCTATAATTAGATACTGCCCCCTTCTCTCTTTCATTTGACACGCACAACGATACTGATCGTAGTAGCTTGATTGTCAGCCATTCCTCTCTCTGACGTATGCCATATGTATATTATCGCCGTCGTCTGGAACGCAACGGCCGCGGCGCGCGTTTCGTCATCGCCGCTGTTCGCGCACGCGAATTGACCCGCGAGTTAAAAATCGCGCGACGATATCTCCATTTCGCTGATCGATTAACCGATTCTCTTCCTCATTCCAGATGTACTAAGAAGACAAATTATGGTGGCAGAGTTTGTCTCCCGCCAGAGTGGATCGCCCATCAATGGTGAGACCGCGTGTCTGAACAGCAACATGCCGGCCACGCACACAATGGCCCATAGCGGCGGTCACGGCGCGCCCCACGGTGGGCCCCACGACGCCCATGGACCCCTCACGGTGCCCCTCACGCATCCCGGCCATCACGGCGGACCGCCAGCTGCGATCCAGCAGCAGCATCAGCATCAGCAACCGCAGCAGCAACCGCCGCCGCCGCAGCAGCAGCAGCAGCAGCAGCCCCAGCCGCCGCATCATCATCACCACCACCAGGCCCAGCAGCCGCAGCCGCAGCAGCAACAGCAACAGCAGCACCATCATCACGATCATCATGATCATCACGATCATCACGATCATCACGATCATCACGATGGTGCGCCGCCGGTGACGACGCATCCCGATAACTTCTCGCCCAACTTTGACATACGGAAGGAGCTGTTCTCGCAGCGCAAGCAGCGCGAGTTCATCCCCGACAATAAGAAGGACGATAGCTACTGGGACCGTCGCAGGCGCAACAACGAGGCGGCAAAGCGGTCGCGCGAGAAGCGCCGCTTCAACGACATGGTCCTGGAACAACGGGTGATGGAGCTCAGCAAGGAGAATCACATTCTCAAGGCGCAGCTCGAGGCGATACGCGATAAGTTCGGCATCTGCGGCGAGTCTGTCATCAGCACGGAACACGTGCTGGCCGCGCTGCCCGCGGAACCCACGATCGCCGTGAAACGCGCGAAGATCCCGGCGTCGGCGGCGCTTCTTTACGCGCGCACGCCCAGCCCGGTGCACACGTCGGTGATCCATCAGCCGGTGAGCGGCGCCCGTTCCCCCAGATCGCCGGCCCAGCTCTATGTGCCCGAGACGACCGCCTATCCGGAGACCGAGAGCTTCCAGTACCCGTACTCACACCCGGCGATGCACCACCTGGACACCACGAGCGCGCTGAACCTGTCGTCGCGCGCCCGCCGAGCGCAATCGCCATTCGAGCTGTCGTCGGGCAGCGGCGACGAGGCCGGTCCCCAGATAGTCGTGGGCTCCCAAAACAACCCGGCCGCCAACAACAGTCTGCCTCACAAGCTCAGGCACAAGTCGCGCATCGGCGACAAGGACGCCGCGAGCGCGCTCCTCGCGCTACAGGGTATCAAGCAGGAACCGGGACCGCGGGCGTCGCCGCCCTGGGACGAGGGTTCCAGCGACGAGCGCGACTCCGGCATCTCGTTGGGCGCCGAGTGGACCGGACCGACCGTAACCGCGGTCACGGAGAGCGATCGGGAGGTGAAGATGAAGCTGGACCGTCTCGCGTCCGAGGTCGCGTCCCTGCAGTCGATATTCCGCCTTGGGAAACCCGTCGCGGCAGCGGCAGCCGCGGCGGCCGCGGCGGCGGACAGCCTGGTGACGGGTCACTCCCCCGCCACGGTCAGCGGACCGTGAAGGACACGGCCGTCCTTCTTTTGCGGGTCACTGCGAATCCCTCCCTCGGCCGGATACCGGGGTCCTTGGAAATTGGTCATGCAGACGTCCGTCTGGCGAGGAACGCGTGGGAAGGACGATGGATCCTTAGATCGTCGCGGAGTTTGATCGCGCCGAGCTGAGCGATCATGTACACGATCGATCGAGATTTTTGTAAAAAAAATTCGCGTTTATTTAAAGGATGAAGAGCACGCAAAGAGTTTTCGCGTGCCCGGTATAACGGAAGCAGACGCTTGTTCGTTCCGCGATTCGCCGATATTGAAATAAGATAGAATACTCGCGAGTCTCTCGTGAGTGAATTTGCGATTACCGATTGCTATCGATCTGCTCGTTGCACGAGAGAGTCATCGTTAATGAAAAACTTTAATCCTTCAACCTGTAGACTATACCTCCCCGGAACGCGAGGCTTCCTCTTCGACAAAACTTATAACTTATTGTGATATATACGAGAGACATCGGTTTGCGCTGTTTTGGAAACGAATCCCCCCCCCTCCGTGGATTCGACGGCTACCGGTCGAAGGATTAAAGGTGTTCCTCCACTCTTGATCCCGAAGCAAAGTGGAATTAGGAGTTAAGAGCCGATGCGATACCTTGTAGAGCTGTAAGTTACGTTGTAAGACCCCCCCCCCCGTAGGCTAATCGTTCTTCTATTATTACCATTATCGTTAACTAGAGTGCTTTGTCGATTCGGGTAAACGTGTCGCGGCGAGTCGGGCCGAGCGTACACCGCAAATCCAAGTGTGTTATTTTAGCTGAGGCTCTCTCTTTAAACACTCTTACCATTTTTAATCATTTGACACGATTGAACGTATTAACTTTTAATTTAATACGACTAAACGTGTTAAATGACGCAATTTAACACGCAAAAAGAGCTTCAGTCAAATGTGTCAGTTTTAAACGTTTATACGTGTAAAAATAACTTGGATTTGCGGTGTAATCGGCGCGATCAAGTGAACGCGCGAAGCATCGCGATCTGTATTAAACGGAGCATTATATTACACGCGAGTTACTTCCCCGATTGATGATTGGTCGCGCAACCGGCTATCTCACTACCATCGGATATCCATAATACGATTCATTTCCGCGTAGCAGGGATTGCTTCTTCCTCTTCTTCTTTTTTTTTTTCCCCCTTTGTGTCATCGTCATTATCATCGACATCTTTTTCCTATTCGCGATCTCGCGCAGTAAAGCTACGAGGCGTGGCCCTTTTTTCGCGCCCTTGAGTCACTTATTTATTCGCCTTCGTTAATCTTGCACACCTGCACGATTGTTGTTTGATTATCGGGAACTTTCGGAAGCGATGTCTACTTCGCTCGAAACTTTGGAAATTCGATTCGCTGGTACGTTTATTCCGAATTCGCTTCTTTATTTATTGCCTCTTCCGTCGCATCACTCGAAAGCCGCGCCGAAACTTGGACGAAGCCCCGCGAGTTCTCGGATCTCTCTTCCTTTTATTCTTCTTCGTTCCCTCGAACGTTTCCCCAGGAATCATACTGGTCAATCCAGACTTGATTGCGAGGAAGAGAGAGAATCGCGAGGCAGCGTCTCCTCGGCACTCACGCCAAATTTTCTCACGACTACTGCGCGCCCTGTCCGTTGTCTCTCCTTTTTTTATACTTTTGCTATCGAATCCACCCTACGGTCGTAGTGACGAGAGAGTGTCTGTATATATGTACATGATATATAAAGAAAAACGAAAGTGCATCTGTGTTACAAACGCCGGACGAGAAACGCTAACTTTGATGTATGGTACAATCGCCGCGGAAAGTCCTCTCGGAAGGCGGAATTTAGCGCGTATTGAAGTATTAAGCGAGCCTATAGGTGTATGTAATATATATTTACATAGCATATACTTGCAAGAAATATATATATTATATGCATATATATATATATATATATATATATTTTTCAAACTAATGTATTTTTCGATATCATTGAAACGAGCTGTAACGCGCGTGCAAGTGCGCTCGATTGTGCCGTTGCCGATTCGAAGGTGCGAAGAGATTACGTTGTAAACAGATTACGTTATATTGTAACAGTAAGACCGGCCGATATAACGAAATCGCGGCATCGGCGCGGATCGCCGAGGCCGCCGCGCCGCGCCGGCCGGAACCAAAGTGTGATTTTTCTCGAAGGTGCGAGGAGGAGGAAAGGAAAACGAGGATATTTTGTCCGACGATGATGATGGAGCGAAGTCGGCGACGTGGAGAGAGAACCGGCGATACTTTGCTGATCACTGTCCCCCGATTGATCAACCATTTCGTTTTCTTATACCACATGTGATACGCTAGAGCGATAGAGGCGCGAATCGACGTGAACCCGGGAGCAACCGTAAATAGCGAGAAGGCATCTCTATTTATTGTACACTAATCGCCTATATGTTATATACGGCGGGGCGTGCGACGACGACGACGAGGAGGAAATTGGAGCGTTGGGCTCGCAGGCGCGCCGCGGCGGTGCTTCGAGGGTCTCCTCTCGCGAGACAATCCGTCGCTTCTTTCGTGGACAGGATCTCGTCTTTATTCCTCTTGCCCCTGTATTTTTTTTATGTTACTCCCCCGGCGTGAATGTTCCATATTTTGTACGGTATGCTTGTAAAATTCCGCGGCCAGCGACGGTTTGCGCGTGGGGGGCCCCCCCCGACCACTGCCGAATTTTCAACTTTCCTGGTTGCCTGACTGTGAGCGGACAGAATGCAAACGTTGATTAACGCATCCTCAATACAACGTAAATAGCAATAAAATGTATGTGGAGTCGTCGTCGCCGAGCTCCGACACGCTGTTAAAGAACGAGACGTTCGCCCAGCAACACCGCCCGCGTTTCGCCGTCGCTGTAAGATACCGAGAGTGCCTGTTGTAACGACGAAATCATATGCGTTTCTCGCTGCGGCCGCCGCCTCCGGTGGTCAGCGAGATGAAGACGAAGGTGCCGCACCGTGTAAATACGTTGTCTTCTATTGTTAACTAACGAGCGACCGCGATTTTCGCGATCAACGTCGACGACGAGGTCTCGACGCGATTCCGGATTTAACACACTCTACATAAACATTAAACTCAGATTGTACAATGAACAAACACACAGGACATACATACACACATATCCCGATTACTCGCGCACTTTGCCTCGCTCGCCTCGAATGATCACGATAACGCGACGCAATCGCGAGAGAGCCGACACGTTACAAATTGTACATATACAATCGCACCCTTTTGCCAAAAAAAGCAGTTACGAGGACCGCCGGAACGTCGGCCGGAGAAGGAACGAACACTCTTACCCCCTTTTCTGCCCCGCTCCTTCTTCCTTCTTCCACCACCACCCCCCGTCCCCCAATTGTGCCCCGCGAAATCGTTCTCGCGCGTTTCGACTACAGTTCCTATGCACTATACTAACGGTAAAGCGACTTAGAGGCGAGGATCGATGACCCGTCGTCCGATTTACGATTAAAAGAAACAACCGTAATTCCAGCCAATCGAATAAGCTTGGTTCTCCTTTCTCCGGCTGCTCGGAGATGTAAGTATTTAGACTCTAAGGGACATATCCACAGCGCGTGTAGTGTACTTGTATATGAATACCGATAAATAAATATTTTCAATGTTTTTGACACAAGGCCCCTCTCCTAGTTTTTTGATATCCTGCACCTCTTCTCTCCTGCTCCTTTCTCAACAATTCAGCAAGAAAGAAACGCCACATTACGCTTTAAATAAGTTATATATTTTATATGAAATATAATTCAGAAAAGAGGGACAGAGTACCTTTGAAAAATAAGCGGTACTACAATAAGCATAAATATTAACTTTGGACAATTAAATATCACGCGTGTGATTATACAAAGAATATAAAAAATATATATGTATACATTGTAAAGTAGTTTGTACAGTGTAAGACGTAATGTCTATTCAATAATAGAATTCGAGTCGAAATCAGTCCTACGATCGCCTGAAAAATATTTGCATTACGCTAAAAAACCAGAAATATCGAGCTAATAATAAGTTAATGCCATTTACGGTCCGAGCTGGATCTTGATAGCCTAATAATATTTCTGTATATATCCAAGTACAGTTTCTCTTAATAAGTCAATGATTCTGAAGGGATATATTTAGAAACCTTATAGGGCGATTCTTAACGTCAATACTACAGAGTAAATTTGAAGCTGAAAAAGAAGAGAAAAAGTCACATGAACATAGCCAGAGGTGGGTATTTCGAATATTTTAATTGATTGTGATTTGGAGAATAAATGGCCTATGTTCATATGACTCTTCTTGTTTCGGACTCTAGATTCACCCTCTAATGTATTCACGTATAATTTAGATTCGTTATATATATTTATGGTTTCTTTACGTGATTTTTGTAAAATTATCGAGTAGTTTTCACAGCATGTGTATCCATTATAAACAATACAAATAGTTCCGAACAGACAGAACGATGCCCTAAGTCTTAAATCTATGTTAAAGATTACTTTCGTTTTTTACATTTTGTTCTACCACGGCGCCTGCGCGAGGAGTTTTGACGGGTGTCGGACTTTTTCGATGACCTGGAAATATATCGAAATTTGACTTTAGAAAAGCAGTTAGCGAGTTAACTTAACAGATCAACACAACGATTACTTCATCAATCAACTTTGTGAAAATTCCAAGTGATCGAACATCGATCAATCAGACGCGAAAACGCACCTGTGAACCCTGTTCACTGAAACGGAAGAATGCTTCTTTAATGTTAGATGTTGCTGGACCAGCTCCGCCAGTTTGCCCTGCTGAGCGAGCATCGAGAGGAAAGTGCAGATGAATTCGTCGTAATTATGCGTTCTCCGGCAATCATCGATCTGAAAGATTCACATAATTTCTATAATTCCTTGAAATTAAAATGCTCGATAATATTACCAGTTAATTACCGACATAAATTGTGACCTAGAATCGCGAGGAATGGATGAAAATAATGACTGTCAGCTGCAACTTTTGTCATTAAAAATAGTAAGCGCTTCATGACACGCATAAAACCGACCTTGTACTTGTTTCTCTTGTCGTTCTCATCCTTCAGGCTGGTCTCGCACACGCTGATCTCGTGCTCCAAATTTTTCAGCAGCGCCAGAAGATCCTTAGGCGCGAATGTGTGCGGCTCGAACAATTCCGGATACTTGGAGCATAGCTTGGGATCGATTTTCTCGACCTTCTTCTCCTCCGTGACGGTGTCGCCGTTGCTAGTTTTCACCCTCGCGTGAGGAATTCTGACTTCGCCCGATAAGCAGACCTTCTTGTGCAAGTGGCTGCTGTCGGAAACCAATCTCTTCCCATTTATATTGATATTTCCCAGAGAACGGCCTGCAAAAACGCGATATTTCGATGTTAGATAACCGATGATTTTGTTTCGTTGAACCATGTAAATTTAATACCTACTCAGACCCGCCTCGTTCTTCTCATCGCCTGCAACTCTGATCACCACAAACTTCTTGAAGTCCTTTGTCGACGTGGGGCTGCTCTGTCCGGAGTTCCATCCCCAAGCTGGAGATATCAAGATATTCTAAATCTCCCTTCCTTTGGCGGCCTAAGGTTCTTGAAGTTAGCGCTAATAATCTCAAAATATCTGTTTTTACTCTGTAAGGCATTTCCAAAATTCTGCACGATTAGAAACCGGCAGGTGGGCAGTGTGTTCGGGGAGCGCACCGGATGCAATAGTAAATGTTCCCGGGCGCTCCCCGTAGATGCTGGTTAGGACACTCGCAGGGTTTTAGTGGGCAGGGCATGCATGCAGTATCGTGGGCGATGTGCATGCTATGCAATCCCACACTCCCCTCGGTCCCTCCCCGGGGTCTGAGGGGGTCTTCCTCCCGAAAGGGGGGCTACTGGGCAAACCGGGAGCTTTGGCTCTCGGGATCCCAGTAGTGGAAGATTTCCCTGCGTCAAAAAAAAAAAAAAAAAAAAAGGTGGGCAGTGTGTAACAGTTAGGTCAAGTAACTGTACGCAGAAAAGGTGCGAAACGAAACGTCTCGCACAGATGTATGCGTGTGTGAAAAGTACATAGTGTCTCGAAGCAGACCCACGAATTGCAGTCTGTAGTAGTTGCGGCACAGGATGCGTTTCGTATCGGTCCTCTTCGCGTGCAGTCTGATCTGCCTAGCGAGCTCCTCGAGATGCCCGGAATCGAAGAAGCCGCATATAACGAGCTGCACGATTTTCTACAATTGCGTCAACCTGCCCGGCGGCGGTTACGTGTGGGTCCCGTCGAAATGTAACGAAGGCTTGGTGAGACGTTAACAAATAAGATAAACAGCTCCTGACCCTGGTAATTCTAATAGTGCCGCTCTAACGAATTTCTGAAATACGATTTTAGGTGTTTGAACCGTATTTACGGATGTGTGTGGTGCCTGGTGATATTTGGACATGCGATACGCTCTCGACCGAGCGCGCTCCTGTAACGAAGAAGTACGGAACGCCCGAGCTGATCGATTCGGCGGATACCAGCTATCTAGGGTATACGCAGGATCCTTTGGGATTCTCCGAAACGATCGACTCGTCCTACGTGATCGACAATTTCTCCGACTCGACGACCGAGGCGGTGACCGCGTATCCTTTAATTAAATTTGAAGAATCGGATGAAACGACGCACGGCGACGACGGCGTGAGAAACACGACGTATTACAAAGAGGAGACTTATCTGTACGAGTACACGAATAGCCAAGGGCAATTACCGTCGTCCCTAACGCAAGAATATAAGGACATCGTAGACAGTCACTATAAATGGCTGAACAAATTGATGAGTCGGTTGCACATCTACAAGGAGCTATCAGCTGCGATATCGAGTTCTCTGTCGATACCCGTTAGAGACGTAAATCCAACGCAAACCATCGTCATATTAGCGTCTCACAATCATAGGCAGAACATAACGTTAAACTATCTTGTACAAAGTAACACAGAAAGAAACGAGTTACATAACGGTGAACCAACCGAAATGGTGGGAAGCAACGGTCCTCAGGTGAACAGCGTCACGACGACGAGCAGCACCGTTTCGACAGAGAACGCCTTGGAACTGCTAATCGACAGTCTGGACTCCGACAACAGCATAATAAAAATTAGCGATAATCTCGGCAACAAACAGTATCTCACGATCGACCGATACAAAGCCGTGGCGCATCAATTAACACCACGCACCGTTAGCGTCGTGGCGTGCACGAGGAACGTTCGTCTGCCGAACAGGACCGACTGTAACCGGTATTACACATGCGAGCCGAAAACTGCCGCCGTAGTGGAGTACTCCTGTCCGCCGCACACGGCTTTCAACGTATACTCGCGAATCTGTGACGTCGAGAGCACGAAAACGTGCGCGAGCAACAGGTTTCCTGCGAATGAAATATTTATTGACAGTGCCGAAAACAAAAGTACGGCCGTACACGGCGAGGAAACGTCCGAAGAGAAATTATGCCGAGAGCTCGGTAAGATAAAGGATCCCACTTCTGATTCTCATTACTACATCTGTTATAGCATACCGGATTCCGAAGAGATCAAATCCATCCGAATGACCTGTCCGAACACCTTGATATTTTGCCAAGGCAAGAAAGTGTGCACTATCAGACGGCTATGCGATGAACTGCCATGAAGTAAAACGTACATTTTTCTTTCTTCTTTTACCTTGAGTGGGCGAGTTAAAGGCCGATCCAATTTCCGATGACGTATCTGTACTCGAAGAGCTGTGAGCTGGCGAAGTCTGTATTCGCAACGGCGTGGCGTAATCCAGAGCGCACATCACCACTTTCTCCATTCCGCTGAAATCAAATATAAATGGCTTATTCTGAAACTGCAACACTGCTAAAATTTTATAGTTATAAATAAACGAAATAGATTTGATATGAGAGAAGATACAACTGTCTAACTGAAAAAAATTAACAAAGTTATACTTGTGAAAAATTGTTATATTCTCTACTACTGTATACCCCACGAGATTTTAACTCAATTTCATCAATCAACGTATTATGGTGAAGCTATAGAGATAATATTGTGTTATATGAATAAAATCAATTGTTATTTACGTAGACTCGGTTATTGAAACTGCAACACTGACAAAATTTTATAGTTATAAACGAAATAGATGTAATATAAGAGAAGATACAACTCTCTAACTGAAAAAAATTAACAAAGTTTATGCTCGTAAATTGTTATATTCTCTACTACTGTATCCCACGAGATTTAATTCAATTTCATCAATCAAAGTATTATGGTGAAGCTAGAGATAATATTGTGTTATATGAATAAAGTCAATTGTTATTTACGTGGACTCGGTTTTCCCAGATGCGATGCCAGAAACCGATTCATCCATAACCACCGCCGAATCGTTATTTCTTTCAACGTTGATAGTGGGAATTATAGGCGATTCTTCGATCTCCGTCTTGGTAGGCAATCCATTTTCATCCTCGGTCTTGTTTCTTTTCTCATATTGTTTCTCTTTATCGGGATTGATCTCTTTATGCGAATTTTTGTCGGTGTTACTGCCATCCTGATGGCTCAATTTCATCAATTGCTGCAAAGCCTCCAAGACTATCTGTCTGTTGGTCTTCAGCATCGTTAATTTATACGAGATAGCGAGACGTCTGTCGGGCACAACGGCCATGAGATTGAATCTGATGTCTTGCAGCTGTTCGCCAGTCGCCATGCCTAAACGGTCGGTTATGACACGTCTGAATTGCTCCGTCCACTCTTCGTGCTCCTTCCACGGTCCGTGATCCATAGGATAGGGTTTTAGGCCGTCCAGCTCGAAGAGCCTGCCATTTATCGGTACGTAGCTTACAAAGTGGAAAGCCTCGCCGGTAAATCTACCTGTAGAAACACCGGTGTTCTTGTCTTGCCGCCTCTTCGCCTGGGGCATAGCGTGCGAGTTATGCGCGCAGGCTAGCTCCGGCGTGTTGCCGATCGCCCAACCCTTGTTCTCCGGACACATGCCGGAGGTGTGCATCTTCAGTCGGGATAAGGTCGTGCCCAGATGGATGTTCGGGCAATTCAACAGAACTGAGAGCAGCGCATGAGTGGCGCAACTGTTGGGGACAACCTGCGATAGTTATATAACACACATTGTGTTACAAAAATATATACTTTATATATAATAGCAGATCTGGGCTACGATCACGTAACTTTTCCCCTTCAGCGGAAACAGAAAAATGAGAAGTTTCATGTGACTATCCCTTTCTATTCAACACCAATAGAAAGAGATAGGCTGTGGTCCACTTGACGCTCCAAATGCTTCGAAGCATTCCCTCTTCACCCTTCTTTCAATGAAGAAAGAAGAAGAGAAACGCTTCAAAGCATTTGTAGCGTTAAGTGGACCGCAACCATAGTTACATGAAACTTTTTACTTTTCACGTTTTCACCCTATAGGGGAAAAGTTACGCGATCGCTGCCATGGCATGGCTATACAATAGACCTGCTGCGCAAAGAAGATATTGTTAACAATCTCCTCATCCTTGACAAAGCTCTCATCTTGCTCCACGACCTTTCGCCTAGATCGCCGTTCTTCGATCCATCGAAACAGAAAGATGAAGCCGTAGACCGGGCCTTCTAGAGACTTCTGCAAATCGTAGATCTCCTCCACTTGGACGCCCTTCACGCCGAAGTCTTCCAAGAGCAGCGTGAACAGACCTGCATAGGCGGTGCAAAAGTATTATAGCTTTACTTGCTATACAATTTTACAGCGCAAAAGTACTTTTTAAGCTACGGGACAGACATTTAAATCCACCTTATTGACAATCGATTGACAGACACATTTCAAAGTTAAACAACGTACCCGGGTCGCTTTCCAACTCTAGCCAACCCTCCGTTAGTCGATTAATGTCAACGGGCATCTTTCCGTTAGCTGTCGGACGCGGAACACGGTAGAAATCGCTTCCATGGACTCATCAAACTCTGACAGCCAGAGGCGCCATGTTGCAGTGTTGCACCACTTGCACCAAAACATACGTCACATGACGCTAGTAAACGTTTTGAAGTGGACATCGAACTACGTGGCCAAATGTCCATGAATCCCGTAGGGCGTAAGTACTAAGTAGGTAACCCACGATTTTGTGGTTCTCTTCTGCGGCAATGCCTCGTGAGCATTGTAGGTATTCTAAATTCTAATAATTACTTGTAATCGCGTTTATAATTAATATTAATAAATATGACATGAGATTAATCTTAATAAATATGTACAAAATATTACTAATTGTTGATATATATATATATAAATAATATTTCTAAATATAATTAAAATTTATAATAGTTTAAAATTTAAATTATATTACGATTAGATTATTTTCTTATAAAGTTTATACGAGTTGATATAAAAAAAACACTTTTATTAAGACGTTATTCTTTTATTAAATATTTGTAGAATTATTACGAATAAAGTGGTACACTGTATTGAAAAAGGATGCGACTATGTTATTCCTATTCCTATTGCCTGTTGCCTGGCATTGTGTCGGTGGCTTAAAACGTAGGCAGTAAGCGAATCAGCCAATCACAGTCCAGAACTTAAGACATAACTTAAGCGTTAGCAAATCCAAACTGTTGATTTCCTTACGGGGATCCTGCAGCCGAATGTTTTACTGACAAAATTACCATTTTCTATCATTTTCTATGTTACCGATCTATATCTGTCCTTGTAATAGACAAGGATAGCACCTATATTTCACGCATACATACGCACGACACACATCCGACACACGTACTCATCCTATGCTTTTATTAGACTTGCAATCTTGATTTCAAGGGTTCAATAATGTTGTGTCGTGTTTTGTGATCCAGGGAAACTTGTTTTCACGTTCGTACAAACGGTATATCTTTTATATGAAGCACATATATCTTGTGTGATGAATTGACAGGTCGTCTGCCAACTGGAGACGCCATATTGAGGTAAATGTAGATAAGGAAATCTGTAGTTCCGTAACTTTTTCTCGTTTTCTATATAAAATTAGAGTTTCCCTGAATCATTGATGTATGTATTGCAATCCTGGAGAAGCATTTTCAATTCTGTCAAATTAATACGACGCTGCATGAGTAGAGATTTTTGTTGGTAAAACAGACGGGTGCAGGATCCCCTTAAATTTTCGAATGAAGAGATGCAATAGTCAAACTGCAGGTGGTGGACCACATATTCCTACAGATATTACTAATGTCGATATAGCTATAAAAGAAATAATTTGAAAACAAATATCTGGACTAAACAATTACGATTGTGATTCACAGATAAACGATACGAATAGTAAGTAGTTGTAAATATAAAGATAAATTTTAATAATAATAATAAGAATAATCCTGTGGAAATTGTATATAGTAAATAATCGTTAAAAAAAGCAATACGTCTTATAGAAACATTTTTTTAGTTTTATGTACCAATTTGGAACATGATATTTTATCTTTATCCGATTTGGAAAAAGATTTTGAAGTAACGACAGAAGTATATCAACAGAAGCGAATTTTGAAGAAATAGAAGAAAAAATGTTGAAGTAACAGGTAGATAATAAAAAAGCTAGCTATTCTCGTCATTAAACTCTTTTTAGCTGCAGGTCAAGATAAAACAAATATTGAAAATAATAATAACAATAAATGGTCTGACAAATCGTTTAATATGATCAACCATAAATTGAAAAATATTTTTATTTTAAACTTCAGGTCAAGTCTAAACTGCAAGTTAACCAGAGAATGAAAAACCGGACCTGAGAGTTATTGTAAGGAAAAGAGCACCGAATACATATTGCTACTAACGGAATTGTCCGCATCAAATCTAGGGGAATGGCACAAACATTCAAACGTAATGCAGAGGTACCTCAATGAAAAGGATGCGAAGCGTTATGCTAGAGACAAACTGGTTGCAATTAAAAGGACATAGACATATATGAAGCCAGCTAGGATTGAAATTCGCGAGAAAATATCTTGATCCATATCGGATTACAATGGTCCTACGTAACGACCGATCGAAAAGGTCGGCGAACATGAGTCATGGATCCCCTACGATAATGATTTTCCGACGAAGAAAGATAAAACGAGTGCATCTGAGGACAGATGCCTGACCAGGATGGCCGATTGTAGGATATAAAATATTATAGATTGATCGAGAACGCTCTAATTATGTGATTTATATACTATAAACAGACATGCCTCGCGTGTTGTGCGTTGGTCAATCATCGCAATTTCGTGATTTCGGAGTCAGCTACCGGTCGCCGGAAAAATGAGACATGGTGGCCTAATAAAGTATTATTTATTTTGAAATCGCGCGAATTATTTTACGTTCCGTTCTCGTCGATTCTTAATTAAACAACATTTCTACCACAATACTTATACATATTTGTACCTTAGAGGTAAAGAATTGTATCTCTCTTTTTGTTAAAATTTAGAGTTAATATTTAATACATAGTAATTAGTAGTTAATACATAATAAGCTTATTAGTAAATGCGCATTAAATGTAAAACAAAGAAAAGTTTTCTGTTTATGTTTTCTGTATATTACTGATATATTTTTGTATAAAATAATATATTAAATCTTGTAATCAAGATCTATTATTTACAACAGTTTTATCGATTCTCAAAGAGTTTCTGCAAACTCTTTCTACGTTATTATTATTATTCGAACTGAGATATGAGAGCTACCTTGTAATGTATATACATACCTAACAAAACTATACAGGCTGTTGCTTTAACATCAAGAATCTCAAAATTTATACATGTTGCTAATTTTTCGGTGCCAAACACTGATTGATCACACCAAGAAGCATAGAATTTTCCAAAGCCGCAGCCACTCTTTCTTTGTCCGCGAGCTGCTTGTTCACTGCCGCCTCTGAGATGTGTGTACCTGGGGAAATTTCCACGCTGACCTTGAACCTAGCAGGTAAGGCACGTAGTAATTGTACGCGAATGGACAATCCGATTAGAGTGGCCATGCTGCAATGCGGAATTGTAGGCGTGAACCTTACATCCACTCTGTTCTTTTTATCATCAACCTGCAATACAGAGTTGTAATTAAGTGACTTCAAAATGCAGTAAAGTCTAGTAAGTACGATATTGATTAGAAAAATATCTTACCTCGATGAGACTCTGTTCCACTACATTTAGTTCCTCCAAAGTCAAAGGATGCTCTGGATCATTGATGTTCCTAATTATATCTGAAAATTAGTTAGTGATCAATGTTACCTTTCTATATTCCATATATAATAAAAAAACGCATACAACACTATGTATTTTATAAATTGCATGTACATTCAGGGTTACTTCGATCAACTCCGATTAACTTTAATCGACAAAAATAAAAAATTAAAAGATTTGTTATATTAAAAGCAGCTTTTATTCATGAAGTGGTAAATCACGAAGAGATAGGTTAAAAAAAAATAAAAAAGAACGACATATACATTATACAGTTAAAAGTTTTGCTGTTGACAAAATTGCTGATCGAGTTAATCGTCGATTAAAGTTAATCGGAGTTGGTCGAAGTGACCCTCAGTATATTATATTTTTAAATTTTATTAGATAATATCCGAATATCGCACAATACATTAATATCATATAATAATACATTAATAATTTAAATGCAACGATTCTTTTATTATGACGCAAAATATTCAATAAAGCACACATTTCATTGTTCACATTTCAGTTAGATTCTCAATTTTTAATCGTCAATAAAACGTCTAATAATCGCAAGCATTAGTGAATAAAATATCTTATACGCGAACAAATAATATAGGTATAAATAATTTCACGCATCGACGTTATACTTGGAGGTTATGTACCAAAAATCTCTCGCGCATCAAATTCATCCGCAACATCCTCGTCTTGCTCCTCAACTGTGATTTCTCGATCATCCAATTTTTTGTAGAGCTTCGGGTTAATGTTCTCCAAATTTTCACTCATTGTGTATCATTGAATAAACGTTAAATTTTCATGATCCGGCCACCTGTCGTTACTCGTTCCTTAGGTTATATAAACAAAGGACTAGGGGAGTGAAGGGGAGCAGACCCACAGAACCACACAGAACATAAGCAGAGTGCACTGTGCAGAGCATAGAATAGACGTAAGAAATAAGTAGATAGAAGGCGAAGCGTAAAGAGAGTTTCTTTCACTGATTGTGACAAGTGAGATGGTGAGACCTAAGATATAAGAGAAAGATATATGTTGTCTTTGTTTGTCATACAAACTGCATATATATCGTAATAAATTTAATATAAATCTGAAAATACTTATTTATTGTTAGCCGTTAGTTATTTATTATTAATAATTAAATTGTATAATATAATTATGTAATTGTATAATGTAATATAAATGCGTAAAATTTAAACATTATAAATTTATATAAACATGAAAAAAGTAGCTACCCGATAAAAACAGTACGTGAAATCCACGTTATTGCTATGTAAATCAGCATATCGTAGAATCCACGTGGATATTCGAGTGGACAATCCGCTCAAGAACGGTACTGTAGTACACGTGGAACGCACATGAAGTTCCACGAATTTTCCACGTAAATTTTAATTTCATTAATGGAGTGGATTTCTTATTTCATATTATGCATTACCAGTGTTATTTTGTTATAATAAATTAAAGTATATATATATGCGTAATAACACTCATTTATTATCTTTATGTAAATTTCCTTTGTTTGGTGTTAGTCGTAATTTATTTATGACGTTTTAGCATTTCATCGATTTTATATAACTATAAAAATTATTGAAAAATAAGATATTTTTATTTATTTATGTTTACAATTATTTATAGATAATATCTTATAATTATTACTAATAATTGTAAACATTACTTGCATTAATTAATATAAAGTTCGGAAGATATCGAGATAGACCGACTGCAGGTGGTAATGCCAAGTTTTCCGGATTTAAAGACGGAGTCTGCATAGAAGTTAAAAGTGTAGCTCCAGCTGAATATTCTGTAAATGTGCACTAACCACGAAAGCATTGCATATGTTATACTTTTCTATTTTCAAAAAATATTATTTTTTATTTTTTTCAAGATTTAACTTGTAGCCTAGTTGCACTAATGGATTGATGTGGTGGGAAACATATGTTTTGCAAGACACAATAATTCCTAATTTTTTGACGAGACGAGAGAAGAGTATAAAAAAAAGGGATCTGTATGATTTGGGAAATTTAACATTTAATACGTGTTATAGATATAATATTTATAAATAAAGAGATTTTGACAAGGTTTAAATAAAAATAGATTTATTTTAGCCCTCATTGTGCACAAATTATGGACATTAAACAATACTACACCATCTACATCTTTCACAATTAATCTTTTTATTGACCACGTTAAATTGCTACAATTATATAAAATACTACACTGTGTTATTCATAATAAATATATAATATATATATATAATTTAATATAATGACACAGTCTAATTCATCTCTCATCTTTCTTTGTGGATTGTAAAGTCCCCCGCAGAATCAAAAATATAAGGGATAAGAAACGGATATTGTAGCGTCTCGGTCGTTGTTATATCGGCAGAGAAGGAGTGGAGATCGGAGTGTGACGATCCGTGCCACGGGCAGTACGCAGTAGACCGCTAAAAGACGACGACGACGTGTAATCTGATTGCAATAAACGATCGAGTGAAGAGAGTATAAGCTGTATAAGGTGTAACGCAAAACGCTCATTGAATTTCCACGGCGATCCTAGACGATACAAAATAATTGCGGACCCGTTATTCCTAAATTCTATCGTCTCTGATACGGAGACTCGACCCAACTACGAAGCGGGGCGGGCATTCGAGGTTCCCGAACCGCCCGGACGAGATGTCCAACAGATATTATAGCGATTAGGAAAATGAATTGCATATATTAATGAATTTTATATGTTAGTGGCGTTGCGCACAATAAAGGGAATAGGGAATAGTTCAATATAAACATGTAAAATTCATTAACATATGTAATTTATTTTCCTGATCGCTTATAATATCTGTTTCTTGTTCTTTATATTTTCAAATCTGCAAACTCTTTGGCAGCTTCTGAAACAAAATCAACATAGAAGAATATTGTAAAGAAGTAAGAATATATTATATAAATAAAGAATATTATAATAAATGAATTGACCAGCATCCATTTCTATAAACAACTATTTGTCTTACCTAAACACGTCTTAAGAGGACAACATTGGTAACTGATTTTTTATTCCTTTATTCAATGCATTTTTTTACTGGATTTATAACGCTCAAGAAACTCTTTGGCAGCTTCTGAAACAAAATCAACCATGTAATAGAAGAATATTATAAATAAAGAAGTAAGTAATACTATAAATAAAGATTATTATAAATTGACCACCATCCGTTTTCATAAACAAGTATTTGTCTTACCTGATGGACACGTCTTTAAGAGGACAACATTAATAACTGATTTTTTATGCCTTCTTTACTGACTTTATAATGCTCAAGAAGAACTCTTTGGCAGCTTTTGAAACAAAATCAGACATACTGTTACTTCTAATACCGCATCAGCTCCAAATCCATAATAACTAGCACGCATCGCGCGCTAACGCGCGCTAACGCGCGCGCTTTTTACGTTTAACCGATATCTCTCATAATTTTATAATTATTATTTACTTTGTCATTCTTTTGTATCAACATATCCAACCAACTCTCAACCATTCCTCAATCATTTCTTTCTCTTCCTCTCTTCCCCCAATACTTTATTCATCCTCTCTTACCACGTACTTCCACGTCCCTCATACTTTTTTCACACATGTTCCCACGTTTCCTCCTCTTTTCCACATCTCTGACATTTTCTCTTCTTCTCCCCTTCCCAGTATCCTTCCTTATCCCATTTCTCAACCTAAAAGTTTCGCTACCTTTTTTTATCTACTTTCTCTACAATTTTTTGTCAGATACCCCAGATGCCCTGTTCCTTCAATATCCTATAGTTCTATACCACCCATTGTATTTAGAATCTGAAATATCTCTCTATTCTTCCTTTTTTCTGTAGAGAAAATGCTTTTTGTATTACACGTGCATGGAAAGTAGCACTTTCCGTGTGTGTTTTCTGTGCGGAAAGTAACGATTTGCCAACATCTACCTACAAAATATTCCACACGTCATATCCAAAGTCATATCCTACGGGAAAACCGTGCGTAAAGACTTATTCCTCACGGGTTCAAGCCATACCCTAACGGGTATCAACGCCATCTCGCAGCGCACACAGAAAACAACTACCGAAAATACCGCCACTTCGCCTCTTCCCAACACACACCTAACCCTAACAGTTACTCATATGTCACTCTACTGTACATACTTTTACGCGTAACTCACATAATAAAGCAATTATAAAGTAAAAAAATGGATCATATCATCCCAGAAACCGATAGTGACAACGAACTCACGCCTCCAGAAATAGTAGAAAGTGCCAAAACCGTAGTGCAAAATTTATTGCCACCAAAATGAAAGGAAAAATATATGATAATTTACAACAAATTTATGCAGTGGAAAGCTGAAAAAAAAACGAAATCTATGTCTGAACATACACTATAGGCATATTTCAAGGAGCTGTCAAAATCTCAAAAGCCATCTACTATGTGGGGAACGTACGTAATAATAAATAAACGTTGCTTTTATCATAGGCGGGGGGAGGGGCTCCGCCCCTCCCCCCCGCGCCCCCCTCCCCGCCTGCGCCCAGACTCGGGGGGGCTTCGCCCCCCCGAACCCCCCCGTGTGTCATTTCTCCCAACTCGGGGGGGCTTCGCCCCCCCTCGTCCCCCGCAAGTCCTTCGCGTATCACTCACTCGTGCGGGTAAACGCACTCGCCTTCGGCTCGTGCGCCTACCCGCGCTCGTGACCGATACGCATCCCTTAACCCCCATCCCTACATGCACTTGTAATACAAAATAGTATGTGTTACACGTACGGAAGTTGGCTATTGGTCATGAGCGCGGGGAAACGCACTCGCCTTCGGCTCGTGCGCCTACCCGCGCTCGTGACCGATAGCCAACTTTCCGCACTTGTAACACAATATACTATTCCTTTTATATAACTCCTTTCCCCTTAACTGTCCTGCTTTCTTTAACCTTTCTACCTCCTTTATTTTTCCATCTTCTATTCTCTATCCTTTGAAAACTCTTTTCTCTTTCTGCTTTCGACCTTTTAAAGCTGTCCCTCTTATCTCCTCCCAACACACCCTTGCTAACTCCCCTTCATTTTCTTCTTCAAACTTCTCGCAATTTAATGTCTTCATGCCCGTTCTCCCTCTTCACAATTCTTCTTTGCAACTCTTTCCTTACCATATATTCTGGAGTACTCCTTTCCATCCAACACCCACCTCAAATACCTGTCTTGCAGTTTCTCTGTTCCCTCTCTCTCCTTCCAGCT
The DNA here is from genome assembly GCA_035220615.1 of Leptothorax acervorum. Taxonomy (NCBI): domain Eukaryota; kingdom Metazoa; phylum Arthropoda; class Insecta; order Hymenoptera; family Formicidae; genus Leptothorax; species Leptothorax acervorum. The sequence goes on along the minus strand of JASTWQ010000051.1, from coordinate 37,191 downwards.
CCATACATTTACTCCTAACTAATAACCGATCAAATCTACCAATCACAAAACCATATCCTTCTATCCGTATCTCTTCCAAACCTTTTCCTTATTTTCCATATTTGTCTTGTCCTAATAATGCTGCTCCCTTATTTACTCTTCTTCTTTATATGCCTATCCTGCTTTCCATTGTAATTCCTGTATAATTTATATACTTAAATTTCCTCACCTCTATTGCCTTTCCTCTCTACCTCCAAGACACCTTTCTTCCTGCTTCCTTCCATTCTACGTTCTTACTTTTACCATTTGCGTATTCAATTCTAATCTTCCTTTCTGTCCAAACACCTCTTTAAACTTTCCAGCTTCCTCTTCATTTATTCTTCATCTTCCGCTAGGATCGCGATGTCGTCTGTATATGCCAGCATGTATAGCTTCCTTATTTCTACCTTAACTCCTTCCCCATTCTCTCTTTTTCAATCCCTCTTTCACGTAGCAAATTTCCAAACCATGGAGATTTTTCAGAAACACTTGTCATGGTACGTGTATTTCCTCTAATATTATGTGTGTTATTACTTTGTAGAGAGTAATTTAACTTTATGCTACTAGACAGTTGTAATATTCGACAATTCTTTGATTTTCTAATATAGAGAAATAACGGTTTGGATATCTCAATATATCCATGGCAGAAAGAACCATATGTACTACGCAAACCACTCAAACCACAAGATAAAAGCGACATCCATTGTAATTATATTGGTATGTAACACTTAAATTGATAAATAAAATATTGTTAAACAAGATACATGTATGTTCAGAAAAGATTATAATTAAAGTTTCTATTCTACAGATCTCGAGTTTCATGAAGCCGTATATCCAATCAGAATCTCTATATATGAAGTATATAATCCTGGATACGTAACTCAAATTTTGGCTCGAGATTCTGATAAGCGCTGGTCTGAATTATGGTCTGGACAGCCTCAGATTGTTCCTTCTACATCACGGATATTTTCCCCGCCTTTACAGTCTTGTTACTTTAAGACCAACAGGCTCAGACTAAAATTTATGTTCAGCTATTGGGACTATTCCACACATTTAAATGCTGTGGAGCTTATCGGTACTTCAAACTTAATCCTTCCAAAAAATCCTGAACGGAGTTTAACTAATCTGTTAAAATGCATTAATTGGAAGTATCCTTGCCATGAGGACATCCACAACTTAACACCAGATCATAAAAGTGCATACTTGGATATATTGAAACTTCAAAAAAAATTTTTGGAATATTGTATTATTTGTAAGAGGTAATATTATAATCGCCGACTTTAAGTAATATTCAATCTGTTTTTATTCTCTCAATAACAAAAATAAATTTGTTCCAATGTTATTCGCAGGGATATAGTAAACAGTTTTGACGAGAGCCAGCTCGAGCACAAAGTACCTCAGGAGAAAGATGTGCTATTTTCTAAGCACGGAAATATGAATTACCATTCATTAAGATATAATTCAAGTTATTCAAAGTTACTAAAAAATATCGAACTCTATTGGAATAAAACCAAGGACGAACAACCACGTTGCAATTTTTCTGCGCTTCCTGTAAAGTATTCACAGAAGTCTATTTCTCTCTCTCTCTCTCTCTCTCTCTCTCATACTAATTATATTTATTACAATATAATCTCACACACATATGTTAAAATTTTATATTTTATCTTTGCAGGAGGAAATAGTATTAAAAATATTTGAAAATTTAGATATAAGGTCGTTGTGCCGTATGAGCCGAGTAAATAAACGCCTCAATAACTTAACACGGAATTCTTCTCTTTTTAAATCTTTGAATTTACGAAATATGCGCTATATGCATTCCATTTCTGTTGACAATATCATATCTTACTTGGAACCCATATGTAAATCTTTGCAACAGTTGGATCTTACATCAAGCGATATTTCCGTTTCGCATTTCGTAAAATTTCTGAACGGCAGGTATTTAACGCACTTGCGATTAAAGAACTGCCAGTTTGTTAACAACTCTGTCTTATTTGAAATTTCAAAGATATGTAAAAAATTGAAAGGTATAACACAAATAAATATGATTATTAAAATTACAGATAAATTGTATACGACTAATACATATATATTTCTTTTAGTACTGGATCTCAGCTATTGTTATAATAATATAACGGATGATGGATTTTCATATCTCGAAGATCTAGAACTTCTAGAGGTGTTAAACCTTAAATGCACAAATATAACACGTGAATCTGTTTGCAAAATACTGCAAAAAAATCGTCGAATGCGTGATTTAAATTTGGGCATACTGAGCGGAATATATTCTGGTTTTGACGAGCATTCAGATACAGTTGCAGTACAATTAACAAATTCATGTCCAGACTTGGAAGTAATAGATTTATCAGGCAATGCTATTAATTCGCGAGGTATTGATGCCCTCGCTGGATGCAAAAATTTACGAAAACTGAACATTTCATTTATGTACGTGTGTGCTACATTTTTCTTTAAAAATATCATTATTATATTCTTTATCAAAATTTGTACATTTTTATCTCTTATTATTGCAAGCATCATGAAACGGTTGTATTGTTGTTCTCTTTGCGGTAACCGTAATAATAGTATCTATATTGCTTTTCTTACAGGTACCCCTGTGACGACTGTAAAGGATGCGGCCCAATCGATAAGCGTAGCTTGCGCAGATTGTTTTCCTCCTGTCAATTCCTGGAAGAAATCAATTTGATGGGTCGTTTTGGCAATTTCGTCGAAGAACTGACATTTTGTAAAAACTTGAAACAAGTACACTTGGATCTAGCTGATAATTACAAGAGTTTGGAAATTTTGGAGCAGTGTCCTAAATTGCAAACGATTTATCTTAATGACATATATGGGCATGGATGCTGCTTCGTTCCTAAATTGTTAAAAAAATATCCACATTTGTCCATCTATGGATGGACGGAATTCGAGGGGTTCACACCTATTGTAATCCGGTGTACCAGGCCATAATACGTGTATGTATGTACATACATGCCATGAAATATATCCGATTAAATCCAGTGTAATTTTAAGTTCGTTGAAATTCTTTCTCTCTAAAATCCGATGTACAAATTTGTTTCTAGTTGTGAATGTTGTGATCTCGCCGACTATTTTGATTAGTCAAAGAAATTATCCTTTCTATAAATATAAATTATAAATATTCATAATTTCTCTTGATTCTCTATTATATTCCATTTCATACAGATAAAAATTTTAAATTAAAAAAAAGACAAGAGGTATAAAATGTATACCAGTAGAAAATAATCTCAAAAGAGATGTTGCGCGCGTGTATTGAAGAAACAATTTAAAAAATATATACTTGTTTTTTAATTTCAAGCACGCAATTTGTTCAAATCTATTGTCTTTGTCTTGATCTTGGTCAAATATAAAATAACGATTTATTTTATACGTATAACGTTATTTTTAAGGATGTTCTGGATAGTTTGTCAAAATGCTACAAAGTTCATGAAAATTTAATATCAGATTCTGTATTCTCTTTCAAATTTGAGATCGATTCACAATTTAGATGAAAAGTTATAAATTTTTGAATTGATTCCCGAGTTTTACAGAGAAAAGTGTAAAAGAAGTTTTTTTTAAATGCTACCAATATAACGATATTTTACACACAAGTAAATCATCAACAAATTAAAATATGGCAACAAAATTTTAAATAATTTACAAAATTTTTTTTCGAGATTTCCTTTTTTAGAAAAAGTAGTAGTACAATATTTATTTACAGTCACTAAATCTATACGCGTCTTTAACATTCTATATTAGATTTGCAGTAACTATAATAATATTTATATATGTATATACAAGTATAAAATGTACCAGTAGAATATAATCTCAAAATAGATGTTGCGCGCGTGTATTGAAGAAACAATTTAAAAAATATATACTTGTTTTTTAATTTCAAGCACGCACTTTGTTCAAATCTATTGTCTTTTAAAAGATTAAGAAATCTATTGTCTTTTAAAAGATTAAGAAATAAGAAAAGGAGAACAAATTACAAAAGATGAAATATTTATAAAAGAGAAAGAAATAAAATTTTACAAGAAAATCAAACAAATCACAATCACATTCCCAGAAACTAAGTAAGAAAAAATGATTCAAAAAATACTTTTGAAATGGAGCAGGATACGTGTCTATAGGGTCACTATACTCCTTTCTTCCTGATTAATTAATATATGGTCAGTTTTCTATTGCTGCATTGCTGAATTAGTGCACACTGGTGTAGTAAGTTAGAGTAAAACAAAATATATTTTTCCTACTCTAACATATTGCACCAGTTGCACTGGTTCAGCAGTGCAGCAATAGAAAATAAATCTCTTAATAGCAACGAGACCAAAAATCGCTCCTAATGAGTTACAGCGCACTACATGTATTGCGTCTATATATGTATAATTATACAGTACAACAACCAAAATTATTGAGTTTCGTTGATAGGTGGGTATCTCCGTACTAGTACAGCCTTGTGTCCACGATGCTAGAACTGCGTCCGAGTTTCGGTTTAACCCAATCAACTTGCAGCTCTTACAGAAAAGTAGCAGTTTCATTGGCTTAAACCGAAACTCGGACGCAGTTCTAGCATCGTGGACACAAGGCTCACCTGCAACCACTCGTTTCCATTATATAAAAAAATTATTTAATTTAAATTTGAAGGTTGTCACTTTGAGCAATTTTTAAGGTCAAATTTGACTCTATTTCAAAATATCGAAAATTTAGCGGTTCTGACTATTTTTTTTTTTTAAGTAAGGAAATAATATCAACTATACATTTTGCAAAAAAATTAGTAAAAAATAGTTGAAAAAAATATTTTTTTTCTTAGCTTGCGGCAGTTTAAGATTGTCGTTCTCAAAAAATGTAATTTTCTAGTGACATCGTATGCGATATATTTCATGAATGTCTAGAAAATTACACTGTGCAAGTGTGTAATTGGTTGCAAAGTGTGATGTTCATTCATAACGTATCGTATGCATTATTATTTGTAAATCAGGGACCGTATTCTCGAGCCTGCCCTAATGATTTTCGTATGCGACTTCTTATTTGAAAATCATTGAATTTTGCATGCGAATTTCATGAAAACGATTCGAGAATCGGGCCTCAGGCCCCTATATAATATATTTCTTTTGGAGAAACATTCCGATTGGTTAGCTCCCACTATGCTTCTTTTCCATTCGGTTTTTTCCTCCACGTGGGATTGCATTATTCTTATTCGATCTTTCCACGTGCTCTCGTACCATTTCTTCGCTAGCTGTCGGGTTATATGGTCCTGTGATATATTTTGCTCGTCGACGAAGATCTCTTTATTATATTATATATTAAACAAGGAGGATTACATATAAATATAGTAATTAAAGCAAGGTACGTATTTATTTTTTAATTAAGTTACACCACAAGTATTATATGTGTATATCGAATAAGCATATTAAATCTTATGATTTTAGAATGTTTAATTAGATGCCTAACAGCGTTCGTCATAAATTGGATTATATTTTCGCGTTGTGTAAATAAACCATTAATTAAAACAGTAGATATTAAAATAGGATTTTAAGTAATTCTAAGATTTTATAAAACACATTTTGAAAAAAAATTTGTTGGAAAACGCAAAATGCGTTTTATCCAACTAAAATATTTAGTCCGATGTTCAACTAAATGAACATTACTATAATAATACAAAATAATTTGTTACTATATTGTAAACAAAATACTATTTTGCTGTCTGTTTCAATTAACAAAATTTTTATATCTAACTCAACCTTTATGGTTAAAAATACACAAATTTATCAATCTTCACGGAATCACGTTTAGTGTCAGTTCAATACTTGGAATTTAAGGTAGTTTATTGTATCGCGACAATACAATCCAAAATTTTATAATCTAAACTAAATTGACGTGAAAACATCCAACTACTTTTAAGGTTACAGGCCAAAAGCTTTTGGATAGTTCTGTCCCTCACACACACAGAACAAAAAACTATTTTTTTATTTTTCTCCTTCAATCGCTTCTTTACATCGAATAATCGTGAAAATCGAGATCTACTTATATTATTGTATTTCTAAATCTAAATGATCAATAATTTCGGTTTTTTTACTAGTATTCCTAAACTGCCCTTCTCCTAACCCCTTGTGTCCACGATGCTAGAACTGTGTCCGAGTTTCGGTATAAGCCAATGAAACTGCTACTTTTCTGTAAGAGCTGCAAGTTGATTGGCTTAAACTGAAACTCGGACGCAGTTCTAGCAACGTGGACACAAGGCTCTTACAGACCTAATATATATATCCGTTTTTTATCACTTTCTTGTAATTTGTTCTAATTATTAAAATTCAAAATACGAGATTTCCGTATGCTTTATGTATGCAATACATGGAAAAAATGCAGTTTTTGATAGCGATTATCTCGCGTTTGGGACGGTCAATTACTTTTAAGTTGTACAGACCTATAGATACCACATATATTAACATATAGTAAAATTTTCAAATTTCTTTTTGTTAACTGCGATTCATGATACAATTACCTTAAACAAATATAAGGGGTAAACAGTACAGTGATTGGCCACTTAAGCAAGATCCAAAAACAAGGAGTAAATTATGAACCTAAATTCAGTTATTTTAAGAAAAAAATTACTACTAAAATAGGTGCAAAAAACAATAATAATTTATAATAAAATAAAATCCATTAAAAGAATTTAAGAACTAATAAGATTTATGTAAAAAAACAACCTGTCAAAAAAGATAGTCATTGGCCATATTAACACAGTTATTGTCCAACAGTGCGACAGTATGATTGGCCTCTATCTATGCAAGAATGAGTAAATAATTAAAAAGTGAAAAAGAAATAATTTGGCACAAAAAACCAAAGATTATTGAATCAATATATTATATTTTTTATATTATATATTTTATTACATATATTTAACATAAGATAAACATATTAATTAAACAAACAAAAAAACAAATTTTGTCTAACAAGCATTCTTTTTAACTAATTAATGATCTTTGTATGCGACTTCTTATTTGAGAAACATTGAATTTTGCATGCGAGTTTCATGAAAACGATTCGAGAATCGGGCCCCTAGGGCCCCAGGCCCCTAATATGTATTTTGGAGAAACGTTCCGATTGGTCACCTCCTATTATATGCTTCTTTTCCATTTAGTTCTTTCTTCCACGTGGTATGTGGAACTGCATCATTCTTATTTAATCTTCCCACGTGCTCTTGTACCATTTCTTCGCTAGCTGTCGGGCTGCATGGTCTGTGATATATTTTGCTCATCGACGAAGATATCTTTATTATATTATATATTAAACAAGGAGGATTATATATAAATATATTATAATAATTAAAACAAGGTACGTATTTATTTTTTAATTAATTAAGTTGCATTACAAATATCATATATATATTGAATGGGCATACTGAATCTTATAATTTTAGAATGTTTAATTAGATATGCCTATTAACAGCGTTCGTCATAAATCGCATCATATTCTCGCGTTGTGTGTGAATATACCATTAAAATTGGAGAACAGTAGATATTAAAATCGGATTTCAAGTAATTTTAAGATTTTAACTACATTGAAAAAAAAAATTTGTTGAAAAACGCAAAATGTGTTTTATCGAACCAAAATATTAGTTTAAGTTCAACTATAAAACATTACTACGGTATGACACAAAATAATTTGTTACTATATTGTAAACAAAATACTATTTTGCTGTTTGTTTCAATTAACAAAATTTTGTCGTATATCTAACTTAATCTTTTATGGTTAAAAATACACAATATATATTTATCAATCTTCACGGAATTGTTTAGTGTCAGTTCAATACTTGGAATTTAAGGTAGTTTATTTGTATACAACAATCAAAAATTTTATAACCTAAACCGACGTGAAAACATCCGACAATTTTTACGGTTACAGGCCAAAACTTTCGGATAGTTCTGTCCCTCATACACACAGGAAAAAAGACTATATTCTTTTATTTTTTTTTTAGACTTTTTCTTTTATTTTAAAATTATTTTAAGTAAAATGTGCAATTACTTTAATTATTGGCTAATGGATAAAATTTGAAAATTACTTGAAATCTGATTTGAAATAATCCGTTAGCTTGAAATCTCGCGTTATAAAATATCCTAAAGGTATATATATTATAATAATCTATAAATAGATTATATAAATTAATTGCGCACTCTCATCGTAAATAAATGTAAACGTAAAAACAGCATTAGGAAGTGAGGACAATTATAGCGAGTTAAATATTCTTCTATCTGCAGATTATGCAATTGATATGAGAAGGCAAGAGAAAAGGCCTTCATGGTTTTCTTAAAAGTGATATAAAAGCGTATTCTTTTTCTTTTTGTTCATTCACAATAACCGTTACTTTAGAGTTTTTCCACTGGATGGATTTTTCCACAGATTTCTATATACTTCCAGACTGCTCATTTCGCAATTTTTATTTCCAAGTATGGGAAATGTCGTTGACTGTTTCTCCTACTACAGGGGCCTATATTCATATATAGGCAAATATGGCACGCTCGGACCTAAAGGGTTAATAAAAAAATTATCATGTATTTCCGTCTTTTTTTATGCATAGGGAACCCGGTCATTTAAAATCGGAACAGTCTTTCGAGAAACGTTCTGATTGGTTATCTCCTATCTCATACAGTACAAAATATTTTTTAAAATAGTTTACAAAAATATTTTTAGAATGTTTCTATGTCTGCCAGAACATGTCAATAAAATATTTCCAAAAATGTTTTTAAAAGATTGCATACAAATACATATATTCAATAATATTTGTAAAATCGTTTAGAAATATTGTTTAATTTAAACATATTTTATTTTTCGAAGCAATATTTCTAAAACATTTTACAAATATTATTGAACATATTTTGTATGCAATCTTTTAAAAACATTTTTAGAAATATTTTTCTGGCATGATCTGGCGGACATAGAAACATTCTAAAAATATTTTTGCGAATTATATTAAATTATTTTTCTAAAAAATATCAAAACTATTTTATAAGTATTTTGTGCTGTATATAGGATACTATACTTCTTCTCCGTTTCGCTTTCTCCTCTACGTGAAAGCTTTTCCGTTCGGCTATTTATTCTTTTTCTGCCGGAATGCACCCTGACCATTGTGAATATATTCTTCCACCATGACCGTGACTATGGCTTCGAAGCATTCCTCTTCTCCTTTTTTTCAATGAAGAAAGAAGGAGAAGAAGAACGCTTCAAAGCCTTTGTAGTGTCAAGTGGACCGCAGTCATAGTCAGGGTCATGGTGGAAGAATATATTCACAATGGTCAGGGTGCATTCCGGCAGAAGAAGAATAAATAGCGGAACGGAAAACTTTCACGTAGAGGAGAAAGCGAAACGCAAAAGAAGTATAGTATCCTACATACAGCACAAAATACTTATAAAATAGTTTTGATATTTTTTAGAAAAATAATTTAAAATAATTTACAAAAATATTTTTAGAATGTTTCTATATTGGCCAGATCAGGCCAGAAAAATATTTTTAAAAATGTTTTTAAAAGATTGCATACAAAATATGTTCAATAATATTTGTAAAATGTTTTAGAAATGTTGCTTTAAAAAATAAAATATGTTTAAATTAAAAAATATTTCTAAAAGATTTTACAAATATTATTGAATATATGTATGTATTTGTATGCAATCTTTTAAGAACGTTTTTGGAAATATTTTCTTGACATGTTCTGGCGGACATAGAAACATTCTAAAAATATTTTTGTAAACTATTTTAAAAAATATTTTGTACTGTATGAGATAAAAGATAACCAATCAGAACGTTTCTCGAAAGACTGTTCCGATTTTAAATGACCGGGTTCCCTATGCATAAAAAAAAACGGAAATACATGGTAATTTTTTTATTTATAGTTTAAAGAAATTATTAATATTGTAAAAAATACTCCCTAATTGGAAAATATTTTACAAAAAAACAAAAATAATTCAAAATTAATACAAATTTTAGGTGTTAAGGATGTTCGGGCGATACAGGTATATTTTCCCTGTCAAAAGTTAAATTGCTTATGTATAATCAATTTCTAAAGTTAAATCACTTTTTGAATTTGACAACATTGCGTGGCATTTTCGATAGTGTGCGTGTATCTCATAGTCTCCTCATTTGTAATTAAGCGTATTTAAGTACGTATTGAGCGTATGTAAGTATGTATTGAACGTACTTTTCAGCTAACCTAACCAAACCGAGGAATTTTTCGGAAACATTATTAAATAAAAAAAAAAAAACGTTGAGTCTCCTAATAAAGCTAAAAATTGGTGTGGATAATTATATAGCCTTACTCGTTCTGCTTGCAAAATTTCATATTTTTTTCATCATTTTTCACTGAGATATAATAATTTTTCCTCATTTGTCCTTAGACTACGTGTGATTTTATTATTTAATTTCTCAACAACAAGCTTCCTAGACAGCCTGAAACTTTAACAGAATTCTTTTTATGATAAAGTCTACAGAATTAATTTGGATTCAAAGAGTTTTCATCATTTTAGTTATAATGCCCGAACATCCTTAAAATTCTTTCAGTTTTTTCATAAAATTTACTCCATGGGAAACTCAGTCATATAAAAGCGGAACGGAATAAAGGACGTGTTAGGCCGGTATTCATAGTCGGATCTTATATTTAAAACCGTCTTAAGTACAACCTTAAGATGTCACAAACCAATCACAGAGCCGTATTAGCATCTTAAGACATTACTTAAGACGGTCTTAAATATAAGATCCGACTATGAATACCGGTCTTAGACATACATGCATAGGATCGTCTTTTAGAGAAACACGTTCTGATTGGTTTTATTACCTATTATTTCCCACACGCACACACACACACTATGCTTCTTTTCGGTTCCACTTTTCCATTCGGCATTTTTCTTTACGTAAGATTGCACCCTCTTATACAGGGTGTCCCATTTTAATTTACCCCCAAAAACTTTTTTATTTTTGATTGTAGAAAAAATGCTTTAGACAAAAGTTGTTTGAAGGGGCACATGATTCCGATGTAAGTTATGTCGTAAATGTTGTTTTCAAGAAATTTTAAAGGCGACTAATTTCTTAAATAAAACTAGGTTTTTGTCTTGAGATAAAAGTTGTAGATCCTCATCGAGACGTTTTTAAAACACTAATAACAAAGCTCTCTTTCGTTAAAAATTTCCTGAGATATTTTAAATTTTGTCTGATATTTTTAATATAAAATATAAAATATCTTGTAAAATATTCACTTTTCGATGACTTTATGTACCTTAATACCTTTATACGTAGAATAATGAAAGGAATCGAATAATAATATTAATTTTTACATTTGCAATCTTGCAAAATTGAATTAATGCGTCTACAAAATGCAATCAGATTTTTTAAAATAATTTTTTCTGTTTTTTTTTACAACAATCGATTTCTTTTATTACCTTTTTTTAGAAAGAATTTTACGTATAAAAGTATCAAGTTAAAAATAAAACCCGATTACAAAAAAAGCACTCAATGCATATAAATGTGTAACTAAAAAGATAAAAATAATTTTTCCGTTCAATTCACTACATACAATGAATTACTCACTCTATATTTTAATTCTGCTTTAATTTTTACATTTATGAATTTATTATAATATGTATGTACTTCCAAAATGTAGTGCCGTCATCGTGTGTTAGTGCCAATTTCACCAACCACGGTTAGCTTAACCGACGGTTAAAGTTAGCAGGGTAGCCAATATAGACATGAATACTTTTGTTAACTTTAACCGTCGGTTAAGCTAACCGTGGTTGGTGAAATTACCTCTATTCACAGGTCGGCTGCCAAGTACAACAGCTACTCTAGAACGTACGAGTTTTTAGTTATTTATCTTTTTATAGTTACACATTTATATGTATTAAGTGCTTTTTCCGGTAAAACTGCCGTTTAGGGGAGGCAGCTCCGATGACCTTGACATATGTTGTCAAGGTTACCCTCCTGAGTGACCTTCAAAAGGTTTTAGCCGTCGGACTTTCTTCATTAAAAAGTTATTAACAAAAAAAGGTTGAAAAATATAGCAGTTATTTTGTGAGTATTGAAAGGCATAAACGACTAATATGTACGTGGAAATAGTACATGTATGAACAAAGAAAAATTATTTAAAGCAGCGAATCGTTGATATATTGAACAGTTTTTTTTATTAAAGCAGAGAATAGTTGGTGTAGAAAGGTATATGTTACAAAAATCTTGTTTTTGTTTATAAATAATGTTAATGTTAATAAAAAAATATACTTGGCGCGAGACGCTACCGCGTATCTTGATATACAAAATACAATTTTATGTGTTAGAAAGCATAAATATAAAGTATTCTCTGCTTTAATCAAAAGCATAAACTCTTATCTGCTTTATTTAAAGCAGTGAATCGCTAATATATTGAACATAGTCTGTTAAAGCAGAGAATAGTCGATATAAAATTGTACAATTAAAGATATGTTTACAATTATAATCATACAATTATGGTTAAAGCAGAGAATACTTTATATTTATACTTTTTAACACATAAAATTGTATATATACTTTTCTATACAAACTATTCTCTGCATTAACAAAAAGACTGCTCAATATATCAGCGATTTACTGCTTTAAATAAAGCAGATAACAGTTTGTGCTTTTGATTAAATTAAAGCAGAGAATACTTTATATTTATGCTTTCTAACACATAAATATAGGTACACCTTTCTATACCAACTGTTCTCTGCTTCAATAAAAAAAAATTCAATATATCAACGATTTGCTGCTTTAAATAATTTTCCTTTGTTTATACATGTACTATTTCCACGTACATATTAGTCGTTTATGCCTTTCAATACTTAAAATAACTGCTATATTTTTCAACCTTTTTTTGTTAATAACTTTTTAATGAAGAGAGTCCGACGGCTAAAACCTTTTGAAAGTCACTCAGGAGGATGACCTTGACAACATATGTCAAGGTCAAGGTCATCGTCGGGGCTGCCTCCCCTAAATGTCAGTTTTACCCTTTTTTCGTAGTCGGGTTTTATTTCTTTATTAAATTTTTTTTATTTAATAATTTTTTCCCGACATTTAACATATCCTATGACACCCGCGTTATTGATTGTGAGACAAATCAAATATCACCTCATTTATCGAAATCGGTTCGGTAGTTTAGTCGAGCTAAGAGGGAAATTACAAACATATATTACATAGACTGTACTAATTAAACACATAACCTTCCTCGGCAAGCCGTAGTCGGGTAAAATGTCATCGAAAAGTGAATACTGTACGAGGTAGATATTTCATATTTTATATTAAAAATATTATGACAAATAATTTCTATTGTTATATGTACTTATTATCTATATTTTACTCAAACCATGAAAACATATTTTTTCTCTATAACAGAACAGTAGCACAGCATGTTTACTCGGTAAAATTTTTAAATAAAATACTTTCTTTGAAAACGATTAAAAACAAATAAAATATTGCGTTGAATAGTTAAAACAGATAGTAAAGTTTCTCGTATCAATAACATTTTTCTTTAGAAATATTAGCACCATTGTTTTTTTGTTTTTTTTAAATATAAGTGCTCCCAAACTTTTGAACGGTAGTGTACGAGAGTAGGTATATACCTATAAATATTATATAATATAGCATTTTAACATAATTATGCTAAAAGAAGCTCAAAGTTCGTTATCTTCATTATCTTTCATCTTTTTACAGAGAGAATATGACACTTTTTCATCCTTTATATTACGAGAGCGATAGTCGATATCCTTATGTTGACAAAGCAGTGGTAGGAGAGGATCATGTGGACTTTATATATCAATTTGTTAAGTCTATGCCATATTCAACAATGGAACGGTGTGGCAACAATTATCATACTCATATTGGTATGTAATATTTGAATTAATAAATAAGATATTGTTAAGATATGTTTTTGCTCAGAAAAGATTATAACTAAATTTTGTATTGCGAATTAGATTTCGAGTTTCGTAAAGCTGTTTATCCAATCAGAGTCTCTATACATGATGTATATAATCTTCATGGGCACGTAACTCAAATTTTCGCTCAAGATTCTGAAGATCAGTGGTTTCGATTATGGACTGGACAGCCACAGATTGATCCTTCAACATCACAATTATTGTCCCCACCTTTAAAGTCTTGCAACTTTAAAATCAAAATGCTTAGACTAACAGTTGTGTGCAGCTTATGGAAGTATAAATTGATCGAAAAATTTGACACACTGCGAGATGCTGTACTACTTATTGGTACATCAAAATTGATCTACCCTAAAAATCGTAAACAAAGTTTAACTACTCTGTTAAAGAGCATTAATAGCAAATATACTGGCCATTGGGACATCCATAATTTAACACCAGATTATAAAAATGCCCATTTTGACATATTCGAACTTCAAAGGAACTTCACTGCATATTGCAGTATTTATAAAAGGTATTATATATTACATCGTCGACAATTGAGTAATATTTAATATTTCTTATTCTCTTAATAATAAAAATAAATTTGCTCCAATGTTATTTGCAGCGATATAGCAAAAAGTTTTGACAAGGACAAGCTCAATCGCAAAAAAGTATTTTGGAAGGAGAATGTGCCATCTTCTGAGCAGAGACAGATAAATATGAATCGTCATTTATTAAGCGATAATAAGAAAGCTTATACAAATAAGAAGTTTGAAAAAGATATCAAACTCTCTTCAGATGAATTTAAAGAACAACCATTTTGCAGTTTTTTTGCACTTCCTGTAAAGTATTCACAGAAGTCTATATATATATATATTTCTTGTAATAATATTTATTATAATATAATCCCATGTATTAAAATTTTATATTTTACCTTTGCAGGATGAAATAATATTTAAAATATTAAGAGACTTAGATTTGAGGTCGTTGTTCTATATGAGCAACGTAAATAAGCACCTCAATCAATTAACAAAGGATCCTCGTCTCTTTAAACATTTAAATTTACGAAATATACGCTATACGGACTGCTTTTTTATTTATAATATCATAGATTTCTTTGACAAATGTAAATCCAGATGCAAATATTTAGAACATTTGGACCTTACATCAAGCAACATTTCTGTTTTGCATTTCGAAAAACTTCTTAACATTTGCGGCAGGCGTTTGACGCACTTAAGATTAAGTAGCTGCCGATTTGTTAATGATTTTGTCTTATATAAAATTACAAAGATCTGCAAAAATTTGAAAGGTAAGTACCTAAATTAAATATAACGGTTAAAATTACAGATAAATTATTCTATATGACTAATACATATATATATGTATATTTTTCTAGTATTGGATCTCAGCAATTGTCAGGACCTTATAACGGCCAAAGGATTTTCGTACCTCGGAAATCTAGAATATATAAAGGATTTAGACCTTAGTTCGACACGTATCACAGTTCAACCTCTTTGCAAAATACTGGAAAAGAATCGCCGGATGCGTAACTTAAATTTGAGCCACGTTTTTATTTGTACCCCACTATGTGCACCCGAGGCTGTTACAATAAAATTAGGAAATTCGTGTCCAGACTTGGAAATATTAGATTTAACGGGCACTGACATTACATCGCGAAGTATTGATGCCCTCGCTGAGTGCAAAAATCTACGAAAACTGAACGTTGGATTGAGGTACACGTGTGTGCTACATTTTATTTTAAGAATATGTATATTATCATATTATTCTTTATCGAAATTTGTATAGTATGTTTACATCTCTTAACTGTAAGCATCATGAAATGGTTATGTTGTTTTTCTCTTTGCGATTGAGGAATAGTGTAAATAATAGTATATGGCTTTTAAATTGTTACAGGTTCAATAATAACAGGTACCCAATCGATATGCATAGCGTGCATAGATTGCTTTCCTCCTGTCATCTATTGGAAGAAATCAATTCAAAACATCGCACTGAATGGGAACATTATTGTTAATACAAATGGCGAAGGACTGACGCGTAAAAATTTAACAAGTATACTTGTGGCATGTATGTAGCCTACCTACAGTTTTGCAATTCTTGAAAAGTGTTCTAACATGCATGATCGCGGCGAGTACCCATCAGGAGCCTTAATTCTCTAATTTCGTTTATTATAGGTAAAAATTCAAGATTTTAAAAAAAGGTAAAACGATACCTTAAAAAAATGATCTCAAGAAGATGCCGCGTGCACATTGAAATCGCCATTAAAAATTATAAAATATGTCAATAAAACGACCTTTTTTATTTTATTAAAATTTAATGCGATTTTAAGTAGTTCACGATATGAAACTAGTACCTATAAGATCGCTATAAATTTTTTATTAAGCTACTTTTATTTATAATACAAAAGTAAGTGTATAGTATATAATATGTATGAAAGGTTAGTACGTATTAAAATTATAAATAAATGCATTTTTTTTTTTAAGTAACATATGTTATTTTATTCAATTTTAATTTACATGTTCTTTATTATCTTCAAAGAATCATTTGACATGAGTCTTTCTCAATGACATCAATATTTTAATTTGTCTTGGAGTAAATTCATTTGTGCAAAGTATCAACAGCTAATTCTTCGACTCTCTTCTTTTTTTTTTTTCTTTCTTTTCTATTGCAGTAATTCAGCACATATACTCTAATAATATGTACTCTAATAGTACACGATATTCTCAGGATGAATAATGTATTAATGACGTATTATTATTGTTGGTAACGTCATTAATGCGTCTTTAATATATTATTTGGTCACCCTGCTACTCTGGATAATACAAAGTATTTTTTATTGCAAAGACATGTTAAGGCTCCGGTCTGTAAAGATACATGACGTGGTGTATAAAATAGTTTGTAATATACTTATATATTATACTAGACACCACAGAGAGACGCGCGCTTCGCGCGCGATATTTAGCTTTGATACACACAACTGTCAAAATATACAATAACAGCCACTCACGAAGTAAGCACAATGAAAGAACTAATCGGCATTGCGGAAAAGAGCAACAATATTTCGATAGATTTGAGTATTGATTTAACATGCCTTTTTTTAGAAAGGATATATTCTGCAGCCTATATATATTTTTAGAATCTTATGTTGAAATTTTGATAGACAATAGGGAGTTCTTGCAATACCGTCTTTTGTACTTTTTTATTTTTATCTCCGCGTGCGCCAGTTCGATCTTTCCACCCGATAACATGTATAATGTGAATTTTGCGTTTATCGTATCTGAAAGACGATATTGCAAAAACTCCCTAATAATTGTACATTTCTAAAATAGATATAAAACATCTGAAATGATTAAATCAATTAATTTTTCGAGCTACCAAAAGGATTGCCAGTGTGCTACTGTGCTCTAGTTTCTGTACATTCATCGATTTTAGATCCATTCTTTGTTGCATTTTAAATAAAGCTAAACTTATCTAAACTTAAATATATAATATTTACTTCTTTCTTATATATACATATATATTTCTACATAAAAAACAGGTAAAAGAATTTATTACGAGCTGGCTGATACACCGAGTTCCAATTATTATGAATGTAATTCAATGTTTTGTTTTTATTATCATCAGCTACGCAGATTTAAAAAGTTGAGGGAGATTATATATCTTTTTCAAGGTCGAGAATTATATATCTGTATCTCAGAGATAAAGTATGTCCACTTTTTGTCAAAATTGTTATTAGTACTATTTCTAATATACCAGGAGCTTAAATTTTAATATAGTAAAAGGTTTTATGTCTGTTACGACTATAGTGTGTCTAAAATAGTGTCTAAAATTAATGTATTTTTCTTTACATAATTTTTTATTTAGCGGTAAACAATCGCAATAATAATACCCTTAGTTTTGGTTAGGTTTCGGGTTAGGTACGTGTTATTGACGATTATACTACAAGGCAGTTTCATTGCTGTAATAAATATTTAAAAATTACATTGCTACTTTTATTTTACATTTAATAAAAATATACTTTTTCCTTATTTAAAACTTTGAACGTCGTTTTCTCGAAATGTATATACTCGTAAAACTGGACATACGATCCTTTACCTCTGAGGTACAGATATATACTGCCCCGTCAGAGCCATATGTATTTTCTAAATATACGAAGCAAATAGGCACGAGACAACATTGTCGACAATATCACCGGATTGGGTAAAATCGAACGTTCGCAACGAACAATTAAAAACATCGGCATATTTCTAACTTTAAAATTCGACGTCCCGTTGCGGCGAACAGATTATCCAGCGCGCGACACGATTCTGGCGGCTGCCTGTGGTGTTCCAATCTTTGATCAGCAACAACATCGCTGCTATTTACCATCGGCAACTAGACGCGCGCACATACCATAGTCCCGTTCGAATAATAACAACAAAAATCGATATCACGCCGATCGGCGATGATGACGACACGTTTCAATTAAACAGTAATGACATAAGCAATTCACCAATTATGGGCTTACCAGTATGTGTCAACAATAAGGAATTCCGAGGGAGATACACGAAGATGAGAAATTTCGAATAACAAAGAACCCTTAAAAGAAGAATCTTGGTAAGCCAAAATTGGACGCAATTATCTAAGTATATGTGCAATAAAGAGTCAAGCGCTATTTCCGTGGTTTTTAGTTTCGCATTGTAATGTGATATTATCTACAGGAGATTTTCTAAAAACGCATGTAACACATGGAATTATATGTTGTTCTAAATAGAATTTTATTTTTTAATTTTGTTTTTTTAGATGATTATTACTTTAATGCAATCTATATAGAAGTATATAATTATAAAAATAACATGCGCTACGTTTAATAGTTACATACACTTCCATATATTTCATATCTTATGTTATTATCGATTATTTATTTTTTAAGATTACACATTTGTTGTATTACACTTAATTAATATATTTTACGTATAATTTGAAATTAGCTACGTATATGTGCAATAAAGATTCAAGCGCTATTTCCGTGGTTTTTAGTTTTGCATTGTAATGTGATTATATACAGATTTTCTAAAAACGCATGTAACGCATGTAACGCATGGAAATTAGCTATGTATAAAATCTTTTTAAAATTGTTTTATCAGGTTTTAGCTCAAGATGGGTGCAATTTTATATCAGTTTACAAAACAAATGTTAGATCTTTTATCACAACAACAGCAAACCTAGGATCATTGAAACGTCTCTCATGCCGATGTGCGGAGGAGACCTCGCGTTTAATTGATGAAGTTACAGACATCATTACCACGTTCTTCAAAGACAATCCAAAATTTAAGATGTACAACGTTAAGATGTTCGTGGAAGACACCAATATCGAATCGAGACGTACCATTCCAATATCCGTCAAATCTAACAATTTTTACTTGTGAATACGGTTTATTTCTCGCAGAACTTTCTCGAGATGGACATAAACTTCGGCCATTTCGCTTCAGAATCTGCTCTTTCACGTTATCTCTTTTTACAGGTAATTTATATATTAAATAGTAATAATCATTATAATAAATAAGGATTATTTTAATAAATAATATAAATAACATTTTAATTGTACTGCAGTTGTATTGAAACTGACTATCTTTCGATGTTAGATTTGATTTCTTTCTTTTTCTTAAATCGATATGTGTGTGGAGCGTAGTTGTGTAGGTTTTGGTGTTGATGTGTGAGTGTGAGAGATGCTTGAAGCATATTATATTATTTTTATTGTTTTTTAAAAATTATTAAAACACATGACATTAATATTATTACGAAGAAGATTTCGTTTATTTTATTATTCAGCTCCATATGATTTCCAAGATAATCGAATTATAATGTATTTTTCGTATATTTTGAGTATTTACTTATTAAATCAATATATTTTTCTCGCGCCTCTAAATACAAATATAAAGGGTTAATGTAGCAATAAATGTACACTATTTGTTATATATATTTTTTATAATTATTAATATATTTTACTTATGTAATTTTAGTATCTCATTTTCGTAACAAATATAGATAATATGGCACTCAAAAAGCGAAGACTTACTGGTTGAATCACTGGCGCATGTACCATTGGACTTATGTGTGCAAATTTTGGAGATAATAATCAAACACATAGACGAGCTGAAATTTTCACGAGCCAAACGCCTTATTTTCCTCTTGATCTACAAGATTTATAACAAATGCCTATGGCTGCACTTAAACACTCTGTCAGAACAAAATGCTATGGCTGAACGCATCAACCAATTAACAATGTATTTTGAAATGTAATTGTGTTACTTGCTTGTCAGCCCCACGTTTGTTACTCCCCATAATTTATCTATAGAAAAGAAGTCCTTGCGACGTAGTGTTTTAGTGAAGGACACGCTTTACTATATCAGAAAGTGCATGCATAGCAAAATTGAAAGTTACTCAGAAAACCATAATCTAGCAACACCGTTCACACGCTTACTTACGTACGGCAACTTTAATGAACATATGAGTTATTATCATATGTTTCCTGTCGACGAAGTAAAGTCCGTTGTAACAAGATTTGATGAGCAACTGGTCACTACTTTGAAAGATTCATGAGGCAGAATGAATTTTTAGTGACAAATGAGGATCTGTTCCACTGCCTAGAACGAATTAGATGTCGGTTTGTAAATCCCAGGATATTTAACGAACCTTCGATTTTAACTCTTCCAGAACTCTGTCGAAACATCGGTAATAACAGACTGTATGGTATGAGAGAGTTGATTAAACGCTATAAGGAATGGGATCTGTCTACATTGGATTTTATCAACGAGAATGATGAAGCACAGCACGATGATCGAAAGTAACATGCTGGACAACTATGAAGCAGTCCACCATGTCCAGCTGAAGACCTCCTCCCTGAATGTTGTAATTAGCAGGACGCCCTACGGCATTATGTACAGACACTTGCTCAGGAGTGTCCAAAATATGGATCGGTCCTTGTCGAGACTAGAATACGCTTCGATAAGATCCACCGATTGATTAACAACCATTCTGACTATGTTACTACACGCGAGGATTGGCCTGCAGTGTCCCCTGAAAACTACTGGTAAGTAAAGAACAATATATTTTCTTTCTTTTAAACCTAATCGTTAATAATAAAAATCTTTATTCTTTTCCTTTTCTCCCCCTTTAATTCCTTTATTTTACTTGATTTCTATGTTTATTGCATTGATTATTATTTTTTCAATTCAAAATTGCAATAAATTCAATTTCGAATTTTTAATTTGAACAGTTATAAGTACAAATGCGACACTTCTCTCTCAGTGTGCTTTTATATTATCAAGAGAATACTTATTTTAAAGTATAATACGTATTCTGAAACAATTCCTGAGTCGTTTTCTGTTCTGTGGCAGATTTAATTGGATTTGCGAATTGACTGTAACTTCTAATAAAATGCTATTTCTCTATTTGTTGCTTTTTATTTTTTATTTTTATTTTTTTATTTGTAACTTGCAGGGTGGGAATAACTTAGCAACTCTAATATAATTTCATTGAATTATTGAATATCATATATTGTATATAAATTAAAATAATATTTTTAAAAAATGAAGATTAAGAGATATATCATGTACAGGGTGTTTCAGGACCTATGCAACAAACTCTGAGGAAAGATAGGTCTCGCAGAAAGAATCATTTTTTGTCCAGCAACCCATGTCCTCTGACGCGTCGTTTAGGAGCTATGCGACCGCGCAGACAGGTTTTAGGTATTGACATGTGTATTACATCGACCACTAGCAACCTGAAATATGTAGATAAAAATCTATAAAAATTTCAGAAGATAGGTATAACTATAGGTAAGAGAATTGCAAAGTTTCAAATTTTTCCGATCGTTATTGCATTCATACTAAAACCATTTGCTATTTGATTTTAATAGGAAAATTCAAGTGCTCTGCGGCACGTGTTAAAATTGAGATAGGAAGCTGCGCTTTTGCACATTCGTTTAAAAATGCATCTGCAGGTACAAATTGGTTGAAGGGATTTTTAAAACGTCACTCAAATCTGTCGTTGAGAACTCCTCGTGCCACTTCATATGCAAGAGCAACAGGATTTACAAAAAAAAATGTGAAAATGTTTTTTAATTTGTACGAACCAGAATTTGAAAGGGTAAAGAGACAGCTACATAGAATTTATAATGTGAATGAGACTGGAATATGCATCGTGCAGCACAAATCAGAGAAAATCGTTATCTTGAAAGGTAAAAAAGAAGTTGCAACTATTACATCCGCAGAAAGAGGGAAATTGATAACCGTCGTAGTGTGTATGAATGTAGCGAGAATGTATATATTCCACCTTTAATAATATGACCCAGAAAGAATATGAAAGAGGAACTGATGGATGGTGCTCCGCCTGGCTCTATTTGAGCCTGCCATTCCATCAGGTTGGATAAAAGTGGATATTTTTAGCATGTGGTTTGATCATTTTATTAAGCATACTGCACCAACTGCAGATAATCCCGTTTTATTGTTACTAGATGGTCATACTTCTCACACAAGGAATAGTTTGCTTCTTGAAAAAGCACGGGAAAATGACGTTAGCATAATTTGCTTGTCTCCTCATTCATCTCATAATGCAGCCTCTTAACGTTGGATTTATGAGACCGCTGAAAGGTTATCGCGCCTCAGAAACTTTTTCGAGAAATGTTACGCAAAAAGATAGAAATCGACGAAAAGATGTTGTAACTGCAACCTACTCTGAATCAACCTGATTCCGGTGCTGCTTGCTCTTCTACACCTTACCAATCAAACCTAGGGCCAAGTTGGGTTTCGCCAACAGAATCATATGACAGCGATTCAATTTAGTATGATGATCGATCCGATGACAATGCTGATTCTGATTATGATGAGGACGATGTCGTATGCATATTATGCGGGGGAAGATATAAAAATGATACACATAAGGAAGATTGGGGGCAATGCATCGTTTGTCACCGTTGGGCCCACGTAGAATGTGGGATTATTGAAGAAATTTTCACGTGTGCAGTATGCAAACGCAAACTGCGCAAGAAATAATTAACTTTCAAGGGTAATAAGTAACAACATTAATAAATAACTACTGTAATTTTTTTTTACTTCCATATATCGTAAAATAAATTTCTTTTTCAACATACCACGATTTTATCTGCTTATTTCAAATTTCTTTTTATGTACATATACGATATTAGGTGCCATTTTTTCCAGAATTGTGATTTTTCCTTTTTCAGTTTTTTTTTACTATAACTATAACACATCTTATTTTATCTTGTTAGTACCTATATATCAATACCGCGGTTTCATATATTATTTCTTAAATAAATTACGAAGAACGTGCAACATATTTCTTTTCTACAAGGGTTTAAAATGAGGTATACGATATTAGGTGCTTCTACCCTAAACTACAATCGCGCGCGGACTAATTATTAAGCTTTAATTAAAAATATTTCGCGCGACACTGCACGGCACTCTCGTTTAAAAAACCTATTAGAAGAATATTCCGCCAAGTAGGCCGTAATATTCTTCAAATGGACTTTGAAAAAGTCCTCTAGTCCGATTACTTAAACGGCACTACCGAAGCAAACGCGACAAACCGGCTGCGGTTCGTTTATTTAATTAAATCGGCGACGAAGGTACGTTAACTTCTCCTTCTCAGAACAAGGGTTTTGCTTGGGTAACAACCCTTGGGGTACTGGGCCTTTCCACTTCGCCAAGGTCGTATCCATATATAGGAGATACGGTGTATCGTCAGTCTAAAATTACAATTATGTATATAATATGTATATATGGATAGGCTATGAAAAATTGGATTAGAATTTACGTATTAAAAAACTAAATTAATAATTATTAACATATTTTGTATCAATTTAATTATTCAGGATATATTGCGTAATTTAAAAAAAAAATTTTTTTTTCTACATGTTTCTAAATTATATATATTAAAGAGTATTTTGCTTTTTTTCAAGTATCCCTTGAAAAATAATCAGGATTCATTAATCCCTTCGTTGGCAGAGAGAGCTCGACAAAAAGTGCCCAAAATAACAGGAAAATTTTTTATCCTGAAAATTTGTACCCTGGGGTTTTTGAGGGCGCTGATTACGAATCTGAACTTAAAATTCGAAAATTCAAAATGGCGGATCCAATAAGGCGGACGAAAATACAAAAAACGGCTTGATTTGGATAAATCTTGGTACAACATTGAGCACCAAGCTTCATACATTTCCACCTATTTTTTGTATTTTGCTCCATGTTATTGGATTCGCCATTTTGAATTCCTTTATTTTAAGTTCAGCTTCGCACTTAGCGACCCCAAAAACCCCCGAGTGGCAAATTTCATCCCAATCAAGTAATTTTTTGCATTTTCATCCGCCATTTTGGATCCGCCATTTTGAATTTGCAAATTTTGAATTCAGATTCGTAATCAGCGACCCAAAAAACCCCCGTGTAAGACTTGGGTGCCAAATCGGAGCAAGTTATAGGAAAAAAAAGATTGACGCACTATTGCGTCAATGCCACATAGGGCATCGATCAATTTGACGCACTATTGCGTCAATGCCAACGAAGGGGTTAAGTAAATCGCGACGAAACGTTAATCTAGTTTTCCTTTCTACGGAAAAGCGTCTGCCCCGCAATGAAACGATCAGCCTCTCGGTCTCGGCGCGTTCACGAGTCGCGCGAATGACTGAAATCAGTAAATCACTGCAGACTAATAATCCGATGGTTAATAGAGAATCATGTATCTTTTCGATCAATGCCTGTGATATCGGCGTATTCACTACAAAGCATTTCGCGGCGTAATAGTTTTATACGCACGGAGCGGCACGCTTGGCTGCCTGTCTAGTACAATCACTATAGGGTTTGACCTCGGAAAAAATGGTACCAAGCTGAATTTTGGTACAGACCTTCGTTCTTGCACAAGATTAAAGGGGCAAAAAGTTACACATTGTACCGCTAAGAAAAATAATTAAACAAATAGAGCTCAAATTCCGTTTTTTTGCAAATATCTAGTTAAATCAATTTTACAAAAAAAAAAAAAAAAAAAAATACAAAAGTAGAAAATTAAAGAGTAAACAATTTTGCACAAGAAGTGTTCTATACGTCTTTTTCGTATGAGCAATACATTTCACGTAATAAATTTTGCAAGATATACGCTGCGCGGTGAAATTATAACGGAGCGTGCCGACAGACGTCAATTTAATTGAAGCGTCGCACGCGCGCACAAAAAATGTCATACCTTGTGAACGAATCATCGTACAAAAATGAACAAAATATCGTTAGAAAGCTGAAACCTTCAGCTTTTTAATGCAATTTAGTTCGTTATTCTACAACTTTTGAAAGTTCTACGATAATTTAAACAAATTGTTACATGCAATTTTTGCCTTTTTTCATAAAATCAGCCACAAGTAGGTTCCAAATTGTTTAAAAAATGAAACCCTTGCAGGATATTACAGTATGTACTTCATACTTTGATCCCACCAGAGAAAAAAAATAACAAAAATTTTTATGTTATGTCAATGGTGATCAGAATCAGTCAAGTTTAAACAGGTTTTTCGCGATAATTTATATATTTACGTAAATTAAATAAAAATTTGAAAAATCACGGAATAATGAGATATGACCTAAAAGTAGACATTCCAAGCTTTTAATTGCTTTTTTAAAAACGTATTTATCGCAATTTTTCGTTAAGTAATGACGATTTTAATTTTAACGTTTTATCAAAAATTTTGTTACTGAAAATGTTAATAATGTTACGTCCGGCGCGATTTCGCGCCGGCCTGCACGTCAGGATGAGCGGGGCGCGCTCAATCGCGCTGCCCGCTCGGAATTCGGCAGCGGGCACGATTCTCGGAATTCGCGCGACTCGCAATTTTCACTTACCGATTTTCCATAATCAACTCTGTATTTCCCTTTCACCAAACGCGCTCAACCTGCCTGCACCAGATGTCGACAAATTCCCCTTTTGAATATTAAACGAATAATTGTTCGAGATTATTATTTGCGCCAACCGACTGCGACTACGTGATGTTGTATTATCCGAATATGTGTTTGGTTAAACCAGCGTTAACCATGCGTTTCCGTAAATCGGCGTTAATTACTCGCCCCAATTTCTAAGGCGCCAAACTGAATAAACTAATTCGTCGTTAGCGAAACTGGCTAATACATTCTTGCAGAACGTACTTTTAAAACGATCACAAATGTTAATCTATAATTTAAGATCAAGCTGTTCTTGTTTATAAAACCTACTAATTGAACCAGACAATAAGTATTCAGCGCTAAATCGATTTCGCGACGAGCTCGCGATTGCTCGTCATAATGTTCGGAGGCGCCGAAAACTATGCGATGGCGAACTCGACGCCCGCTAACCCGCGTAACCTACTCTTGTGAAAGGCATAATTAGAATAATCGGTCATGTTAAAAATATAATTTTAAGAACGTACTAACATCGTTTATATAATTTACTAACCAAATTAAATTATAATTATGCGTTGATCTAATACTCGACAAATACGGATGTTTATCGCCTGTGGAATGTGATCACGCGGTCTTAATGAATGTGGTAGCCGTACCGCGCGTACCACAGTCATAAAAACCATTATAATAATTGTAATAGAAGGAAGCGCTTAAACAAATTGTTAATAATAAAATATGAATATAAATCAATAATGTAAGCCAACGATTAAGTTCCAGTTACATAGCTTTATTAGTTTATGAATTAGATGACAGCTCAATGATTTACGACATGTTTTCCGCTCCCGCGCGGGACCATATTGAGCTTAGGGAATATAAAGGGCCCACCGCGAGGGCCGCGACGTATTCGATTTCGGAAATCGGCAGCGTCAACCAGTGCCTTATATCGACTTCGAGTAAATTCACGGTGTGTACGACTTAGCCGCTGATTTATTATTTGATGTTCGACTTAGTTTCTGCGGCATTTTCGTGTATTGGACTTAGCCTCCGCGGGCTGCGTCGTGCGAGAGCTCGGTCTCCAGTACAGTCGCGGGATTAAACCTTTGGAGCGCCCTTGAAGGACAATCATCATTCTTTGCGTCTGTGCTCGGATCCTTACTGACTTGGTTCTCGATTTCGACGAGCCGATTGTTTCTTTTGCACATATATAATTTTTCTCTCTTTCTCTTCGAGATTCAGTTATTTTGTTTCGTTCAGAGCACTGATTGTGGACCGAATTCCCACGTCAAATATCGCTACTAATATTTAATGTTCTATTTCTATTTTTCTTTCGTTCTAATTATTTTATTTCGAATTAATTAAAACTGATCCGCAGATCATTAAACAAAAAATTGATCGATAACTTCGACTGCGTTGAACTAAATTTTAAATCTGGTGTAAATCGAACCGGCGTTAACTCAACTCCGATTTAGTGATTTAATAATAACTGCCTACCGAGTTCATTAAAAATATCGGTATGAGTTCGACTATTTATTTCCGCCGTTCTACAATCCCTCGTAAGTACAAGTGGATAGTGACGTGTTCTACGTGTTACCCCGTCCAATAAAGTGTATGTTCGCGATCTCTGTACCATAATCGCCTTCTTACCCTCCGAGCAGCACGCCCTTTAAGAAGAGCGAAGCACGGATCCCTGCAACTCGGAACCTCTGCCTGTTAAGCGCCCTTTTAGCGGCGTTTATCGGCAAGCTCCCGCGTTTTCCCAATCAAGATTTCCTCTAATAGCATCCTCCAAAAACCGGCCCACAAAAGAAAAGAGCTTCCTTGTGTAACTTGTCGTTTCCAACCGCGAGTACCCCAAAAACCAATCAAAATTATTATTAAAAATAAACCGAAATGTTAGAAGCATTTACGTAATCATTTCTTACCCGCAATTTCCCTTTTCCACGAACGTCACGTGTTTCCACTCGGCCCGTGACTACCGAAATCGCTGCTCAATAAAAATACGCATACTTCCTCTCCCACCCGCGATAACGTAACTCTCTCATAACCGTGTGGTTCTCTCACTCGGTTGCTAAATCAATAAAAATTACGTTCGCCGACCGTTCACTTGCTTAATTGCGCCTCTCGAAAATTGCCGGACGTAATAATAGCTTGATTTAAAAAAAAAAAAATTTTTGTAATTTTTTTCCTCTAGTGGGGTTAAAGTATAAAGTGTATACTGTAATATCCTGCAGGCGTTTTTTTTTTAAACAATTTAGAACCTACTTGTGGCTGATTTTATGAAAATTTGTTTAAATCATCGTAGAACTTTCAAAAGTTGTCGTAGAATAATGAACCAAATTGCATTAAAAAGCTGCAGGTGTCAGCTTTCTAACGATTCTTCGTTTATTTCTGTACGATGATTCGTTCACAAGGTACGACATTTTTTGTGCGCGCGTGCGACGCTTTAATTAAATTGACGTCTGTCTGCGCGCTCTGTAAATTCACCGCGCAGCGTATATCTTGCAAAATTTATTACGTGAAAAGTATTGCTCATACGAAAAAAACTTATAGAACATTTCCTGTGCAAAATTGTTTACTCTTTAATTTTCTACTTTTGTATTTTTTTTTTGTAAAATCGATATTTAACAAGATATTTCCAAAAAAACAGAATTTGAGTTCTATTTGTTTAATTATCTTTCTTAGCGGTTACTGTACAATGTGTAACTTTTTTCCCTTCAATTTTGTGCAAAAACGAAGGTCTGTACCGAAATTCAGCTTAGTAATATTTTTTCCGTGGTTTTGCTCGATTTTTTTCTAAAGTGACTGGGCTAGTCGGTTCAAGTGTCGGGACGAGAATAATTGCGGGCGACCTTTTTCGTAAAGTCACGCGGCGACGTGGCGTACATACATACACGTGACGTAAGACGCGGCTTACACACAAAAACAATGCCGAGTGCCGCGCGCCAACCGTCTAGCTGCCAATAACATCAACATAATAAAAATAACGTTTAAGGATGTTCGGGCATTAGGACTAAAATGAAAACTCTTTGAATCTAAATTAATTCTGTAGATTTTATCATAAAGCAATTCTGTCAAAGTTTGAGGCTGTTTAGGAAGCTTGTTGTTGAAATTTAATAATAAAATTATATGACGTAGTCTAAGGGAAAATGACGAAAAATTATTATATCTCAGTAAAAAATGATGAAAAAAATATGAAATTTTGCGAGCAGAACGAATAAGACTATATAATTATCCATGCCAATTTTTACCTTCATTAGGAGACTCGTTTTTTTTTTATTTAATGTTTCCGAAAAATTTTTTGGTTTGGTTAGGTAAGCCGAAAAGCACGCTCAATACATACTTACATACGCTCAATTACAAATGAAGAGACTATGAGATACACGCACACTATCGAAAATGCCACGTAATGTTGTCAAATTAAAAAAGTGATTTAACTTTAGAAATTGATTGTAAATAAGCAATTTAACTTTTGACAGAGAAAATATACCTGTACCATCCGAACATCCTTAATATACTACTTAACATTAATTTTCTGTAAAGTGGAAATTATATGAAAAATAAAAAAGCACACGTAGGCCAGTCATATTAGACATCGAACCTTCCAATTACTCTTTTCAGGTTGCAACCACCATGAATCGCTTTGATTTAAGGTGCTGTAAGTGGGATTAATTTTGCTTCGCATAATTAATGCGCATTAAAAAGTTATTAACAATATTATCAAACAAAAAACGTGATTTTTTTTATTTTTTCTCAAATATCTCGAAAACTAAGCAAGATAGGGTAGCTAACTATACGTACCTTTTTTGTAGAGCGTAAAATTATCTACAATAATAATCTGAACAACATTTATCGTCAAGTCAGTCGTTTAGCTTGCACGCGCCGTCAAAGTCCGAGACTCGAATCTCGAAAACCCTCGATTTCATCGTTTTTTTGATGTTGCGTCGGTGATTTTTTTCAGTCATTTAAAATGGAATTAAAAATTCCCAAAAAATCACACATTATCTGAGAACTACAAAGAATACTTTTCAGGGTGTAACCGATTTTTTTAGACCCTTTTTCTTTAGTTTGTAGCTATGTAAGCAAAAAATTTTGATTTTTTGGACTACTCTTAGTTTTTCGCTGTTTTCAGGCCTTAGAATTTATTTGAGACGAATTTTATCGTATGCATCTTGTTGTGGACGAAATTTGCAACAAAAAGGACCCTTGTATTTTTTTCGTACGACGAACGCTGATTTTTTTATTGACGCGCAAAGTTATCTAATATTGCGCATAGGTCGGATAACGCTTGTTTTTACACTAAAATAATTATTTTATATTAAAATTTACGTAATTTTTCGCATTATTATTGAACCATATTGCAAAGCCGTTTTCAACACATTTTCTCATGTTTACTTATTTACGGCTTTGCAATATGGTTCAATAATAATGCGAAAAATTACGTAAATTTTAATAAAAAATAATTATTTTAGTGTAAAACAAGCGTTATCCGACCTGTACGCAATAGTGGATAACTTTGCGCGTCAATAAAGAAATCAGCGTTTGTCGTACGAAAAAAATACAAGGGTCCTTTTTTGTTGCAAATTTCGTCCACAACAAGATGCATACGATAAAATTCGTCTCAAATAAATTCTAAGGCCTGAAAAACAGCAAAAAACTAAGAGTAGTCCAAAAAATCAAAAATTTTTGCTTACATAGCTACAAACTAAAGAAAAAGGGTCTAAAAAATCGGTTACACCCTGAAAAGTATTCTTTGTAGTTCTCAGATAATGTGTGATTTTTTGGGAATTTTTAATTCCATTTTAAATGACTGAAAAAAATCACCGACGCAACATCAAAAAAACGATGAAATCGAGGGTTTTCGAGATTCGAGTCTCGGACTTTGACGGCGCGTGCAAGCTAAACGACTGACTTGACGATAAATGTTGTTCAGATCATTATTGTAGATAATTTTACGCTCTACAAAAAAGGTACATATAGTTAGTTACCCTATCTTGCTTAGTTTTCGAGATATTTGAGAAAAAATAAAAAAATCGCGTTTTTTGTTGATAATATTGTTAATAACTTTTTAATGTGCATTAATCATGAGAAGCAAAATTAATCCCACTTACAGCACTTTAAATCAAAGCGATTCATGGTGGTTGCAACCTGAAAAGAGTAATTGGAAGGTTAACCCCCTAAATTAGTCTAATATGACTGGCCTAACGTATAAATAGTTTAAAACACTAAAAAAATAAAAGAACGGCCAATCTACGAGCAATAATAGGATCTTATTAAAAAATTATAAAAATGTTTACAATATCGCAATCGCAATATATATTGTTTACGTTTCGGCCTTACTTGGCCTTCCTCAGAACGATGTCTGTTACATTTAAATAAAAATTAGTATTAAATCGAAAATATCAAGTAAACCGACTTAAATCTCACGTGTACAGTCATAATCTGTATGGACCATGAACAACCATGAGTCAAGGGATAAAAAACAAGACTAGTACATCGAAGCAGACGCTCGCAAAACAGACGCTCGCAAGTGAGCATTTCACGATCTCACAATCTCCGCTCCTCACTGTAGCTCAAACATGTGTGTCTGATAGATTAAACTTCCGTAGTGACACTTCCGACCGTTCCCTTGTTAGTGACTACTAAACAGAAAAAATCCCCGTAGGTAATTGTGAAGGGTTGAAAGATAAAAAAGAGAGACTCACATAAGCTGCCGGTACAACGAAGCAAGTTACAATCTTTGTCATCGTGGTTGTGTCTGATCAGTGCGAAGACATACGGACGAATGCGCAAAAATTCGTGTCAAGAGGGCATATAGGTATAATAACCGAAAATCAATGTTTATACCTGAATGTGATGGAGAGCTCGTTCAAAACATTAAAATAAACTTCGTCCAAAGATTCAGTGTCCTTGTTTAAATTTATTCCGTTCGATTGCTCCTTGATATGCATCATTTCAGAAATAATTTTCTTTCGATAATTATGTTCAGAGTCCAGAATACGAGTATCCTCCCAGTCAAATGAGTGATTGTATTTTACTCTATGTTCAGAAACCACTGAATATTTGGATTTATCTGAATTAATGTTGTTAATATGTTCTTTTAATCTGGTCTGCAACTGTCTCTTCGTCTGTCCAACGTAAGAAGCATTGCAGTCCTTATAACTTATTTTATATACAACATTACTGTTCATGAAGTAAGAGTTTTTATCTTTCTGGACCTTGATAATATTACTGAGATTGTTAAGAATACGATATCCTACAGAATTTTCGGATTTATTTACTACTGATGCGATTGTTTCAGAAGTTGATTTAAGATACGGGAGAACAATAAAACTCTTATTTTTTTGAACAGTTTCCTCATTATTATTTGTGTTCTTGTGTAAAGACTGAAGCTTGTTGATTTTGAGTTTTCTCAATCTATTGTTAATATGTGAAAATATAAATTCTATAGGATATCCATTCTCAAGTAAAATGTCGATAATCAATTTCAAATCTTTTTCGTAAAAAATAGGATTAGATAACAAGATTGCTCTGTCCATCAGGCTGAAAATTGTTCCTATTTTATGTTGCATAGGATGGTTAGAATGAAAAGACAGGAATCTGCCTGAGAATGTTTTCTTATGGAACCAATCAGTTATAATCTTATTGTTTAAAACATTTAAAACATTTATGAATTATGTTAACAAGTGCCCGTTCTTTAACGAAAGGCGAAATTTATTTGTGGACGCACATTTCAGCTTATTATCGCATTCCCGATATATTCGCACGTTTAAATACTGAAGCAAGCTCGCTCCCTTGTTTGCGTTCGTTCGCGATCGCAACACGCAATTAAAGTGAGAACGCCAAACACGCGATCGTTCTTTTCAATCACTCGATTATTAATTCAATTATAATCGCTGTCGTGACTTTTTCAAATTTCGAAAGAATCTATATCAGAAAACGTTAAAGTATTTCGGAGAAATGTTATCGGGAGTGGCACGCGGCTTCGGTGTTGTTTTTTTTTGTACGCGGCGCACCTTGTTCACACGAAATCATCGTGCGAGAACAATCTCTCGACCGCTCGTCGCGTAAAATACGTAATTACCTTTCGCGCAATTAACTATTACGTACATCAGTTATTCGCGCGGGTATCAAAGTGAGGAATACTTGGTCAAGCAGGTACTTCGCCCGATCTATTCGCTCGCGGGATTAATCGAAACGGGAATGCCGAAAATGCATGGCATTCATAATTGCAATTACGCGCCAAGAGATTTGTCATCCGCTATTGATTTTCATAACTCGCATAAAATCTATTTTTATCGTCTAACTGTATAATTTGGCTTTTAATTTCTCACGTGCATATATTACATAGATTAAATTTATTAATTAATATTAATATAAGTACATAAGTAGAATACTGATAATTAGTTATAAAAATATTACGCATAATTTAATTAACCTTTTGTTTTAATAAGAAAACTTATGATTAATTAACTATTTTATTTAAAAATATGTTTAAGTTTAAAGAATGAAATTTATTTGTAATTATAAAAGAATATTGGTGTACAACTTTGCTTCCACCGTTTTTTGATAGATGGCTGCAGCGGTAAGTGCTGGTCGAAATAGGTAGATCTAAAATGTCTCACAGTAAGCTTGGACATCTGTCAACATAACGACAGCACCACATTAGTGAATTTGTGTTTGCATTATAAATTTATTCTTGATCGAAGAGGTCAGTTTTTGAGCCAAATTTTCGTCATTTGCGGGAAGTTTTGATTTTCTGCTTCCATTTGAATAAAACTGCGGCTGAGGCTCATCGAATGCTCTCAAGTACTTACGGTAAGGCTGCTCTTAGTGAAAGAACGTGTCGTGAGTGGTTTCAACGCTTCAAGAGCGGTGATTTTGACGTCGAGGACCGGCATGGCGGTGGAAGAGAGAAAATTTTCGAAGATTCTGAATTGGAGGCATTACTTGATGAAGACTCGTGCCAAACGCAAGAAGAATTGGCAGAATCATTGGGAGTGACTCAACAAGCCATTTCAAAACGCCTCAAAGCCATGGGAATGATTCAGAAGCAAGGAAATTGGGTTCCGTACAAGTTGAAGCCGAGAGATGTTGAACGGCGTTTCTTTGCTGTGAACAGCTGCTTCAAAGACAGAATCGGAAGGGGTTTCTACATCGCATTGTGACCGGCGACGAAAAATGGGTCCACTACGATAATCCCAAGCGCAGAAAATCATGGACAATGCCCGGACATGCCTCCACGTCGACGGCCAGACCGAATATTCACGGCGCCAAGGTTATGCTCTGTATTTGGTGGGACCAGCTCGGTGTGGTATATTATGAGCTGTTGAAACCGAGTGAAACAATCACAGGGGATCGGTATCGAACGCAATTGATGCGTTTGAGCCAAGCATTGAAGGAGAAACGGCCACAGTATCAAGAGAGACACGACAAAGTTATCCTCCAGCATGACAATGCTCGGCCACATGTCGCAAGACCGGTCAAGACATACTTGGAAACGCTGAAATGGGAGGTCTTACCCCACCCGCCGTACTCTCCAGACGTTGTTCCTTCCGACTAAAAATAATCGCAGAGCGATGTTTAAAAAAGCATTTTAAAGCTTGATCCTTCAGCTTTCGAATTCTTCAAGGTTCGTTTCAATAATGCTAATACCGGCGGCACAATACAGTTTTTTAGAAAAAAGACCTTGAAATACACTACTCACTTCAAATCGTCATAACTCAGTGAAAAAAAATGGTAGCGTAATGATTAAAAAAGCATTTTGAAGAGAAAATGTTAAATTTTACGATACAATCAATAAAATTTGGAGAATAAATTTCGTTCTCCCCGTACACGCCATCAAAGTTGAAGTTTATTCTTTAATTTTGCAAGGTCCATTTTAAATTAACGCTGTTTGTAGTAAAAGCTTTGCAGAAAAACGAGTCTTGAAACATTCGAAAGCTAATGATTTAAGCTTTATAAGCGTTCCTCTGCAAAGATTCTCTTAAAAACGCTTTTTTAAACATCGCTCTGCGATCATTTTTCACAAAGATACGTAACTTTGAATTTGGCCCGGGAAGAAATACCTTTTATTTGTTCATATTAATAGATATATAATTATATATGGTCATATAAAAAATTGAAATATAATTTGGACAATATTATATGGCTATATATAAAAATATGTGATTATATATTCTTATAAAATCTTCCGGAAAAAAAAATTTATATCTAATTATATGTAGATATATTATTATATATCATATTATATAAATTACATATAATAAGATCTATTTATATATTTATTTATATATGATTATATCTAGATATTTATAACTTTATATCAAATTATGCAACATTATGTTACAATTCTTTTTTGAGTAGATAATTATATATAATTATATTAAAATATTTATAACTGCATATTAAATTATGCAATGTTATATTAGAATTCTTTTTTAAGTTGCGATACATCAAATTATTTACAAACTTATATATAATTGCGCCAAATTAGATGTAATTATACATATATATTTTTTTGTTTGATCGAAATAATAATGTGTTTGCATTAAATTTGCATAAAAAGAACATTTTTTATAATTATAATTATACATATATAAGAAGCATTTATATCCTCGTAGATTACATATATAATTTGTAAAATTTTTTATCGGGTATGTCCGAATATGGCCTTATATAATCTTATATAATCATATATAACCATACAAACTCTTATCAGACCAAAATTCATATATGAGCATATAAAATTGCTTCTTATATGAGCATATACGAGATTTTTTTTCCCGGGGGTCCTTTTTAGCGCTGATTTTAAGTAATCCTTTAATTTTGTTGTGTATTATTAGCGCTTTGTTACGGGGGAAGAAAGGACAACATTGCGCTACTCGATTGGAGTAAATACTCTAATGGCACTTACGACACAGTTTTCAGAAATGTTGAAAAAGTAGGAAGAAAACTTTTTGCAACTCTCTACTTGGAGTGAAATTTTCACTCTAATCATGGAGTTACTGACCAGCCCACTCCGTTGGAGTCAATATTCACTCCAATAAAGTGAATTCATTCACTCTAAGGTAAAAAGTGAAGAGTTCCACTATTATTTTTAAAGTAAAGTCGTAATAGCGCTCCAAACTTCACTCCAACTTAAAGTGAAAGAACGCTCCGCGATCGAATGTTAGTAACGAGCGCTGCCGCAACGCGGCTACCTTATTCAACCGAGTGATTATTATCTATTACAAAAACAAATGATATCTTTAAATTGCGCCAAACTAATGGCTGTTTCTGATTACCAAAGCAAATAGAAATACTTTAATTACAAATAAAATGTGTTTTATTTTAGAAAAACAAAATGTATATTACATTATGTACTTATAATGGCATATTTCACCGTTTTACCCTAATTAACTGTTTTGTTTGTCTTAGGTAACAATTTTTTTTCTTATGTACAAAATCTGCTTGTTAATTTTCTTTTTTGAAGAAAAGATGTTATTCCGACTCGCACTTGCCTGATCAATTTTTCACAAAAAGACGAATACATTTTTTAAATCTCATTTATTAATAAATTCTTTCGTGATATGAAAAATGCAATAATTAAATTACATTGTTATATCTGGCATAATGTATTTTTAGTATAATGTATTCATGCATTCAAGATTCTTGCATAAACATCCGATATACTTTGACTGACTTTGATTTTAGTGACTGCGTTTTAAGACCGTAAGTATAAAAATGACGCGTGGTTTACTAAGGCGGAGAATTGTACATGAATAATATTATTACGCAGAGGTAGCAGAATGACGTCTAAAAACGTTTTAATGACTCATTAAGACGTCTGTAGACGTTATTAATATGTCATTTGACATCACTTTGCTACCTGGGTAAGCTACCAAAATCCAGTCCTGACCGAATTGAACGACTTTATATCACTAATTGTATGTCATATAGTGGTCGTGTTTAACTTGTCATTAACGCATAAATCAACTGCTTTATCTTCTAAATATCTAAATGCTCTGTCAATTTGCATGTGTATGTGACCGCGAGTGCGTGTGGGCACGTTTATGTCATCTCTCTATCTCTCTTTTCCTTCCTCCCTTTTTTTCCCTCTCCACCCTCTCTGGTTTATTTTGTTTGCATCATCAGAAGTTGTTACGCGTGTATGCGTATCAATTTTGGTAACCGGTCATTTGATCCCAGACATCTGATCCCCGCGCGGACTTTTGATCCCTGAAAAATAATTCCGCGGACAAATAATCCCGCGGACAATTGATCCCACGGACAAATTATCACATTTATAAACTAATCTATGTATAGGATATATAGATAAATTGTAGGTAAATACATT